>CM059277.1:17260533-17480533 GCA_030347295.1 Setipinna tenuifilis
ACAATATCAAGCTGGTCATAAAGCGTGTGTGTGTGTATTTGTTTGTTTGTGTGTGTGTGTGTGTGTGTGTGTGTGTGTGTGTGTGTGTGTGTGTGTGTGTGTGTGAGAGAGAGAGAGAGAGAGAGAGATACAGAAAGGACATTGTTTTGCAGTGACTATGTACTTGTGTGTATGTATGTGTGTATGCGTGTGGAGAATTATACATAAACACAATTTGTCACTTTCTCTGCAATGCATGTGTTTGCGAAAACACACACACACACGCATGCGCACACACACACACACACACACACACACACACACACACACACACACACACACATACAAACATACTCCCATCCACCCACATACGCAGACTGCTTACTGTGTCATATGTTTCTCCCTAGGTCTCTTTCTCTCTTGATATCGCCATGATTACACAGCTGCTATTTGATTATCCTATGGGTCATGATTGGAGCACCCCTCCCTGAGGTCAAACAGTCAGGGAAAAGAGAGAAGGAGGGAGGGGGAGAGAGTGAGAGAGAGAGAGAGAGAGAGAGAGAGAGAGAGAGAGCAAGTAACAGTGTGGGGTGCTTTTGATTAAATACGTTTACTACCAAATGATAAAACATCAGGAATGACCTTTTGCCCTTTGCTCCCGTGACCTCACTGCTGAGCTGCCACACTCTGTCCTCAAGTCTGGGTAACAATCAGACCGAAGTATGGATTGGACAGCTGAAACAATGCAGAGATAATTTTAATTTTTTGGAAATTCACTTTTTTATTACAAAACACAAGTAATTTTACATTTACAGTTTGCCATGAACACATAAACCACAAACTCCAGTGTGACATACAGTAAAGAGGAAAAGAATAGATGCAGGTAATAACCATAACAGATAGGAAAGAGGAGTTACACCCAGTAATAATCATAAAAAAGCATTTTACCTAAACAAAAATAAAGTAAAATACAAAGGGGAATGATATCAGACATATACATTTAACACAGGGATAAATTTGAATCAAAATCAGAGCTTTATCAGCAAAATATGTCAACAAACACAAGGCATTTGGTTCCAGATGGTGTGTTTTTTAGCATAACAGAAAATATATACAGGCAGTTAACATATTATTGTACAGGACACAATATGCAAGCATAGTGCAAATCATGTAGAGGATAACTACATATGTAAATATATAAGATATAATGTAATGTGTACGTTAACATTAAATTAGACTTGACCCATGATCCTGTTCATATCCATTACCCATTCATATCTATTATCCCCCAGAGGAGATACATAGATACAAAGGTAGCCACACTGCTATTACAGTTACAGTTACAGTAACAGTATGTAGGAGACACTATTTTCCAAAGTGACACTTCAGACTATCAGATTATAAACAAAAAATACTTGGCTAACATATAAAAAAAATAACAACAAAACAAATTACAACAGATATAGTTACCATGATAAAGGTTAATGTTCTTCTAGTGAAATATGGCCTCCACAATGGCCTCCTCTTTCCATAGACCTCCATGTTTTTCTCCAGGTATTTTGTAAGCGTTCAAAACTGTATTCTTCTCAATTTTGTCATGTATTCTTCCAGTGCCTCTCAAATCTTTACCGCTGTATAAAACAGAGCAAGAGCACATAAAAAAACTGACGTGAATTGTTATTCAGTGTTTGCCCTAAAATGTTGTTGCAGCAGCAGTGCTATCAGTTGAGAAACATTGCTAACCCAACTATGGTAGGAGAGGCTTAGGGGTACACTTGTAAACATTATCCCATTAATAGTGACTTCTGGCAAATTCTAAGAAGAAGCAAGTTAAGAAATGAGACTTATGAGAATAAGACTGAGACTGAGAAAATACGCCTTTGAGTTTAGTTATTAACACTGTTATTATTGCCTCTCGATTATATCATGGCTGCATGTTACTACACTGTCATCAGACTTTGCAGGTTTCACCTTCAGGTGGCTATAATTAAACCTTGTGTTCTTGCCTTCTGAAAGCAAAGGGATGACATCAGTTCACTGGTTCCTTTATCTGAGGGAAGCATTTGGTGCATGTCGACATGGCCCAGGGGCCTAGAGACAGCAAAGCGGCAGTCTGAGGTACCTGTGGTGACGTGTCTGATGTAGACTAGACTTAGGACTGCCTCAGCTAACGTGTTTCAGGTCCACTTTGCGCAACAACAGTGGCTGCTTATCTGATTGGGAGCAGGAGTGGGGGGACTTTGGGACTGGCGAAGAAAGGTTACTGCAGTGTAGTAAAAGGGCTGGCACACCTACTGACCCTCAGGAAACCAAATTAGTCACCTAGTCAAAAGCACAAACAGACATGATCAACTGTATGGGGGGGGGGGGGGGGATAACCAATCAATCAACCAATCACAGGTTTCTACACCCTGGTACTTATTCTAGAACAAAAACACTCAAGCCCCCCACCCACACACAAACACACACACACAAACAGCTCAATTACCTCTGAGCCATGGTTATCACTGCACTTTGGCACCATGGCTGATGAGTCACCAACTTGTGTTTGTGTATATATATAACGGATAGGCCAGAGATCTGCACTGCTCGTCCAGTCAGTCTTATAAGCTGCAAACACAAGAGAGTAAGTACTAACTGTTTCATGCTCCTCTGTTTTTGAGTCAATGGTAGCTCCAGCAGCAAAATTATGACAATAAAGAGGTCTTGAAATATGTTCTTGAGTAATTGTCAGTGAAATACTGTACATATGTGCATTTAACTGTTCCACCTTAGGAAATGTTTGGGATTTATATTCACTGATCGAATGTATGTTAACAGCTGGACTTAAATAACCATGACTTCTGTACTGTGAAGTATTTACCATGTTGTGCGAAATGTTCAACTAAGTGTGGTTATTGTGGTTCAACTAATCATGAAATAATATTAAGCAGCTACAAATAACAACCTCAATCATCATTGCAAAGATGTTTTTGTAAAAACTTTCCCACTAAGGAACCAACAGTGTAGCAATATTGCCATCTACTGGATATTTGTCTGGTCTACCTGCATTCTAATGGAATGATATCTCTTGTGCTACACAGATCATCATGAGGACCTTCCTGGTTTTTGCTGTGCTCATTGCACTTCTCGCAGTCGGTAGGTCAAGACTTCTAAAGCCTCATAAATAGACAAACACTACAAATAAACACAAAATCCCATTCTGTTCCATTCACTACACTGCAGGGGTTAACTTCCATGAAATTTAAAGAGTTCCTTGAGGGGGCTGCAGATATTTATTATTTATTTATTTTTTTTGCAGGGTGGGAGGTAAAGGTTCATTAACATTCATCAGGGAACTCATCTCTGATTGGCTAGGGTTAGGGTTAGGGTTAGGGTTAGGTTGTGTTGTAGGTCTAGGTATGTGCAACACAACGTCTCATGGAGAGCCAATTAGGAATGGGTTCTCTCATGAATGCTAGGGGGCTAGGTCCTAGGGGGGCATGAGTTTCCATGAGTTTCTGCTGTGACGGTTCACATGAAGTTCACAAGGTTAACCCTGTGTGACTGCCCCCTACAGGAGCGGAGAGCTTCCGCGTGCCCAGGGAGGCTGAGGAGGAGGAGGGCACCATGACCAGGGTGCTGGGAGCCTTCAAGAGCTACTACGACTCTGGCATCACCGCCGCCTCTGGATACCTGGAGAGCATCAAGGGCATGAAGCTTGAGGAGAAAGCAAAGTGAGTTCAGAATGGGTCTCAATACACAAAGATATACAGGGCAGGCTAGGCTGTCATGGGAAAACCTGGAATAACATTACTTTTAAAAAATATACTTCAGGCATCCCACCTCCATTTTCCCACACTAGGAATCTTTAATCAGGAAGGCATCTAGAGAGGCATGTGGGCATTCTGAGGGAAATGACTGGACAGGATTTTTACACTCCTGTGGCTGTCTCAGCTAATGTACTTTGTTGTTGTTTCTGTCAGGTGATCTAATACATTCACAAATATAACAAATAATGAAGAACAAATACAACAAGAAAATGCATTTCAAAACATATCCTTTCCACTTTAAGGCAATGCATGCACAGTACAATAAGCAATATACTTAAGTTATAGGGATATGCCAAAATAATCAAGAAAGCATTTTCTTAGGCATAAATCATGCCAAACCCTCCCTTTAACATTATTACAGTACATTTCAGTATATGCAATTTAAATACGTTCACAATGACAGGCAGGTTGCCCAAGCATATGTCTGTGACTATCATAGTCCCCTAAATCCATATTTCATAACACTGAAAGTCCAGCACCTCTATCTAATAACTGACAATGTCTCTCCCCCTCACAGGAACCTGTTCGATGAGACTACCACAGCTGTGAAGACTTATGGTGGTATTGTGCAAGACCAACTTTACCACATCTTCCAGTCCCAGTAAATGTCTCCAGTCCTCAGGCTCCCTGACCCCAAGGCTCACTCCAACACCAGGGCAGCTGCCCCATGCTGATGCTGCTCGCTTCATTAGCGAGCTTGTCTTGGCTTGGCTTGTTCCCTTCATCCTCAAATCAAAGACTTCCATCTCAGCATTACTTGTTGACAAGCTCTCAACCCTGCCATTTACAGATTCTGACAGCAACAGTGTTCCCCTGGCAAAACTCCTTCACGCAGGAGCCACCACATGCTGTAGAACTATTTAAATCAATCCACAGCGCCATCCTGTGGTGAGGCCCTTTATGTGTGTACTGGCAACCAGCAGGAACCAATGCAGCATGAAAATTGTCATGTCAGGTCTGTAGACGCGATTGATGTAGATTTTTGTTCTATGCCACTTGTTGACACAATCTATCTACCTGTACTGCAATAAAAGCACCTGTGTTTGTTAAAGTTTTCCGGTCAAACTTGATTCTGTCACTTCACACAAGCTTTACGTTTTTAATGTACCTGGATGCAGTAGTGCTCTTAATTTTTTTTAATGAAGTAAAAAAAATACTTTAATAGTCTTTATGATGTGTTTTGTCTAGTTTTATTATTTGAAGATGAAACATACGTTGTGTAAGGTGCACTCAAAAAGGGACAGATCTGTGGTCTCTATAACAACTTATCCAAACAAAACAAAATCCTATTTAAATTTGTGTTTTTTGAGACACTGTAAATCAAACTTAGACACACATGTTGTAGGCTTCGCTCTCCACAGCTAGAGTAAAGTAGCCTACCTCAAGATTAAAGTGTATCAGGTGCTTGGATGTGTTGCATCTGTTTAAATCTGTTTGGATCTGCATCAAGCCTAAAGATATCTTTATATATGATAAACACGGCCTTAGCCAACTAGCCTTGATTTTGCACCAAGCTCGTAGACGGAGCTTGGTCTGGCAAACCTCCTATTGTTGCTCCTATTGCTCCTTTTGTTGCTTTTGTTGCTGGTGGCTACGCTGGCACACCTACTGCCCCTCAGGAAACCAAATTAGTCACCTAGTCAAAAGCACAAACAGACATGATCAACTGTAGGGGGGGGGGGGGTAACCAATCAATCAACCAATCACAGGTTTCTACACCCTGGTACTTATTCTAGAACAAAAACACTCAAGCCCCCCACCCACACACAAACACACACACACAAACAGCTCAATTACCTCTGAGCCATGGTTATCACTGCACTTTGGCACCATGGCTGATGAGTCACCAACTTGTGTTTGTGTATACATATAACGGATAGGCCAGAGATCTGCACTGCTCGTCCAGTCAGTCTTATAAGCTGCAAACACAAGAGAGTAAGAACTAACTGTTTCATGCTCCTCTGTTTTTGAAGCAATGGTAGCTCCAGCAGCAAAATTATGAAAATAAAGAGGTCTTGAAATTAATTAATAATAATAATAATAACAAAAACAATAATAACAACAGCAATAATAACAACAGCAATAATAATAATAATAGTGTCCTCAAAAGGTCCCCTGTCAATGCAGAGTTTTCCAACGGATGTGCCATCATTTATGTCACACACAAGAATGGTGAGAATAAAACAGGCTTTATTCTCTGTCCTTGAATCAACAGTGGAGATTGATTGTGTAACCTTATGAACAAATGTCATAACACTTATCTAAAGTACACTGAATAACTTTTCTGATGCTCCATATCCTGTTAATCTCTACCAAGTTCTTTTATTTCACGTTCATCCTGTTCCAACAGTGAGGCTATTGTCCGTGAGGAGTCTGCAGGTTGTGTAATCTGGAGAAAAAGTGCTATAAATGGGTCAAGAACTGAGATCCAAGTTTACATACAATATATTAATGTAATAAGACATTATGAAACATTTCACAAAGGAACGTTTTTAATATTGTTGACATTTCAAAGAGGGAATATTTAAACTTTGTTTTCAAACCCAAGCACTCCCTCTATTACCTAAGAGTCCATATAATCCAAATGCAATCCAAAACTTGAATTGAATTAAATTGACTTAACAGGGTGTGGGGTTTTCTGCCCTCTTCTGTGTTTTTTTTTTCACATCAAAGTCCTTTCAAAGTCCTTTCATAATAACACATCCGTGTAATTGTAAGCAATAAGGAACATGGTTGCAACACATGAAGCGAAGCTGGGAAACCTCGAGTTGAGTAATGATTATCCATTTCCTTGCATTTGCTCTCGGCCCCCTATAAATTATGGCCTCAGGCAGATTTGAAGCCAGAAGACGCACACAGAAGAACCAACATGAAGCTTTTGTTGCTGGTGGCTACGCTCGGTTTTGCAGGTAAACCAAAACACACCAAAATGCTCTCCTCTCCTGATTGCTGAAAAACAGGTTAAGATGGAGTAGATAGAAAAAAGGGCCTTGCCATCATGGCTGTCACTATCCCTGAAGTTAGTTGTAACTATAAATTATTTATAAGCTAAATGTGCCCATTGTTGTCATAATATAGACTAGAATCGTTTTCAGACTGTTGCTGACTTTTCAGAGTTTGACAAAGTCTTCAAAGAGACCATTGCACTAATGAATACAATGTTTGTTGTCATTTTATTCAGGGGTAAGCCTGGGAATGGACTGCAGTCCCTTCGCCAGACCGTGGATGGTCTACTTCTCCTCGGGCCAAACTGGAGTCCTCCTGAACGAGTGGTGGGTGTTGACCAAAATGTCCTACCATGACGGGTAAGTGGCACAACGGGAAACAACAAACATTTGATGAAGGGCACATACCTGAAATGTCATGATCATGAATGATTAAAAACGTTTGGTGGGAGGTGGTCGCTGGGCGCTGCTGAGAGGTGGTCTACACTAAGTGCCACAACAGGAACATTGCCAAAAAACATCCAGATCCAACATGCCTGGCTCTGAGTGTTCTGGGTAGCTAAGAACAGGATAGTTAACAGGGCTAGCTAGATTGCTGGGCAAGTATGCCGAATAACATGCATTGCTATGACTGGGGAAATGAGAGTGGTAAAGCAAGGGCAATCTGTTAGTGAAGATGTGTCACATTCCCTATGGGTTGATGCCATCAGGCAGAAGGTTCCGGTTGCCCTCTTTCAAAACAAATTGAGTCAGCAGGTTCATTCTTATTAGCACTGTACTGTTGAACACAAATTTCAATGCAAGACCCTATTGTCTGTCTGTCTGTCTGTCTGTCTGTCTGTCTATCTATCTATCTATCTATCTATCTATTTATCTATCTATCTACCTATCAACCACTGTTGTCTTTGCTTATGTCCCCACAGATCCCAGCAAATGTTGGCACGGCTGGGGGTAGATGACATAAATGGACAGTCAAACAGTGAGCAACAGATAGCTGTGGACGAGTGGATAAACCACGACCCCTACTCGGGGTACCGGCGGCGCAAGAGGAGTCCCCTACATGACCTGGCCCTGGTGAGGCTGGCCCAACCCGCACGCCTTACGCCCCAGGTCCAGCCCGTACCCCTGCCCACGCAATGTCCAAAGGCCGGGGAGCTCTGTGTGGCGACTAGCTATGGAAGAAGTAAGCTTCTTTCTTTCTTTTTTTCTCTGTCTCTCTCTGTCTCTCTCTCTCTCTGTCTCTGTCTATCTCTCTCTCACACTGTGTGTGTGTGTGTGTGTGTGTGTGTGTGTGTGTGTGTGTGTGTGTGTGTGTGTGTCTGTGTCTGTGTCTGTGTGTGTGATAGAGAGAGAGAGAGGTAGAGACAGACAAAGAGAGAGAAAGAGAGAGAGGTGGGGGCACTGTGTTTGTCCGTTTTTGTTTATGTAACATTTTCGTCCGTAATGTAACATTTTATCTTGACTCTGGTCCCACCCGCAGTGTGTTACAGTAGTAGTGAGGCTGAAACACTTGGCTGTGACCTGAGTTCATGTCTTTTTGTTTTGTCACCACAGCAACTGGCTCGACAAAGCAACAGTGTCTGGTTCAGGAGGTCCTGAGTAACAGTGTCTGTAGGGCGCTGAATCCTATGCACTGGAGCCCCCAGGCGATCTGCACAGCGTCCCATCCCAGCGCAGAAGGCAACTGTATGGTGAGTGAGCGAGTGAGTGAGTGAGTGAGTGAGTGAGTGAGGAGGTGAGTGTGTAAGTGAGTGAGTAAGTGAGTGAGTGAGTAAATGAGTGAGTGAGTTAGTAAGTGAGTGAATAACTGAATGAGTGAGTGACTGAGTGCTGAGTGAAAATAGCAAATGAGTGAGGGAGAGAGTGAGTGAATGAGTAAATGTGTATGTAAAACTCAGTCCGGCCTGCTATTACATGATTCATTTTTCTTTGTTTCTCTCTCTCTCTCTCTCTCTCTCTCTCTCTCTCTCTCTCTCTCTCTCTCTCTCTCTCTCTCTCTCTCTCAGAGTGGCAATAGCATGCTGGTGTGTGGAGGAGTTCTGCAGGGCGTGGATGGCTTTAGATGGATATCCGAAGGTTGTTCAGCCGGGAAACCTAGCACCTACTCCAAAGTCTGTCTGTACAGGAAATGGATAGACGACATCATGAGCAGCATGACTCCGACTACCACTCCACCCACCACCACCTCCACCCCGCCCCCTAGAACCACCCCCCCATGTTGGAGCAACTTTGTGTCCTAAGCCAGTGTGGTGAAGCAAGGTGCCCTGCTCACACAAATGGGTCACTATTGAATGTATACATGAGCTTATATACTAATAAATGCTAACACGGAAGAGAAGTCATAAGAACTTATAATAATTTCCAATTGCTTGTCTTGAAGGATTAATTTGTTTTATGCTATAATTTTCAGTAATACTCCAATTAACAACATGTAATATTATGCACTTACACAGTCCATACCTAACGCAAAACCTTAATGCTAACCCTATGGTACAGTGTAAATAATGTTACATATTGTTACACATTTTGTTACGCTGTATCTAATTGATGTAACAGGGACAGTAAAATAAAGTGTAACCTAATTTACTAATAAAAGAGGTGTCTTGTCTTTTACTGTTATACACACTGTTCATCTGCTCCCAAGTTATAAGCATTTTTGATCTAGTTTGACTATTTTTGGTTTTCAGTGCAAAAAATATAAAATGTTGGTCTTGGGTCACAGGTTTGAATCAATTTGGGGGGTTGGGGAGTAAATAACTAGTGCTCTCCTGCACCCTCATCCATGGCTAAAGTGCCCTTGAGCAAGGCATCTAATCCCATATTGCTTCAGGGACTGTAACTGAAACTCTGTACCTACAGGTGCTGGTCATATAATTAGAATATCATGAAAAAGTTGATTTATTTCAATAATTCCATTCAACAAGTAAAACTTGTATAATGTATACATTCATTTCACCCAGACTGACATATTTCAAGTATTTATTTCTTTTAATATTGATGATTATAACTGACAACTAATGAAAACCCCACATTGATTATCTCAGAAAACTTTAATATTGTGGAAAGATTCAATATTGAATACACCTGGTGCCACACTCTAATCAGCTACTTAAATCAAAACACCTGCAAAACCCTTTAAATAGTCACTCAGTCTAGGTGTGTAGGCTACACAATTATAGGGAAGACTGCTGACCTGACAGTTGTCCAAAAGACGACCATTGACACCTTGCAAAGTCATTGCTAAAGCCTGGCTGTTCACAGAGCTATGTGTCCAAGCACATTAATAGAAAGACGAAGGGAAAGAAAGGATGTGGTAGAAAAAAGAGTACCAGCAGTAGAAATAACCGCACCCTGGAGAGGATTGGGAAGCAAAAAATGTGAGGGATATTCACAAAGTGGACTGCAGCCGGAATCAGTGTTGAAGAACCACCTGCACAGACGTATGCAAGACATGGGTTTCAGCTGTCACATTCCATGTGTCAAGCCACCCTTGAACAAGAGACAGCGTCAGGAGCATCTTACCTGGGCTAAAGACAAAAAGGACTGGACTGCTGCCAAGTGGTCCAAAGTTATGTTCCCTGTAATTTTGCATGTCCTTTGGAAATCCCAGAGTCTGGAGGAAGAGAGGAGAGGCCATGTTGCTTGAGGTCTAGTGTAAAGTTTCCACAGTCAGTGAGGGTTGGGGGTGAGGGTGAGGGTTGAGGGTTTAGAGCACTTCCTGCTTCCTGCTGCTGACCAACTTAATGGAGATGCAGATTTCATTTTGCAACAGGACATGGCACCTGCACGCAGTCCCAAAGCTACCAGTACCTGATTTAAGGACCATGGTATCCCTGTTTTCAATTGCCCAGCAAACTCACCTAACCTTAACAAGTTTGTGGGGTACTGTGAAGAGGAAGATGTGATAATTCAAACCCAACAATGCAGAAGAGCTGAAGGCCACTATCAGAGCAACCTGGGCTCTCATAACACCTGAGCAGTGCCAAAGACTGATCGACTTCATGCCATGCTGCACTGCTGCAGTATTTTAGGCAAAAGGAACCACAACTAAGTATTGAGTGCTGTACATGCTCAAACTTTTCATGTTCATACTTTTCAGCTGTCCAACATTTCTAGAACTTTTTTGTATTGGTCTTATATTGTTAGTAATAGGGTTAGGGTTAGGCTAACCCTAGCCCCACAGTACTCAGAAAAATATTATAGCCTTTCAAGAGAAATTCATTGTTGGCTATTATTCACTGTGCGTGGGAAGACTCTCATTACCAAGTCATCCATTCTAAAATATAAGAATATAAGAGTGATGAAAATGTTTTAAACAAACTGTGAGTGCTGTCTTCTATTTGATTAACTTCAATTACACTTCAGGAAGGATCCAGCACCAAGATGACTACACTCAAAGGGTGTTACAATTGTCCTTTGTTTTTGGGAAATAATATAGCCTTCCAGGCATTTAAGGTTATTATGCTCTTGTTTGGTAAGACTCAATTAACATATAATCTATTCTAAATATTATCTACATCAGATAAACAGCTTTGACAATATCTCCCATTGTATCTCCCAGAGCCTGTCTTTAAATCAAATCAGGGTTTGTTGATACAGTTGAAATTGACTGAATATGAATCAAGTTCTGTGACATGCATCAAACTCAAAAATGCCTTTGTCTCTGTCCCTGACCTTGTTAATGTCTACGTCCATTATTTACATAAACTGCCTTATCCGGCAACCTATTTTTTACGATCAGTGTGCTATTCCACTGTTAGTTAAACAGTAACACTATTGTCTTCAGTTTGTACATTTCTTGGACCTACTCAGTAAGTTGTGTAACTTTAAAAGCAAACATTGTGAATAGCCTGAAAGGTGAACTTACTCACTACTATTATGCCCTGTAAGACAGTATGGAAAACCAACCTATTGCTGTATTCAATCATTCCACTGACCCCTGTGTGGATTCCCCAACAGCCCCTAACACACAAGAAACACACACACACACACAGACACACACACACACACACACACACACACACACACACACACACACACACACACACACACACACTCACCAGACAGTTTCCCTCTGTAGTCATTTCCTCCACATTGCATTTGCTATTGGTAACAGACTGCATATGAGAGTAGCTGTTCACTAACCTACCTGACCCTATTTCCTATTATGGATTGGAATATGACATTATACACTCATGTTGATGTGTTCCCTATATCTATAACACTAAATGGAGTAAGAGGATCAATCATGAGCTCAGGAAAACAGACTCATGCAGAAATAGACAGTATCACCCTCTCCCATTATTAAAGAAGGGATAGACAGTGTATTCTTTAGTTGTTTTTTATGTATTTCTTTATTGTTAATTAACATGGTCTTAACATACCAACAGCTATGAATACCTTAGATTGTCTGACCAAAACAACAAGAACGTTTATGTTCTGTGGCAACTATAGGACTGTAAAAGGCCAATGCAATGATTTCCCTTGGACTGAAGGGTCTACCTGTCTGTCTGCACACTACCATGTTTCCTGATTTCTATTGCTTGCAGGTGAATGTTTTTGTCTTTGTCTACTTTTAACAATTATTTTATTCATGCCAGCTTTTCCATTGACAGCTACTGTAAGGAGTTATAGTTGCCCTGCCTGAGACAAATGCTGAAACAGCCACTTTGAGAAGGTGGTCTGCCTAATGATAATTCCATTATGGTAACAAGAATGGTTCACAATCACCCAACAGCAGAGTTGACAAAGTCAACTATGTGAAAGCACCAATCAATTGTAGTATGGCTTGTGGAGATAGGCCATTTGATTTCTACTGCTTGCACTCAGCTTTGCAAGGCAGAGAGAGGTGAATGTTTTTCTCTTTGTCTACTTTAAACAATTATCTCATTCATGCTAGCTTTTCCATTGACAGCTACCCATCATTCAATATCTTAACAGGTCTAAGGTAACTTTCCTAAGCTGACATAATCTTTGACCATAATGCAACTTAACAGAAAAAAACAAAGCTTAAACAAAGAGCAAATTTTGACAGTATTTTTTCAACACCATTCATTATACATGTATCCACGTTGTACGGCATTAAAATTGAAATAGAGGGGTGTGAATCAAGACAAAATGTTTTTTAACTATCAAGACATGGGAAATGATAAGCCACAAGGAAGCACAACTTTAACCGAAAAGAGCCAATGGTCGGAAGCATGGCACAGTTCCCGGGCTGGCTAATAGCTCTGCCCTGGTGTACACACACGTTTAAGTATATATAAAAGCCACCCACAGAGAGATTCGAACCCAGACCACATAGAGAGAGGAGCCAACATGAGACATCTGCTGCTGCTAGTTACTTGTGTTGGTGAGTTGGTACCCTGGAATGCCTTCTCTCACCAGTCAGAGGGGTTAGAGTGGAATAGATTACATACTAAAAGGCCATCTGAAGATGTACTCTAAAATTAATTTACAAATTAAATAAGATCTTAGATAAAAATCGATAAATGTTTTATGTAAACTATTTTTTTTGAGCCAGTGATAAGAAACATACAATAATGTATGGTAGCTAAAATTCAGAAGCAGGTTTTTAAAAGGTGTGATTAAGGAATGTGACTTTCTCAGGGATGAGTTTGGCGAAGGACTGCAGACCTTTTGCCAGACCGTGGCTGGTCATCTTCGACGAGCGGAAGAGTGGAGCTCTCCTCAATGAATACTGGGTGCTGACCAGCTACTCCAACGATGCAATGTGAGTAAAACAAATACTACCACTACATTACGGTTAGCACACAGTTTTATCCAAAGCAACTTACAATAGAGGGCACAAATCAAGCTACAGATATGCAGAGAAGAACACAGTAAGCAAGAGCATAATGACAAAGTACAGGACAGTGCTCGTAAGTGGACGTTAGAATTGTTAGGATGTAAACTCCCCACAGAAAAGAACATTCTTCAGGTGTTTCTTACGCATTGCATAGCCTGGTTACTTATGTCCAAACATTGTATCTTTCTACTGTCTGGGGACCACATACACGGTACTCCTAGGGTGTGCCTGATCTTCTTTCTGGGTCTGCTATTTTTCATCTTGTCTACATACAGGCGTTCAGACATTGTGGCTCGACTAGGGGTAGATGACCTGAGCGAAACCACAGACTATGAGCAAAAGATACCTGTGGCAAGGTGGGTCAACCGCAACCCCTTTTCGCCCTATTATCCTTATTCATTCCGCCGGCGTAAGAGGAGTGCACACTTTGACCTGGCACTGGTGAGGCTGGCCTGGCCAGCACACTTCACTCCCCAGGTCCAACCCATACCCCTGCCCACGCAGCCTGCACAGGCCAGGGAACGCTGTGTGGTGTCTGGTTGGGGCTCAACCGCACCATATAAATGTGAGGACAGTAAGTATGAGTTTTTATATTGTCCAAGTGTGTGTTTGTGTGTGTTTGTGTGTGTGTTTGTGTGTGTGTGTGTGTGTGTGTGTGTGTGTGTGTGTGTGTGTGTGTGTGTGTGTGTGTGTGTGTGTGTGTGTGTTTGCATGTGTGTATATGTGCGTGCGTGTGTGTGTGTGTGTGTGTGACAGAAAAAGAAAAGAGAGACAGAAAGAGAGAGGGAGAGAGACCCACAGAAACATAAAATCTTATTGTTTGATCTGTTTACCTTTAATCCGTGAATAGGGAGTGATGCCAGCATCTCTTTTTTATTATTTGTGTCCATGTCTATTTCACATGCACAGTGCCCAAGACATCCAGGAAACAGCAGTGTCTACTGCAGCCCATTGTGGATAGGATGTCCTGCCATGACAGGAGCAACCCCAACGATTTCTGTGCTGGATATGAGGACACTACAGAGGGAAACTGTCTGGTGAGTGTGTGTGTGTGTGTGTGTGTGTGTGTGTGTGTGTGTGTGTGTGTGTGTGTGTGTGTGTGTGTGTGTGCGTGCGTGCGTGTGTGTGTGTGTGCGTGTGTGTGTGTGTGTGTGTGTGTGTGTGTGTGTGTGTGTGTGTGTGTGTGTTGGTACCACAACCACCAAGGATGAAGATGCACCAGGAACACAAGAACATGTACATGTGTGTTTAAGATAGACTCAAGGTGGCTTGGCTAAGCTGATACTCCTACTCTAGGATGCAGTGATAGCTAATTTCTAATGACAACATGAAGAGGGATAACTACTTTCTGTAGCAGGTCAACTCTATTTCTAGTTTTATACACAACCCATATAATGTTTTTCTGTCCCCCCTTTCCTGCCCTCTTTGTTTTTCTCTCTTTCTTTCTTCCTTCCTTTCTTTCTTTCTTTCTTTCTTTCTTTCTTTCTTTCTTTCTTTCCCAAGTGGGATGAGGGGAGCATACTGGCTTGTGGTGGAGTATTGTACGGTGTGAATTCCAGAGGAGGGGATGGATGCAATGGGAGGCCTGAGACCTACTCCAGTGTGTATGCATACAAGGACTGGATTCATAAGGTCATGTACCCTGAGATTTGTACAACTCAAACTACACCTACAACTACTACACCTACAACTACTGTAGACCCCACCTGGGGTCCTGGAGATTCAACTGTTTAATAAAGCAACTTGGAGGACTGCAAGAGTGGTCATTGACCAAACAGCGCTAGAGTGTTATTTGGTTAAATGCATAACTTGTTGAAAATAACTTTTGGACCATTTAATCACACAGATTTCTAAGAGTCACACTTGACTCAAAGAAACAGCAAGAGGTGATTCAATTGCAAAACTTGTAATTCATTCCTCGTGCCACTGTGTTGTGTATTGTTTCACACATTGTCCTTGAACTATGCTAAATAAAACAGTAAGAGAGACCAATGAGCATTGAAAGTGTTTGTGTGCGTGTGTGTGCGTGCATGTGTGCATGCGTGCGTGCGTGCATGCGTGCGTGTGTGTGTGTGCGTGCATGTGTGTGTGTGCGCGTGTGTGTGAGTATGGTATGATAGTAAACTATACTACCATAAAGTAGTATGTAACATAATATACTACAATATACAACAATGTGTGTTAAATGAAGTATGAGTGTGGTATCTGCTATAGAATACTACAGTTTCTATTCTATTATACTATACTGCTATGCTTAGTGTCTGACTATAATCTTATAGGGTACTTTAATGCATAGTGTCTTACAATAGTATATACTAGGCCATAGTACATTACAATGTGTAGTAACTTACTGTAATATTAACTATAGTGTGGAGTGGTTACTATATTATTTAGTATAGTATGCTACAATGTGTAGTAACTCACTATAGCATTTACTATAGCACACTACAATGTGCAGTGTTTCTTATAGTATATTGTATAGGACAACCTATAGTCACTACTACTATAGAAAATACCGTACTATAGTAAATTGTAGTAATCTACAGTATACTATAGTAAATACTGTAGTTATCTATAGTATTTATCCCTTAGGTGTGTGTGTGTGCATGTGTGTATGTTTCTCTGAATTTAGGTGTGTGTCTGCATGCATTTGCATGTGGTGTGTGGTGTGTGTTTTTGTGGGTCTGTCTCTCTGTCTGTCTGTCCAGGCTGCTCTTTTGGATAACCTGTGGCCCTAATTAGGGCCCACAGTTCCAGGACGTTGGTGGGATGTTTGTCTTTTTCTGCTGCAAAATAGTTAATCCATGCAAGGTTAAAAACATATCCATATATCTTGCAAAAAGTCAATAGTGGCTGGGCTTTCCATGTAGTATGGCTTTGGTAACCTCACCCTGCTTGCCTTAGTTTTTTAAATTATTTTCTTTTTAAGAAAAAGTGCTGTAAAAGGTGTTGCTTTGAACCAACTGAAAAGGGGCAACTGACTGCATGGATCTTTTTACGTTTATTTAACTTAACAATTCCATGTACATTCATAGCATGCAAATCAGTATGTTTAATTTATTCTATTGACTCTTTTCAGTGTGACTGAGCACTTTGGCCAGTGTAATGTGGTTAGTAATGTAATATTCACATTGTACATATAATACCTGCTGAATTACTTTACATGCATTGCATAGAAAATAGATATGTAATGTAGGCTATCACAACAATCCCATACACGTGTGTAATGTGCTGTTTAGTGTAATTCAATAACAAAACAGGAGATAGACACTTCACCACTTATGTGACTATAGCACCATCAAGAGGTCAAACGTGTTAGTGCAAGGAAAATGTCAAAGGATCACTTTATCACAGCAGCACGACTTAATTAATATCACATCGTTTCACTGTGCAAAGTGTCTGAAACCTCTGCGTTGCCACGCTGGATACTTTCTGCTTCAAACAATCGCTACTGCTTGGTACGCTTTTACCACGTGGGCCACGCGGACCCACACTTATGTCCATGCTCCCTGACGCAGTGGCGGTTCTACAGTGTTTTACTCCCCGGCGAGACCACCTCTCTGCACCCGGCACTGCACTAAATTGATCTTTACACAGAAAACTTTAGTCTCCATTTTGTATATTTTAGTCAATGTCGAGTAGGCATATTCAATTTAAACTGTATACTTTTGTCACAAACAGTTGCAGCCCACGTTCAAAAAGGACAAACTCAACAGTTTTCTAAGGTAACAGGTAATATTATCACATTACAGGAAAGGGAAATATCAACACTTGAAAGCACAAAGTAATCTGAAGGAAAAGACGTAATGGATGTTGTGCCGGGAACATTTTACATCAACTTTTTAGAAGTGGAGAGGAAATAAATACATTTTAACAACACACAATTATGCAGCACCACTATCTCTCTCTTCCTCAAAACATAACAGTCATTGACTGTTCTGGATTATTCAACATAATAAATATGCCCGACAGACCAATGAGAAGCTGATGAAATGAGGAAAGTTGAACAACCCACTCTTCCTCAAAACAGTTCATTTTTGTAGTGTCTTCCTCATAACGTTCTCATTTGACGTCATCATTCATTGTAAACTGATTGTGTCAAACAAGTAACTAAATGTGCAAAACCTTATGTGGAGCATGACAAAGTCTTTTCTGACTACTAAGATGCGTGAAAAAGGGAAGCTACAAGGAGCTCATTTTCAACACAAAAGAATAAACGTTTTAGCTAAATAATGAAGTGTCCCCCCTTAACTGCTCCATGTAGTAGGCATATAAGTATTGAAGGCTTAATTAGAGCTGTCCAAAATAGTAGGCCTAAGTAATAGTAAGTCCGAAAGTAAACAGTAAACACCAGTAAACACTTCACATTGTAATGTACTATAATAACTACAATAGTTAGGGCTTTGAACAAGATTTTTTTGCCAATTGGTTCGTTCTGAACATAAACAGTATTTTGACGTTCCCGAACCGGTTAGAACACAAAAATAACGTTCCTGAACCTGAACTTGATCATTCACACTTGCAACTTTAACTATGTTATAACAAAAATCATCCTGGAGTCAATCCGTATATCTTTTATATCATAGCTAGGACATAATAAAAGGATTTTAAAATAAAAGAATTTTATTGTGACCCCCTAATGTTTAACCCAAAGTTACACCCTTGCATAAAAGAACCTCAGTGCTTCAAAAAAAAAGGCAACAGTTCTTTAAAGAACCATTTGACAATGATATGACATAATTTAACTTACCATTATTTTTTTAGAATGTAGGTATCTCACCAGGGCCAGGCTGATCATAAAAGACTGCCTTTATCCCTGCCATCACCTGTTGAACTTGCTACCCTCTGGAAGAAGGTTTAGGTCCATCAAGTGCAAAACTACTGAAGTAACAAACAACGAGGTGATTTTCCTCTTATCTATCTAACAATCTAAGCTCATTTCTCATCTGCTTCTTCCAGGTCTTACTCTCTGTCTTTGTGATCTCTCTTCTTTCCTCTTGTGCTCTTTGCACTCCTTCTCTCTATGCATCCTTCTTTCTTCCTCATTGTACACATGCACACATTTTGAAGTAATCTTTAAATAAATAAAGCAATGTACACAATTTTATTCATAAGCATCATTGAAATAATTTGTTTAAAAATAGTGTGTGTCCATGTATGGACAAGTTTATTCAATTCAAAATGGCAACGTTCCGATCCACCAGGATCTTCATCAGACAAATGTCTCTTGACATCATAAGGTGTATAAAGGTTACAGCCTACTCATACATCAGTTAACAACAAGTATAGGGAAAAATGGCACAAGTCTTTGTGTGGACGTACTCTAAAATGTATATAACAGGTAACCACTACTTTCCCTAAACAACATCTAATAGCTTTGTATGTGCAAGCATTGGCATTTACATGGGTTTTAAAAAGTCAGCGGTACAGTAATAATTAATAATACATTTGCTGTTTGTTTTGCTTTTTTATAATGTATGATCTCAGAATTAACAATGAAAGCTGTCATACATTTTGAGGTTTATCATCAAGGAAAAGGGAAAATTGTGTTTAAAACGTAATGCTTAGGACAGTGTAGTGCAGTGCAGGCCCAGGGCAACACGGAATCAGAGGTATGGCTTATTTTGAGGAGAATCCAAAATGCTGAAGCAGATACAGGAACAGAAGGAGAATGTCCATGTACAGCTTCAGCGCTGCAAAGATGTACTCCTCAGGGTCCAGGTCACCATTTAACATCCACAGAATATCCACCACAATGTACTACAGGAACACAACATACACAACGATACAGTCAGAATATGGAGAAACAGAGAAATGGCTCCTTGATATAGTTTCCAACAGTGGTTCTCAAGGTCTGTATTTCCTTTTTTAATATAAATTTACCTACCACAGAGAAGAGTATCGTCCCAAGACAAGCTAACACAATGTGCAGAGACTATTTACAGAAACAGAATAAGAATTTAGCACAAACGTCAAAGGTACAACAAAGGGGGAATATAGACAGTTAAAAGGTAAATAGCCTACCTGGAAAGGAAAGACGAAAAGGATTCCAAATGAGAGCAGGGACCAACCTGTAACCCACAGGACTCCAATCCACCACTTGAGGTCCAGCTGTGAATGACAATCACATTTATTTGAAGAAATATCTTCTCATTATTTAATGGAAAAAGGAATCATTCAAAGGGAGCTTTTGTGGGGTATAACATGTTTAAATGTATTTATTACAAATGTATCAACATGATATTTCATCCATAACTGCATTATGAGTTTTCTGTACAGATTCTAAAATGCTTCTCAAAACAAAACTTCTCATTTGCACCTAAATAACTTAATGGGTTTTCTAGTACTTTTATGTTGTATTATATTATAATGATTTTATTATTTCTTCAGGCTTAAGTTCATCGTGTCCCACACTTCTACATTGGTTTCATTAAAGGTTTCAGTCTTCTGTTTATGGAAAACAATGTACTTTTCAGTATAGTCATTGCTGAGTTTCAAAACAGAACAAAAGATAATCCACCAAAGCTAAAAACAAACATCTTGAGAAGATTTTCTAATTACTGTATATCAAATTAAACTAGATGAAGGTCACCAGAAGGTCACCACTTACCCTCGACTGTAAGGTAAAGAGGGCCAAAGTGGAGCACAGCAATGCTGTGGCTCCAGTTGCCCAAAGAACAGGTTCAGCATTGAAGAATCTTAAGAGCAATATATCAAAGATTACTGCATCATGAAATGCTAAGCAGATATTTGCAAATGCTTGACATGCTTAGTAATGGTGGAGTAAACTGAATAGTGTTACATGTCGTTTTAACAGTTTAGAGATCTTTACTAGACATTTGAAGACACATCTTTTTAGTTTATTAATGTCATTACCTGTTGTTTTTGCAGTGAGGGAGATTAATTGTTTCACAGTATTACTTATATGCAAGTTATGCTAATATTTTCAAATGTTTGTTATATTCTAAAAAATTTGCCAATTATTTTTGTTTACACATGTGTTTTTTTCTACTTGTACATTGCTTTGGAGAAAACACTCTGTAAAGTACCATGAATGTAGACTTGACAACCTTGTGTGCACCTCAGTGAGTAGGGTAGGGCAAAAGTATACTTACACACACAATGATCCAAGCATGAGCCCCTCTATAAGGCTCTGTGCAAAGTTAAGCAAACACAATGTTTACTTTTCATCCCATCATCAACATGTGGATCACTATTACCATTACCAAAATTACAGATAGAGAGAGAGAGAGAGGCAGAGAGGCAGAGACAGACAGACAGACAGACAGACAGACAGACAGACAGACAGACAGACAGAGACTGAGACAGAAAGAGGGAGACACATGCACACACATAAACACACAAAAACTTACTCCCTCACTCTCTCACTTGCTCACTCACTCATTCACTAACTCACTCACATACCATACTTACAAAAATACCCAGGGATATGAAATTCCATGGAACCTTTCGCTGAATCTCCGTGCAGAAAACTGACACAATGATGACAACTGGTAGCACTGCCCTGATGTAAGACGCAGCCCAGTTAATTCAACCAAATATTGCAATCACAAACATTTCTTCATATAAAAGCCATATATGAATAAAGTCTTACATCATGGAATATGTAAACCAAGAGGTTTCTACAACCCACGTCCTGAGTTGGTTCCTGAACGTGAAAATGAATGACATTTTGATACATAGATGTGACAGAAAATAAATACACAACGCTAAGCCTAATGAGCCTGCAAATAGTGCTGAAACATTAACATGGTAAAATACTGTAACAGACATTATACTTACCAGTATAGAAAAGGGCAGATTACTGCAAAGGTGATCAGCAGTTGAATCATCACTGTCAAGAAGACCTTTCTTAAAAAACCTACAAAAGTGTCATTAATGAAAAAGAAGGAATCGCGTTACCAAAGCCATTATGCCACTATACTTGGCATGCATGTTTCGTCTCTGACAAAAGGTATTACTCGTTCATAAATATTTTTGTTAAACTGTAAGTGACATTTTATTCATTACAAAGGGCTTTTAGGTGTCTTCCCAAACACAGTGGATCTTTGCGCTCGATCATTCAAGATCGCCGTTGCTGATTCAAGCTCTTTGTAGCAGTTTTTACTGCATATTTGGATGTGGCACAGTTATTTTCACTATGTCACATGAGACGGTGCTAGTTTGTAAGATATTTACAAATAATTAATTTTCAGACGTCCACTGTAGGCTATGCCATTACATAGGGGTGTTATTTGCACTCTCTGGCAAAGGGTTTAAAATGACGAGCACTGCAAACCTCTTCTAATTGACGGATCTGAAAACCAGTCAACCTTCTCAGACTCCTCTTGAACTTGAGCGTATGGTGGTGGTGCCTCGGCATGGTTCTCGGGCACTCCTAGGGAGATCACGGCGATGTTTGTTGTACCATCCATTTGCTTCTGTAAACTTTGTCCTGTGACAGGCTGAGAAACGCAATACGCTAACATTATACGCGAAAATATATATTTAAAAACCATTAAAAACAATAGTAGGCTACATGCAACCATGCCATAAAGTGGCCTAACTTTGTAGTCTGCAATAAAATCCACAAACAACCGTGATAATCACTTCTTCCTTCCAATGGCCAGGCCTATGTTAGGCATGATCATCCAATGATCTACTTCGCCCTTACCTATAAAGGCTATTAGGAAAATATCTTCTTAAAACCCACTGGGTTGGGGCCTGTATACCAGTTCTGCAGTCATGATACTAAATTGGACTCCATCATAAATAGTAGCCTATTAGTTAAATGTTCAAACGAACCACATTTTAACTCCA
Organism: Setipinna tenuifilis; assembly: GCA_030347295.1. Taxonomy (NCBI): domain Eukaryota; kingdom Metazoa; phylum Chordata; class Actinopteri; order Clupeiformes; family Engraulidae; genus Setipinna; species Setipinna tenuifilis. The sequence continues at coordinate 17,282,898 of CM059277.1, forward strand.
TTAGCCATACCTTGAGATGTTGCTGTGAGAATGACGAATCTGCCCTGTGTATTATCTGCAGTACACTCAAATGGCTATTAATTTTGAATTTATGCAGGCAATCACAGAGGTGTCAACCAATCAAAGGAGGATCCGACTCAAACAAGGAACTGTAGATTTCACTGGCTGTTTGAACATGTCATTGTCATCATCTATTCCATCTCTACAGAATGTTTGAGTGACTCTAATGAATCTAATAACTAGGCTTCCTCACAATATCCTAATTATAATTTCTTTATTTTTCAGGGGTGCTGAGTTGAAATTCAGGGGTGTTCAGCTAACCTCTGCAGCGGATGGCACAGTGGATTGTGTTTACATGCAGTGGTTTCTGAAAGTATTCCTGGGCCCATTTAGAACCATCATGCAGTGAGAGCCCCCCACACACACCACTTCCCTCTCCCATTGTTCTTAGTGTAAGTGTCCCATTCTGGTGAAACTTACCTAAGGCACATCTCTCCCCTCCACACCAAAGACACATCTATCTCCTGTGGAGTTCCCTTCCCACTGCTCCACAGTAATTTCACTTTAATTTTAATGTACACTCTTCTTTTTGCACTATAACCAATGACACTGCTGCTTAAATGGCACCATTTGAGCTTTATCACATCCTATTTGTATTATATACAAGCCTTATTGTACTTTTTCCTATGTTTATATTATGTTTTGTCATCATGTTTTATTATCTTGTTTATAAGATGTTTCATGTTCACTATGGGCCTAGGGAGGCCTGCAATTTCAAATTCTGTGTGTGCAACCTGTACATATGGTTTTTGACAATAAAGATGACTTTGACTTTGATAACAGAGCAAAAACAGTAGGTGGACGCTTCGCCACTCATGTGACTATAGCACCACCAAGAGGTCAAAAGTGTTAGTGCAAGGAAAATGTCAAACAGATCTCTTTATCATAGCAGCGGCGCTTCAAGACTCAAGTGACCTCGGCGACACTGGAACCATAACAAATCCATTGGTGATAAAAATCAATAGGAAGCAAACTTCCAGTCTCTTAAAAAAAAGAGTGGCTTGTTTATGCAGCGATGTGAGAAATGTTGTAGTTTCTCAACAGGTTTGACAGTCTTTTGACATTCCTCACAGAAAAAACTAAACTACAACATTTCTCACATCGGCTGCATAAACAAGCCACTTTTTTTTTTAAGGTGTACTCACTTATGTGACATACTGTATATGAACAGCTGGAACAACTAAGGGATAACAAGCAAAGCAGAAAAGAGATAAGGCCCACACCAAGACATGCTAGAATAAAACTCAGTAAATCAATGGATGACCATGCAGGATGCGTAGTCTGTGGTGATGAAAACCACAGAAAGAAGCTGCTCTTCTGCAAGCAGCTCAAAGTGCTAAAGAGAGCTGACAAGAAGTCCGCTGTAAAAAAAAAAGCTGGAAGAGCTGTCTTGAGGTTCATGACATCAGGTCATATACTGAAAACCTACCGTTTTGTGCAACTGTCAAGAATATGAATGTGAGCATGCCTCTGAACATCATTATTACCTGTGCCCAAATGAGATGAGGAAAATCAACACAGTCCAGAAAAGGAGCAGACAAGGCCCAGGACAAAAGGACGGCAAAAGGAACTACATCAAGGAGAAAGAGAAGTTTCTCAGCACGCTTCCATCAGAGCTGGCAAAACAATGCAGAAATGTCTTCTCAAATGTTGCATCAGAAACACTCAGAGGTATGAAAGGTCAGCCAGTAATAATGGAGCTGCATGACAGTCCATGTGGTGACAAATAGGTAAGCTGTTTTTTGTGGATTAGAGAGCATTGCAAATGTCCAAAGGTGTGACTGCCAAACAGTTGCAAAAAAAAACCCAGATGTTCCAGCTGGAGAACTTATGAGACTCAGGGAGATAAGCCTGTTGAGACTTTGTAGTCGAAAATGGACCAGTCCCAATTTCTCTTTTCACATTCTCTATTTGTTATTATTTTGTTTTAAATACTGAACTTTTTACAGATACTGCCGTGTTAATTATTGTTTTAATGTTTTACTTGTTAAAACTTTCCTTGCCTTACTGTGTTTTATGCTTTAAGAAGATGTCAGAAGGCATGATCATCTCCTGTGGAACATCAGTGTGCCTACAGTTTCTCAGGTGTGTAACTGTATCTTGAAATGGAAACATAAAAGAGGACAAACCATTAAATGTTTCCTTTGTACTTAGACCACATTTGGGGCCCTTGCTGTTTCCACTGCTTAAAAGGAAGTCACCCTCAAAATGTTAAGACTAAAGGTTGAGCCAGGGCAGCACCGGAGTACTGTCTTTTTTTGTTAGTTCCTTTTTTTGTTGTTGTTGTTATTTGTTTTTTTAAATGCTTCTTTTCAATATCCACCATGATACTCATGTAGCAGACAAACTACCTGCCATACCAATGAAAAAGCATGATAACAAAGCATGATATGGTGGTTTCAAACCAGCAATCTTACATCTCATGTGGTCTAATGCCAACCGTGCCTTGTCATAGAGCCAGCTCAATAAAGCTGCTGTTCTTAGAAATGTTGATGTGGAAGCGTAACAATATTCAGTTGGTTAACATTAACATCAACTGAAATTAACTGAAACATGGGATTAGTTGACAAACCAAGACAATTCCGTAATGTTTTACAAGGAAATGAAATGCACACATGAAAGTAATTGTTTTCTATTTGCAGGTCTTGTGTATCTCAAGAACCAGGAAGAAGGTATATCATTAAAGATGTAGGTATACCATCAAAAAAAAAAACCATCCGACCCCCACCCCCCACCCTCGAATAAAAGCTGACCAGTACATAACATTTGTGTCCAATCTGTACACTGCCATGTCTGTATATCATGTCTGTACGTACACAAAGAGAGAGGGAGAGAGAGAGAGACAGAGAGAGAGAGAGAGCAGGAGAGAGAGAGAATTCACAATACAAACAACCAAAAAAACACATCGCAAAAATGTTTTTTTCCAGTAAGCACAGCTGCTTGCAAAGAAATTCGAAGACATAACCATCTCACTTTCTGTTTAAAAACCACAAAGTAAAAACTACCCACTCATCCATCCAGGTTATGGTGGTCAAATGTGCTAAGTTGTAAGCAACTAGATTTTTTTTTTTTTGGAGCTCTGACACAGATCAGCACTGAAGCCTTTTGGATGAAAGGTGAAATGTCTTCAAGCTCCAAATAAGAAGTCCAGTTGCTTACAACTTTTGACCAAATGAATGGGCATTCATAACAAGAAGAAGTTTAATAGTTCAATCATTTTTTTGTACAGGTGAGGGTTTAAGCTTGACTTTCTGTGAGGTTGCAACCCTTTACGATAAACCCTGTGGTCTCAGGCTTGGAACCCACCAACCACCTCTGTTGCAGCTGACCTACTTTTGTTTTGTCCTCTTTCTTGGTTTGTGGGTACAAGTATAAGACTATTGTAAGCATATGACATGATTAAACCATGGAATGTCCCCACACCTTCATGACTCAGTCCTCAATGTAAAAACATTTTCTTCACCTGACAAAAAGTGTTATTCTATTCTATTCTATTCTATTTTTTTAGACGGCATTTTTGTTGATATCTAACCCTTCTGTTTGTGTAACACCAGGCACATTGGTGGAGATTTCTATTGAAGTGCAATTCAGGTGCCCGCCCATCTTTCTGTCTTTGTCACAGTATTGTGTTAGACTTCATGACAGCAAGCTAAGCAACCTTTAGGCAGAGTTTTGGTCACAAGCCCATATGTCAGATTGAATGCGCAGAAGCAGAGCAAGCCAAACATGTTGGACATTTGTGAAGAAAGATGCACTGAAAATGCAAATGCCATCTGGAAGACTAGCCATTCACATTCTTTACTGCTTCTTGCTCATTCGCTTCTTGCTGCCCCTGACCCATTCTGTCCCCCTATTCAATGCCCCCTGCTAAGAACATCTTGTAGCCTTCACCTCTCACACTGCCACTGTATTCTATTTGCCAGTTGTATGATAAAGGTTTTTTTTTACACTTACATTTGTGTGCAGAATTTAGAAATTAGTTACAAACTAGTTGTAAATCAGTGGTTAAAAGGTACAATTATGTGCCTTTGAGGGTACTGCTGGTGTGACAAGCTTTGTACCCCTAAAAGTACAATTCTGTACCTTCTTTTCTGAGAGTGCATAACAAAGCAAAGACAATAAGAGAATTAAACTTAAAAAAATGCACATTTTGGAAGAAAATTTAATGATCAAGATAAATAATTGGCACCACATACAGGATTGCAAAAGATTGCATTCTGGCATGCCAGTGACATGGAAAGAACCTTAAAATCATTTACATATGCCTATCTTAAAGACCTGATGTCTTTGACATTTTTGCTGCGCATATGTGTGGAGGGTGGGCATGACAACTGTGTCTTGTGTGCTGTGAGTGTATGTGTATGTGTGGAAAAATAAAAAGGAAATTATTTTATTCCTTTCTGCCTTTCCTTAAAATTTGCAAAGTGAGTGATGAAAGGGGGAAACTCTAGCTGAAACATTAAAAGTGCTTTAACAACTCATTACACATATTGTTAATTCACCAAGTTCTGTAAGATATCTGAATTATGTTTTTGCATCAGTAAGTTCTGACAGCACTAACAGTCTTGTGCAGTGTTTAGCTGGCCAAATAAAAAAAATAACAAATGTCACTTCAAATGTAACAACTGTTGTTTAGTATTTTCATCAAATCCATTGAAAATGGGTTATATGTAACCTCCTTCAATAGATTTGATACTTTAAACAAACACTATTTCTGAAATGTAAGTGATGGATAAACTGTGTTTACTTGTGTTACCTTTTCGAGAAAGGAAGTGGTTTTACAGGCGTCACTGACATTGTATCTGCCAATATAAAATGCAACCCATTCATGCAACCAATGCATGCATTTACATCAGTCAAGTGGAAACACAAATTGGTAAGGATTATTATTTTTTCTGCACAATATTTATAATATAGTAACCTTATGTTATCACAATTAAAAACTACCTGAAATTGTTTATGATGTTTCATTCTGTGTCCAGGAGTAATGCTGCATTTTATCTATCTTTTGTTGAGTCTGACCATCGTGTCAGGACTTTCACGGGTATGTTAAACTTTAAATACTTGTTTATATGTTATTTGCAATGTATTATTTGTGATTTGGTGAGCTAGAACCCTTTTTTTCTCTTTGTTTACCCTTAAGCCTGAACCAAGAGTCACAGGTACAGTATGTGAAGTAACAAATACACATACCTATAAATATAGAAATATCTGTCAAAAACCTCTAAGTACTCTATTCATTCCACATTGCATTTATATATTTTGTAGATCGTGTTCATCAATGGTTTTCTTTGCTTGTTGTACAGAAAACGATGGAGACCTGGACATAATCAACATACTAAAAGGTTAGGACACGGCGCGTTTGGCCATTGGTAGAAACACACAATAGTTTCATTGTCATTTGTACATTCACTTACATAAACAAAAACTGTTAACTATTTACAGGCTTACAACCCTTTATAGGAAACATCAAGAAAGTAAGTTGATCAGTCTTGGGTTTTTTGTGATTTTGTGAGATTTTTGTGATTTAGGTAGTGCTCAAATCCTCTCTCTTTCTCCCTCTCATCCTGTTTGTCCATCTGCTGGGCTTCTGTAGACTGCTACTAAGGTAAGGAGGCTTGATACTGAGAAACTTTTAGATGTATCTGAAATTAAACCTTTTATGTAGTATTTTCAGTGTTAAACTGTGGGTTTCATAGGTTCCATTTTTAAACAGTGGCACAGGGTCACTGTAAAGTTAAATAAATGGCAATAATAGATTGTTCTTGTCTATATAGTATAATATGTTATTATCAAGTGTTTTTATAAAGTGTAACTGAGAAAAAAACAACTCCTTATAGAGGAGAGGTTCACTGATACTGTGAATTGATGGATTTTTATTCGCAAATCAATTTTAAGCATACCACTTTTGTCCTATTTAGTTTCATCCAACCACAAACGGATGAATCTGAACAGTCAACCTCATTGCCTGAGCATGCACTTGCTTGAAAAACCCACAGACCCTAAAAAACCACAGACCCATTCTCTGTTTTTCACCTGAAAGCGCAGAAACCACTAGTGTTCTACTTAATACCACACTGTACTAAATGGAACATATATCTTGACTCATTCCCCACACTTTTTTTTTTTTTAGTGAACAAATCAGTTGACTTGTGTGTGAAATAGGTCTAAGAGGTAGAGGTATGTTCAGTTACATCAAAAGATAGATAGCTACTATGATTTTATGTAGGTAGTGTCTAAGAGGTGCACCTATTGTATCAAAATACAGATGGTGGGTGCAATCTGATGCCTTTTTAGCTTTGTGGATACATGTTTAGAGGATGTTAAACCACATCCAAACTCCCCTTCATGTCTAGAACAGTTACTAAAAAGGAGGTGGTCTTGATAGCTTCCTGTATGTATTTTTTCTCAGGCTTTCCACAAAGTTTAACTTTTCCACTTTGCAATAGTAGCACATCAGTTCAGCATATGGTATCAGGGCTGCACAGAGTACAGAGTTTACCCACATCTCAAATGTCACAAAAAGAGTTTATCCACCTCTCAACAGCATAGAGTTTATTGTCTTTCCAATAGAGTGAAAGCATGAATTACAACTGCTAACATTAAATATAGGCTATGTGCACTAGGAACTATTTGGTATTGTTCAAACATGTTTTGAATGTGTTTTTAAAATGTGATGATGTACAGAGGGCCTACAAATTCACCCACATCTTTGCTACACCTAAGGAAGTTATTCAGCTTCACCAGCGTTGATTAATTCCGTCGAATGCACGCCTCAGCAGCTGTTATCCCTTATTCTTCTGTATAATTTCCAGTTGTTTATAATAAGCAGTTATACAAAATTAACATTGTACCTTTTTATGTTTAGCCCCATGCACGAGTAACAGGTACGTTTGAAACAGAGTTGAACAGTGTGATTGGGTATCAATAACAATATTTTTTTAATTATATGAGCATACACCTGGCTTACTTTATGTACACATAAATTTTACAATTGTGAAATTCTTCCAAGTCCATTTTTGCAAATATTCATAAATTGTGTTTTTTTATTATGAATTTCAGGTAATATCAGTAAAACTAAAAGCAAGACTGAAAAGTAAAAGTGAAAATAAATAGGATCAATCACGTTAATTAACATATTAAATGCAAAGAAACCTTGAGGTTTTGCATCTGAAGTCTTTATATGTAACTGAGTAAAAATATCAGTTAGGTGACTATCTGCATTCTTTTCTTCTGCTGGTTATGTTCATACTATTTTCCTTCTTGACACAGATGATGGTGACTTTACAGTAATAAATGAAGGTAAAGATTTATAAACTACAATGACTAATGACATAGAATGACAAGCAAAGACACTCACTGTACATGACTACATTTCAATTTTCCACAGGTTTGGACCTATTTGAAGGGGACATTAAGATGGTGAGTTCTCATTGCTTTAGATGTTTTTGATAATGCAGTGCATTTGCACCTCATTTGTACAGTGCACAACATTTTTCACAATGGAAGACAATAAACATTTTTTTTAAATCATGCAACGTGTACAACATTTGAACTTTGACCCCATGGGCCTACTCTGACTCTTGTAACCCACATACTTGCTTAGGTATGAATAGTGCAAAAATTGTTAGATTTTCATCAAACCATTTCTAATTTTTTGTGACATGAACTTCTCAGTCCAAATTTTAATTTGTTTTTCCATCATCCTTACATATGTAGGCTTCCTCTTCCAAGGTAAGGGACCTTGTTTTTCCATTGGTGCTTTTTTTCTATATTGTGATTTGGCAGCCTCGCGCCATGGTAAGTGCTGAGGATATTGTAACCAGGTCAATGTCTCTCTCTCTCTCTCTGTCTCTCTCTCTCTCTCTCTCTCACTCTCTCTCTCGCTCTCTCTCTCTGAGCCAGACAAAGGTCTGTTCTGTGTCTCTCTCTGTCTCTTTCTCTTTCTGTCTCTGTCTCTCTCCCTGTAGGTGACTAGGTGTGTGTGAGTGTAAGTGTGTGTGTGTTTGTGTGTGCGTGCAAGTCTTGACTCTCCGTCTTATATAGGGTCAAGGGTCCGTGGTTGCCCAGTTGCTTTTGTGTGCCATTGTTATTCAGTAGTGCAAGAGAAAATATCAAAGAGGTATAGCAACACATGCATCAGTGTCTTCTTATTTTAGACCAGAAGAAGAAGGTCCATTCGCAGTGCTAATCACCGCTGGCCCCTACCTGTGCCCTATGACTTTACCTGGAACCTCGGTAAGGTTATTACAAATGTTATAAAGTGCCAATAGGCCAACCTGATTATTTGCTTGTGTTTGAACCAACTTAAAAATACTCAAAAAAAACCTTCAACATGCTACATGAAACATTTTACATTGGTTTAGCTTGCACTTTTTACTAAAATATGTTCATGACACTTGAAAAAAAAATCCATGCAACATGTTGCCTTATTTTTTCAGTTGGTTCAAAACGTCTTTCGTTCTTGTGTTTGTGCTCAGGCATGAATGCAAAAGGAGTGATTCTGAGAGCCTTCGAGCAGTTCCGACTGAAAACATGCATTGACTTCAGGCCCAAAGCGCTTTGGAAGAACGAACAACACATTGCAATCAAGAGTGACATAGGGTTTGACTCAGCTTGTAATAGATGGATTTGCAATCAATAGTAATAATAACAATTCCAAATGTTTGACTATAAACGTACGTTTTTTTATTTTGTAGGTGTTGGTCCCATGTAGGAAAAGAAGAGTTGGAACAGGATCTGTCAATAGGCCCTGGATGTGATACTGTTGCTACAGTGGAGCATGAACTCATGCATGCTTTGGGGTTTTGGCACGAGCAGTCCAGATATGACCGGGATAATTATATCACAATCAACTGGAGAAACATTGAAGCAGGTCTTGATTTTTTCTTCTTCTTTCTTAAAACAATTGGTGACATGCAAGGCTGATAATATGTGTTGTATTAAGTGTTATTGACCCGTTGTGTAAAGTCTCACATGGAAGTCTACTGTTAACCTTCAGGGAAGGAGCATAATTTCAAAATCAGAACCAATGATACCAACAGCACCATGGGCACCCCGTATGACTATTTGTCTGTCATGCACTACTCCAAAAATGCCTTCACCAATGGCAATGGAGCCACAATTATCACAAAACTACCTGAGTTCCAAGATGTGATTGGTCAACGCCTGGATATGAGCCATTATGATGTAGAAGAGCTCAACAAGTTCTATGGATGTAGTATGTATCACTATCTTGGTTGTTGACGATGAAGCTAAACTCATAACACAATAAGGTTGTCAATTGTATGAAATGTATGACCAAATGGCACTTCTTTTAAACAATTAGTTTTGTACCATAACTAGGGAGTATTATTGTAGGTGTTCTATCTGCTTTGGTTTTACAGTATCCTGAAGTTTATTTTGATTTAAAGACAAGAATTAAATCTAGGAGCCTTGACTAGGAGTCCTGAAACATAGGATAAATTAAGCACAATTGTGTCCACATTGGGAGACCTGTTTATGTAGGGATTACAACTTCAAGGGACTTTCTATATCTATGATGCCATCATTTGATCCTTTGTTCAGGAAAAGTGTTTTATGTTGGCAGAGGACTCCATCTCCTTCATGGAGCACTGCAGTGTTGATGAAGAGGGCCTGTGTGAGCTAAGTGTCTGCTCCAGGGATTCATCTGGATGGGAGAGAGTAAAGCAAGCTGATGGAGGTCCCCACTCTGACCACACCCACCTGGGCACTGCCTCTCAGGGTGAGAGTTATTACGAGTCATGTACTAACATGCTTTCCCCCCAAAGAAACAGGAGAGACAACCTAAAACAGTATGATTTGTTTTGTCAATATCTGGAAGAAATTGTTTTTGTAGTTATCTTTTTAGGGAGTATTTTTGCCGTTAATTGGATAGGACAGTAGAGAAATTGAGAGACCCAAGTTAGGATTGAGAAATAACCTCAAGTCAGACTTGAACTCAGGACCTATAGGAGTAATAAAATGGATGCCTTAGCCAAATGTGCTACTGCAGCCCTTTTAGAAATCTATTTGACAATCAGCATAGTACAGACACAAATGAATGATTTAATGTCTCTCACCAAGTGGAAACAGATCAATGCAGTTGTCAGTGTAACCCTTTCCAGGCACAGGTTTCTTCATGCACTTCAGCACCAAGGGAGGGACAGTGGGAAACTCTGCTATACTGCAGACCAGGAGGATGACACCCAGTAGAAGCTGCAAGGTCCAGTGCCTTGAGTTCTTCTACTACCACACTGGGAGTTGGTCTGACCAGCTCAACATCTGGATAAGAGAGTTTGATGGTGCTGATGACATCAAGGGAACTCGAAGACTCATGGGCCAGATTAAAGGTGGTTTGGCCCTTGTCACCATAGTTCCACTGCATGCGCACCTTTTTTAATGTACAGATAAATAATTTACGATACTGAGAGAATGCATGACTCAAATTTTAGACTCACAATTACATATTACATTTTTCTTCCAGAATCACCAGCTGATTACTGGCAGCTCCACCATGTTCCCCTAAATGCCACTAAGACCTTCCAGGTGGAGTTTGAGGGCCGCAAAGGATCATGGTATTCCAGAGGTGGCTTCTCTGTGGACGACATCAACCTCTCAGAGACTGAATGCCCCCATCAGATATGGCAGATCCGGAATTTCGAGAGAAAGTTAAATGCCAGCAGTAACATAACTGTACTCTACGGCCCAATGTATTACTCCCATGATGGCTATAGATATCAGATAATGTCTGCATTTAATAGAGATGAATTGGGAGTCTTTGTTCGCCTTGTTTCTGGTGTCTATGATGATGGTTTGGACTGGCCATGTCCTTGGAGACAGGTGACCTTTACACTGTTGGACCAGAATCCACACATCCAGAGGCGCATGTCAAAACAAAAGAGTGCAACCAGCAGTTCATCATGGCTCTTTACCGGTAAGTTTTCACTGCTTAAATTTTTGTAAGAGAAATGACTCCAGTGTAAAATGTGCAGGTTGTAACTGGAATCTAGTGTACTCCTCCTGATGATGATCATTCTAGTGTTCTTACATAGATGTTTGTAAAGGGCATACAAGCAGAGTTGCTCAGAATAAGCTGTTAAATACCTTGGTCAATCTGTGTGGACTAACTTAGAGGGTTGCACATTATCAAAAACCCTTGTACTTGCACTTGCTGAGCACTGTTTCTCTTATTGTTTCTTATTGTTGTGGTCGTATTTTCCCAGGTTATAAACTAATCATCAATAATCTGTCAGCTGTATGTGTACATTTCAAGTTCATACAATATATCTTGGTTGTTTTAGAAGAGCCACAAAAACAATGGTACAAATAAATGAAAAAATCCACACATATATCATACAATTTAAATGTTCTGAGTTTTTAGGTCTCAAGTGACACCCTGGGCAGTAATGATAATAAGAGAGGAGACTGGGTAATCATTGCACATTATTATTACCTTTAATTTTCTTTTCTGATTGGCTGATGAAGTGGGCATTAACTTTTCAGAAACAGACTACCTTTGACAGAAATCTCGAAGGAATCGGCATTCCATATCAATGCACCTATGAATGGTAACCATAACAACTCTAGTAGTCAAATGAACAGTTAAATGGCAGTAATGCTCTACTTTTTCCTATGTGGGATAACAGGCTTTGAGTGACCTGTTTCATGGAAATAATGACTTGGCTTTGCGTCACTCTTATTTCCACGGAACAGGTTACCTTAGTGACCATTATCCCCCACATAACTACAGTTTATATTGTAAACACATAGTAAAGATCACCTTCGCAACAGTAGAACTGCATGTGATCACTTAAGCAATATAATACAAGTGGAAGTGAGGGTGTTCGTGGGTATCCTCACAGGTGTGGTTCGGCCGCAGGCACATCAATAATACATCATTAAAATATCATTACCTAAAAAACAAGTATGTGTCTAAACCTAAGAAAAAAATAAGAACACGTGTTTACTTGTAGGTATGAGTAATTGTAATAGTCTACAGGTGACAATGACTGTCCGTCAACTTTGTGACATGCATACTTTCCAGTTCAGTGTTTTTTCTCCATGGTGCTCAGGCTACTGACCTGAAATATCAACAGCCCTCAAGGAAAGTCATCTAACAATCTCACTGAATCAGCATAAGTAGCTACATGTTCTTCTTCTCAACCATACAGAGTACTTTGGACAGCCAGAAATTGATGGCACACTTCGGCCAGATGGCGTGTATGTTAACAAAGTGTGGACCGATGGTTTGATTATGTCTGCCACTGAACTGAGATCCAGACAGTTCCTCAAGGGAGGTGATGTCTTTCTTCTCATATCTATGCAAGGTGAGTAAATTTTCTGCCTTTTTCTCTATTTCATTATTAAAAAAAACAGAACCATTATTACCTAGAGCTCTGATATTCTTATCTCTGAAGGAGTTCTAAATATAAGATGATTCCAAATTTCTGTGATGCTCATCATGTCAGAAATAAGGACTTGTTGGCTATATTACTTTAAAGAGCTTTATGGTATTTTCCTTACTGGGTTTTAATTATAGCCACCCTTATCTTGTTTACTTTGATGACAAGCTACCAGCTGATGATAACTGCCTTGGGGTGAAGATTTTGCTGTCTTAAAGACACATCTATTCCAGCTGGAAATGTATTGAAACATTGAAACCAACATCAAAGTCGTATCAGTTTAAAGTTATTATTTATTGTTGTAGTCTCTCTTTTCTTACTTGAGCAAGCAAAGATATTTATAGCATTGCTGATATAATGGATTTTTGTTTTCTGTTTTGGCTCGCAGACATTTCCGATCTGCGTTACAGGGACCAACTTTCTTGTCCCAGCATGAAAAAGAGCACCTTCTCTGTGTCTCCTCTCCAGCCAACTAATGACTATGGACCATGTGGAACACAGTAAGATCACACATCAAACCAAAGCCAATGGGCTCATTTGGCTAGCTTGCTTGCTTAACATGACGTCCATCTAGATTGGACGAGATCAGCCAGTGGACAGGCAGCCACCTGGGAGGCAGCTGGCTTAAGTTTTTTTGCCCCCGCAAGGTTGTAGTACTATGACATTTGAACATGATCTCGTCCTATCTTGTCTGTCGTCATGTAAGCCAGCCAACTGTGGTACAACCAAAGTCACATGAGCTCAATGTGACTTTTTCATTTAGCAGATTGTGTCCACCAGTTAGCAGACTGCCATCTAGTGGTGGCATGCAACTGAATTTATTCTAAAACACATTTTAAAAAGAGACACCAACCCTTACACAATGAGAAACATTTACAGGCCATTACCATTTCCCAGTCATTGAATTTAACTTTTCTAGTTAACAGAGAGACATGAGTTAATGTTGTAACATTAATTTTGGTAACATTGTAACATTAATTTTGTATGTCGCTTTGGAGACAAGCGTCTGCAAAATACTTTAACCATAAGATGACTTGACATTGTCATTTTTATGTTTGTAAACTCAACCAGGCCTTCTACTACCACAACCTTAATGCCAACCACCTACGCCCCAACTGAAACAACATCAAGAACGACTGTTTCAACTACCAGGTGAATTAATCTAACCATTTTTTTCTGTTTAAGATGGGGTACTACAGAATGAATAGTATTAAAATTGTGCATCATACTATTCAAGGGCAAAGTTATGCTTTTAGTTGTGTATGTTGTCAGACACACCAGACAGACAGATACACACACACACATACACACACACACACACACACACACACACACCATGTCACCATGCAAATAACCACAAGTAACACTCGAAAAGCAACACACTTCATTCTCTTAACACAACTCTTTGAGCTGCCAGGTTGAGAACTGTGATATAATAGCAGTAGACAGTCATTGCAATCCAGACTTTCCCTCTGTGTTTCACCTTTGCAGAAACAAGTTAGTTTTGTTTGGTCAGCCTTTGTTGCTTTCGTCATAGAGATAAAAAATATATGAAGACAGAGTGTGAAAGAGAGTAGCACAAGCTTTAAAGCATTTTAAAGCCTTTCTTTAAAAGCTTTATTTCATTAGGCTAGTTCATACAGTACTTCAACAGGATTAAAACAGTCAAAATATCAACTACTACACCCCACCCCCCTTATAAAAAAGTGTCTTGCTTTTTTCCTTTTTATGCTTGATGTCACTAAGACCTAGCCTGGTAAATGAGCCCCTTATACTACCCTTTTTTTCGCACAGAGGGTCTGGCAGTGCTGTATTGAGAAACGTTTGTTTCCTAAAGGTGTAGACTCTGCTGAAATTTAAAACGATTGGATCGGCCTTTACCCAATCACTAATGCCTGGTCGTGATGTATGCAATTAGCCTGGCTACAAGCCTCTTTATTCACTACAATTCAAATATAGCACACAAAGTCGATGTCATCACTCACAAACACTCCCTCTGTTCACTGGTTAGTCCGGTAAAGATTCTGAGTCAACTACGTCAATGGAAGCAAAAAAATATAAACAATATTATAATATATGAGAAAATTGATGTGATATTTGATCACTGAGGAAAGTAAACCATGCTCACACACACAACAAACAGACACACATGCATTCATAGCTATGCATTTTATTTTGTAAGATCATCCACCGTCAGTCTGACAGTACAACCAACCACCAACATCAGTGGAAGAAGCACCACGCCTAAATCTCCTAATGCAACGCTTTCACCCACCACCAGGTTCAGTACTGAAATTTGAACAGTAAACTGTTATTACAAGAGTTCAACCTTGTGTTTCACCCATGCAGACACAAGTCAATTTTGGTTAGAGTTTGTTTTATTCTTATTCCCAGGGCTGGTGATGTCAGCATTACCGAGAGCACACCGGCACCTCCCACTGTCAGGTACAGTAGTAACTAGAAAAGCACTCGGAGAGCGCAGACCTCCGCCAAGGCAGCTTAAGTCTCCACCTTATTATCATTCTCACCTTAAGACATTAAAAGACAGTAAACATTGTTATTGTACACACCTTAAAGAACAACGTTAGCTTGAGTGCAACAAATAAAGCATGAATAAACTCGTGCAAATGGTCTGGGTAAATTCCAGTAATTATATTGCTGATGTCATCCTTTCATACTCAAATTGGATATTGATTTTATGATATTTTAACCTGTCGAATCTGATTCTTTTACCCAGAAAACATACCCCTAGAACTTGGAATCTAGTTTATATCATAATTAGTTAAAAAGTTATAGAGCAAAAGCCCTTTTTCACTAATGGCGGACTTCTTCTGGATACAGATCTGTAACTATTGAAGATACGTCAAATCCGTTAACACTCTACTGAATCTACAATGCCTCAGCTACACGTTGGTGTCAGTTGCATGTCTCTAGCTTGTTTAGTTACTTCTCAGTAGCCCATTTTCCATGAGGCTCCTCGAATTTTAACTTTCTGGATCACGAGATCCGGAATACTATCAGGATTATATTCTGGGGTTTGGCAGACCTTATGATGGTCTTATAGTGTATTTTTTTACTAAACATTGTGGGCATTATTTGTGGAGTTATACGCAAAAATGTCCAAATTGCCCCTATCTCGCAATGGTGAAGAATCCTTTTAAAAATTCCTGGATCCAGATGGTTATCCGGATCACCACCAAAAACAAGTCAGTTCTAAGTTAGCCCACTTCTGACCTATCCTGAACATTTCATTTAAATTCCTCCATAACTTTTTGAGTTATGCGAATAACAAACAAACAGACAGACGGACAAACAAACCAACGCCGGCAAAAACATAACCTCCTTGGTGGAGGTAATAATAAATGGTAGCTCTTTTCAAGCACACCTAAAAACACAGACACCCACAGATTAATACACAGGCTCATACCAACATATACTAACACACACACACACACATACATACACACACACACACACATAGACAGGGTGTGTTATATAGTTTGTGCATAAGATCATTTGGGTATGACTTAGGTATGAACAATAAAATAAACTTACTGCATGTGGCTGCTCTCCTTGAAGTGTATCTTTTATCTGCCATATATCCAGTACAGTATGTTTAGTGGCTGTTATGAGGTTAGAGTGAAACCTTGGACACATTTCTGTATACAGCTGATGATTTGGGGCTTGGACTTTTTTTTAAGCAATTAACAGTTACCTTTATTCATTCTTACATCTTTCCCTCAGGTGTAAAAACATCTTTTCTGTCACATGCTACAAGATGGAGATCTCACCAGGTGTTCTCATCGTAGCTGTGTGGTTGGCTGTGATATTCGGGATGCTGTTGAGATCCTGTTGCTGTAAGAAGAAGCACAGTGTCCCATCTGCCGAGAATATGACATACATGCAGGAGATGTAAATACAGAATCCACATCCTGTTCTTGCAGTGTCTTTTCTCACGACTGCAAGGATGATGAGAAGGGTGATGAGATTTTTTTCCTATTTGAAAAAAAAAGACAAATAAACAGCTAGATTGCATTTCCGCAGAAAATGCAAAAAATGTGCTTGCATGTGTCACATTTCATTATCATTGAAGCAAATATGTGGCTAAATACAGTTTTTACTAATAACAGTAAAACGTGTTGAATGACACCAAATTAGTTGTGCACACATTGGATGGGGTCAGAAGCCAGTGTACCACATTTAGTCACAATATGTCACATAGCTTTGCTGAGATATGAGCTCACTACCTGTTTGATGGCTTTGCCACTGATTTTGATTGGCAGTCGAGGGGAAACGATTGCAAAAATCAAAATGGCATTGAGTAGCTGTTGTGAGGTATGGTCTAAAGATCATCTGTGCCTAGTTCTGTGAAAATTGCTCAAAAGCTTTTACCTGTGATAAT
Source organism: Setipinna tenuifilis (assembly GCA_030347295.1). NCBI lineage: Eukaryota > Metazoa > Chordata > Actinopteri > Clupeiformes > Engraulidae > Setipinna > Setipinna tenuifilis. The sequence continues at coordinate 17,299,764 of CM059277.1, forward strand.
TTATTTTCCAAAATGGTGTGAAGGTTTGGAGGTGGACATTTATGTCTTTGGGTTTGTTACACTTGGCTTAACACAAGAGAAAATTGTGAAAATTGGACATATGGTTAAAAAAAAGTCACATGCCTAAATGTACCACTAATTTTGACCAGTTGGTGGCGCTAGAGAGGTTCAGGTGCCGACATCATGGGACTGTCCTGAATCTGCCAAGTTCCAAAATTTTTTACCAATTGGTTCTATAGACTGCCACTATGGACATCACAGTGGGTTTCTCCAGTTCTCTCATATACAGTCTATGGCTCAACCCCCTGTAGAACACTCTAGGTCAGATGTTTAGATATATTACAACTTTTACAAACAACATAATATTTTATTAATTAAGTGTATAATTACGTTTCCTGTTCAGCAGACTACATAATCCACCAAAGCTAAAAACAAACATATCTTCTTGAGAAGATTGTCTACAGCAACACTAAATACTGTATATCGAGTGAAAACTGTATATCAACATCACCAGTGCACTTACCTTAGACTGTAAGGTAGAGAAGGCCAAACTGAAGCTCACCAATGCTGTGTCTCAAATTGTCCAAAGAACAGGTCGAGCATCAATAATCCTTAAGAGCAATAAATTACATATTACATTTGGCTGATGCTCTTATCTGATCCAATCATGATCCAATCACAAGCCCCTCTACAATGGTCTGTGCAAAGTTAAGAAAACAGGATGTTACCTTCTCATTTAGGTGTGTATCACCATTACCATTACCAACAGAGAGAGAGAGAGACAGAGAGAGAGAGAGATAGAGAGAGAAAGAGAGAGAGACAAAACACACAAACACTTGCTCACTCCCTCTCCCACTTGCTCTCTCACTCATTCACTCATTCAATCACTCACATACTTACAAAAATCCCCAAGCATATGAAATTCCAGGAAACTTTCCACAGCACACTAACATAATCATCACAACAGGTGCTACTATGGTAATGTAAGACAGCACCCAATAAATCCAACAACATTGGAACCACAGACATTTATTTCCAAAAAATACATATGTGAATAAAGTCTTACGTCATTAAGTATGCCAACCAATAGTTGTCCATGGCCTACATGCTTAGTTGGTTCCTGAAGTGAAAATGAATGACATTTTGATAAACAGATGTAACAGAAAATAAATGGGCAAAGAACAGAACGCTGAGCCTAATGAGCTTGCAAATAGTGCTGAAACATTAACATGGTAAAATACTGTAACAGACATTATACTTCCCAAAACACAGAAGGACAGGTTATTGCAAAAGTGATCAGCAACTGAATCTTCTTCACTGTTCACTGTTAAGAAGATCTTTCTTCTACAGAAGATGACAAAGAAGGCATGACAAAAGGTGTCATTCATTCTTAAACATTTTTGTTTAACTATCAGTGACATTTTCTTTTTAGATGTATTCCCAAACAGTATTTGATTTGTCTAACCTCCTTTCTTTGAACTGGACTGTTCAAGATCACCCTTGCTGATTCAAGCTATTTTCATTTCCTTGTTTTTACTAGCCTATATTTGGATGTGGCACAGATTATTTTCACTGTCTTACATCAGACTGCTGTGTTAGTTTGTAAGATATTTACAAATAATTAATTTCAGACTTTTACTGTATGTCATTTGAGGACATGGTGTTGTTTTTTACTCTCTACCAAATGATTTAAAATGACAAAGGATTTAAAATGACAGAGCTCTTTTGATTGACAAATTGAAAAATAGTCTAGGCCTTTTGAGCACTGAATGGACTTTTGAATGATTTTACAAAGTACTAGGAAATCCATCTCATGAGTCTGCAGATGCCTGGTGTCCACAAAATTCCACAAAATTGTGTGAGTTTGCAGATATGCATTTGTCCACAAAATGGATTTTGAGAGTCTGCAGATACCTTCCAAGGTGTCTGATGCACGAAAGGAACACTGCATTTCGTGACACATAAGTATAAATGTCATTCATTTCGTGGACAAAATTGCTTTTGTCATAATACATTTATTTTGTCCACAAAATAAGGTGTGTTACACTTGCCGCCCTGTAGAGCTTGCCCTACTGTTGGTGGCTAAATCCCCTGCATTTGTTCGACAGTACTGTACTGAGGCCCTTGAGAATAGCTAAAGTTGTGGTGTGGGAAATACAGCCCTCTGGTTGTCAGTGGAGGCCTTGTTGCCTCTTTCCAGTGCCATTGTACAGACTGCATGGTGTCTGTATCCCTTTGGCTTGCATGCTCTATAACCACAGTATCGGGTTTAGGGATAGTATGGTTGAGAAGGGCTGTAGCTGGTGTGGTAGCATGGGAGCTACCCCCATCTGTCTGCATTATCTGCGGCCATCTTTACCTACCAAAAGGACCTATAGTATGAGATACTAGATACTAGAGATAATATGAGATGAAGAAGAAAATAAACATTTTGAATTATAATATTTTTGTAATCACAAAGCCCACAATGTTAAGTCATTTTTTTACATTTCTGTCTGGCAAATTATATGCATCACAAAAAACACATTGCTGAATAATTAATGTTCTATATGTATGCATTCATTTTTTCAGTCAATATCCAACACTGTAAACAAAATTTAAATCACATTTAATTAGATCTATTAACAAATCATTGAACAGTTTCAAGTTACATTATATCTTTCTACTTCCTTGGTGCTCACCTTGTGTCAATGGTTCATTACAAAGTCTAACTTTTATCTACCCACATCCCAGGACTTTGACTACTGTATGTGAAAGGTTTGATATTAGCAGTAAGTCTACTAATTACACTGTATGTGTATGTTTTACTACTTTCTTCTCTGAGTAGCTCAGGATGGTCTGAGCCAAACAACACTACACCAAACAACACAAACTCCAAACAAAGCACACAAAACACCATTTACAGAAAATGTACTTACTGCTGAAGAAACCTGTGTGGTCTGTGTTAGCAAAATATATAGCAAAAATGACTCAGGTCTCAACAGTGAACACATCACTAGAGATGTAGATCCTTATAGATATAGATCCTTAAAAGTGTATTCAATTCACAATGTCAATGTTTCAACCCACCAGGATCTGAAGGTATATAAAGGTTACAGCCTACTCAGCTGACCATCTACATTAGCTTAACCACTTAGACAACACCATTTAATCATTACAGTACAGACAATGGAGTGCAGAAGAGAACACTGATAGAAAATAGATACATTAGATTATAGGAAGGGTTTTATGTCAAGGTCCTTGTTTAAATCGTGGGGATACCTGTGTTAAGAAAGTGAATCCAAAAGGTTTCATGTTGTAATGTAGTGTCTCTTATCATGATTGCTGCTTCCTTTATGTTACTGCATTTGCAGGATTGCGGAAACATATGTTACATAACATAATCTTCATGGTGCCTGTGCCAAAGTGCAGCCCAGCTGGAGTGCTGTAGGGTAAGGTTCCATCATTTATACAGCATGTCCTCAGGAAAGGTAATAATTATAATAATAATAATACTGTATTTATATAGCACGATTCATACAAGACATAGCTCAAAGTGCTTTGAGGGCTGCATTTGTTGCGGCTTGATAGCGTCAAGAAAGTATGTTCGGGCGCTGTTGACAGTCCCTGCTTGTGTCCATAGGGGTGACAGGGGTGAGGAAAAACTCCCTGATTTGCATGTGGATTAGATAAGTAAAGGAAGAAACCTCAGGCAGAACCGTGGCCCCTAGGGGAGCCCATCTGCCGGGGCTGTGATCGTCTGGGCGGTCTGTAAACAGAACAGTTGGTGTGACTGTAGTCGGGTTGTCCATTGGGTGGAGCAGTATATGTGACTGCTGTCAGACTGCTCGTGGAGTGGAGCAGTTAATGTGACTGTTGTAAGTCTGTCCATTTGGGGGGGTCCGGATCTTCAAGGGGTCCATTGTGTGACTGCGTAGAGCAGTATATGTAACTGCTGTCAGACTGTTCGTGGAGTGGGTCAGATAGTGTGTCAGTAATATAGCATGGGGCAAGACTGTTTATGGTCAGAGTATTTTAAATTCAATTCTGTATGAAACAGGCAGACAGTGCAGAGTTCAGCTTATATAGGACCCATGATCACACCACCTCATTCCTTGCAGTGTTTCAGGACAAAGACCACATGCCCCAGGAGCATGTCGAAGGTCACTCTTTTTTGATCAACTATTGAGTAAAGACTATAAAATTCAAAAATGTTGACTGTGTATCCATCTATTTCTCTATCTAAACACTTGACTGTTACGATCTGCATTCAAACATTTAGACAATCTTGACTACAACACGGACAGGCAGGGTTTTTGCAGCAGGGACACTTCCTACACAAAATCAACTGAAGCAGCATCCAGAAGAGGTTGACAACGTCCAGGTACAGAATAAGTGCTGCGAAGATGTACTCCTCTGGATTCGTGGCATATTTGTGGTTACCACCTAACATCCGCTGAGTATCCACCACCAGAAACTACAAGAATGCACACACCCACACCGCACACACAGGCAAGAGAAATGCATGCTTAATATTGACACTGTCTGAGTGTTAAAAGCTTGTATCTGCAAGATTGCGTCTTGAATTATTTTCAATATAAAACAAAGTCATCACACTGTTCACCTACCACTGAAAAGACTGTTGTCATGAGAGAAGCAAACAGAATTCGTAGATACTGGTCACATAAACAGAAATCGATAAAATTAGTACAACAGAAAATAAAACTTTTTTGTATTCACTAAAAGAAAACTGAAGAGTTTCCCTACGTGTGATCTCAGGATGACACATAAGAGTCCAAAGGAGATCAGGGACCAACATAGGACCCACATGATTCCAGTGCACTTGGTGAAGTTCCACTGTTAATGAGAATCCCATACGTTCTTATTTAAAAACACATCTTTTCTTCTTCACAAACAAAAACATACAAATATGACTAGAACATTTAAATAACAATATCTTTTAAAAAATGGCATTAAAAAAATCAGGATTAAGATGCTAACTAAAAGAGGTGCATTTTTCAGAGGGTTTTGGATGTCTGCAATGGATTCACAAAGCCTATTAAAAAACAGGAAGGGTGATTCTAAGGGCCTTTGCACACCAGCTTTGACCTGATTGTCACACACTTCCAAATTTCATTTGCCACTGTACACCGGTTAAGCAGGCTGGATAGGATTTCATCCACAGCCATCATGATAAACAATAGACCTCCTTGAGAGGCAGAAACAAAAAATAAACCTGTGTCTGCACAGTCTGTATTGTTTTTGGCTTATTCATTCAATATTGTTTTTCAAATGATTGAATGATGATCCTCTGCTTGCTTTCTATACCCTTCGTGCAATTAAACGGTCTGTTTTGGAGCTACGTACTGGGTGAAACATGGAACTTAGACAAAGACACGACTTCCACTTACCTCGTAATCAACATGCTATCGGCAGCAGAGTTTGACACTGGTGTGTTGGTTTGCATTAAAAGCAATGGAATCTAAACTAATTAAACATCAGGGCACAAGTACCCAGCATCGACAGAGGGCTTTATTTAATAGTTAATTAGTTACCTGCTTATTAATAATTACGGGACAAAAATTATATTCTTTCATCAGTCTTACTTACATAATCCTTAGGTAACTTATGTCAATTAATTTTATTTTTCTAATTTAAGATAAACAATACATGTTTAAAGTGTTTTCTAAGTTTTTGTTTTTGTTGAAGAAAACATAAAAAGCAGAGTCTTATTTGAGTTTAGAAACCCAAAGCTACTATTTCGGAGTAAAATATCCAAAATCTGACAAAGTGAAGCAAAGATATTTTGAGATGATTTTGTTTTGTGATCATTAATATACCAAGTAAAAAACTATACTAAGATCATCCGTACACTTACTTTGGACTGCAGAGCAAAGAGGGTCAAAGTAAACGTCACAAATGCTGTAGCTCCCACAGCCAAAAGAACAGCTTCAGCATTATAATACCTAATATTCATATAGGAAAAGAAAATTCTGTCATTCCATTTTAATAGCAGATTGTTAAATATTTATGTTATGGTTTATGCCTATTTCTGCACTGCAGTGAATGCTTCAGTAAAGATAAACAAAAAAAACTTACACACACACTGATCCCAGCATGATCCCCTCTACAAGTATCTGGGGGCAAAGACAGTTTTTATACCATACTATGTTCCATCTTAGCAATTATATCAGAAATATCCAAAACAAAACACATGCTCACTTGCTCTCCCACATACTTACAAACAGGCCTAGAAATAGGAAATTCCAAGGAACTTTTTGGTCGAATGCCCGCATAGAAAGCTAACACAAAAGTGAGAACAACAGTCTTCACCCTGATATAAGACAGTGTGCAATTAATCCACTGCAACATCAAACATTTCTTTGAATAAAATATTGCATTAAGCCTTACATCATAAAGTATGTAAACCAATTGGAGTTAATGGTCCAAAACCTCAAGTCGTCCCTGAAGTGAAAATAAACAGCATTTTAATATATGTGAGAGCAGGTGAGAAAGTAAAGTGCAGATGAAAGTTTAGAAGGAGTTAAAGGATGGAATGAAGCAATACACTGAAATGGACTCTACACTTACCAGTACAGAAAAGCACAGATTATTCCCACAGTGGCCAACAGTTCAATCATCAGTATGAAATACACTTTTCTCAGAAAACCTACAAAGGTTCCATCGATGTCAAATGGAGAACAATATCATAGCTGTTATTACACTGTTATAAATGGCATACATTTTTCATCTCTGAACAAAGGTGTTTCTGATTTAAGAATAGTTTTGTTCAGTTTAATCAATAACTTTTAAGCGTGGTATTTAGGATGTCTGACTTCCTGCCTCTAAGTTGGACTGTTCTTAGTCAGTTTTACTGATTCTGTCACACAACACACTGTTTTATTAAGATTAGGTAGGTCAAATGTACTTTTATATATCACCACACCACAACATGTAGGTGTTGGGAAAAAAAAGAGTTTACCAAACCTCTTCTAATTGATGCATCTGAGAAACCGTCCGGTTTCAGGTTTGTCTTCTGTGTGTCTGATGGTGGTCCACTGTCATTCTGCTGGTCCTCAGGCACACCCACATCCATTGGGGAAATTTCAGTTATGTTTACCGTGCTGTCTGTTTGCCCCATTTCACTGTCATCACTCAGGGAGTGCTGGGAGGCACAGGGGTTGTTTGGTGGAGGATTTAAACTGTTTGTCTCATCACTGGCCATATTTTTCTGTCAAAAGGGTTAGTGGTATTAAACACAGGTGGAACAATAATTGGATTGAAAAATGAAAAATGAAAAATAGCAGTGAAAATGAAATGAAAATAAAATTAGCAAATTTTTAGCATTTTTAAAAAATGTAAACATCTGAAGAACTGCAGAAAAGCTTTTAATACATTCTAGAATATAAGAGACCCACAAAGCTTATAGTATGTAATACATCATTCAGGAAGTAGTTTTCTTTAGTTCTGTTTTAGAGAAATTACAAATAGGCCCAGGCTAATAATACATTTATATAGGCTACTGGCCATTTTAATCCATATTTTTTAGGCTTAATGTATTGGATCATTTAACAGTTTTAAACCTGTCACATAGCCATTTTCCTACCTTCTCTGTAGGTCCCAGTTCAGTCTAACTTCCTTGTGTAGCTCCACCAGCTCAAAGTCTAGGGCTCATCCACATGAAAACGCTCCTGGATTTGTTTTTTCTTTTGCGGGTTGAAAAAATATGCATCCAAACACGTGTGGAATCAATAACTATTTCCATCCAGAACGTTGTCGTTGCTGGAACTTGTGCACAGGGGCAGTTTGTAAAAGTTTGAAGTTGTTGTTGTGATATGTGTATGTTTAGGGGCGGTAACTTAATCGTTTTTAAAATCTGTGGTTTGCTTGTCTTGTCTTGCTTGTCTTGTCTTGAAAACACAACAGCAGCGTTGTCACATTGTTCCAATCTTAAAAAAAAAAAAAAAAAAAACATCGCTTTCGACCATCCAAAACGCTGGCGCCGTGTGGACAAAAGGCCAAAACGAATACAAACTTCACCGTTTCAACTAAAAGACGTTGTCGTTTGGACGGGGTGTAACTTCCATTCCAATCCCAGATTGACAGGACTTTGCTTACTGATTTCAGTGGTTCATCGTTAGTATTGCTTACATAAAACCTGTAGCTTGTGTCAATGGTTCATTACAAAGTCTAACGTTTATCTACCCACACCCCAGGACTTTGACTAGTGTATGTTAAAGGTTTGATATTAGCAGTAAGTCTAATAATTACACTGGTGGTAAATCTAATAAGGGACACTGTATATGACACTGTGAAGTAGTGTGATGAGCGGTAGAAAGCAGTCACCAGGAGCAGATGGTTCAGTGCAGAAAAGTAGTACAAAAATTTATTTATTTTTTTCTTTTTAGGCTGCCGACAGGTTACACACAAAGACGAACTGAAAACACTTAACACAAAACAAAAAAACTGCTAAGCTTGCATAAGCATTAAACATGTGGCTACAAAGTAACTGCATTCACATACCAAATAGATCCTCTCACCTCAGAGGCCCTGATCTGACTCACTGCCTTTTCCCCAGGCTACAGGTCATATAGGCACTCACCCCTTCCCATAGGAGCTAACCAATATGCACATACATATTATGGTCCCAGAGCACTTATTTGCATTTACAAAACAACAGATTCACAGTATCTGTGAATAACAGCATGGTCATACTTTTGTCAGTAAACCTTCATGCATCATACAGCTTTAAACAGGGTTATAACTTAAACCAGCACAAAAACACCCCTTCTCACGATAGTTCAGTCCATGCTTTCGCGCTCACGCACGAATAAGAAGGTGGCAGTGAACCCGCTCGGTTTCGCCAGCGTCAACACTCCAGGTAAGTTCATTAATCCCTACGGTTTGCTTTTCCTTTGTTCCTTGTCTCAGTTATACTTTTAGAAATCTAAGCACACAGCATGGCGCGCATCATGCCGTTCTGCTCTGACCTCCGTGTACAGTTCGTGTAAGTCCAAGTCACAATAAAAGTTCAGTTTTCTAATCACCCACCGTGTTCGTAGTTTTCTTTGTACCGCGTCTGCCCCCGCGGCACCCCTGCTACTCCCAGTTTGTTGTGTGCGTGTGTGTGTGTGTTGTTCAGTCCACAATGCAACCAAGCTGCTAAAACTTCATGTTTGTTTTAAAAATAGCGATAGCGATGTAAGCGTTCATAAGCGCTATCTCCGTGACGAGGGGATTCACCTCGTCACATTACCCCCTCCTCAAGGATTTTCGTCCTCGAAAACCCGAGAAAGGTAATCCGCAGTGATGTTCTCCGGCCCCGCCCTATATCGCACCTCAAAAGTAAAGGGCTGTAGCGATAGGTACCACCGGGTCACCCTAGAGTTGGTGTCCTTCATCTGGTGTAGCCATTTCAGTGCCCGATGATCAGTTTCCAGGATGAAGTCTTTCCCCACCAGGTAGTACTTCAGTGATTCTAAGGCCCACTTGATCGCCAGGCACTCCTTCTCCACTGTAGAGTACCGGAGCTCCCGTGGGAAGAGCTTCCGACTGAGGTACACCACTGGCTTCTGCTCTCCTGGCTCCCCCTGCAGCAACACCGCACCAAGGCCCACTCCTGAGGCGTCCGTCTGCACAGTGAACTGCTGGCTGAAGTCAGGATTCTGCAAGATGGGACCATTGCAAAGACAACTCCTCAAATCATTAAATGAGTCATCACATTCTGCAGACCACTGAACCCGGATTGGGCTGGACTTACGGGTTAACTCAATCAGGGGGCCTGCCCGGTTGGCGAAATTGGGGATGAACCTTCTGTACCAGCCCACCACCCCAAGGAAGGAACGCACCTGCTTCTTGGTAGCTGGTCTTGGTGTATCCAGAATGGCACCCACTTTCCCCACCTGAGGCTTAATAGTCCCTCCACCTATCACATACCCCAGATACTGCACCTCTGATTGAGCCATGGCACACTTCTTTGGGTTTACCGTCAGTCCTGCAGCCTTGATCCTCTGGAGCACATCCCGGACATGGCGGAGGTGGTCTTCCCAGGATGACGAGAAGATGACCACATCATCTAGGTAAGCTGCTGCGTACCCCCGCGCCCCCTCCAGCACCTGGTCCATCAGTCGCTGAAAGGTGGCTGGCGCCCCCTGCAGGCCGAATGGCATCATGGTGAACTGAAAAAAGCCAAATGGGGTTCTAAAAGCAGTCAGTTCCTTTGTGCTCTCCTCTAAAGGCACCTGCCAATATCCCTTACTAAGGTCAAGAGTAGTGAGGAACCTGGCACCTCCCAGCCGATCAATCAGCTCATCAATCCTAGGCATGGGGTAAGGATCAAAGGCAGATATTGCATTCAGTTGTCTAAAGTCCATACAAAATCTCAAATTTCCATCCTTTTTAGGGACAAGCACTACTGGACATGACCATTCACTGTAAGAGGGCTCAATGATGCCCATCTCCAACATTGTTTCTAGCTCTTGCCTGATCTTAGGAAGGAGTTGAGCAGGAATACGATAGCCGGGCAGTCTCACCGGTCCGGGTGCCTTGAGTTTGACGCGGTGGTTAACCAGCTGTGTCCGCCCTGGAGCCTCAGAGAAAACACCCCCAGGAACACATGCCTCCAGCTCTTGTTTGGACTCTGGGGAGAGATGGGAAAGATCTGGGCTCACCTCACAACTGTGCTCCACTGGGAAGTACTGCTCGTCTTGCTCCTCCTCCTCATCCACCCTTCTGGCCAAGAGATGATGCTCCACGGCTACGTCTCTAGCTCGCCACTCCTTGAGCATGTTGATGTGGAAGATCTGCTTGTCCTTCTTCCTTCCTGGCATCATGCTCTCATACGTAACAGAGCCTACCTTCCGATTCACTGTATATGGTCCCTGCCACTTCGCCAAAAGACTGCTCTCAGCAGTAGGCAACAGCAGCAGAACTTGCTGACCCGGCTTGAATGACCGGTCCCTTGCAGCCTGGTCATACCACCTCTTCTGAGTAGCCTGGGCCACCTTCATGTTCTCCTGGACCTGCTCTGTGAGACACTCCATTTTATCACGCATTTTTAAAACGTATGACAGAATGTTCATACCTTGCTGTGGCCGTTGTCCTTCCCATGCCTTCTTTAGGAGGTCCAATGGGCCTCTCACCTGCCGGCCATACAAGAGTTCAAATGGGGAGAAGCCCGTAGAGGCTTGTGGGACCTCCCGGTAGGCAAACAGCAGGTATGGTAGCCATTCATCCCAGTCAGCCCCCGAATCTGCAACAAACTTGCGCAACATATTCTTTAAGGTCTGATTAAACCTTTCAACTAAGCCATCCGTCTGAGGATGGTATGGTGTTGTTCTTATTCCCTTGATGCCCAAGTACTGGTAAACCTGTTTCAACAGCTTTGATGTGAAATTAGTGCCCTGGTCTGTCAGCACCTCCTGTGGGATTCCCACCCTGGTGACAAGTTGAAGTAACGCATTTGCCACTTGCCTTGCTTTCACCTGCCTCAGGGGGAATGCCTCTGGGTACCTCGTGGCATAATCCACCACCACCAGAATGTAACGGTTACCTCTTCGGCTTCGTTCCAGGGGGCCGACGATATCCATTCCTATCCTACTGAAGGGGATGTCAATAATAGGCATAGGAATGAGTGGCACTCTGATTCCCTTACGGCCTGGTGCCGTCAGCTGACACTCTGGGCAGGACTTGCAGAACTTTACCAGGTCCATATACATATTTGGCCAAAAGAACCTTCTGGCAACTCTGTCCCAGCTCTTGTTCTGCCCCAAGTGACCAGCCCACGATGCTGAGTGCCCCAGCTCTAACACCAACCTACGGAGTGACTTTGGTATTACTAGCTGCTCTCCATCTTCCCCATGGCGATACAAGATACCCTTCTTCAGTCTGAACTTAGCCGATTCTGCATTTCCATCTGAGTCTGGATCTAGATCTTTAAAACAGGCCCGTAGTGTGTCATCTGCACCCTGCAGCTCTTTGATGTTAGGTGATATAGCAAGGGGGTTCTGCTCACCTGACTCTGGCAGTGGGAGTGTCTCTGGTAGCCTCGTTCCTCTGAACCGGTCATGCCTCCTTTGACTCCTGGTCTTCCGGGTCTTGGGTGGACGTTCAGCGTATGGCAACATATCCCATGCCATGTCTAACCCCGCTTCCCTCGTCTTGGACCTTGTCATCGCCACATTGCATGACTCAGCAGGCTCCACCAGGTGCACCAGTCCAGGGATGTCTCTGCCCAACACCACTGGATAGGGTAAGTGTTCCGCTACCCCCACTGTGACCAAGTACTCCTGCTCCCCAATCTGCATATAAATATCTGCTGTAGGGTATGACACCACATCTCCATGGACACAACATATTTTTACTGGGAGATCTGCCTGTATGGCATGTTTTGGGACCCATCTAGCACCCACTAAGGTCTGGCTACTCCCCGTATCAATTGTGAAGTAGTGTGATGAGCGGTAGAAAGCAGTCACCAGGAGCAGATGGTTCAGTGCAGAAAAGTAGTACAAAAATTTTTTTTTTTTTTTCTTTTTAGGCTGCCGACAGGTTACACACAAAGACGAACTGAAAACACTTAACACAAAACAAAAAAACTGCTAAGCTTGCATAAGCATTAAACATGTGGCTACAAAGTAACTGCATTCACATACCAAATAGATCCTCTCACCTCAGAGGCCCTGATCTGACTCACTGCCTTTTCCCCAGGCTACAGGTCATATAGGCACTCACCCCTCCCCATAGGAGCTAACCAATATGCACATACATATTATGGTCCCAGAGCACTTATTTGCATTTACAAAACAACAGATTCACAGTATCTGTGAATAACAGCATGGTCATACTTTTGTCAGTAAACCTTCATGCATCATACAGCTTTAAACAGGGTTATAACTTAAACCGGCACAAAAACACCCCTTCTCACGATAGTTCAGTCCATGCTTTCGCGCTCACGCACGAATAAGAAGGTGGCAGTGAACCCGCTCGGTTTCGCCAGCGTCAACACTCCAGGTAAGTTCATTAATCCCTACGGTTTGCTTTTCCTTTGTTCCTTGTCTCTCTTATACTTTTAGAAATCTAAGCACACAGCATGGCGCGCATCATGCCGTTCTGCTCCGACCTCCGTGTACAGTTCGTGTAAGTCCAAGTCACAATAAAAGTTCAGTTTTCTAATCACCCACCGTGTTCGTAGTTTTCTTTGTACCGCGTCTGCCCCCGCGGCACCCCTGCTACTCCCAGTTTGTTGTGTGCGTGTGTGTGTGTGTTGTTCAGTCCACAATGCAACCAAGCTGCTAAAACTTCATGTTTGTTTTAAAAATAGCGATAGCGATGTAAGCGTTCATAAGCGCTATCTCCGTGACGAGGGGATTCACCTCGTCACAGACACCTCACACCACCTCTTTGTAGTACTACCTCCTTCTCAGAGTCGCTCAGGATGGCCCTTACAAAAAATCAGCCTTCTGGCAAACAGTTGTGGTGAACCTTTGGCAACATTACCGCAAGTTTACTGGCAAATTGTCACGAAAAGTTTGCCATATACTGAAAAACTGGTCATCAAGGGCAAATTTGCCATTGGCAAAGTTACCATTGTTGCCACTAGTGGCAACTTTTTCACAATCAATGGCAAATTCATTCGCCGCTGCTGGCAGATTTACCATTGTTGCCAGAGCTTTGCCACAGGTTTGCCGCTACTGGCTGATTATAGCAAACCTGCGGCAACATATTCTGGCAAACTTAAACTGTTCGCCACAAATTTGCCATAGGTTTGCTGCAAGCTTGCCACAAATATTTTATTTTTGTAAGGGGGTCTATGCCACCAACATAACACCAAACAACACAAACTCCAAACAAAGCACACAAAACACCATTTACAGAAAATGTACTTACTGCTGAAGAAACCTGTGTGGTCTGTGTTACATATATAGCAAAAATGATTCAGGTCTCAACACTGAACACATCACTAGGGATGTAAATCCTTATAGATATAGATCCTTAAAAGTATATTGAATTCACAATGTCAATGTTTCAACCCACTAGGGTCACTGAAATCAGGCAAATGATTTGCCTTAACATCTGAAGGTGCATAAAGGTTACAACCTATGCAGGCCATCTACATGTTTTTATGGCAAAGAACAAATGGTGCTATTGGTGCTATCTCTTCTGTCAAGCCTAATTAAAAAGATTTCATTTGTCAACAACTGATGAGTTCATTTTAAAGACGGCAAATCATAAAGGGACAAAGCACAAGACACATCTGAAAAACCACTAGTGTCAAGAGTTAAACGGTGGGCTGAATGGTCATCATGTGAACGATCATCTGTGCACTATTAATGGTTAAGGTAAAAACAAAAAAACAGTGAATGTGTGGACAATATTAGCACTAATTGAAAAAAAGAAGAGTCCCCACATACTGATATAGATTCTTAAAAGTGTACTCAATTCACAATGTCAATGTTTCAGGCAAATAATTTGCCTTAACATCTGAAGGTATATAAAGGTTACAACCTACTCAGCTGACCACCTACATTAGCTTAACCAATTAGACAACACCATTCAATCATTACAGTACCGACAATGGAGTGCAGAAGAGAACACTGATAGAAAATAGATGCATTAGATTATAGGAAGGGTTTTATGTCAAGACCCTGGTTTAAACCATGGATACCTGTGTTAAGAAAGTGAATCCAAAAGGTTTCATGTTGTAGTGTAGTGTCTCTTATCATGATTGCGGCTTCCTTTATATTACTGCATTTGCAGGAATTGCAGAAAATTACCTATATTACATAACATCATCTTCATGGTGCCTGTGCCAAAGTGCAGCCCAGCCGCAGTGGTGTAGGGTAAGGTTCCATCATTTATACTGCTCGCTGTCGTCAAGCATGTCCTCAGGAAAGGTGCGCTCACGCTGCCCATCTCCTGCAGTGCTTCAGGACAAAGGCTACATGCCCCAGCAGCAGTTGTGCTGTGAGTATTACATCCCAGCATTGCACCTTCCACATGTCTATGGGAGCAAAGTAGGGGATCGGTTATCGGTTGCATAATTAGCCGTGTCGTCGATGTGCTTGACTGTAGTAGCTAGTACTGTGCATGAAAAATAAACTCACATGCACACCTGAATTAAAGTTAATTTTCTATTGAGTGGAGAGTCAGACATTTTCCTTAAATAGGTGAGGGGTGGGGGCTGTTAAAGATCATGATACCGTGTCTGAAATATACATCCATTGCTCAGAAAAATAAGCCTATTAAATATTCTGTGAAATTCTAGAGTTCTGCCACAGACCTCAGTGTAACAGAGCATGCCTCGCAGTTCCATGAAGTGGCTCGTCATGAAGGATCTTGACTATACTACCATCTTTGCTTTTACAGCCCCATGCCCTGGGTCCCCTTTGCCCCTGATCCTGGGCCTGGACCCAGCTGGCCTGTTCACTAATTCAACCCTGGGAAAATGCATAATACTGTGTGGCGTTTCATGCATGTCGTTTTCAAATGACCAACTGGTCACCACTATTGATTGGAGTCACCTCTTTTTTATGTTTAACCTGAGAGCAAACACTTGTCCTGACTTGTCCTGACTTCAAAGTGCCCAAATGACAGTTTAGTTTAATAATTACAAAACCAGAAAATAATCAATTCACAATGTAGTTACAGCATTATTATTGTTACTATTAACTAACAGAAGTGGAGAGAAACAAAGAGTAAAGAAGGCATGGCAAAGTTAGTGCAGCCTAGGGTGCACACAAGGAGGGGTCACACAAGGAGATAGAAGTAAGTTTTACAGAGAAGGGACACCTGAGACACACACCCCCCCTCACACCCCCCCTCACACAGACACAGACACACACACACACACGCGCACACACACACACACACACATACACACACACACACACGGAAATGAATATGCCTTAGGTAAGCTTCCCGGGGTATGGTATGACCCTGTAAACAAGTTCTCAGTGTAAAGACCACATTGTTGGACATGACACATCACAAGATAAAGAATGAAATGGCACAAAAAGCAGTGCTTCAGAGTATAACAGGGCAGGCGTATAGGACAAGTGGAGCATCAGGTGGAGCATCAGAGGCCTGGTCTAATCTGAGCAGAGTGAAATCAACTGCAGCAGCAACAGGAAGAGGTTGACAATGTCCAGGTACAGATTGAGCGCTGCGAAGATGTACTCCTCTGGATCCAGGGCGTATCTGTGGTTACCACCCAACATCAGCTGAGTATCTATCACCAGATACTACAAGAAAACACACACACACACACACACACACACACACACACACAGCAGAAGCAGACACACAGACAAAATAAATACAAAGAAATAAATGCTTAATATTGACAGTGTCTGAGTGTTAAAAGCCTATATCTGCAAAACTGCTTTCTGAAGTCATTGTACTGTTCACCTACCACAGAAAAGACTGTTGTCCCGAGACAAGCATACACAATTTGAAGATACTGGTCACATAAACAGAAATCGATAAAATTAGTACAACAGAAAATAAAATGGACACACTTTTTTAGTATAACTTCAAAGAAAACTGAAGAGTTTCCCTACGTGTGATCTCAGGATGGCACATAAGAGTCCAAAGGAGATCAGGGACCAACATAGGGCCCACATGGTTCCAGCGCACTTGGTGAAGTCCCACTGTTAATGAGAATCCCATACGTTTTTATGTAGAAGGACATCTTTTCTTCTCCACAAGGAAAAACACAACAACACATATGACTAGAACATTTTACTAACACTATTTACAAAAAACTGGCATACAAAAAATCAGGATGGAGCTGACTAAAAGAGATGCATTTTTCAGAGGGTTTTGGATGTCTGCAATGGATTCACAAAGCCTACTAAAAAACAAGAAGGGTGATTCTAAGGGCCTTTGCACATCAGCTTCGACCTGATTGCCACACACTTTCAAATTTTATTTGTCACTGCGAACATCATAGTATTTCATCCACAGCCATTACGACAAACAATAGACTTCCTTGAGCACAAAAAAAAGATAAACCTGTGTCTCGTAATCAACATTTGCACGGTAGGTATACCGAAACATTGTTTTTTTTCACATTTTCTACACAGCCTGTATTGTTTTGGCTTGTTCGTTCAATACTGTTTTAGAAATCATTCAGTCTTTGTGTGTGTATTCTACCCTCCATGTAACTGAACTGTCTGTTTTGGAGCTACGTATCTGGTGAAACATAAAGGCACAGACACGACTTCCACTTACCTCGTAATCGACATGCTACCGGCAGCACAGTTTGACACTGGTGTGTTGGGTTGCATTAAAAACAATGGAATTTAAACTAATTAAACACCAGGGCACAAGGACCCAGCATTGACAGGGAGCCTTTAGTTAAAAGTTAAAAACTATACTAAGATCATCCGTACACTTACTTTGGACTGCATAGCAAAGAGGGTCAAAGTAAAGGTCACAAATGCTGTAGCTCCCACAGCCCAAAGAACAGCTTCAGCATTATAATACCTAATATTCATATAGGAAAAGAAAATTCTGTCATTCCATTTTAATAGCAGATTGTTAAATATTTTATGGTGTGGTTTACGCCTATTTCTGGACTGCAGTGAGTGCTTCAGGAAAGATAAACAAATAGACTTACACACACACTGATCCGAGCATGAGCCCCTCCACAATTGTCTGGAGGCAAAGACAGGATATTTAGTTTCTATACCATACTATGTAGCCTATATCAACAGCAGACATAACTTAGCTATTATATCAGAAATGTCCAAAACACATGCTCACTTGCTCTTACGCATACTTACATACAGGCCTAGAAATATGAAATTCCAGGGAACTTTTCGTCGAACTTCCGAACAGCAAGCAAACACCAAGATGAGAAAAACTGTCGCCGCCCTGATAGAAGACAGTGTGCAATTAATCCACTGCAACATCAAACATTTCTTTGAATAAACTCTTACATTGAGTCTTACATCATACTGTATGTAAACCAATTGGAGGTAATGGTCCAGAACCTCAGGTCATCCCTGAAATGAAAATAAACAGCATTTTAATATATGTGAGAGCAGGTGAGTAAGTAAACTACAGATGAAAGTTTAGAGAAGTTCAAAGCCTAATGAGCTTGTAAATATAACTGAAGGTTAAAGGAAGGAATGAAGCTAATATACTGAAATGGACACTACACTTACCAGTACAGAAAAGCACAGATTATTCCCACAGTGGCCAACAGTTGAATCATCAGTGTGAAATACACTTTTTTCAGAAAACCTACAAAGGTTCCATCAATGTCAAATGGAGAACAATATCATAGCTGTTATTACACTGTTATACATGGCATACATTTTCAATCTCTGAACAAAGGTGTTTCTGATTTAAGAATAGTTTTGTTCAGTTTAATCAATAACTTTTAGGTCCAAGCATGGTATTTAGGGTGTCTGACTTCCTGCTTATAAGTTAGACTATTCTCAGTCAGTTTTACTGATCCAAGTACCTTTTTTCACTGTTTATATTGTACATTTTGGATTTTTACATAAGGGGGCGTTTTTTTTTCACACAACACACTGTTTTATTAAGATTAAGTAGGCGGAATGTACTTTGAAATATTACCATGTCACAACATTTTTTTACATGTTTTTTTTCTGGTTAACTGTTTTAAAAAAGAAGAGTTCACCAAACCTCTTCTAATTGATGCATCTGAGAAATGGTTTGTCGCTTCGAAATCCTGTGTGTAGGATGGTGGTCCACTGTCATTCTGCTGGTCCCCAGGCACTCCCACGTCCATTGGGGAGATTACAGTTACGTTTACCATGCTGTCCTTTTGACCCACTTCACTGCCATAGCTCATGTAGTGCTGAGAGGCATAGGGGTTATACGGTGGAGGATTCAAACGGTTTGTCTGATCACTGGCCATGTTTTTCTGTCAAAAGGGTTAGTGGTATTAAACACAGGTGGAACAATGAATGGATAAGCAGTGATGTCAAAAATCAATAGAGCCCATTTTTACAGGATTTAAGCACATCTTCTTGTAAACATCTGAACAACTGGAGAAAAGCTTTTAATACATTCTAGAATATAAGAGACCCACAAAGCTTATAGTATGTAATACATCATTCAGGAAGTAGTTTTCTTTTTAGTAGTTCTGTTTTAGAGAAATTCCTAATAATACATTTATATATTAGTCATTTTAATCTATTTTAGGCTAAATGTATTAGGTTATTTAACAGTTTTAAACCTATCACATATTTTCCCTACCGTCTCTAGGTTGCCCAGTTCAGTCTGACTTCCTGGTGTAGTTTCACCAGGTCAAAGTCTAACTTCGATTTCCTGTGCCCAGGGAGATAGGACTGCTTACAGATGTCAGTGGCCATCATTAGTATTGCTTACAACACCTCGATCAGCACCTGCAAACTCAGTAATACTCCATACTCCCTTTAGCTCAGTGTGCACTCTGCCACCTAGCAGGTGGGAGCACACACAAGTCCACTAGATGACAGCAAAGAGCATTTTTTACTCACCAGTAAGAAAACAAAGGAATCATTCATTGACTGTCTGCTTTCTCCTTGTCAAGCTTATTTTAAGAGGCCACTTTAAAACGCAAGTCAGTTTATGTTTTACATTAGTTTAGTTTAGATAATGAGTTCATTTTAATGCAGTCAAATTGGAATAGGAGAACAGCATGATCCTACCTAAAATAAGGACATTAAAGTAGTCCAACAAAGGTTTATCATACAATATCAGAAGGGTTGCTATATGGTTGTTGATCACCATTTACAATAGGGAATAAAATTATCTGTTGCTCACACGCTGTCAGGTGAAAAGTGAGTCATTGACCTCAACTGAGTGAACGAAGTTGTACAGGCTATAAGCCCGCTATTACAGGTGACATGCACTAAAAAGATTCAACACAAAGTAAAGTTCACTATGGTTATGCATCATTTATAACGTGTAAATGTATCTAAACCAAACAATGCAACCCCGTCATTCTTTTGTGAACTGTTGCATCTCCCCGAACAATTGTCCATAATTGTTTGATAATGATCACAATAAAACGTGAGGTGGCTTAATCAGTCCATGCATGCACACCACATGCTTAGATAACCATACGTGTGTGTGTGTGTGTGATAGAGAGAGAGAGAGAGAGAGAGAGAGAGAGAGAGAGAGAGAGAGAGAGAGAGATTTGACCGACAACCCAAAAATTCGTGACGATGCCTCCTCTGCAGCCAACAGAAGAGCTGAACATCATACTTAATATTCAATTACCTAGCACCTAACCAGTGCAGGGGGCAGGAATACGTCAAAACAACAGCGGTTCATTCATTTCAAAGTCGGAAGTCCCTGTTGTAGCACCTACTTAATGTCCGACATAGCTTCACCCAATCTACACGCATAGCTGTTTCTAAAGTTTTCTGAAAAAGCTAATTTCCAAAAGTCCAGCATGGAAGTGCATCTTGTATCGTATGCAAATACGTATGCTGACGTAGATGATCATGTGGGTTTTGGCGTAGATCCCCCTGTGATCGCGAATTTTTTTCGGCTGTTGTCTGTAGGATTCGGTAGAATCTTTACAAATAATCCTTGTATTTGCCTTATCCTTGGTAGTCAAACCGATTACTGGAACCTGTTTGTCAACAACCCAGCATCCTAGAACCTTTACGACGTGGACAGGTAAGAACACACGCGGAATGGTATAATTTGTTTATTAGCAAAACACGTCTCAAAGTTAAAAAGCTTTACATGAAGCGTGCGTGCACATCGATTCCTAAACTGCTTTAGACACACAATAATTCGCGTTAACTTGGCTTTGGTCTGAACTTTGGTCGTCCCAGCCATATTGAGGAAAGTGGTCATCTGAATGGCTGCGACTTGGTTAACTGTCTACAGCTAGAGAGATAACCTCTGCTAGCATGTTTACTAGCCAGTGATTTGTCATCATAAGCAGGAAGTTTTGATTGAAGTGTAGCAGTGGACTAGATTGTATGGAAAACATGTCTTCTTCTCCCGATGTCGAAATAACCAGCAAAATATGGCTTCCAATGTCGACATGGCGTTACGTCGGTAAGACTGATTAAAAGACCATCGTTTGTCCGCCAAATATCATACTCGCATTTTGCTGGCACCTGGGAGGTCTAAATGGACACTCCACAACTGATGTTATTAATTCATATTGTTGTTTTTAGCACACACAGGCGAGTTAGCTGGCAAACTCCCCACTTTGATTTGGGGCTCGTGCGGTATGATGTAGGCAGTGGTGACGCCTTCCGCGACCATACTGCATGGCTCACGTAGCCCCATTGCAGTAGCTAGTCACTCAGACGTGGTGCCCACACATTCTCCTTGTAAACTGCGACAGGAAAGTAACATTTGAAGGAAGTTGCAGTGGTATTATACTTTGTTGTTAAGTTGAGGTGCTGATATAACCATTCATATTACTAAGCTCCGAAGGACATCTAGACTAGCAGTAGTTCAGAATCTTAAAATCTGAAGAGGTCCTCTTGTAGTCCTCTTTCTGCGCCACTTTCGGCCATATAGATGTACTCGTAGTACGTAGCCTATTTCTTGTCCATGACGGGTCGGATAGAGTGGGTTACAGGCTCGCCTGCGTATCTCTGGTATGGTGGTCACCTCCCGTGTTTGGCCTTGGAGGCTGAGGATGCGACTTGCTATGTGTTGGTTTCACTCATAGCGTTCACCTGATTGAGTAGCCTCAGTTGCACATGAGGTGCTGCCCTCTGCGAGTTGCTTATTGCTTTTTGTTTCTTTTTGTAGCCATCCATTTGGGCTTCAGTCTCTGTTAAAGGCACAGGCCGTATTTTCAAAACACATTACCCTCTGTGAACTTCTTTGAGGCTGTTTGATTGGGCGGTGTGTTTATATCCAGCTGCCTTGTATCCAGGCAGTAGATCAAGCAACTGAACATTTTTGTGCAACACGTTGTTTGATCTTGTACGCCACATCACAACCTGAAAGTATATTATTTCATAATGTGCTGCGTCGACAGGATTTTCCATCGAAAAAAGTTTTCATAATGTCACCAAAATCCATAACTATTTATTAAGGAAATCTATGTAAGGTCAGAACTCATGTTCGCAGTACTTAATTGTCTTGCAATTATCTGTCTGTTTTTAATCATGCCAACATAGGCTATTTTAGAAGTAGTGGCTTAGATTGCCCCCAAAAGCAAATAACCAACAGTGTAAGGTTACCCCAAGTTTAAACAAAATAAAACTTTTGGTGCTCTATTGTAGGCTAAAGGACCACTGTTCCCCACAGAATGACTTATGTGATTTGAAGTAATTTGTTTCAGATACAAGAGGATTTTAATACCACTTGCCCCATTTTACTACTACTAATATTAACGACAGTAATAAAAATCATCAGGAGAAATATATCTAAGCAAGTGATTTATAAAGCTAGTTGTTCCAATTTGACAATACCAAGCCTAAATGTGACAATAGGGAAAGGGCTAGACATAAGTTGTTTTCATTATGCAAAGACACACACCAGGATGAAAGTTTTGGGGACAGTAGTATCAGGGGTTTACTGCCCCTAAATTCACTTCAGTCCCCCCGGTGCTCTGTAGCTGATTCAAAATGGCTGCCTGTGTTCCTGCCGTGGCGCCTGCAGACGTCTTTGAGGAGGAGGCTGCTGCTGCTGTGGCTGCTGCCGTCGTCGTTCCCCCTCCCAACACTCCCCCCACCCCCACTTCCCCGCTGCTCCCCCTTCTCCTCTTCCGTCCCTCTGGCCGCCTCACTGCCACCCTCCCCACCCTACCCCCCCACCTTCCAGCCAACAGAGCTGTTGGTTGACTAAGCTGGCCAGGGCCATGATGATGTCATACCTGTGGGTTGGGCTCTCTCCTTCTCCCCCCACCTCCCTCCCTATCCCTCTCTCTCTCCCTCCCTGTTTCTCATCTGAGGTGGTGGTCATGACTCCATGGAGAGAGGGGAGCCTCTGTGTGTGACAGACGGTGGCCTCTTTCTTGCTGGGGTCTGGAGCTGTGTTCTTCATTAGTCGCCCCCTCCTCGATTTCCTAATTTCCTCTCTGCACAGGAAGAGCTGATCCTGTAGATTGGCCTCCACAGCTGTTCGGTTGTTCTTATCAAAAAGTGAGCCCCACAGCTGTTTCAAACTTGACTCTGTTGGCAGTGTTGACGAAGTTGGCTTAGTATTTGAAATTATGGCAAAGCAACAAGTTATGCCTTTGTAAAATCTGTAGCTTCATTAGGAAACTGGATTGTGTCCAATGTGCAAACAGTAGAAGATGGAACTTCCAAAAAGGTTGACAACCATGTCTGCTAGGTGGTTATGTCTCAGTTAATTTGAGGGAAGGAGCTGGGAAAATTAGCGTAGCTAAAAGTGTTACTTATCAAAGGCTTGACGAACATGTGCTGATATCTTGCATTTAAGAATTTCTAAAAGATGTCCTTTCTTTGCACTTTGTTCTGATAATTTTCTTGCTTATCATTTATGCTTTAAAACTATGTTTCAAACTGGATTGTCACGTTGCTTTGTGAAATAAGACCGTTTGCATCCACATGTGAGAAGTGAATTCAGAAGTTGAAAGGAGCCCAGTAAGATGGCAGTTGGCATCAGAGAGATGATTCAAACTCACAGATGGTGTTTGTAAATAGTGCACTGAAACCATCCCTGTTGCGCATGGCATTGGTCTCCACGGTAACCTTGCCTTTTTTCTCTCTTGTTGTGTTAGTCTGTGGTGCTCTGGACCATATGCATCATCCTCATATGGTTGGCTATCCCTGAAAGACACCAGTCTAGTAAACACGTCTGATGTCTAGAGTGTTTTAACCTACAAGTCTGTCTGTACGCATATAGAAATGCCTTTGATTCATTTGTCAATATGGTGAACTTTTACTTGTTGTGATGGAGGAGGTCTGCACACTGTTTTAGATCACATAGGATCTTTGGTTTGCTTGGCCACGTAGGCCTACATTTGTTAGGCCAGTCTTAGGATGATGTCAGTATACAACGTTAGAAATTAGAGTTAAGGTACTTCTACTCCGGTGACCTAAATGCAGTTCGATCCGTGTTTGATGGTGATGTACATCTTGTCCGAGGAACAACCTGGAACACAGAGGTTCAGTAGATGGAGGACACGGTAATTTTTCTTTTTTGGGGACAGCTGCTATGCCTTAGCTGCTTGGCTCTGTCAGGACTTGCCTGGAGTAAACATGGAGTAGAGTAACCGCAGTAGGTTGGTTCTCTGGTTCCAAAGGGTCCGCATCCATCAGCGAGAACCTTCCAGCACTAAAACGGAACCAGGAGTGAGGCCGTTTTTCATTTCATGGTGGGCTCTTGAAGAGCCTTCTGTCCTCAGAGGTGTAACGAAGCCTGACTGGCCAGCCCACCCCACCCCTGTGTGCCTGTCTCCGTCAGGGAGGCCGTGGGCCGGAAGGCGTTTGTGATCAGAATGAAGGGATACTTTGTGTGTGTGTGTGTGGGTGTGTGTGACTGGATTGTGTGCGTGTATGTGTCCGTCTATACATACATGCATCTAAGCTTGTTTACTGCATTTGCCTTCATGGTAGACGGGAGTTTGCACATCTGTGGGATCTGCTTGATTCATCGAGATGATGGAGGCTGTGACTCAGTCTCTTGGGCGACTGTGAGCGGTGGTGGTGGTGGTGGTGGTGGTAGCAACGACGACATTCTGGCGGTGTGAGCCATCGAGACAAAGTGGCGGGTGGGCAGGGAGGACTGCGCAGGCTGAACAGCTCATGGCTCTGCCATCTGATCTGAGGAGGCCAGAAACAGGGAGTGGACTGTGGACTGAGGTGTAGTAAAAGCCAGAGTCTTGTTGAAACAGCAGGTTTAGGATTGCCAAATAGCATGTAGTATGTTTCATGAAATTGTAAGTTTGTGTGGGTTGCGGGGGGGTCATGTTGGGTAAATGGGACCCAGCACTTACCGCAGGATTGAATACAATCAACTGTCATTTTCTGTTTCATTCTCCAAAACCGTCCCTCCTCCTAACAAACACGCCGTCCTGTGTTGCACCACTCTGCGGAGTGCAGTTCAGCGAGTTCATATCCATTTTAGTCTGAGCAAATACTGGGTTTATTTAAGGTAGAACATGTGCCTCCGACAAGAGACAGAAAGCCCAGGTACACAGACACTGGGACTCGTGCTTTCTTCTGGCGGTACATGATACGGCCACAGCTTCCGGATATTTGTAAACATACCATTAAAAAATGGGTCTTTGGTATGCTTGCATATTATGCCACCACCACCACAGCTATTTCAGCCTGTCATGCTCTATATAAAACTCTTACAGAAGCAAGCTGGAATGTATTAAATACTTAATCTTGATTTGACAGTGTTTGGTGTTTGCTGCTACCGACAAGTCCCCACAATGCTCGCATTGGGTTAAACTTTCGACCCCTGGAGTAGATTGTCTGTCTCTACTTCTCTAGGGCATTCACGGATAAATGATGCATGCGCAGTTATGTAAGAGTTAGTGTCTGTCTCAGAGCCAGCTGGTGCGGGTAGCAGACATATCTCTGCATAAGTAAGCATGTAAATATTTATGGTAGATTTAGATCAGTGTGTTTAGGTAACTAAAATAGGGCCACGATGTTGGATCACAGGGTTGTTTTTTTCTGTTGAGATTTACTTACATCAGTGACATGATTTGGGATTACGTTTTGTGTTCCTACTTATTATTAGAAGAGTTGATTTCTTTTTTGTGAGGTTCACTGCATGTCCGTTTCCTGTCGCCAAGCTTGTTTAGCTATTGCAGCCAGATTCTTAATTTTTAGAGCATTGACGACATCTCCTCCCAGTATGGCCAATTTTGGATTATCTGCTTAAGTCGTTTTTCTTTTCCTCGTCTCGTTTTTCGGCATGCTGTCACGGGAAGAAGTGGAAGAGCTTGGGGTGTGGGGTGTGGGGTGTGTGTGTGTGTGTGTGTGTGTGTGTGTGTGTGTGTGTGTGTGTGAGTGAGAGAGAGAGAGAGTGGGGGGGGGGGGGGGGTGGTCTAAGAAGGCTGTTCAAATATGACACTGATCCTAATCCCTCGTGTGACCTCTCTGCCATCAGCGTTTCGTAAGTGTTCGGGAAGGCAGCCATGGGAGATAGAGAGAGGGGAGGGTGGGAGAGAAGGGAGAGCGAGGAACGCAGAGACAGAGAGAGAGGGACGCGGCGGCAGAGGTGGTGGCAACAGCACGCAGCATGCAGCAGAGAGATTTGGTTTCTGCTGGAAAAGCCATACTGGGCCCTAGGACATGGCCCCCTCAGATGGCTTTAGCAGACTAGCGACATATCCACAGGCCGACCAGGCCTGCTGTGTGCTCCCAGGGTGAATTTTGGCTGTACTTTTAGCAGAAATGGTAATTCTGGGGGGGGGGTTGAGCTGTGTGATGTTTCACCATAGCTTTCAACCTGGTGCCTTTTTGTTTTAGACCTAATTTAGTTTCATGTTGGCAGAAATATTCGATGCTTATTTCAGCTCGATGGACATGTGTGACCTTAGCTGAGAAGTTGAACTAGTTTGTCTCTCTGTTCCTTTCAATGGATCCCTGCATTTATATGCGGCAGTCAGCACATTTTGAAAAACGCTTACGCCCATTTCAAAATCTGAGTGGAACTGCAAAGTTTTTTTGGGGAGAAAAGAGGTTATTTTGTAGAAGATGAGCATATTGTTTGGAACAGAGCCTTAAGCTGGGAAAAAGATTTTTTTTGTTTTCTGTAGAGTTGCAGTGTCCTGCTGCAGCTGTATTTTTAGGTCGGTGTGTTTCTAAACCACAAGCTTCTCTCTCTGCCTTGAAACTCCTGCACCATTGTTTGTCTTCATTCCCATGCACAGTGAGGCTGCAGATAAGGACCTGAGAAGGCCAGGTGAGCGGGAGGAGGTAGCCAACCTTGTGACTGCAAGTGGGAGGGGAGGGGAGGGTAGGTGAGGGCTGCTTCCAGCTACCACTGATCAGCAGTTCAGCATAATGGAGGGTACCCCCCCACCACCCGCCCCCCTCCCCCGTGCCCCACACCGCACCGCACCGCTCCGCTCGCAGTTGATTGGAGCTGGAAGGATTCGCGCAAGCCAAAAATAGGAATGCGGAACATTCCTCCTCTGGTTCTCTGAGGATGAAAATCTCTCCCACCAGCTGGTTATGAGTTGCCATAGCAACCTACAAGTCCACCCACCCACCCCCCCTACCCCCCCTACCCCCCCAGGTAGCCCTCAAAAACACAGCAGACCTAGGGGAATCACAGGGGGTGCTGCATGACACCTCTGACCGCGAAGACCCACTGCTTAGGAATACAAGTCTTAAGTGAGCTAAAGAATGAGTTTTGTTTACCTTCAGAGTTTGTCTGTCAGTGGTGCAGCCTACAGAGATATTGAGCTGTGGTGACTGAAGTGGAGAGACTTAATCTGTGTTGACACCATTTAATTTGAGTGTATACATCGAGGAACATGCTGTCATGTCTCCTGCGTCCTGCCTGCTGTTGCGAATTCCCTGCTTAAAGAACTGCAGGCGTTGGTACAGCAGTAAGGAGTCTGCTTGCTTTCCATTCCTGGACAGTTTCGATTTAGTTCGACAGTTTTGACAGCTTCAGTGCCTTAACAGCTATCAAAAAGCCTTGGAACATCCCACACAACAAAGAGATAACTGTTTTCATTAGCAGTTAGATCTCCACCACTGGCATGTCTGCTTCTGCGTACCAACGCGAGTGTCTACCTTTCCTGTAGCTATGTCCCAAAGGTACTCCTTTCCTCCGATCTCTTTATGTCTCTTGATGAGCATGCAGTACACAGACCGGTGTATAGATATTAGCTGTGCGGAATCAATACCGCATTGAGTTTGTAACACACTTTTTTTGCCAGTAACATTGCCTAAGCTCTCTCTTCAGTTTAAACCTCTGTGTGTCCAAGTTGCGTTAGAGTAGAGTCAGGCCGCACCACGGCACGCCGTTCGGCTGTTACCATGCAGAGCCGCCGTGCTCTCAAGGCCCCCCGCTCCTGATGAGATTTAAATTAATTCTGCCCCCCCTACCCCCCACCCCCCCTCCCCGTCCGAAATTCTGCCCCCCTGCCGCGCCGCGTGGCATTAGCGCAGCTCCAGCTCCGCCCCCACATGGCAGCACCACGGCAACAGCGGGCCTCTGGAAACACTGAGTCGTTGCGCGGAGAAGGGGAAAGAAAGAAAGAAAGAAAGAAAGAGCGAACGAACGAAAGAAGGGAGGGAAAAAAAGCTGAGTGCTCCAGCATCTGCCGTTCCACTCCCTCTTTCGCTCCCCACGTTTAAAAACTGCAGCCACCAGCTGCCTCGGCCCCACCATTGCCCCCCACCAACCCCACCACCACCACCACCACCACCACAGCCCCCACCCGCCGACCGCTTTCCGTCCCTCCCCACCCCGCCAGCCATAGACCCCACATCCCGCTTACCGCCCCCCCCTAATGAGGAAGTCACATCCGCCCCTGCGTCGGGTGCCAGAGTGCCTCTGTAAAGCACAGTAGGTGTGCTTGCTGCAGAGACACCATGACTCGAGTGTGAGTTTGCATTCGTGTGTGTGTGTGTGTGTGTGTGTGTGTGTGTACTGCATGTGTCAGGTTTTCTTTTTTTTTCTGATCACTATTAGTCATTTTTCCAGTGCTTTGAGCAAACCACTTTTTTCATGTTTGCCCCCCCCCCCCCCCCCGCCCCCTGCTCTTTGATGGTTTGAGGGCAAGGCGGGGAGGAAACAGGAGGTTGTCTGTCGGAGCGTGTCTCACGCTTCTGTTGATTTGCTCCGTGTTTACACGCCAGCTGCCATCCCTCAAAAAAAAAAAACAAAAAAAAACCACCGCAGCGCCTCGCCATCAGTTGTACCCTGTTCCCTGTGCAGACTGACACACTGTCAAATAGAGTTCTTGATCCATCAGCATCAAACATGCCTCTACTGCACAGACATCAAACACTGTATGTTACAGTGACAAATGATGCCTGCTAGTCTTTGGTCTCAGTTTGAAAAAAAAAAAAGACGGCATCCTTGCTGAGGGGGGATCAGAAAAGTGATATTGTATTCACAGGACTTACTAGAAGGCCCTTCAGAGCTTTACCAAAGGAGTACCTCTCCGGGGTAGATTATGTTACAGTGTTGCTTCAGCATCAACTCGTATCAACATATCCAAATTAATATGCAGTCCAGACAGGGCAAACTTGCTGGAGTTGCTTTTTTAAATGCTGAACATTTCCTAATTAGTGCACAAGTATAACTTGTATTACGTGTCTTGTGCAGGCGATTTGCTTTAATTTGCTGACCACCTTAATCGCACATCTTTCGGTTTAGTAAGAAGGAGCTTATAGCATGCATGCACAGGCAGGTACAGTCTTCAATCACCCCCTGTCTCCCTTCTCCTCTCCTCCCCTCCCCTCTCCTTCCCCTCCCCTCGCCTCCTGTCCACTTGGTGCCTCCACCCCAGACTGGCACTCCTAGAGTGAGTTAAGGATGTGATATGAGAAGGCCGGAGCCTCATGCATCTTTAATTAGCTTCTGCTGCACACACGGCTCCATCGGGGCCACCGCAGGCCAGGGGAGTTCTGGCACCGGAGAGTGGCAGGGCAGGGCAGGACAGGGCAGGGCAGGGCAGAGCTGAGCGGAGCTAAACAGACTTGGCCAGAGCTTGGCACCGGATCTCAGCTCGCACTCCACTCTGCTCCTCACTCTCACCTACCACATCACTTCCCGTCTAATTAATACCTGCAGGGAGTGTTTCTCTCTCTGTCTCTCCCTCCCTCCCTCCTTTCGCAGCTGCAGTGCCGCACAAGGGCATCTCCATGTCTGCTGTTGCCATAACTACTGCATGGAAATTAAGCTGGTCTTAATTTTTAATGAACAGAGTATGTGTGACTCATGAAGTTCGTGTGCATGAATCACCCTAACTGAGACGATCAAGTGTTTTGGAAAATACATTTTCAAACGGTGTTGGATGGAGACACTGGTCACAGTGTGTTAGCTTTGTTAGCTTTAAGTTTCTTATCTGGGTCAGTGTTACAGTGTTGGCTAACCATGCCTGGCATTGATGGCATTCAGGTTTATTGGTACTTACTATTCATGCCTTTCCCCTTTTTCATCCCTTACCTCACTCGGTGTGCTCTTCTGCTGTGAGCTCAGACTGACTGAGACTGACTGCCAAACATGTTTTCGTTGTTCAGGTTGTTTGTTTTTTTTCCCCCCATTAGTCTTTTTAGTTCAAAGCACAGGGATTACCCCCTCAATCTAGTTTGACATTTTGTCAACTGGATGTGCCAGTCACATTGAGACATGGAGCTATTTTTTGACAGAATAGAAATAACAGAAAAAACACATTTCCAACACTTTCCTAATGCTAGCATTATCAATTATCATTGCTTTGCTTGCCTTTTGCTTTTATGAAATGTATATTTAACCATTAATTACGGCCAATACATTCCAATTATAATTAGTGCTCTCTCTTTCCTCTCGTCTCTTTGTAGGTCTAATGATCTGTGATGAGATCTCATGAAGTCCTCCATTGGAGCTGACGTTAACAGTCAGCAGGTACGCCCAGTGAAGATTCTCCAGCCTACGGAATCTCACCTCATACCCACAGTTTTTCCCCAAGGCCATCCTATTGCCTTCCACAACAATGGCCAGCCGAAGAAAGTCTTCAACGCCCTGCATGATCCGACCTAGTGACATGATGGAGCAGGACGATCCAGACGACATGGACGCCCTGGTCAGCGATGCTGTGGAGAACGGATCAACCTCGCTGCTCCCCAGCGAGGATGGGGCGTCATTGAAGAGCCCCGCGAGTTCGGCCCGTGAGGTGACCGAGCCAGAGCGAACTGAAGCAGAGCCTCGCCCACAGCGGAAACTTCAGGGGGGCTACGAATGTAAATACTGTGCATTCTCCACACAGAACCTAAACGAGTTCAAAGAACACGTGGACTCTAACCACCCTAATGTCATTTTGAACCCGTTGTACCTGTGTGCTGTTTGTAACTTCAACACAAAAAAGTTTGACACGTTGACTGAGCACAATGAGAAGTGTCACCCCGGAGAAAGCAACTTCAAGTTCAGAAGAATCAAACTGAACAGCCAGACCATTCTGGAACAGACCATTGAGGGGTCAAACTGTGCAGTCATCTATGATGCGAGCAGTGGCCAAAGTGGAGAGGACTTTGCCACGTTT
Source organism: Setipinna tenuifilis (assembly GCA_030347295.1). Lineage (NCBI taxonomy): Eukaryota > Metazoa > Chordata > Actinopteri > Clupeiformes > Engraulidae > Setipinna > Setipinna tenuifilis. Next base: position 17,330,875 of record CM059277.1, read on the forward strand.
CCCCTCAGCAAGTCGACTACAGTAAAGATTGGCAAGCCAAAAATGGATATCAAGCGTCCATCGGTGGATGGTCAGATGGATCTCAACCCAGACCTTCCCAAAAAGCAGATCACTGCGGTGAATGTGAATGGAACTGTGATCATTCCGGATGCGTCATTGAAAGACGGACTCTCTCACATAATGCCCTCCCTACAGCGTCCACCTAACTTCAACCTTGTCCCAAAAATTGCTGTGCCGTTAAACACTTCAAAGTACAACCCCTCTCTGGATGGTAATTTGACACTCATCACCTCCTTCAATAAATTCCCCTACCCAACCCAGGCAGAACTCTCCTGGCTGACTGCGGCTTCCAAACACCCTGAGGAGCAAATCAAGGTGTGGTTCACAACGCAGAGACTGAAGCAGGGCATAAGTTGGTCACCTGAAGAGGTGGAGGAAGCCCGCAAGAAGATGTTCAATGGCACCATCCAGCCGGTCCCACAGGCATTCACCGTACTGCCTGCCCAGCTGACCCAGTCCAGCAAGTCCTCGCAGTCGCTTATTCAGACTCTCCCTTGCCATCTGCTTGGGCAGACTAGTCTGGTGCTAACTCCGGTGGCCAATGGGTCGACTGTGACATGCGCGCCAATTGCATTGACTGTAGCCAGCCAAGTGGCTCAGGCAGTCAAGAGGCCCCTCACAGCGCCCATTGTTGCCCCCGAGGTGAAACGACCCTCTATCATCAAGTCCCTTCAGACCATGCCCAAATCAGCCTCCCCTACTCCCAGCTTATCAGACTGCAACAAAACCCCCGATCAGATAAGAGAACTTAAGGCTAGTTATAGCCTGTGTCAGTTCCCAGATGATGAGGAGGTCTATCGCCTTATTGAGGTCACTGGTCTCTCCTGGGGTGAGATCAAAAAATGGTTCAGCGATCAGCGCCACAGTAGCCATAAAAATGTGCAGCAGATCAAGTCAGAGGTCCTGCTGAAGGACACTCAACCCCAAAAGTCCGTTCCCACACAGTTCCCTCTCCTGGAGAGAGTGAAAGGTAAAACATCCGAGCAGCTGCAGATGCTGGAGGAGAGCTTTCAGCGAGCCAGCTATCCAACGCAGGCCGAGATTGACCATCTGGTGTTGGACACCAAACTCTCTAAGAATGAAATCGACTGCTGGTTTACAGAGCGCCGAGCGCTGCGGGATAACCTCGAGCAGGCCCTGTTGAACTCCAAGGGCTCCAAACGACTTGAGCAACGGGGCTCACAAAACGGAGTCCATGACCAGGAGAACAGAGCCAGGTCCTCCCCTCTGCCTCTTCTCACAACCTCCACGTGTGCTGCAGAGTCTATCGACAGCAAGTCCTTAAGCCTTCTCAAGGACGTTTTCACCCAGACACAGTGGCCATCTCCGGAAGAGTACAACCACCTGGAAATTCAGACGGGCCTTGCGCGCACAGAGATTGTGCGTTGGTTCAAGGACAGCCGCCTGGCCCTGAAGAATGGAACCCTGGAGTGGATGGAACAGTTCCAGAATTTGAGCAACAAGAAGCAGAATGGTCAGAGCTCTGCCCTGCTGTCAGAACAAGCGCAAAGTGTCCTCCAAAGGCACTTCCAGGACACAAAGACACTAAAGGGAGAGGACATTGAACGACTGTCTGAGCGGTCGAAACTCACCAATCAAGAAATTGTTGACTGGTTCGCTTCCAAGCTGGGACACACAATGTCGGACATCAGCAAGGGCAGGGACCAACACGGACAGGCGAGTGTGGATCACGGAAGATGGGTGAAGGTTACTATGGCAGCTGATAATGAGAGGACCTGTTTGGAGACGCAGAAAGTGACCCCAGACCTTGAAGTACTTACTGGAGAGCACCCTGGCAGAGTAACTGGGTGAAATATGGTAAGTTGTGCTTAAGAGGCTGGCATTATGAAAGCCTGTAACAGCTATCCTACAATGTGGCTTCTGTGGTGGGGGAAAGGGTCATTGAATGTTCTATGTTAGAAAAGCAAAAGGAAAAATTAATTCAAAAATATTGTTTGATTGATGTTGAGGTACATTTCCTGAAGAAATGGAAGGCAAAATGGGTGAACTGGAGTCTCTTTCGGTTGATTTTGCAGCTGCTGCTTTCATCCACACAGGATGTTGGCAGCCTGTAATTTAGGTTTTAAAAAAAAGAAAACATCTTGGCAGGGAAAGAGCCCACACAGCTATTGTCCATATTTTGTAGATCAAAATCTCCCGTTCACTCAATTTTCATGTCTGTCTCTAAACACAATGTTGTGCTTTGATGGAGAGTGGTTGAAAAATCATGTAAAAATATGTTTATTATGTTGTCTTTGTTTTTTTTTTGCAGGACACAAAGAGGATGTCGCATACACTTGCCTATGCCATGGGAAAGGCAGTTGCATTTTAATACTGGGAACCAATGATTTCATACCTGGAATGTGATGTCATCGGTTTCATTAAGTTTGTGTGAAGCACTGACCTGGAGGGCTGAACCATGGAGTGCCAAAGCTGGACTGCTATATTATCAACCCTCTTTTGAGAGATTAAAAAAGGGCCCTTGTAAATATTTTTTTCTATATGGCACCGATTTGTACAATTTTTTTGGAAAGGGGAAGTTTTGTTACATTTATAATAGGAGTCCCTTGACCATTTCGCTTAAACCTTTGCAAAGGAATGTTCAAACACTTTTGTGAGAGGACCGCTAACCAGGCTGTCTGGTTAATTTGTCATACTTTATATTCACAAGACTACAGTGTGGTCCATGGTGGCACTTATTACGTCAGTAAAGACAAGCAGCATCAGCAACAGATAAAAGACTTCTTGGGATCCTGGACATCTCTTCATTGGACCACAAAAACACTGCCTGCAATCTCATTAAAAAAATAAAAAAAACCTCCTTATCATGGAGTTACAAGGTGAACATAATCAAACTGAATCAATAGTTATGCACAGTACTTGTTTTTTTGTATTAGTCATTGTTTCATTGTTTGCAATATTTCTGCCGCTGGTCTTTTAATCATGTCGACTCCGCTTGTATTCAAGGTAGTTCCATTTCAACTGCAAAGACAAGACTAGATTTCCAATAGCTCGATGATCTTTTTTTTTCTCTTCCCTCGGCTGCTGCTATGGTGTCATGTTCGGACATGTATCAGGAATACTGTACTGCTACCGAGAATTCTGCTTGCTCTTTTTTAAAACAGTCTGCTGTAACTCAATAAAACACAACCAAGTGATCAGTCTGTATCCAACTCCACCTTTTGCACCTTTCGCACATGGGTTATGTGGCTGAAGGTTGTTTATGGAATTTAATTCAGTAGCGTTGCGTGTTGTGTTCCACTTTTACTATTGAAATTGTATTGTTTCCAGTGTAGGTGCAACTGAAAAAATCAACTGAAACTTTCAAATGCCAAAATAGCATGTTTATTGTACTTCCTGTTTGGGACAAAAAGATTTTGGCAAGCCGTTGCTTCTGTGGATGTCCACTTGCAAAACAGTGGCATCCCATTGTAATGCCGTGTTAGCAAAAAACCAAAGGGGCAGAGTAGTGGACCCTTGCAGTAGGTTTTCATTGCAAGTGTAGGAGGCACCTTTTTCTGAGAGGAGAGGACAACACCAGAACATTCCATAGCAGAATCACACGGTGCTGCACACGGTGCTTCAACCCACTTGATCTATTTGCATTAGGCAGCACTATCATCTGCAAAAGCTAGACTACACAATTTTCCTTGTCATCAGGAAGCTCCCACTTAAATTTCTTTTTCTTTGTTTTTTGTCCTTTGCATTTCATTTGTTTTCCACACCCCTTCATCAACAACTCAGTGCTTCAAATCAATTTTCTATAACTGTTATTTCTCGTGTTTGCATGTAAATTTTTACATCCTCCAAACAGTTTCAAACTGATTTCCTTTAAAAAAAAAAAACACCTTCCATATGTACAAAACTTCGAAGATGAACTCAGACAGCACAATGCCAAAACAGAAGAAGAGAACATTATGGATGGAACAATGGAGCAATGTCAGAGAAAAGAGTCCTCAGGCACTGCCTATTAAAACGAGAAAAAAAAAAAAAAGAAAAACAGGAATAAGGGAGAGTGCAGACAAAATGGGTTTGTCCACTCACTCCTACATCACAACTTCTCAAAGCAGGCTGCACACATGGAGAACGTATTACAAAGTAACAAGATATGACATTGATAGTGAGAGGAGGAAACAAGTATATAGTGATCTGGAGTGGCAGTGCAACCCCTGTGACACCTCACTCACATCATCTTTACAGTCTGAGGGAGAAAGGAAAGAAAAGGGGAAAAAAAAAAAAAAAAGAAAATCCATGTTCTGCATCTCTGGCGTCAAATGTCTCAGTCTTTGCCCTCCAGGTTGAGAGGAGGGGGTAGTTTCTGCAATGTGTGTATGTGTGTATGTGGCACCTCATTCATCCCCCAGCCTGAAACCTTGACCCCAGTTGTGACGACCACCCCCGCCCCCTCCCCCACCCTGCTCCTGGGGCACTGGTCTTCTGCTGGGTGGTGCTCCGAAGCCAGACACTCCGCCTCGCCTGTTGGGGAAGTAGCGGTATCTGCAGACAAAACAAAGCAACAGAATGTGACCAGAGAAAGTAACTCTACTGAGGAAGTGGTCATAGCCAACAACTATTCAATGACTAGACATCTCTGCATGTTCTACAGAGAGAGAGAGAGAAAAAAAAATTCTGTTAAAGCACCACGCATTAATTTTAACATGTTTCTGTGGGGCAGCTGGCTTTGCTCATGTCCAAATTCATTTAGATGGCTAGATAGCCACATGTTAAGTATAGTTAATTTCCAGGATATGTGCGATGTGTTAAAAAAAAATTACTACGCTTTCCTCAGTGGTCACTGGGCAATACGTTTTTTTTTTGATCTTCCTGTATTTAATATTTGTGGGTTTACTTCCCAGTACTTAACATACAGTAAATAAAATGACACAGCTAGTCATATCTCACTCAACCATTCATATATCTTATTCTCATTTCAACTTCACTTCAACTCTCCCAGAACATTTTTGCTTGGAAAGATATCCCTCAACATTGTTACACACCACTTCACTGAAGAAAAAGACTTTTTTTAGTGTTGCTGACTAGGGGAGGGGAAAAAACCCTACTCCCCATGAGTGCGGCTACGCTTGGCTGGCGTTGGGGCTAGCAGATGTTGAACTCACAGGATCTGCGGGGTGGAGAGGAAGGACCTGCCTCCGAGGTCCATGGGATATTTGAACATCAGGAAGAAGTACAGATGGCCAACCAGATTCCCAATCAGCTCGTTCACGAAGCTGGAAGATGAGAGAGCAGCCAATGTTTTCCACACAGTTAGGAGATACACATCTGCATAGCTTGACTAAGTGCAGTGAACTGTGTTGTTTGCAGAGTAAATAAATGTGCGTATGGGCAGGAAATCACAAAATGGAGACAAATACTGTGAAAACATTGACGAATTAGAGACAGCAAAACATCAAGGGGTGCAATTTATTTAAAAAAATAAAACAAAACAAACAAACCAAAATGTTGACACTTACGAGCCTCCAATTATGTAGTTGAAGCCCAAAATTACCCAAGGAAGATAAAAGGCCTGTGAAGCAAAAAAAGAACCGTTACTTTTCATGTGATAAAAGCTAATCAAAGCTGATATCTGAGTATTTACTAGCGAATGTTAAATGTGACAGTAGTTCCACGCCTGATTTCAGGCACCATGCCCGAGATCTTTCAGCTCTGCAAAGTACCTTGAATCTAGTCCCGAACCAGAAAGACACAACCATGTCTCGGTTGATCTGGGCCCAAACATACAGGACTGACATGATCAGTGGGATCATCAGGAGCTGAAACAAACAGAAGACAGACATTAGCAAAATGAGTAGTTACCACTGCACACTGAAGAGAGTTTTACTGGTATTTTATTGAGCAAACACAGAAGCCACACAAGCCTGTTCTTTCACAACAGGCCTTCACGTTGTTTTTTTTTTTTTTTTTTTTAAGGCCACACCCAATAAACTTCATTTTGAAATTCATTTGCAGCTCTTGACTGGTAAAGCAAAGTGGGAGGGAGGCAGAATTGTTGCAAAAGCACTGGTTTTTTTTTTCCCCCGGTGTGCTTTTAGACGCATACACTTTGCTTCCTCTCGAGAAAAAAAAAAAATCCCCTCTTCACAAGTGACGCTTCATTCACAAGTGGGCCCACAGCCACATCACATCTTCAGTGGAACATCTGACGTCGGAGGAACGTCCAATGGTATAACAGAGTTGTGCGGCGGCTGCTGCTTAGCGTTGCCCACTTCAACCTTGGGACAGATTTACGAGGTGCGGCGGAGCGACGATGTGAGGCGGAAGTGGAGAACAGGCTCTCTCGCTGCAGCTGTCAAAGCGTGCTGATGAAGGAGTCTTTCGCAGAGAACTCTGTAAGGCGATACACTGGCCCATCTCTCATTTTTTGAGGGAACAGAGGGGCTGTCATCGGGGGCACTTGAGGCACTCACTGCGCTTTACCGTGAAACCCTAACTGAAATCGATAAATACGCTGAAATGGCAGCTGTGAAATACCTTTAGGCTTTATGACCAGAGAGATAGACATATTCGGTTTAAAGATTAGGCCTCAAAGTGACAGTAACATCGTAAGTGGACTATACACCAGGTTTCACTCTCTACATTTGTAAACTTTACACATTTCATCAAATATTAACATCTAACATATTACATTACATATCCTGCCTTGCAGTACAACTTTTGTACATTTGACTCACCTGCATGTCCATTATTAAGCCAGTAATCTGGAAGAAGCTGTTAAGGCCAATTCCATCAGGGCAGAGGTAACTGCTTGTAAATTTGGGCTGCACAATTTATCAAAAACAGCACATTTTAACATACAATATCGTAATATACATATCGCAAAACATGGCTTAGCTGCAATAAATGGTACAGAATTGCAAGCTATTCTTTCACTGAACACATCAAAAAAATAGATGGATCCCTACTGGCCTTGATGCCCTCCCCTCAAGCATGGGCTACTCATAGTCTAGGACAGTGATGGGTGCAGCTAATATTTGGCCCGCCACGTGACGTCTGAACAAAGGTAAACAGACATGTGCTATATCTCTGATGGGGGGGGGGGAGTGGATTTGTTGGGCCTCAGGCTCACTTGCTGTCCATAATTTGGCCCTCGTTGAAAAATAATTAGGACCACTGGTCTAGAAGCTAGCCATGAAGACAACGCTGCAATATGTTGAATTGTATTTTAAGTATCAACAAAGATATCAGAAAATGTGATCACATATCACAATGCTCCAACATTTAGAGGATTGTCACTGAACAGAAATCCAATGTTCAACCATATTGCAGGCTCTAAATATTATAGTATACACAGCAGTAAGTTGAGGTAAGTGAGCAGAGAATCTGAAGAGTACAGCTGAACACGCAATAAACGAAATCAAACAAAGTGGGACATTATTATTTCAATAACGTGTGCTGATGTCCGGCAAGGGTTGCGCAAAGGATACAACAATACAGATCCAGTTGAACAGCAGCATAAACAGATAGTCAGCAGGTCTTCCGTCAAATACTCCTATGAAGAGAGTTTAATTATGACATTATTACATGAGACACGAACACACACACACACACACACACACACACACACACACACACACACACACACACACACACACACACACACACACACACACACACACACACACACACACACACACACACACACACACACACACACACACACACACACACACACACACACACACACACACACACATCGCCATTGTCACACATCTTATGACAATAAACAGGTCAGGGCAACATTCACACCATTAACTCAATTAGGCTCAAGTTAACTCTGCACATTAAGGTTAATATCTTCATCGTATAGCAAATCACTAAATGAAACAGATTTAATGCACGTCATCTATACAGAATTTTTACATGAGGCAGTTAACTTGTGCTCCAGAAACCTGAAGTGTACAGGTACACATTTTTAAATGAAACCAGGTCTTACAAATTGCATACACCACAAACATTCCCCACCTGTTTCAAGCCGCGAAGAGTAGTGGTATAGAAAGTAGAGATTAACCAGGTACAGGAACCCTGTTCCTGGAACCACCGGGAAGTACAGAGTGGCTGTCAACGGCCTCCATAACTGCAGAGAGAGAGAGAGAGAGAGAGAGAGAGAGAGACAGACAGACAGAGAGACAGAGAGAGAGAGAGAGAGAGAGAGACAGAAAGAGAAAGGGAAAGAGACAGTGAGAGAGAGAGACAGTATTACAGAGAGAATAAAAGAGAGCAAGAAAGAGAGACAACAAAAGAGAGGGAGACAAGAGAGAGAGAAAGTGAGAGAGCGTTAAGCATGAGAGTGTTATAGATGAGTCATCAGATCGATGCCCTGCTCTGTTGTTTGCCGTTGGCTTCCTCGGCAGATATCAGCACATGGGCAGGGGCAGGGGCAGGGCCCGGTGGCGTCGGCAGCCAGCCTAATTACATTCTAAAAGGCTGGCACTGGATGTAAGCCTCAGGTTCCTGCTACCGTAATGTATGTCACACACTGATTGAGTTAAGCGAGTGGAGAGAGAGAGAGGGAAAACCACTGGGGTAAACCTGCTTTGTTGCTCACAGGGAATCCGGCATGTGGGCTACGTGTTTTGACAGACACTATGAGGCTGATGGGGGGGTGATTATTAGAGGTGGATGGTCATGGAGTCTTAATGTTGCTGCTTTGCTGTTGCTTAGCCTCTCAAATGTTGAAGCCTTAGCCCGGCCGCCTGGCCACCTACCCCACCCAACCTTCACCACTCACCCAACCTTCACCACTCACCCACCCACCACCACCACCACCACCACCACCACCACCACTTCCCAGTCCCATTAAGAGCCCCCCTAGCTGCCTGGCGCCATGGCTTGGGCTTTCATCGACAGGCTGGGAGAAAAATGGTGGCCTGGGTGGAGCCGTGGAGCCACCCCAGACAGGCAACGCGAGAAGGAGAAGGAGCAGGAGGGAGGGAGGGATGAAGGGAGAGAGAGAGAGAAGGGAGGAAAAAAAAGGGCAAATGCATCTGCTCCGTCTTCCATGTTTGCTTGCTAACTCCCTGGCATGAGAATCTGGGTCAGTAAACAACAGGCACTTTTTTTCCCCCCCTCGCCTTCCCGTGTTCCTTCCAACACTCCCAACATCCCTCCTTCCTTCTCTCCCTCCACTGCCCTCCGAGATCCTCCCTCCCTCTCTCCCTCCCTTTCTCTTACAGCTTCCATTCACTCACTTATTCTTTCTCTGCCTTCTTTCCCCCTTTCATGTCCCCTCTTCCGCCTCTGACTCTCACCTTCATCTTTTCCTCTTGTACACAGTTCTTATTTTCCACCTTGCTCTCAATTGCCCTGATTTACATTCCATCTCTTTCTTTTCATCAACATGTCATTTTTGTCTTTGCTACCTTACTCTCATTTGTGCTTTTGTCCCCCCCACCGCAACAACCCCTCTCCTGATTCCCCATCCTTCCCACTTTTTCTTCCTCAGCTCGGATAAATGGACACTGGGAGCCAGCTGGCCACTGCTCTGTATTTGCTGAGCACCGGCCCTTTGAAGCGGGAGCATCAAACAGCTCCGCACTGGCGGCGGGGGCCGTCTCTCTCTGCCTCTCTGCCTCCCTCTCTCCCTCACACACACTCTGCCACACTCTCTCTCTCTCCCTCACACACACACACACACACACACACACACACACACACACACACACACACACACACACACACTATCTCTCTCTCTCCCTCACACACACACACACTCACTCTCTCTCTCTCTCTCACACACACACACACACACACACACACACACTGCAGCAGCAGCAGTGGCAGCAGAGCAGCGAGCCTGTTCGCCCCCGTGTAGAGGTGACCTTTGTGGGACTGCAGCAGGGAGAAAAAGTGGGTTAAAGAAGCAGCAAAGAGACGCTCCATGATGCTGTATAGTGCGTATGTGTCTATGCCTGTGTGTGTGCCTGTGTGCACTTGTGCATATCTGTATGTGGAGTGTGTGCCTGTACGTGCATGTGTGCCTGTGCGTGCGTGCGTGCGTGCGTGAGTAGGGGGGGGGGGGGGGGCCGAACCATCGGGGACTAGTTTTTTGGCCGTGTCTCAACAGCTAAACGGTGGCCTTGTGTGCCCAACTCAGCCCAGTCGGGGTCCCGGCAGCACACAGTTTTTACCGCAGCTCCATGTCTCTCCATGTGTGCAGTGCTGCCATTTTAGGCACAAAAGAAAATTCTTCTACTGAAACTAAATCTAACACATATTTGTGGCTAAAAACGTAATTTTTTTTTTTTTATAGCTCCAGGCCTTCTTCCAGCTCTCATGTAAAATTACATCAGACTATTTCATACAAACAATCAATTATTCATGCGGCTGCTTGATTAATCTTTGTCTTAAATTACACATTAATTATTATTACCCTCTATTGATTGAATAACCATAGTCTAAGGTTGTGCATTGCAGCTAAGCTGGTGATGTAAATAATGAATAAAATTAGATGAAAAGGTTCCCAAATTCTAGCACTGCATCGGTGTCTCAGATGAGGAGAATGCGTGAAAATGTTATACATGCCACTTACAATACGCCTCTTGTAAATTTAATAAGACCCATCATCTATCTGTTTTAACGGTGTTCAGTACACCGCAGAGTTAGGATAATAAAAACAAGCTATTTGTATTTGCCTGATTGCAAAGGCCTTCATCATCCTGTACAACACCCATGCGCACACACACACAGAGGGGCTGTTGTGGGCCCACGCTATACCGAGTGGTCCGCTTAACCCACTGCCCACTGAACACACAAAAAAAGAAGGCCAGGCGTTTCAGCTTTGGCAACTGTGCGGCCGAGGGAAACCTGCCTGGGAAGATAAGGGTGATTCATCATGGAGCTGGGCAGCGAAGGGGGTGGGGTGGCAAGTGGCATGGCTGGCACTCTTGCCGTTTGCCAGGTCAGGCCTAGTGGCTGAATTGGCCCGGCAGGGTGGGATAGGCCCAGAGGAGTCAGCCAAGGGGGATGGGGGCTTAACGTCACCACAGTGACCTCAGTCAGCCAAGATAAATGGCTCTCCTAGTCATCTTGTGGGTATCCCACTTTGCTATACATGAAGAGAGCGGAGAAAACAACACATAACCTAATTGTATTAATTACATTTTTAATAGTACCTTATAAGTAAAATTATTATTTATTAAAATATCAATAAAATATCAATTTTAACAAATGACTTAGCCTATAATTAAAATGTGAATCTGTTGTTCTGGCATATAATTCAACTGGCTTCAAAAGGCTGAAATAACACCATCTTGTGGTAGACACATAGAGCAAGATACTGCCGATCAGAATCCGAATTGCCCATGTAAGCAACGACCTCTCCAAAATAATTAAAAGGAAAATATCAATGAGTGGTCCTTAGATGCCCACTAACAGATTTTTTCCTATACAACTTTTTTTCTCTCACTCATGTGGCTCGCTAGTTTCCTCACGCAAATCTATTTAGCTGGATGTGTCCACGACTGTTAAGAAGTTCTGATATCACGGTCTTATTACAGCCTGATTATTATATAACATAGGTTTATAGAAATAATAATTTGATAGAGGCACCAAACTTAATCACGCAAGTTTTGGGTAGAAAGAGAGGGAAGTGCAATCTTATGTGGTGGTTATACAGCTTGTTTGGTTGCACAGCTGTGGCGAGTACGGGTAGTCGTTGTCCTTTGGGTCTCTGTCTATTGCCAGCCACATGAAACATTTGTATGCACTCACTATATAGTACAATTAATTCACGTGAAATCGCATGTCAATAGCTCAATGACTATGTTTACATTACTAATTTCAACAGCAAACCACAAGACAAGATACTTTATACGTTTAATGGCAGAGGAAGATAACATTCCATTGAAAGGATAACGGTGATATGTTTACAGCACATCTCGGCAAACTTGTCCACATGCTGTCGTGTATTTATGTGCAGTGTCATCATATAAGTCGATTCTAAAGCCTTGGCTCAAGGTGAAAAAAATGCATTTTTGAAATAGTCGTATATCTATGTATAACCGAAACAGCTGTGGAACACAATACCTAGTACCTTGAAACAACATGTTTAGGCTTAAAATGACAAAAAAGTACCATCTAGCTAGATCCCGGAAGTACAGCCTCACCTGCCTACTACAACTGTTGCTATTGGTTGCGCTCAAGAAAACAACGAATCCATTCGCCCACTCCACTAATAGAGGCCTACAAGGCGTTTGCTAAAGGCTAATCGATGACTTTTCGCTAGCAAACAAAACAAGAGGCCGACTGTCAGGTATAAATACTGTGGCATGCTTACCTGAAATTTGTGAAAGAAGTCTTTGGGCCATAAAACGAGATACATAGGACTGATCAATCCGAACTTTCCGATTAATGGCAGCGCAACTGACCCAGCAAACCAGAACCGGGTGATAGTTGGGATGCTTTTGAACCAGTCCCCAATATCTGACATTTTGGCACAGTACTGAGCCTTCGATATCCTTCCTCTCTGTCACACGTAATCCAATGGGATTGTAACTACAAAAGTAGACGTAAACTTGCCAGTGCTTCTCAAAATTCACGATTTCAGTGCTGCCATGCTATTTATTCAAAACCCCCTCACTCCAGTAGTTCAGTTTACATGACGTGGCTGCGCAAGAGTAGTGGCAGATCTTTCACTTCCTGTGTGGTATTTGCGTACACACGCCAGAAGACCTTAATTGGGGAGATCTATGAAATCTACCGTATGACCTACCTAATTCACACATCCATGCCAAACCAGCGGTGGAAAAACCCTTAATGCCCTGTTCGGTTTTTTTAGCCTCAAAAAGCACAACATTGCAGACTATGTCTTTTTTATTTATGCGCATTGAGAACAATGTATCATATTACGCACGATTCTTGTACAGAATAAAAAAAAATTCCAAAAATATTTTGTTTTATGAAAATATAATTTAATTGCATTTGCCTGATGAAGTTTCTTTGCGTCATGAAAAAAACTCCATTACCCAGAAGCACCTTAAGTATTTACATGTGTACCTCAAGCAAGCAAAAAGGTAACGAACATTCTCAAGAGTTAGACAGTTGGTTACCGTCGAGTCTAGCCAGCCACGTGTGTTAACTGACTAATTATGGTTCACTATCTTCCATGGCTTTATGTGCTGGTAACCTGTTCACATTAGACGGCTGGAATACTTTGAGCTAATAAGTGTGGCATATATTTCAAACTTCCCGCTGCAGTTACCGCCCTTGTGTAAGCTAACAGTGGCTATCGCCGAGCAGTCATGCTAGCTAGCCTGCAAGGATATTTTTTTCCCTAACAAAAGTAGTAGTAGGAGAAAAATCTGTTGCTGGTCAGGTGAGAAATGCAGACCACCGACATTGGTTCGAAAGAAGATGGTAAAATATGGCATCGCAAACCAAATCCATCTGTAAGCAACGGGTAAGTGAGCATCATAAACTGCACCTCTGAATGATATGCGCAGTGATTGTTCAGTAGTTTGCAAATCCTTGTGACTAGTATGCTTGATAGTCCAGTCAGTTGTGTTGTGTGAAGAGTATTTATCTTCAGAATAAATCAAAGTTGTGAAAAAATCACGCACCTAACTTTTCTGCCCGACTTTTACAGCATCATCGTCAGTGTTGCTCGCAGTAACACTCATCAAAACAAGACCGTTCGTTTTCTGCATGTGGCATTTGACACAACAGGGGAGTCGTTTCTAGCTGGTGACCACCACGGAAATATATATGTATTTGACATAAGTCGAAACAGGTAGGTTTTAGAGAGTTTTGATTTTGTTCTTCATGCAAAAAAACGCTTGGTGGTTAAAACGTCATTCTCCCTTTTTATTATAAAACTCTTTTGTTATTGCTTCAAGGTTCCGACTGGTCCAGAAAACTGGACAGGCATGCACTGCTCTTGCATTCAGTTTGCGCAGAACTACAGAGTTCCTCGTTGCCCTGGCTGATTATTCCATAAAATGCTTTGACAAAGGTAGGCATCCAGGAATACATCTACATGTTAAACGCGCTATTTCTATAACAGTAATATTCTCTCTGAACCATTAATACTCTCACTGAACCATTAAGTTCAAGCCACAGATCATTTAATATGTGTGCAAGATTTACGCTTCCTCTACCTAAAGGCTGTTGTTTTGCCAGACACTAAACAGCTGGTGAGCTGGATGAGAGGGCACGAGGGAGCTGTGTCCACTATATCAGTCCACAGCTCAGGGCGATATGCCATCACCACCTCGTCAGACACTGCTCAGCTTTGGGACCTGGACACATTTCAGAGGAAGAGGAAGCTCAACATTCGTCAGTCTGTGGGCATTCAAAGGGTAAGAGCTCAATTGTGGCCTAGACTAAAGCAAAAGACGCAGACCTACTTGTCTAAAGTCTGGCTGCTGCACTACAGAACAGGCCTATACAATGAAGAAGATAAACCCAACACTATTAACTAACGCCTAAAATGTCACTATTAAAACATTTTTGGGAGCATATAACTGGTATTGCGGACTTCATCTTCTTCAATCCTCAATTTCCTTTGGGATAAATGAAATATGTCTGGTACTACTACTATCTCTACTACTCTAATTCAATTGTATCCACCAAATTAAAGGAAAACCGGACAGTATGTGTGTTTTAACTAGCCTAGCATAACTGAACTGGCTACAAACCTGTCACTCTCTGACATTATACAGATTATGGCATTCTGTAATGTAGACAGAAGTGATGACTGACATGCAGACATGCTTGTTTTCCTCTGAAGGTTTTCTTTTTACCACTGAGCAACACTATCATCAGCTGCTTTAATGATGGCTCCATTTTTGCCTGGGAGAGTGATACTCTTTTCTGCAAGTACCAGCTGTCAGTACCTCAGGATGGACCCAAAATACACTACAAAGCTTTCGCTGTGACAAGGTATTCTGTGTTCATAAGTTAGCCAGTTACGTTAATCAGATACCTTTTAAAAAATTATATTTTATACACGGTGTGTTTTCGAATACTTGTTTGATAGGTTGTGCACCTCATAATGATGAGGTTACGATAAAAAAATGTGTAACTTCCAATGGAAAATGTTTTCAACCTTTAGAGGTGTACTGTCACACCTGTGTTCTAAAAAATGTTGGTGTTCATGGAATGTAATGTGGAACATACTGTAATGGAATGCAATGTGGAATCTTACATCGTTATAGAACACATTCTTTCATAGAATGTTTTAAAACTCACAGCCTTTAAGATTAATCCATTGCCAGCAGTAGTACATCCCGGTTTTGTGCTTGTCAGGGATGGGAAGACTCTGGCAGCTGGGGGGCGCGCTAACCTGCTGCACCTGTGGTGCCTGGAGAGCCGGCAGCTGATGCGTGTGGTCCAGATGCCCCCCAGGGTCAGGACCGTGCGTCAGCTGGAGTTCGTGCCTGACAGCTTTGACGGCGGATCCAGCCAGGTAGTGTTGCCATCTCTCCTCGCAGAACAACAGTCATGATGAGTCTAAAGACCTATTGTGTGAATATTTCTCCTTGTCATTGTGAGGTTGTTTATCGCAACCAACTGAACTCAGCGTTAGCCTACCCCCTTTCTTAAGTGTGCATTTCATTCTATAGTAGTAGAGATATATCAACACGATATCATTGAGTGCAACTTCTTTGAGTATTAAGTTGGGCTGTATTTGCCTGGTGTTGTTCCCAGTTGTAGCTCATAGTCTTATAGTAACAGTGCAACTTGTCAACCACCTTTGCACTTACCAGGTCTGTGTATATTAATGACAAATCAAATTCAAAGTTGTTAATGAAGGTAATTAATCATTAATTACATATTATACTTATGAATGGAAAAGATGGATTTTTGTTAATAAGCATCTTTACAAATGACACAAAGTGGATTTAAGTGTACCAGACTTTGAATAGTCCCTTGTTCATGGCGCTACATCTCAATGCTTAGTTGGCTTAGCATAAACAGGCTTTTACAGACTCGCTAACTGTTTGTCCTGCTGCTAACTGGTAGGTCCTGGGAGTGCTCAGCCAGGATGGCATCATGCGCTTCATCAACATCCAGAGCTTTAAGCAGCTCTTCGAGATCGGCTCCATCGACATTGCCATAACCAGTGTGGCCATTTGCCCCAAGGGCCGGCACATCGTGGCCGTGATGGACAGTGGTGCGCTTAACATCTACAGCGTTCAGGGCCTTACACAAGAGGTCAACAAGGTAGTGTACACGAAAGGTCACAATAACGAAGCCGAATGTCATTGGCTTTCAGTACAGCATGTGCCAGGATTTCTCTTACCTCTTCAAAGGTCATGATTTTTTCAATTGTTAGTTGTAGCCATGTTCTGAAATAATTTTAACAGTCTGTTTGTGACCTTCTTAAAAAAGTTTTGACTGAACCACATAGACTGTTTAAAAGCGTAAAAGTGTTGATGGCAAACACAACTTTTACGTATCATGATATATTGGTTCTGTTGTTGTGTGATGTAAACAGCCTTTTTTTGTGGAAAGCTTATGATTGCAAAATGCTCATTTTAGCCTGTCACACTATAGCCTTCTTTGATTGTGTCTCCAGCCGCCGCAGCCACTGGTAAAAGTGGTGTCCAGCAACTCCACGTCGGACGGTTCTGGGATGTTGGTGAAGGTGCGATCGGGGGCGGTCCAGAGACCTAGAACCTCTGGGCGCCGTGTCCCAGCCAAGGTTCTTCGCCCGCCTGGGGGCATCACTGGCGACGAGAAAGAGGTGAGCGCTGACCTGGTCCACTACCCCTTGGTACCACTGTTAATTATCACAGTTAGACTGTCAACACTGTTGCCATCAGTACAGTGGCAAATCTGCTGTGAATTCAGAATTTCCAGATGATTTGCGCCACTTCACAGCAAAGAAATAGTTTCTCACTCCAAGACATTTTGCATTACAGAATGATTTACCAGGGGGATTGAACAAGAAGCGGCTTCTTGGCTTGCTGAAAGCGTTTGGGGAATATCCAGCCAAGTACAGGTGCAGCTTTGACAAGACAAGCAGATGTTTATACACCACACTGTGCCACCAGCTTTTTAAATTGTTATGGCTAAAGGCTTCTATTCACTCCATCCCACCTTTTCAGGATGTTTTTGTGGCGCTCACTACTGCAACTCCCTGAGAACCATGCGGCCTTCAGCAGCCTGGTGGAGAAAGGGGTCCACCCTGCATTCCTGACTCTTCAGGAGCGCTACCCCATCAAAAGCCAGAAGCTCCAGCGAGGCCTGCAAAGGTACGCAACTTTCCTGTCAGTGCCAAGCCATTTTGTTGGTATTCACCTCTCTGCATGTGGTAGTTAAACAAAACAAAACAAAACAAAAAAATCATTATGCACATCCCGGGTGCAGGACAAACAGTGTGGAAAATTCAACCCAAGAAAAATGAGTCCGTACACTTGCAATCCTTTTTTTTGTTTTCTCTGAAGTCATTGTGTGGCATAATCCCTGCATTTGGTGCCTAACATAGAAATGTAAACCTTTGTGTGTTCTGGTTATATGGCCAAAGAGGCACTATCAGGGGGGGGGGAACGATGATTTTAAGGACCCAGTATTGACAGGGGGCCATTTTGAGGACACTTTTTCAGTATTATTGTTCATGGGAGAAGGGGCCCAGAAATGTTATTGATTCATAGGTCCCAATATTTCTAGCTCTGCCCCCCTGCATGGCCATGGGGTCAGTTGAGAGTGAAACATCACCTTCTCGTGTAACCAGTACCGGAGCACCGAGCCTCTGCAGCTTGGTTACAGTGCTGATTGCAAACAGAACTCCCATTCTGCGTCACCATGACATCTGTCCCTTGTTGCATCCCTCATGCCTGCTCTCCCTCCCGCCGTCCATCCCTCCCTCCCTCCCTCCTGCCCCTCTCTCTGTGTCCCTCAGGCTCCTGTCTGCGCTTGCTCACTGGTCAGCCATCTTTGGGGAGACGGACTACCTCCCCCTGGTGGCCTTTCCGTTTGTCAAGCTCTTCCAGAACAATCCTCTCATCTGTTTTGAAGTAGTGGCCACTGTCATCGGTGTGTAAATAGTAGCCCATTGTTTTCCCTTAAATTGCAATGCACTAAAACAGAACTGAAAACTGAATAGTTTTTAAATTGTGGTGTTTTGTCAGGCAAAGTGGGAACTGTATTGCCACCAGCTTGGTATCGACACGGCTGTAACTGCTGTCTATTTGAAACGGTGGCACCGTTACACTTCATTTTTAAGGAGTTTTTCTGGTCATGTTAATAGTTTTTTTCTGCGTCATGTCGATAGTGAATTGGTGCCAGCATTGGTTCGAGTACTTCCCTAACCCGCCCCTGAATGTGCTGAGCATGGTGGAGAACGTGCTGGCCCATCATGACAAGGAGCTGCTGCAGCACCTGGTGGACTGTCGCATCACCTCCCAGGTGAGAGAGTGTCAGCGGCACATACCTTAGACACACAAGCATGCCCCATACACACCACACATACCATATGAGGAGCATACAGGAAAAATGGACATGGTCACAAAACGCAGATTGATTTTGTAAGTAAATTCTATTTTAAAATGCTTCTCTCAAGACCACCCTTGTTTATTCACAGGATTGCTTTTTTTAAAAGCTGGGGTTTGAATACAACTACTGATAGGGGGTCAATAACTTTGAAAAATGTCATGTTGCGACTATGCACGTTTTTCCCCTGGACTTCTCATACAGTAATGGTTATAGTTGTGGAGAATAGTGCTTGTGGCTTGTAGCCCAGCCTAACTACGGTTCTTTTACCCCTCTTCTGTCCCCCCATCCTGATTCCCGAGTATAGCTGTACGTATGGCCCCTGTTGGAGACACTCTTCTCCGAGGTGCTGACCAGGGACGAGTGGCTGCGGCTGTTTGACAACGTCTTCTCCAACCCGCCGGCCTTCCTGCTCTTCGCCGCCGCCGCCTACATCACCTGCTGCCGGGCACAGCTGCTGGCGCTCACCTTCAGGGAGGACTTTGAGGTAACCGGCGGCGCGCGCCAGATGGTCACTGCATGTTCTGTGTGCATTTTTACAGTAGTCGGTTTGCAAGTCATGGGCTAGCGGTTAAGGAGTCGGACTTGCAGACAAGTGGTCACTGCCCTAAGCATGGCAGCGTCCCTACACACTGCTCCCTAGGCACCGTCGTCATGGCTGCCGCCTGCTCACGCGTGTGATGGGTTCGAAGGATTCAATTTCATTGTGTGCACTGTGAGGATCATGGTAATCACGTACAACGTTAAAAAAAGCAAGAAGCAAACCAGTAGCAGGTTGTCATGTCAAAACACGAAGGTTAATATACTGATTCTTTACAGCCCTTAAAAAGAAGAATATTTGGCAGTTCTATAGTACACTTTGTGTGAACCTTTACTTTTTAATATTCTCAGCATGTTGTGTGTGTACATTTATTACAGTAAGTCAATATGTTGATTTTCCACAGCAGAATAGAGCTGTTTTGAGTGTGGTTTAGTGGTCAATAGTACCATCCTGTGAACAAAAATGTATTCAAAAGACCATGTGAATAATTTTTAGAAATATATGAAAAAGTAAAGTTTAATACCGTAGCTATGAGGTTATGTGTTTGTGAAAGACTCCTGTAGATGTGTGTGAACGTGTACCAGACCCTAATTTTCAACAGGATATTTGACTGCTAAAGACCCTTCTATTGCTGCTGTTTTCACTTTAAAGCTTTTTTTTCCCCCTTTTTTCACACCTCCATCTTTGCTACTCCTATCCAACCCTCTCCAATGCACAATGCACACAGTATTTCTTCCACCATCGCAACAACTTTGACATCAGCGGCATGATCAAGGAGGCGTACCGACTGATGGAGGCCACGCCGGCCGAGGTCCACCCGCGCTCCCTGCTGAGCGACTTTGAGCCGCTGCTGCGCGGCCAGTACCCCGTCTTCAACAAGTACCCCACCTTCATCGTGGAGTACCAGTCTCAGGAGCGGGAGCGCATACGCCAGCAGGAGGCACAGTACCTCCAGGAGAGGTACCCTCGCCACACCCTCACATCCACATCCACCCCCCAGCAGCGTAATCACATCCCTATTCTATAACCCTACCCCTACACCAGAACAACACCCTAACACTACCCCACACCACACCCCTACTGCCCAGCCTAGCGATACCCCTATACCGTAACCCTACCCCTACACCATAACCACACCCTAACACTACCCCACACCTCCACTGCCCAGGCTAGTCACACCCCTATACCATAACCCTACCCCTACACCATAACCTCTCCCACTGCCTGGCCTAACCACAACCCTACACCATAACTCTACCCCTAAACCAGAACCACACCCTAACCCCACCCCCACCACCCGGCCAACCACACCCCTATACCATAACCCTACCTCTACACCATAACGAAACCCTTTTTTGGGGGGGTTATATGACATGGTTGCATTTTGGTGACATCCTCGCCTCTTTCGGGCAAGTCTGACAGAATTTGTAACCATTATGCAACACTTCCAGCCCAGAATGCATCCTTCACTGCAAACAGCTGAAAATATTTTTTATGAAGTTGAACGAGCCTTATCACATGCTCCCACCACCCTAACCACACCCCACACTACACTTGGCCATTATCCAATTTGTTATGCCCAGATAATGTTCTGACATGATACCCTGGTATGCCGGTATGTCACATATGTGTCAGTTGGTATAGCCAGTTTTAATCACCATGTATCAGACAACTTGCATAGGTGCACTGAAAGATTTAATATATTAGTGTTGTTTCTTTATTACAACTGCAATGATTGCAAAAAAAAAAAAAAAAAACAGCTTATTATTTTGCATCAGTCAGAGCATTTTGCTACCATTCTGATATTGGAAAACTAATCCAGTATGTTTAGCTGTGACCTGTAGGAGGCCAAGGTATCTAAAAACTATATCTGCAGTATTTAAAAATACCCCCTGTATACAGTATTTTAAAAATACCACCCAAGCCTACCCCACACCACCTTAACCTAACCACACACTCCTCACCCTAACCCCCCCTGTCCATTCTTCTACATCACACCATTTTAGTACCTCTTTAGACTGTGTGTACTGAGATGACTACTCCTTAGACAGGGCTGTGCAAATAATATTCCTGGTGCAATGGGAAAATAACTGTATAATGTTAATACTAAAAACGTTTTTATTCATTTGTGAGCTGTAGTACCTTCCAGACAGTCTGGCAAAAAAAAAACATTGTGTTAAATTTGAGGGTTTGACCGTGTGAAACATGGGGTGTATGGGCTTGTTTGTTTCTGTGACCGTGTCTGTGCTTGCCCACATGTGTGCCAAGCATGTGTGTGAGCGAGGCTGGTTGTTCCATTGGTGCTTCAGGTAGCAGATGTGTGGCAGCGTCTGTATGTGCTTGCGTGTGTGTGTGCATGCGTGTGACACGACACGACTCTGCTTGCCCTCATGAGTGCGAAGCGGTTCCATTGGTGCTGCAGATAGCTAATGTGTGGTGGCGTGTGTGTCTGTGCGTGTGTGTCTGTGCGTGTGTCTCTGTGTGTATCTCTGTGTGTATGTGGGTTTGTGTGCGTGCGTGCGTGCGCGTGTCTGTGTCTCGGTGTGTATGTGGGTTTGTGTGTGTGCGTGCATGTGCGCGTGCATACGTGTGTGTGTGTGTGCATTTCTGTGTGTGTGTGTGCGTGCTCAGGCAGGCGCTGCAGGAGCTGCGGGCGGAGGCGGTGCGTCAGCAGGCGGAGGACGAGGCGTGGCACACCCAGCAGGAGCTCCTGCAGCAGGCCGAGACACAGCGCAGGCACATCCTCCAGCAGGAGGAGGCCAAACTGGCAGAGCAGAGATCCAAGTGAGATACCGGAGCAGCGCAACACCCCCCTATACACACACACACACACACACACACACACACACACACACACCTCTATCTCTCTTATGCTCTGTTTCATGTCTCTCTCTCATTGTCATTCCCATTCACTTATTCACACACACTCACTCTCACTTTTTTTCTCTGACTTTTCAGACTTATTGGCCGACTTTTCTCTCTCTTTCTCTCTCTCTCTCTCTCTCTCTCTCTCTCTCTCTCTCACACACAAATTCCCACACATACACACACACTCAGAGCTCACTGTCCTAAACTGACTAAGCAGAGTACACCGTAGGAGTACACCCTCCTCCCCACTCACACACACATAGCACGCTCTACACACTCTGAACTTGTTGAGCAGAGAGACACGTGAGAATGCAGCCCCCAACCCCACCCCCACCCCACTCTCTGTCTTTCTCTCTCTCTCTCTCTCTCTCTCTCTCTCTCACTCACTCCCTCACACAGGTGTAGGTTTTTGTCTTGATTCAGGTTGAGGCACTCAACCCCCCAAAGCTGCACCCTTAAAACACACACACACACAAATCCATAACATAACACACACAGCACCCTTTTTCTTTGCTGTAGCTCCACCCTGTACAAGCCTGTACAATGTACATATGGCCCCGGTACTCAGTCACCGCTCCTATGTTTGTTTAATAGGACTAGGTGTTCTATATCCCTGATATCCCAACAGGTCCATCCGCGGGTCAGAAAACTGCATGTAAAGGGTGTGGCTTTAGTAGCCCTGCAGCAAGTAGCGTGCTGTGTGCCTGTGATGGAGGAATAGCAAGATACTCAACTGTATTTGCCTCAGTCTTATTGTTTTTGCTAAGATTTCTGTTAGAATATATTTTTAGATCCAACCATCAAATTAGAAAATGTCCAGTTTATTCCTGTTAATTCCCCATGTAAAACAATTTAAAATAACTCACAGGAAGGATCATTTTGGCCAATTGTCACCAACAGAAATGCTGTGGCAGTGAGCGCTCACCGGCATCTCTTTCCTGCTTGACTGCTTGGTCCCGTCATTGCTGCTTACAGCTGTGTTTTAGATCATGACTTTTTACAGGGACATCAGATGGGGCATTGTGCCAGTCAGTAATGGCAGTGGAAGTGGAAAGGGACTGTGGGTCAGCTTTAATAACAGCTTACATGTAAATGTCACATGCACAGTACCCACTGTAACCTTTCATAGTACTTCTCAGTAGGGCTGCACAATATCAAGAAAATGTGCAATATGCTTTAAAGTTGCTGAATATTGCAATGACAGTGTTTCATGATGCATAAACAAATACTTAAATATAACATTTGAACATCTTTCAACATTGTCTTCACCACTAGGCCCTAGACAATGCAACCTGTGCTATGAGGCAGGCCATAAAGGGCTATAGGGCTTCATCCGATTTGCCAAATATTTTGGCATGTGGAGCACAAAAATAATATATTTAATATATGTTGTGCTGCAGTACTTCATACACACTTATGAAGTAGTGATCATTACCCTCACTTTACAGTCCCTTTGTTCTTGAAAGTCTCTGTCGTGTCACTGACTTGTGATCGCCCGTCCACCTCCACCCCCTGCTGTCCACTCAGGTTGGCGGCCATGAAGCGCGAGCTGAAGCTGAAGGAGCTGCAGCTGGTGGAGGCCACCCGCCGACGCTTCCTGCACCACCAGCAAGACCAGCGCAGGGTGCAGCTGCAGAGGCTGGACGACGAGATCCAGAGGAAGGTCAGACACACACACACACACACACACGCACACACACCATCATGACCTTCATCAAAGACTCCCTCAGGGGTCCTGTAGTGTCCTCACAGTCCTCCTTGACTGCCTTTGCTTTTGTTTTTTTGCTTTTTTTTTTTGCTTTTTTCTGTATCACAGGTCAGTCTGTGTTTGTGCAGCTGGGGTAGTTTGGAACATGCAACGGCAGCAGTAGTTTCTCCATTTTTTTGGCAAAATATAAAATTTAAACTGGACTTTTGTGTAGGACTTCACTATATATGATATAAGACTTTAATATATATAATATCAATAGCACTTCATAGAGTGCATAACACAAAGTATAGTAAAAGTTACCGATTATCTTCTGTCCTGCTGTTTACCTTTGTTCCTGTTCCTGGGACGTGTTTCCAGATGGCACTCAGAGATCAGGAGACTGCCGCTGCAGTGCAGGACATTGAAGTGAGACAGATGGAGCTCGATGCCAAGAGACGTCTCTTCGAACAGGTAAAGAAAAGTTATTCGAGCCATTTTATATGTATTGGTGACAGTTTTGCCAAGATGCGTTGACTGTTCTGCAAGTGGGTTTGGGGGTATGTCCTTTGCAGGCAAGAAAATGAGCGTACCGGTAATTCAGACCTCTCTGTGTCCATAGCAACTGGCCAAAGAACAGGTGCGAGTGAACCAGGAAGTGGAGGCGGAGCTGGGCGCCCGGAGGCATCGGGCAGAGCTCGAGGAGACGGCGTTCCGAGACATGCTGCACACCGACACAGACCTTGCCCAAGACACCAAGAGGGTAGGGCTCTTAGATTTGCAACATGCTGGGAATGTGTTTATCTGTGCCAACTGTGGTGTCTGTGTGTTTAGTTGTAGCTGTAGAACACCTTTTCCTTAATGAGATTGCAAAGTTTTCACTGCAATCCCCAACTTCAGTTTTAATCAAACTAGTTTTCTCCATTAATCATGTCCTCTGTGTTAACCCATAATGTTGATAGTAACTGTTTAAATATTTAAATGATCTTTTGATGAAAAAGCCCTTAGGTGTTTTTTCGGTATTTTCATCAAAACATTCATGATGATGTTGATCATGATGGGGTCACATTCAGGTATTTGTACATAACGAGAGTATCAGCAGGAACAACTGCCACAGTGACTACAGGGTATCTTGCCTTAGCACAGAAGACAAGCCTGAGAAAAGAGAGAGTAGGTGGGACTTTATGCAATTCATGTTGGCTTCATTTTGATGAAGAATGTCATCTGTCCAAACTAGGATACGGATACAGAAAGATCAAACATGAAGTCCATAAAACAAACTAAAATAATGTCCCTATAAACATTAAAGGGTAATCCAGAAATGAACTGTTTCTTGGCAAATTGGTCAAAGCTGGGTGCCTTCAGGTGTAGTCTCAGTTTTGGTTATGTGGCCCCCAGGGCACATCAGCTGGCAAGCACACGCTCCCACGGATAAATCCACTCAGGGCATGTGTTGACAGACGCATTCCTTTTAATTGCAACACTTGTGCTAATACTTTTAGAAATGCTCTCCCAATTATTTGTGTGTTTAAATGTGAGACAGACCAAATAGTAACCCATAATGGATGTTTCAGTGTTTAGTGTTTTAGTATACCTACATGTAATATTACCATATACCACTTACCATACTTACCTAACACCCTAACCCAGTGGTACAGTGTAAGTACATAATGCTACATATTGTTACACACGTTGATACCCTGGACTTAATTGATGTAGCAGGAACAGTAAAATAAAGTGTTACTGTTTTTTTTTGTTTTTTTTTTGCAACTTTATTTTTATTCGGCAGAAATACACATATATACTCTCATAGCATTCAGCATAATGTTCCTGTACATTCCACCAACTGTACATCTACATAAAACAGAACTAAAACCTGATCATCACCATCAACAAAAGAAAATCAAATAAATAAAATTAAGGTAAAAAAAGGAAATACAACACACCAGAGGAAATGTGAGAGTTCCATGTTAGTGTGACCAAGTACATTTAAATAGCATGTGATGGGTGGGTTATTTCCCTTTAAATTTAAAGAATATCAAATATGCCAAATTAACAGTCAGACATGGACAGGCTACGACTCAGACATGTTATCTAAAAGTATCTCAAACAGTCACAAAGGACGGTACGCAAGCAGGATAACCCGAATAAATAGAGATATAATTCTATCGCCAAAAGACATGAGTTGGCAACATGCTGGTAAGTTGTTTATCTGTGCCAGCTGTGGTGTCGGTGTGTTTGGTTGTAGCTGTAGCACACCTTTTCCTTATTCAGATTGCTGTCACTGAAACCCCCCAACTTCAGTTTTAATCAAACTAGTTTTCTCTATTAATCATGTCCTCTGTGCTAACCCAGTGATGCTGGAGATGAAGATCGTGTGCATGATGTATTGTGCATCTCACTGTGGTGTAGTTGACCGTCCAGATGTGTCTGTGACTGACTGACCAGCACCTTTGTCTTGGCCTTGTGCTGGTTCCTCAGGTGCTGGAGGAGTCTCTGGCCGAGGCAGGCCTGCACGGAGAGGACCACGACTGGCAGGCGGAGGTTCTAAAACGTCTGGAGCAGGCCAACGCTGACCAGGAGAGGCAGCAGCAACTGCTGACCCACATGACCCGAGAGACTCATGCCAAAGAGGAGGAGCTCATCAAACTCATGATGGACATGGAGGCCAGAAAGGTCAGCAGTCACATCAAAGAGAGCAGACTAAAAACCCTGTTTGGTAACGACTTCATTTCACTTCACTTCACCCTGACTTGCTCATTAGGTGAAACCCGAAACATAAATCAGCTGATGTTGTTGCTCATCTGGTTGACCAGGTTCCACATACTGTAAAAGTTGTGGGGTTTTTTTTGCTACGAGAGTTTAAGGTGGAGGTATACAGCTAGTCTTCAAGGCTTTGGAACATGGTGGCTAGTGTATCAATTAAAATTGCAATGACTCCTTTTGTTGATGCTAAAAATATGAATAATCTTGGTTTCTTGTATATTTTTTATTAAATGTTTATAGTAACTTTTCGGACACCCTGTATACAAGCTGAAGTTGTAAAGGGGTGACAAATGTCTGCAAATTTTCTGAAACTTTCTATGAGAGCTTTGGTTTGGGAATTTTGGAAATGCTCATAGATGCATTTAGATTTGTTTGTGAGTACAGCTTTAATGAAGGGGTAATTCTCAGTTGAGTGAGATGTTGCTTACATCCCTCAAGCTTCTCTGGCTTGGTTGCTGCATATTCTGCATTTTTATTAAATAGCTTCAGGCTTTTGTTCCTGGACTGCAGCTATCCTAAGTGTATACTTGGTTACACAATGTGTTTACAAAAAAAAAACATTTAGCAGGTGCTAGAAGAAACTGCACACATTTTAGGTCGCCAGCACCACTATAAGCCAGCCTCTTCAATGACATGGTACTAGCTAGCTTACATTTACCAAATTATTTACCAGTTAGCCAGCGATGTATACTCCATGTATACATTTTTATTTAATTGTTGTTAGTCAAACCTCAACACCATAGATCAAATATGTACCCTCGTACCCTCGTGAAAATTATCAAAATGTTCAAAATGACTTCATGGCTCAAATAGTATAGTAGTAGTAGTAGAGAAGGAAATTGTGACTTCTGACAATGGTCTGTCTATCTATCTATCTGTCTGACAGTCTATGCTGTGCGTTTTTAAGAGTAGTAGTTGTAGCTGTAGTAGTTTTGAATTCTTGGACTCATTCAGCATGTGATGAAGGAATGCACAGTGCATTTAAGGGGTGTGGCTTCAGTAGCCTTGCAGCAGGTAGCGTACTATGTGCCTGTGGAGGAATAGCAAGATACTCAACTGCATTTGCCTCAGTCTTATTGTTTTTGCTAAGATTTCTGTTACAATATATTTTTAGTTCCAACTGTCAAATTTGAACATTTACGGTTTATTCCTGTTAATTCCCATGGAAAAATTCCAACTTTTAAAAGATTCCCTGAATTTTGCATCCTTAATACAGACACAAAAAGGGTGCAAATGCAAAAACCTAAAACTGTTTTGTCATTATGAAAGCTTCATCATATGACTGTCCCATTGCCCAAATAACACTTTAATTGCACTTAAAACAACAATATTGCACTGTCTTAGTGTCTCAACTCACTATCTCAATGTTTGCCTGTTGTGTTGTCAAGTTTATCACTGAATGGCTTCTTATTTTGCTGTGTGAGCAGTGGGAGGAAGTGGTTTGTCAACAAGCCCAGACGGAGGAGGACAAGAGGAAGAAGAAGGAGCAGACCGCTGTCCCAGTGGATGTCCTGCGAGAGGATCACATCCTCCAGGAGGGACTCCATACTGAACATCAGCAGCAGTACCACAGATTTCATGATCAGGGCATAGAGAGGCATAGTAAGTTTAGCAACACTGCTTTCATTTTACTGGTAAATAATGATTAACAGCCTGATTTGTAATATTTGTTTATTTCTTCACTGATACTTTTATTAATAACAGCTTTTTGGCTTTTGACCAGCAATTTAAAAAAATAATAATTTGTGAGTGCGTGCGTGCGTACTTACGTGCACTGGAGGCCTCGCAGTTAAAGTAAACTCCTCAATCTTTTGATGACAGCTCTTTCCGTTTAAGCCACGAGTGCAGAAATGTCAAGGAACGTAGTAGATGCCACACATACTGTTTTTGACTTAATCTGCATTCTTTTCATAGATTATCTGTATTCTTTTCATAGATGAGCCAAGGGAACAGAGCCTCCCGTCCCCCTGTCCAACCAGAGACCCCGGATGCCAGCCCAGTTCTCCCCCCACACAACCCAGTGACACCCCTGTTTGCCTGAACAACCAGTCTCCCTCAGAGAGCTCCACCACTTGTGAGTATGAGCAACACCCAGAAGCCCAGTTCTCTACAGTGTTTGTGTTGAATGCATAAGGTTGCATTTTGTTTGTTTGTTTAGGCTTTTTAAAAATCTTTTTTTGTGCCAGTTTTTGTATTTTAGGCTGCCATTTTAAGATCTGGTTTGAGACAACCGATGAAAATATGCATTTGCTAATTTTGGCTTATTTACAACAAGCACCTATATGCCCATGAAGTAATGTAAATAAATTAAATGAAGGATGGCATGAAGTATAGTTAGCGATCAAATCACAACAAGCATAAACTGCTGCACACACACACACACACAGTGTGGCCCTTGAGTTACATCACTAATATGCGAAGTGGTCATGTGACTCATGTGCAGTCTCTCTGGACCGTGGACGCGCAGAGCTGGACTGTAGGGAGCGCGAGCTGATGAAGGAGGTCTTGGAGCTGCGGCAGAAACTGGCCCGGACCAAAGCAGCCAACAGCAGCACATACTCCAGCAGCACCATCTCCCAATAAACCAGCACAACCTGTCTGCAGAAACTCCCCACACCAGTGTCCATCAAGTATAAGGACGGTTTGCTTCAAGGGTAAAAGGGAACCGCATTATGTTACGTTATATCTGCTGTAAAATGCCAGGCAGTGCGATTTGGCAAGTCACACTTTGGCAAGACTACTCTCCACCTGTTTGCACTCCACAATGTCACACTTCATTATTGTTGGTAGTTTTTGCACCTTAGGTCAATACAGCAGAACAGGATTCATCACGTTGTGTTGTCAAGCATTTTGTGCCTAACGTACCTTTCTTGGTTTGGGTTTTAATTTATTTGAGTAACGTGTGTGTTGTAGACTTCTGTATTATTGTAAATAAACGCTTATACCATTTCATTTTGAATTCATGAGATCATATGTCGACTAAATGTTATGTGACTTGGACAATCTCAGTATTTTCATGGACGGACAAATGCAATACACCAAACTGTGTACACTTAATACCTGCTCTGCTTCTTATATAATCAGCACTGTTCTTCAGCTGCTTTTCCTCAGGTACCGGTAACTTAGTCAACACAAGTAAATGCATTCCCAGTGAAGTGAACTGGAAAAAATCCGGATATACTACTGTAAGAAAGAAAAGGGCAAAAAAGAATACAAGCACTCCTCCTTGTTGTTTACACTCATTATTGAACAAAACTCTTAACCCTAAGCACACCTTCTGGTTAGGGCGGGGCACAGTAAATTACATTTACATTGTTCAAATTGTCCAACCGCCTCTAAAAACGCTGATCTGATCAGACTGATCCAAACTGTCACTCTGCTTCTGCTCACGTTGAGGCGTGCTGGAATGACGGGTCTTTACGGGTGTTCACGTTGTCTCCTTGGGGCGGTTCACCTGTTCCAACCCACCCGCGGACTTGAGTGATAAACTGCTACAAGCTTTTAGTGTACTCTGTGTTACTCAACAGGATAACTAAACAGCAATACGGTACATAGGTAATTTTAGTCACTGCATTTTTATAGGCTAGAATATGATGATCTACATTGGCTGAACCAACTTTTAGAGCAACAAGTAATTCCCGGATCAAGTTGGAATAAACATGGACCCGAGAAATTGTGGGTTCTCTGCTGCTGTTCGGCAGTCCACTTTCCAACGCAAACCAGTTGGGAAAGTGAGAAAACGACTACAAGACATACAGTGTCGGTTACTCCCGGAGACCAGTGTCGACCTCAGCCACAACGAGAGCGCTCGACTGGCAATTGACGCACTATTGGATGGAGGTGTAGAAGCTTACAGTAAGGTCCTGATCGAAGACGGAGAAGTCGATATCTTATCAAAGAAGGAGAAGGACTATATCCTAGAAAATCTTTCGGACACGGCAACTGGCAGTGACAAGTCAAAGGACGATGAAGATGACAATGCCGCACTGGAGGGATCAGACTCTGATTCTTCCCAGACCTATCTACCGTCAGCTACGGAGAGTTCTCCGCCGGAGCTGGACCATGGCTGGCCAGTGGAAGACTGTAGTTTTTACCTGCAGGGGATACCTACTGTTGATGTGTACTTCCAGACCTCTGGAGACACAAACTTAAAAGACATGCTGCGTGAGTTTATCAGCAAAGCCACTAAGGTAAGTTGTAAAGTAATTCATTGCAAACGCAAAAGCCTCCTCGTGTCTGTAATTACAAACGGATATTCAACCCTGGGTTTAATCGGCTGATGGCAAATCTTTGCATGCAGGTTTTGGCCATAGTCATGGATACTTTCAGTGACATTGAGATATTCTGCGACTTACTGGAAGCCATGCAGAGGCGCAATGTCTCCGTATACATTTTGCTGGACCACGAGTATGTACCCATTTTTGTGGAGATGTGTAACGACCTTCAGATCAGCGCTTCCCATCTTTCAGTGAGTTTTCGGTTTCTTACCGTCAACACTTAGTGTCAACTCTCTCATCTACCTACCTTGTTACTGCATAAAAAAACAGTAGTTCACAACACTGGTCAACAACAAATGTATTGTCTATGATGTTTTAGCTGATTTATAACAATTTTGATGTGCTGAATCCAAATATCACATTGGTTTTTCTCAATCAGGTCAATTTTTTTTTTTTTACGTTTTTCTTCATGTTATTGCATATGTTATAGCATTCTAGAGGTTCACATACACGGAAATTCATGTCCTGAATTTCGAACAATAATGACGTATTATTCAATTTACATGTAATTACTTTTTAATTGTATACTGTTCAATTTACAGTAAGAGAAGTTTGTAACGAAATATTGTGACGAGTAAAATGTGCTAGAAAACCTTTTTTTGCTTTAAAACAGTGTTAGAAAAGGATTTGTTGCTTCTTATCTCGAATAAAAAAAAATAAAATCAGCTGATAATGTAGCAAAAATGTAATAGATATAGTAATACTAAGAAAATAATGTAATATATATAGTAATATCAGATTTTTAAAAATTATCTTAGCACAGAAACCTGACCTGATCAAGATAAATCAATTTCATTTTCAGATTTAGCAGTGCAACATTGTCCTAAATCAGTTAAAAAACAGACAATTTTCAAAAAAAAAAATAGTATAATAGTATAGTGTAATAGTAATAAAAGTGCACTGGATGAGGCAGAAAGCCAAGCAGGAAACACTACTTTTAAGCTGTATACTTTATTAAATGCCTATTGAAAAAAACTAAATGTTTACTGACAAGCAATTGTTATTCCTTAGAGAATGTCTGTTCGTAGTTTGGCTGGAAACACATACTGTGCCAAATCAGGGAGGAAATTCAGGGGTCAGACTCAGGAGAAGTTCATCATTGCTGACTGCACTCAGGTGCTTGTTGGATCATACAGGTACTAATCAACCTGCAATCTTAATATCATCGTATACAATATTTGGGCCAAATTCTAAATGTTTACTATATATGGTGACTTGCACCCTACATGGTGCACAACTGAACTGATTTTAGACATGACCTTTGGGTTGATCAGCCATGTTAATAATGTGTTCCCACTCACTGGTCTCTCTCCACAGCTTCACTTGGCTGTCTTGGCAGGTGCACAGGAGCATGGCCATGCTGTTCACGGGCAGTGGGGTCAAACCCTTCGACCTGGAGTTCCGACGGCTCTACGCCACATCCATGCCAGTAGATGGACTCCCTGTAGAAGGACACTCCAGTGGCCTCTCTTTCCACCGGGACACCAAGTACTCACCAATACAGTCTGTCACGACAAGCTCCAGCACCTCCACATCAGAGGAACAACAACCAGCAGCTGTCCTGCCTGCTGCTCATACCAGGCAAGACAGCACTGTAGTCCCGGACCACCAGCAAGCTGCCAGTCCTGGAGGCCTGTTGATCTCCACCACAACAAAGCCTACGCTCCAGACAGGGACAGCAGGTGCCCCAGTCAAAGGCCTGGACTACCAGTGGCCTGCCAGCCCTCTGGGCTTTTTGGCCTCCACATCACAACCCACACTCCAAACAGGAACATGCTCCCCAGTCAAAGGCCTGGACCACCAACGACCGGTCAGCGCGAGGAGCCTATTGAACCCCACAACATCACAACCTACACTCCAGACAGGGACATACTCCCCGCTCAAAGCCCGGCCCCAGACGCCTTCAATCGGGCAATCTGTTTCAAGGGTTCCCCTGAAGCCCACCACTGTGCTCCCACCGAGGCTCCAGTTGCTGCTTGCCCAACGCCACTCCTCCTTCTCCAACAATCACAGCGTAGCGGCACTACCTTGGCGAAACTCTGTTTCTGGTAGCAGCAACAACCACCTGCCCAACACATTCGATAGGGGCCACAGTGGACCCCAACGTAAAACTGACCTGTGCAAGAAGCAATGGCCTGCAACCACCGCATCATATAGGACTTAACATCAATATTTTTCCCCTTAAAAACTGCTTAATGAATGAGGGATGGGTTAAACTTGCATGTAGAATCATTTTGAATTTATTGTTAAAAAACAAAAGATATTTCACTCTTTATTGTGGACCTTTAAAAAAACTAAATACATTCCCTTCTGTAATAAGCTTGAAAGCACATGAATTCAACACTTCCATTCAATGGAAACATATTTGTACAAAATGTATTTTGGTAAGCTGAAGACATTTGAAGTCTACGGACACCTACGCACAAGATATGCATGTAAATACACAAAGTACTTAATAAATACATTAAGGTTATTTCCTGAAGACCCCATTCACCTGGTCACTTCTGTACCCTCATTTCCAGCACTAACTCTTTCCTCTTCCTCCTGTAACAAGCCTGCACACACCAGTCTGTCCCACCACCTATCCTCAAAGTCCTTCCCAGCAAGACCAACCAGACTTTCACCATCTTGGTTCTCCTCTCTCATTTTCTCTGGGTTGAGATCTTCCGACATCACCTACAACACAAGATTTGTTCTGTGGGTTACTTTTTTCTACTTTTGAAATAAATAAAAAACTAAAATAATTGAATTAAAACATTCAGACATCAAAAAAAGTTGCAAGAATAACAGGTAGAGAAGTAAAGGTAGGTGTAAGTTACATTGTTTGGTCAGTTAGGACAGAAGGTGTTCTTGGAAAAGAGGGGTTTTAAAAGACCTTCTTGAGAACAGAGGGGTGACTCAGCTTTTGTAGCTACTGGCCATAGCCAGATTACATTCAAATAGGTGTCATTACACCTATACCCAGTGACTGGGTGACAAATTTTAATTTTTTGAAACTGGCAAACACTGTCAACTAGGTTTTGCATTAGAGGTCTCTCGTTCACCTTCACTGCCCTTTCATCAGACTAGTTAATAAAAGCTCATCTACATGTGTGCTTCTGCTGTCTGACCTCTGCAATGATCTGGACCGTGCTGTCGGAGAGCTGTAGCCGCTGCAGGGCCTCGTCTGCCTCCTGCACCACTCGCTCGCTGGCCTGCAGAACGAAGGAGGACTGCTGGATACGCAGAATGGCAATCAGGAGCCTGTGGGAATATAAGCACGCCATCATCATCCTCAGCAACACTTCATATAATCATGGACATGAAAGCCATATAAGGTAAGGTAAGGTGACTTTATTGATACCCAGAAGGGTAGATTTGGTTGCAGGTAAAAAAGTACAAGCTTACAACAGCACACAAAACAGTGACAAAACACAACAGAAGACAACAGGATAAAACAACAAACAGACAATACTGACAGCTGGACAGACAGACAGATGCTCCTGGCTTGATATGTTATAAAATGAATAAATAAATAAATAAAATAGATAAAAAGGATAAAAAAGATAAGAAGATAAAGCTAAAAGAAGAGAATCATCATGTGGTGTTCAGGGCCTTAGTGGCTGATGGAATGAAGCTACACCGATATCTTTTGGTTTTGCATATGGGCATTTTAAACCTACGACCTACTTGAAGAGTTGTGCCAAGAGAACAGACAGACTTTTACTTTCTCAAGCTAGCTTGTCTACCTCTATTAAGGTAACACAGCTGTAAGGAATACCATAGAAGCACACTCACCTTGTCCGAATGAAACCCATGCAGGCTTTCAGCCAAAGCTCCCTCTCGTCCCTCTGCTGCTCAACAGGTGCTGTTCCCGCCTCCTGGCTCAGAGGTCCAGCGACAGGATTGGTCGAAGAGGCACTGGGTGATGGAGTGGCGCAGTCAGTGTCCAGTAGAGCGTGACAGACGGAGGCGAGCTTGTG
This sequence comes from Setipinna tenuifilis, assembly GCA_030347295.1. Lineage (NCBI taxonomy): Eukaryota > Metazoa > Chordata > Actinopteri > Clupeiformes > Engraulidae > Setipinna > Setipinna tenuifilis. The sequence continues at coordinate 17,365,486 of CM059277.1, forward strand.
CCAGTGCCAGGGGTTAAAGGGATGGAGGGAGCACAGCTGCTGTAGGGCAGCGATGGAAGCTATTGGGTCGCCAAAATGCTCCGCAATACTAAGGTCCATTTGCAGGATGCAAGTGAGGTGGCAGGTGTTGGATGCTTCTTTTCTCTGAAGATAGTCAACATTGTCAGATATCAACATAATGCTGTTTTAAGGGTTGGTAACCTTCAGTGTCACCCATACAACATACCCTAGTATCTAGAGTAAATGTCTAAAAAAAATCATAAGTAACATGACACACATGAAAACAAAACCATCGGAAACAGCCACTCTGCGTGCTTTGAAAGCCCAAGGAAATCTGACTAATTCTGCCCCCTACTGTTTAGGTTACGCTACTAGAATTCAAGAATACCCGTTGCATTTACTAAACTGCAGGAGGAAATACAAGCATCACATTACTCGGGTTATTTTTAAGTGATCAAAGCCCACGTAAGTTATGAGTAAAATACTTAAAAAATGATTATGCGCCTATAAAAGCTAATTACAAATATATATTCTGATACTTAAAATATAAAGACATGAAAGCACTTACAAGTTTCTCGGTCAGCTCTTGAGCTTGTTCTCGCCTGCCAAGTTGGCAACAGCAGCGTACCATCCCCTCAAGCACATCACGCCTGATGGACATATTCCCATCAGGTATAAATGACAGGCAACTTGTGTAGTCACTTAAGGCAATCTGGACACATTAAGAGGCATTGTAAAGTGAAATACATAAGTCTTTCATGAGACACACTTTTGAAGTTGAATGGAAAACCGACATTTTCATTACAGGTAAGGTTGTAACTGAGCAGCTAGCTTATGATTTCATAGTTGGGGCATTTATTGACTGATCCTGCTTGCCTGGTACTGTTTCCGTCTGTATGCCAGGTCCGCCCGAAATTTGAAGGCTTTCTGTTTTTCCAACATGTCTTCGGTATCAGCATCTTCACGAAACCACTAAATTGTACAAGATGTAAAGTTTAAGCGTTCAGGCTATTGCTTTTACACACTCCAAATAGGCATTCGTACATCCAACTTACCTCAGGTTCACAGAACTTGGCGTTATAAGTAGGAAGAACTGACGAAACCTTATTTCTTGATTCCTCAAACACGGAGTCATCGAATGTGCTGCCCAAAATCTCCATATCCAAACTGAAACAATATTAGGACTTTATACACAGGATACCTTGAAATGCACGTTCTACTCATCCATCCTTTTCCATGTCAACATTTGTGCCGCATGTTACGTACAACTAAAATTGTTCCGTGAGGAAACATATCAGTGAAGAAAGGTTCCTAGTCTGAAAAAGGCCTATCTTTATGAACTTATGTCATGCTAGTCCAAATCAAAATCAATTTGCACAATAGAGACAAAGACTTTTTCATTCAAATTTATTTGTTTGATCCTCAAACAAGTATAAAATATATATTTTTGTCTAAATCAAGCCACAGCCTAGAAGGACAATTCAATTTAAATTAATAGCATTGCACAAGGCCTATGGCTCAGGGGAATAAAGCTTTTGACACTGACAGCAGAGGTGTCTACAGAATATCCATCCAGGCTCATTAAAATCAATAACAGTGAAAACAGTTGCACCTCAGTGATGGTTCCACGTTTTCGGTAATTTTGCTGAGCATTTCGAAGTGTCTGACCTAAAATGCTATGAGCCTTAATAGACCCCACGCTGATAACTGTTAATACATTAGTCTGAAGTCGTGTACCAATGTGTTCAGTGTGAAATGACTTTTGTTGAAAGGCCAACAACAGGTGCATTTCAGTACAACCCACCAATTATTCTGCACTGACACAAAGTCCAAAATAAATTGTTTCTAGAAGCAATTAATGATCAAACTAGAGAACAAGCTTGCGCAACCAGTGGACGTCTAGGTTAAGAAACAGGACACAAGGGGGTTAAACTTATTAGCGCGACGACTATGTTAAGACAGTACTTACCACCACACACGCTCATTATCTTAACTGCACAATATGGTAGTATGGTTAAAGGGAAATTTACATTACCAGAAAATGCACACAGAAGCTAAACTAAAAACTGAAATGATTCAAAACGAGTTCAACTTCACAGCTGAATCTACATCAATTTCTCTTTTGAAAAGTTGCAAAGTAGCTTGCCAGCACTGATTACTTCCAGTCATCCACAGCATACCATAAAATTAATTGAGAAAATTCAAGGTGGGTTTTATCGTCATAAATATAAACATATATAAAACTATTAAAAACTACTTGTAAAATTTGGGAGCATAAAAGATTGTATGTACAAAATGAGTGAACCTTTGTCCTGTGACTAAACGACTGTTATTGCATGCTGTACTGGGGAGTCAATGTTTCAAATTTTCAGTAAAGCCAATATTGGTAAAACTTTACATGCACATACGACGAAAATCAGAGTTCTTTACCATGCTGCGTGGTAAAGGGAGTTTACTCAGTAACTTTCAAGAAATCGAATTGAAGAAAAAAACTACGCTGTGATGCACGTAAAAGTGTCTTATCAAGGAAATTACATTGACCTTCTAGAACAACATTTCAGAACTGTTAAGCTGAAACAATATTCATTAAAGATATTTCAAACAGATTTTGCTGTATTTTCTTTCATCTAATTGAATAGATCAATACCATTAGAACACACACGCTAAAACACACATAAAAGGTAGAGCTTGGTGTGGCTTCCCGTGACAAGAGAGAAGAAAAAGTAAAACTGAAGACAAGAAAAAGGCAGAAGAAATAAGTAGCAGAGTCCTACACACTACTGCGCAAAAACGATAAAAAGCGACATGCAATCTACACACAAATTAGAAAAGACTGGCTTTGAAACAGTCCAGTGGAAAAAATGTTAAAGAGTCCATAAGTCGGCTCCAGTCCCCCTTAGACACAGGCACTAGGCAATTTACCGTTTTACATGATTATCATAATAAAAAACACAAAGACACAGGGCAATTAAGAAGATTAAAAATACCATCCACATAGTGCAGGTCTGATAGACTACAAGCAGCTATAGCCACAGCTCTTCATTGGTTGTTTCTTGGTTGTGCTGTTTCACTCAACAGATCATTGTCAGTATGGTGGGGTATAAGGGCATACGTGGTCTTCTCCCCTTAGCCTCTCAAAGGCTACAGAGGGCACCAGAGGCAAAATGTGTGTTTTTTTTTTTTTTTAATTTCTTGATTACATAATTTTAGGCTAATAATAAACGTTTGGTCTCTCAAAACCATCAGATGGTTGTTGAGAATTAAGGTGGCTAGTCAAGTGTCTCTCTTTTTTTAAACCACTATTCAATAATACAAGTGGTTGACAAAGTGCCTAATTGTGTGTTGACCTGCCAGCTCGTCTGGAGACCACACAGATCATGCATACTCCCCCAGTGGGCACCTCTTGCCATAGCACAGGGAATCGTAACATTCAACAGAGTAGCTTTGGCACCACAGGTCTTCCTTGCAAATAGCAGAAAACAAACCCTTTTACAGTAATCCTTCCCCTTCCTTCCTCGTTTCCATTCATAAGCAATTGTGTTCCTCTGGGGAGACTCAAAATACACTTAGTAACTGTTATGTAATTACATGTATAAGAAATGTGCTGACTACATTTATCAGACACGCAAATTTGATTGATTAGAATTCTTCATGTTGTGAAATACTGCTACTCTGGTTAGGGTGGATTTCTTACAATCAATGTCCAATTTGTTTTTTTTTTCCTTTCTTTTTTTTTTTTTTGCTCAAATGGTTGTCATCGTCTTTAAAGCGCAAGTACTAACACAGGCCTAAAATGCTTGAATGATTAGGTGTGTAAGGTGCAACGCATGAGTGGGTGGCAGGTAATAGTGGGAGTGTCAGTTAGGCAGTGCTTCTTTTAAATCACACTGACAATACTGAACTTGTACATGTGCTGTATCCGTCGGCAACCGCCGTCTGACCACTTCACTGTTCCTCGGAACCCGACTCAGTTTTTCTGACACTCTGCGGAGGCTCCCAGGTTTCACTGTCATCAGTGTCATCGTCATCTTCCTCACCACCCTCCCCTTCCCCCTCACCCTCCCCTTCCCCCTCCCCATCCCCGTCCCCGTCCCCATCTCCATCTCCATCTCCACCACCAGTAGCAGCACTTTCGGCTTCGGCCGCCATCTCGTTTTCTCCCTGCGACTCTTCCTCCTCCTCCTCCTCCGCTCCTCCTTCTGCATCCACAGCGAAGGGATCCACGCCCGAATCCACTTTCCTTCGGATCTCGGCAAACCAATCCCGGACCTGCTCGTAACTCATGTCGGACTTGGCCACCAGCTCATCCAAGTCTTGCTCGTTGAGGAACTTGTGCTTTAGGTAGTACTCCTTGAGGATGTCCTTGCCAGACTTGAACTTGATTGGCGGCGACTTCTCCAGGTCGGCGCTCTTCTTGGGCTTCCGGCTCCGAGACCTCCCCCAGCCCCGATTGCGCACTCTCCTCTTCCTGTTCTTATTGCCGTTCATGCCTTCGACATTCCCGCTCTGGTAGTAGAAATACCACTTGAGGTTTCCATTCTTCCATGCGTACCGTGTGTCTCCAAACCAGTTCACAATGTAGGACCTTGGCAGACCGCTCTCCTCGGCCAGTTTATCGTACTCTTCCGCGGTCGGCCACTGTGTGCGCACAAAGGCACTCTTCAAAACGTGCAACTGCTCAGGGGTTTTCTTTGTGACTTTGTCTTTGCTGGAGCGTCTCGCTCCTGGAGGAGTCTGACTCCCCTTTCTGGAATCCCCCTCCGTCTTGTCGCTTTTTGGGTCGCTCTGGTCTGCGGTTGTCGCCGCTGGTGGCACCACAGACGGGGTTTTTCGTTTTTCTGTGAACCATGCGTCGATCTCTCGCCTGGTGAGCTTCGTTTCTGCCCTTAACCTGCTGAGCTCCTCATCTGTGGGCGTGTCACATTTGTGGTAGCTCTCCTCTAAAACCACCAACTGCTCCGGAGTCTTCTCCTTGAACTTCTGTAGCGTGAAATCAGGAAAAGGGTTCCAGGTCTTTGCACGCGTCTCCTTCTCCTTGACAGGCGAGGGTGTGGGGGATTGAGGCGTCTCATCACTGGAATCAATGACGATGGGACCACTGCTGTTATTAGACCGGGCGTTGTCGTGAAAAACTATGACATGGCTGTTCTTAGAGTTGCGCTGGTTGTAGCGCGTGTCGCTGAACCACTTCTTGATCTCGCCCTTCGTCAAATTTGTAAGCTTCATGAGACGAGCGATCTCGGCATCACTGGCAAACTGATTCTTCAGGTAACTGGCCTTCAGCTCTGCCAGCTGCTCCTTGGACTTCTTAGGCCTCATGCCGAAGTGGTCTGCACTGAGGGCCGAATTCTCCTGCGGTGTCAGGGAAGGGGGCTGGACAGTAGTAGCTCTCTTGGTCTCGCTCACGGCGGGGCTGGCCTGACTGCTGATAACCTTGGGTGCTTGGGCTTGATTGGGGACCCCCGCCACGGTCAGTGTTATAGGGGTGGTGACAGGCAAGCTGTTGGCTGTGCCCACCTGGGTCAAAACCAAACCTGGCTGCCCAACTATCTGGCAGGTCTGCAGGATGGACTGCAAACCGTTGGTGGCAGACAAGTGATGAGCTGGAATAACCGTGATGGTCTGAGGCACTGTGTGCACCGTGCCGTTAAACTGCTTCCGCCGGGCCTCCTCCACCTCTTCGGGTGTCCAGCTCACACCATGCTTCAGCCGCTGGGCCGAGAACCAGATCTTAATTTGCTCCTCACTGAACTTGGTCTGAGCGGCCAGCCCCATGATCTCAGAAACAGACGGATAGGGGAACTTCTTGTAGGTGTTCACTAGGACTGTGTTGGTGTCCATGGCAGAGTTGTAGGTGGGGATGCTGCTCACCGGGATCAGGAGCTGGGCTTGGGCACTTTGCTGCGCCTGTAAGGCGGAGAGCACCTGGGCCAGGCCAGCAGGAAGAACCGTGGCCGGGTTGAGGACCGCCTTCTTGCCGTCTGCAACCAGGGGACTGGGAATGTTGACGAGGACGTTGGGCTTGGTCGGGTCCACAGCAATCTGGCTTAGCATGTCACCAGGCATGGGCGCCACTACAGACGACGTATCCATGGACTCCGGTTCGCAGTCGCTGTCCGGAACGGTGTCACCTTCATCTGTACCCTTCAGTGACATGGCGATTCTCTTTGGCTCAGACTTGCTCTTCATCTTCATGATAGGGGTCTTGCTGAGAGAAATGCTGGACACTGACGGGTCTTCGCTCTCCTCCATATCAGGCTGAGAAAAGCCACCCTCGTATGTGAGGTCCGGGGGTGAGGGATCCAATATAGCCGTTTGACTTTGGCGTTTCATACGGGCAAAGCTGTCCTCACCAGTATAGTGGCACCCATCATGTTCTGAAACACATTTACAGTAACACTGTAACATAATAGTAAAAGCCAAGCAAAGGAATTTCCCAAAATCAAAATAGCCTCATAAAGTATTAAAGCACTAATGTCCTTAACGGCGGCAAGTAAAAAAATGCATTAGGCCTACTACATTACACTGATGACTGCACTGCTTATAAATGCATTTAATTATGAATCTTCAAGATGCACTTTGATGTCCATCTACCTGGACACAGACCATCAAGCTTACAGGTCACTTTATCTTAAAAGCATTCCCAACAGCCCCTCACCTGGCTCCAGGTCAGCTGGTGGGACGGATCCCTCTGTAGGCCCCGCCTCTGTGATGCCAATCCCTGCTCCCTCACTTGCATCCAAGACCTCCATCTCTGGGTCCTGCTCCACCACATCTGACGGCAGGACCATGCAAGGGGTCGTGGACTTTCTCCTGCTTGCCATTGAGTTGGTGGAACCAAAAAGTGAGCTAACTGAAATGTAGGTGTGTATGTGTGTGTTTGTGTGTGTGTGTGTGAGAGAGAGGATGACAGTTTACTGCCCTGTCTACAAGACAGCTGGCCTCACACGCCAGTGGCCGGTTTAAGTTTTAATATTTCATCTGTATTTCCTGAAAAACAGAAAATGGAAGCAACATTTAATACAAACTAGTAGGTCTAGCGATTTCTGCAATACTAGTATACAGACAGGTTTTTGTTTATGAATGTGCAAACACACAGCTGTTATTTTTTAGTTCTTGTGCACATAAACAGTGTAATTCTTGTAAACTTCAATAGTTTACTTCTTTTAGATTTGCTGCAAGACATAATTCCGAACCACTGATTTAAAACATATGCTGACAAGTAAGAGGAATCTTGAGAAGTGGGTACATGCACATTAAAAATTAACTTGCTGTTGATCTCAGAGGTGGCTGTCTTGCTAACTGTTGCCGTTACGTATTGTGTGCTAAGTAGAACCAGGCGTGCAACATTATGCTACGTGCATCCAGCCCAGGAAGCATGAACATTCAACAGTGAAGACCATTATTCCCCCTGTTGAACCGACGCAAATACTTCAAAGCTAACACTGGCTAAATGGCAATATGTGCGAATATTTTAAAGATGTACTGATTTATTTATGGCCACTTGAAAAGGATTTCAAAACAACTGACAAACGTTCTATACTGAACTGTGATGCTAGCTACCCAACTTACCGGGGCAGACACAGCCTCAGCCCTTGCAACACAACGGAGGATTCAGTGCTGCCTACTGCGACGTGTCTTCCGCTCTTGTCTGCTTGTTGCCTCCCTGCGTTGTTTCAGAGGTTCAGGCTGCAGCAATGAAGCTAGCTCGCTAGCTTGCGGGTTCTCGGAAGCCGTGGAGGCAGCGAACTGAGTCTGCCGCTGTCTACAGTCGCAGAAAAACACTGAACATGTTTCTATCTGAAATGGTACAAATATGATTGATCGTCCCCTAAAGCTTGAGCATGAAGTCTGGCGGTGAATGGCCCACCTAACTCGCTACGAGTGCATCATGTACTCGGTGGAGATATTGATAATTTCTGTTCATTTTAATGGCAGTTTTTAATGATCAGGCGTCACCACTGTCAATGTACTACGTCGTTACGTCATCGCCAGGCGACTCCCCGCCGTAACTTAAATAGGTCGTGAAACCAGCAGGAAATCAAATAATTTCTTTCACTTCTTCTGTTGTCTGTGTAGAATTTCCTACTTGGAGTTGATTACAGTAAAGCTTTGCAGTTTACAAACTCAGAATCATATTTTACTAAATGACGTCACGTCATAAATGCACGCACGTTGATCAGGCTTTAATAATAATGGTGAGGTATGCGGTGATATGTTTTGATTTTACGACACATACTGTAAAGTTTTAAGAATTGTTTTAAATGCTACACCACCTCACACTTCACAATATAACATCGAGTGTTTCAGTAAAATCCATGCATGCTTTTTTAACCGCTATTGGGAAACGTATTTTCACTCTTCCTGCTGACTTGCACAATTGTTCCCGAGGAGTTTTTGCTGACTGACCTCCTCTTGCCTCTATAAATTGCTTCAGCTTCATTTACGTCACCACTTGTATGGAAATTAAAAACTCAGTCATTTTATTTTATGTTACCCATACCAATCAGTAGACAGGAAAACTGTATAAAATAGTCAAAAAAGCTTTAATTAGACCAAGAGACATATATACACCAAGAAACAACTACCAAAATAATTAGCAAAATATAATATAGTTAATGGTGTTTTGCAGTCAAAATGCTACAAATTTATTCAAAGTCCGCAATTTCCTTCTCCATTTCCTGCAAAAGACAGAAAACAGACCATTAGTTTAAAAAGTCAGCCTCAACACACTATAAAACACATTTCAATTAAAACTCTAAACTGACTTATCACTGCACATTTATATCAATATGTTTTTATCTAACTGTGTACCAAAATAGTTTGACCACTTAGATGTACATAAATAAGTTCCTTCAAGTTAGGTTGAATAACGACCTATACTTTGGGTGCCTGAACACAGCAGGCTACACACCTGTAAAAGAGCGGTCTTGTCATATTCTTTCCTGTGCCGGTACACACTCTGGCATATGAGGGCATAAAGCTTCTCCAGTCGATCCACCTCATAGCCCTCTGTCTTAGCAACCACCTTATGCAGGAGTTCCTGAAAGACAGACAGATAGAGTTTACTTTCTTGTAGTCAATTATGGTTATCCAACAACTAACTAAATTCTTATGAACGTACTTACCAAGAGCAATATCTCATCCCCACCCAACATCCTACCTAGACTTGATCACGGCTGTTAATAAAAACCTCCTCCCCAGCTGCAACATTGCAGCTTTAGTTAGTAGATAGTGTAATAAACTGTGATGGTGTAATGACTAGCTTTATTACACTGCACTCCCATTCCAGGAGCCTTCTGTTCTCACTGCAAACCGTTTACACTGTTAAGTATGGCTTGCATTTTGACTGCCATTACATAGTAAATTACACCTTGTACAGTTAAAATGATGTCTGACCACATTAACCTCGGGCATTCCACAGACACAAGTGGCTGGGAGCTAAAACAGCATCCACTTTAACTAAGAATAAACGCATAAAAACGCACAAAAACAATAAGGCACCACAGATACAGATAGAGTTGGCAGGGAACACAGGACAGGAAACATGGGCTCATCATTTTACTCATTTTCATATTAATAGGGTTGCTACACATTTTCCATTCCCATAATGTCCCCATTTTAATACATTATAATGTACGGAAATAGTTACATATTTTATTTAAATGCACCTTACACATTCTTACTGGCTTAAAACTTTAAACTCTCTTCAAGTCTTTCTTTAAAAAGTACTATATAAAAGGTAGGCTGCCATTATTGTGTTATAATCAGATAGTTATACATAAGTAATCTTTTGGTATCTGATACATTTTTGTTTAAGTTAGCCAGGTAGCCTTCCCACTCCCTGAGCCAAGTGTAACCTGCAATTTGTTACCAGACCATAAAGCCCGCATTGGCCCAGTCTCAAACCCGCAACGGCCACGGACTGGGAGGAGGACCTGGTACCAAGTGTCTAATCTAATAATTGTCTGATTGGCCAAGTCAGTAAAGCATCACCTTGAGGTGTCAGGATTGAGGATTACTAACAAACTCACCACGCAGCTACCAGATGGCTTGGGTTACACAAGATGCACAATTACAAAAGATATCTTTGTGCATGTCCCAGGAGCAGGGCAAAACGTTTAAAGTATAAACCAAGAAAAACATGTCTGCAGACTTGAAATACTTTTGAAATATTTTTTTTTTACGTTAATGTTGTGCCACATACCTAAAGACAAAAAAAAATGAACTGACCTATTTTTCATGGATTTGATGTTTACACAAGATGCATACCTTGAGCTTGCTGTGGTCCACCACAATTGGTGGGGTGTTCTGCTCCAGAATCCTCATAGCTGCCTCCAGGTTGATGACCTGCTGCTGCTGAACCTGGTTCTTCAGGGCCCGGGTCATCCGTCTCCTCCCAATCTCTGCAGCACAGACACACACACTCAGTTTACCATAGCCACATGTTTGTCACAGGCAACAAGGCTGCCATTACAATACACACTAGCAGCGGTAAAGGTTCATTTTGACAGCTTGCGTTGGAAAAGTTGGTGAACCAAGACAAGCCCAATCTACCAACCTATTCCAGTGTCTTCTTCTGCCTCAGGATGAGTCTTGTCTGATTCTGGCCTATCACGCTTGGCCATTTCAGGATCCGCCTGCACACGCTCCTCAGCAGCCTCAATCGGCGCAATCTCAGTGGCCATCATCTCAGGCTCAGTCACAGCCTGCTGCTCTGATTGGTCTACACCCTCGTCGGAGCCTAGACCATTCACCAGCGGAACAGCCAATGGTGATGGAGGACTGGCATCTCCTCCGTCCACGGCAGCGGGGCCATTCTCCTCAGTCTCCATCACCGCACACTCCTCCTCTTCCACAGCTACCGGCTCTTCCATCTCAACCAGAGCAGCTTCCACACTGTTCTCCACCTCTGTCGTTTGAGGCTTCTCGTGGTGGTCTTCCTCTCCTTCTTTGCCCTCGGCCTCCTCCTCCTCCTCCTCTTCCTCGTCGGCAGACTCGGCCGCGGTGGAGTTGTCTCGAGACTGAGAGTAAGACTTCTTCTTGGGGATGATGCCGCTGCTCCACCCTCTTCTTCTCCTCCTCCTCTTCTGAGCTGCTAAACAACAGAGCGGTGCAGAAAAGTAACCAGATTCACATCAAATTCTCATTTTTTTGGACAACAAATTACCATACATTAATGACACAGTTGAATGATCAAACAGCTACAGTACACACAACAAATGTAGACAAACAGACTGATTTATGGATATGGACAGACAGACAGAAAAAGAAAGAGCTGTAGAACACAACACAGTTTATCTTGTGTTCATTTTTTAATTAATTGTTAAGCATTTTGAACTACTAGGTCTGTATGAAAAGCCTTTAATGAATAAAAATGATTATTATACAGACATGCCTTACCTGTTTGTGGAGTGGATGGCACTGAGGCATCATTGCTTTTGGAATCATTTGCCCTCTTGCAACGAGAATCTTTGATTTTTTGGCAAGACTCCTCCAGCTGGCCATCTATCTCTGCCTTGATGATGTCATGCACCATGGTCTTGAGGGCAATTGCTTGTTTGCGTATTAGCCGACCTGTTAAACATAAAGTCAGTCTTTCAACATTTATGTGTCAAGATATGAGTATTATGTATTATTCCATTAGTCTTAAGAAACATATAAAATCATGTAGTTATAACATGAAAACACATCAGCGTAAAAACACATCTACCATATAATCATCACCAACATCTACCAGAAATAAGAAGATCGCACATGTAGCAACACTGACCTTCAGGGTCTGAGTCAGGGTTATACTCAAGAGCGTTTATCCAGATCAGATCCACATCGTGGAGGAAATCTTTCACAGTAACGTATTTGTGCGAGTTGATGTTGGCGAGAACAGTGGCCAGATCCATGGGCTGCTTGATGACGGTGGTGTAGTCTGGAACCTGTGAGGAGTGGAGCAGAATTTACGATTGTTGGTACCATTGTTGATCCAACAATACACATTTTCAAGATGTCATAGACACATACTATCTACAGATTAAAAGGAGATAACAGGTTATCTGCAGACTTTAAACAAAGACCAAAAAAACCTCAGTGATCTTTGAAATGACTAACAGCAATTAAGGAAATACAAAGATGTAGCATTGAAACTGGCAACTGAAAAAAAAAAAAAAAAAAAATATATATATATATATATATATATATATATATAAAATCTCCTACCTCCTCTAGATCGACAGGCTCAGTGAAGGCTTCGAATCGTTTATCGTGGGCCAAGCGATTGGTGACATCACACAGGAAGAGGCGAAGTTTCTTTAGTGTTTCTTCCTCCTGTTTCTCCAACACGTCCATAGCCTCGGCCTTCTCCTCATCATCTTCTTCACCCTCTCCTTCCTCCTCATCATCCTCCTCGTCATCCATAGACTCGGCGGCATCTCGGGAGTGAGAGGACGACTTCTTTTTGGTAATGACGCCGTTGCACCAGCGGCTTTTCCGGCGTCTTTTCTTGGAGGCTGCTGGAGATTTAAAAAGAAGCTTCTTATCATACCAGCTGGGCCAGTGTTGGTACCGGATCTATGACCGGAGGGTTGCAGATTTGAATCCACCCCCAAAGTGCCACTGAGGTACCCTGAGCATGGTACCATCCCCACACACTGCTCCCCAGGCATGCCCCTTGCTCACATGTATATGATGGGTTAAATGCAGAGTTGTAAATTTCCCCATTGAGGGACCAATACAGGAATTAAACTTACACCCTAACACCTAGTAATGTGTAACATATTTCAAATTAGTTTTTAGCTTTCTGTGCACGTTCCTGCGATGCTTTCCAGTACAACCTTACTTACGTGCGGAGCGTGGCGTTGATGCGGCAGAAGGCATAGCTGACACCATGTCTTTGGAAGGAGCAAGGTCACCGGCCTTCTCCAGTGTTACTGGAGGTTTGGGCTGTACGTGGTAGTACGGTGGAGCGTACCTAGACCCTGTACCACCTGAAACAAGCAAACAAAGTACATGTTTTTCAAGCTAAAACATTATAAAAATGTGAAGACATGCTGTACCTATGACAGTTTAGAGCAAAACGGTTTAACTAGTGAGGGTTATATCTGAAAGAAATCGAACAAAAAGCAAGAACCTCTTTTGCTTCTCGATTCCTTGATCTCTTCACAGATCTTCTCAAAGTCTTCATCCAGTTGGTCCTTGATGATGGCATGCACTGTATCCTTCAGGGCACAGGCACGATGGCGGATCAGACGATCTGACAGCAAAACAAAACATTACTGTTAAGGATCGCATAACACTTGGAGTAACACTATTAAGTAATGAGGCGTAAAAGTGAGAGTGTGAGACTAGGTAAGAGGTATGGCCTTCCCTTACCTGAGGGATCTCTGTCTGGGTTGTATTCCAAGGCGTTTTTCCAGATCAGATCCACATCGTGGTGGAAATCTTTCACAGTAACGTATTTGTGCGAGTCAATGTTGGAGAGAAGTGTGGACAGATCCATGGGCTGCCTGATAACGGTGGTGTAGTCTGGAACCTGCAATGGGTGCAGAATACATCAAATTATGGTTAAAAAACATCTGAACAGTCAGGAGACACTCAATATCAAGAGAAAATAAATTATACTGGTAAAAATGCTTATCAGCATCTGCACGCAATTATTGTGCAATTGTTTAAAATGGAATGCACAACATCCAGAGGGTATTGCAATTAGGTACATTGTTCATTCAACCCCTAGATCATCATATCAGACAATAAATATTATGAAGCATGTCCCACCTCCTCAAGGTCTACAGGCCTGGTGAAGACTTTGAAGCGCTTGTCCTGAGCGAGGCGATTGGTGACGTCTCGCAGGAAGAGGCGGAGCTCCCTGAGGGTGTCCTCTTCCTGATCCTCCAGCTGCTGCACCTCCTGCTCAGTGAGCTGACGGGGCGGAGGAGGAGGAGCTACGGGCAGCACCTCCAACACCTGCATCACTGAGGGACAGAGGGGGAAGAAAATGGGCCCATTTTACTTTGTCTGTCTTAAGGCTAGCTGGCCTAAAATGACATCAAATGGGATCGAATGATTTCCGTTGTCCAAATAGGAGAGCAGATGGCTTAGGTTTTGTTAAGACTTAGTCAGCTGCTTTCTGGATGTTACTGACCGTTTCTACCATTTGTAAGTTATGCCATTTTTATGATAGCAAGTTATTTTTGTTTATGATGTGTTTTTATATTGTATGTTTCTTTGAAAACTACAAACACACACGTGCACACACACACACACACACACACTAAATAAATGATGGTCATCTAACCAACCTGCTTTCCTCTTAGATGCTGGTACTTTGGCTGCCTGGTTTAGAATGAGATCCTCAAAGAACCTCAATCTCTCCTGTCTGGTGGGCAGTGGAACCTCAAACACCTCCCCATACTCCATACGGAACAAGTCCTGCACCTGCAGCACCACAGGCCAATCACAAGTAATTCACCACAGTCAACCAAAGCAAGGCATTGTTTTTTGTTTTTGAAACGTCTGCATTGTACCAGTCAAAATACAGAAAAACTTTAAGACACTCCTGTTAACAATATGTTTTTTTAAGTTAAGCAAGTCACTAATCCCGTTTTTGCTTTTTTTTTCACCTCTTTTGTCTTTTTTTCTTCTGACTAGCAGTTGACTCTGTAGCACTCAATAGAGGCTTCGTCTGTGGTGTTTTTGTGAAGGTACTGAGAAAGCACCAGATGCTGCGCCAGCTCCGGACAACAGGTGGCCTGCTGCTGATGCTGACGCTGGATGTTTGTGCTCACCTCGGGGAACAGGGTGTGGTACTGGCGGCTGCAGGTGGCGAGCAGCAGGATGGGGGAGAAGGAGGGGATGTCGCTGAGCAGGCTGAGGAAGGTGGCCCTCAGGGCGGGCCCCACCGTGTCCCACCAGCGCTGGAGGTGCGGGATGTACAGGATGCTGGGAGCGGTCCGCTTGGCCTCACAGAACAGCTGCCACACAGGACGGAGGGAGAGGAAGGTGAAGTTTGAGCCAATAGGAGAGAAAGGCAGGAACATTGGCAGATCATGACATCATTAGAGAGAGCAAAAAAAACAACAATGTTTTTCATCTAAACGAGGACATTTTTATGTCTTGTCTCCAGACATAAAGATAAAATAGTTTAAAGCCAATGCTTGCTGTGTTTTTCAGTCAGTAATTGATTACAGTAACTCCAATTGATGAGAGTATTTATTCACTGATAAGAGTGCACAAGAGTACACCAATTCTTTAAAATGTCCACAAACATACTGTTTATATAGTTATCTATATGCAGGGATTAAAGCAAAAAAAAATCCTGAGCCTGAACTTTGTCGACACAGGCAAGAAACTAATATATATATTTATTTATATAGGCCTATGTATATATATATATATATATATATATATATATGTGTGTGTGTGTGTGTGTGTGTGTGTGTGTGTGTGTGTGTGTGTGCACGTGTTTTGGATTGTGTGTTTATTTTCAAGCCATACCAGGGGGTTTGTAGGGGCATGGGATCAGAGATTGCATGAATGGAAAATTAAATTTGACTTTTGAAAATCCAATACCAAAAACGGCCAGAAGATGGCAAAAGTGCATCTACTATATCTACCACCTGTATGTACCACATTTCTTTTCATATCCAGTTTTGGTGCTCAGCGTTGTCCTTAACAAGTAATAAATTAACCTACAGTCACAAGGTGAACTGTTACAAAGGTAGATGAAATTCAGTATGGCATTTAGAGAGCATTAAAAGTTTTAATAATTGAAATAATTTGAGCAAGGGTGAATGACAGGTCGTGTTCTGCGAGGAAAGCACACACCCTTATTTTTAATTCGCACACTCGGTCAGTTATTGATGTTGGCACAGCAGCTGTTGCCGTAGCTCCCGGCAAGCGTGTGGTGTGTGGGACCGCACGGACAGCAGCTTGATGGCCAAGGTCTAATTCGTGTATACGTAGCACCTTTTTGCCACTGGATCCGTAAATTATCTTCCTGGAACATAGCGTGCAGTAGCAAGCGCCTGGTATGCCCAACTTTTTGCACCAATTTCTAAATGGCTTGCCATCTCGCCCAGTATCCTCCAGCCATGCCCAGCGCCATTTATTTTTAACACCTTTCTCTAGGGTCGTCACATCTGCCCCCGAGTTCACGAACTGCATTTTGCCCACGCCACCATGCAATTCCGTTTTCTCTCTCTCTCCCTCGCCCTTCTCTCCAAACACAAAAGTTCATTTATTTTATTTTTTTTACTTTTTACCCTCTCTCCGTTGAATGGAGCCGTAACGGCGCGAGGTGACTTTCCGTGTCGATCTTCAGCACTGCACCGCATCGAAGCAAGAAAGAAATGAGAGGAGGGGGTAAAGGCTTTCCTTAGACCCGCCCCATTCTTCTTCTGATTGGCTAATACTGTCAGTTTCAGAGCGCTCCTTTACTACCACTGGCTGACAAACACAAGAGGGATTTCGACGGTCTTTTTTTTTTTTTAATTGCCGTCAATTTATTTTCGATTTATTATTTTTTTAAATCCACGGGCAATCACTACAAGCCGGAAATCCGGCATGGGGCCGGAGAACTTTAATCCCTGTATATGGCTAATATTGTAGGGTTAAACTCAAACCAGAATTGTGCCTCTACTAATATAAAAGAACTATTCTGGGCCGGGTTTCCCAAAACCTCAATCTTAATCTAACCCGTAATCCTGCGGTAGAAACAGAGAAACTCAATCGCTTTGTAGAGGTTACTATAATATAGCTGCTCAAACCTTTAAATGTCCACTTTATATAATCCCATTTTCTTCGCTAAAATCGTATGACACAAGTTAAACATTTAATGTTTCGAACAGCATTATTACAGTCACCTCTACAAACCGATTGAGTTTTGCTGAGTTTGTACAGCCAGTGTACAAGATATTTCTACTTTAGAAATTGGCCTTCAATTTCGCTGGCGGTGACATTTGGTAGGGAACTGATTTCATGTCATCTTGATACACAGTGGGTCAGGTGGATAAGCAGCCATACAGAAGAGATTGTTTGGGAACCACACATGGAAAAGCAAACAACTCTGGTAAGGTATATCTTAAGAGTCTATCTTAGCGTGCCAAGAGAGACATTATCGGGAAACAGGGCCCAGATGACCTTTAATCACTGCAAGTACTGACCTGGTATGAGAAACAGAGTGTAGTGCTCATTATATCTTTAATGAGCACTTTCTCCACAACAGAACAGATAAAAAAGCATCTAGTGGCCAACTTCACTAACAGTAGGGTGCCTACCTGAGCGCAGGCCTCCTCTGGGGTTGTGCTGCTGACCCCAAACAGAACGGCCAGATCCAGGGTGTAGACGGTGAACTTCTCCAGGGTGTGGAGCACGGCGGGGGCCAGGTGGGCGCTCTGACCCGAGCCCGGCCGCCCACTCAGCAGCAGCCGCGGCCGGTAGGAGGTGGGCTGCTGGAGGACACTCCTGGAGGACAGACACACAGATAGATGGCCTGTTAGAGAAGTCGTGAGGGCTTGGGAGGTTGATTTGTAATTAACGTTTATATCTGTGACAACTGAAACTAAGAGTAGCCAGGTCAACCCCAGGATGGTACCAAAAAAAACAAACAAAAAAAGGGTGGGCACTTTTTATACTGACCTACTAAGGCAAAGGAAACTCCCGGCTGCAGTGGTGTGCTTGGGGCCGTTCGTGATGCTCACAGGTGGGCCTTCTTCGTCACTGTACAGCATCTCCTCATCCAGCATGCCATTGGACAAATCTACAAGCAAAAACACATCAGTAAATTTGAGTAAACATCATAGACATCGGGTGCAGAGGCATTTTAGCATCCAGTCCCAAAGCGAGCTCTCAGAGCTTCATGTGGGTTGCTAAAATGCCTCTCTGTCAGGCTGATGGAATGACCCTACATTTATTATGTTCTCCAAGAGGTTTGATGGTAAACACTGGGAGACAGCCCCAGAGGACACCGGCAGGTAAAAGTGCTCTGGCTGGCTTACCCAGGCATACACAAAAATAGGTCAAAAATGCACAGATCTTCAGCAATACAGTTTCTAGTCAGTGTCACACACTACAATGCAATATCAGTCCATATAAATGTCATTAATAATTTTGCGGACAAAAATCAGAAAATATCATGGAATTTTAGTAAATACCCTAACTTTCCATGTCTGAAACATATTGCACTGAAATTCTACGATTTTCCAGAAATGCTGAAAATACCCGTGTTTGTGGTGTGCAGGTGTCCAGAGCAGCAACAACCCTACAGCTCACCTTCTCTGCGTGGGTTCCTCCTCAGCCCCTGCTCGGCGTGGGGAAACACCCTCTGCACCACATCCAGGATGTTTGCGAGCGAGGTGGACAGCAGCGGCTGCACGATGGGCGCCAGGGCTTTGGCGGGCGACACCACGGCACGCTGGGAGGCGGGCACCATCTTGCGCATGGCCGACACGAAGTCCCGCGCGCCCACGCTGATGGAGGCCACGTCCAGCTGGAGCTTCTGGGAGGAGGCGTAAATCTGAGGGTAGCGGCGCCGCAACGCGCACAGGGCCGCCTCTGCGCACACCGCCTTGATGTCAGCGCCACAGTAACCTGGGACAGACGACACAGACAGAGACAGAGCCAATGGAGAGAACATAGTTAGAGGAGCATGGTAAAACCAATCAAGGAACAGTTAGGGGAGCCTGTTAGCTATGTAAGGCACCACAGTTAGGGGTGACGGTTGCTAGCCAACCCAAGACAACACAGTTTGGGGGGCCTGTTAACCAATCAAGGCAACACCATTCAGGGTGCTAGCTATGCAAGTCAACACAGTTAGGGGAACCTGTTGCCCATGCAAAGCAAAAAGCCTGTCCTGTGAAAGAGTGGGAAACCCTACAATTATGTTTATCGTTTATGGTCTGAATGAGGAGAGGAGATTCACTGCTCATATTCACAAACTTCATTTCTCTTTTGCTACCACTGTAAGAATACACCATTTGGCTTTGGTGGAGGCCCGTACTCTCTCTAAGTGTCCTAAGTGCCCTTCTGACTGCGACTGAGTGGAGGGTAGGCATGAGGGTGGAGCACCCAGGGTGGGAGTGGTGTTATCAGAGAGGTGACTGTGGCGCACCCACAACCACATCAAGGCACACCCACGAAGAGAAAAGGAGAAAAGAAGAAAAGAGATCCAAGTTTAACCTACCAACGCATATGTCTGCCAGCTCCTCCAGGAATGCTTCTGATGGCTGAGGGTTCCACTGGCGGGTGTGGATCTTTAGAATATCTCTGCGGGCCTGAATAAC
This sequence comes from Setipinna tenuifilis, assembly GCA_030347295.1. Taxonomy (NCBI): domain Eukaryota; kingdom Metazoa; phylum Chordata; class Actinopteri; order Clupeiformes; family Engraulidae; genus Setipinna; species Setipinna tenuifilis. The sequence continues at coordinate 17,384,757 of CM059277.1, forward strand.
AGAAACAACACCTTACTACTATGGCCGTACCATGACATTTTAGTAGCATAATAGTATGGCTTTTTACAATGCATTTCTAAACACAGCAAAAAATAACTGACTCGTTAACCCAGTACTCACATCTCTGTCTGGTAGGCCGAACAGGAACTCCCTGTCGAAGCGTCCTGGGCGTCTGAGCGCGGGGTCGATGGAGTCCAGGCGGTTAGTGGCTCCGATCACCACCACCTCCCCTCGGCTGTCCAGCCCGTCCATCAGGGCCAGCAACGTAGATACGATGGAGCTGTGGTTTAACAGATACACGTCAACATAGTCATAACATGCACACACACACACAACGACAACACACGCACATACGACAACACACGACGACAACACATACACACACACACGACGACAACACACACACACACGACGACAACACACACACACACACACAAAAGATCCAATAACAGTGTGGGGACATAAACCCCCAGAAACATGTCCTCCACATTTAACACACACACAGAAAGTCACCTGTGAATCTGATCCTGTCTGCTCGATCGCACAGGGGCCAAGCCATCAATTTCATCAAAGAAAATGATTGCTGGACGCATCTGATAAGCCTGGTGACAAAAAACGGAGGGGGAAAAAAAATGGACACATAAATAAGCTCATCACTTCAATAATATTTTTTAACTGGTACATTTGATATATTCATGTACTCATATGACTCCAAACTCAAACTCTATACTCAATAAATCATTCTCCACCTTTAATAAGCACACCAATTCCCCAACAACTGACCGTAGAAAGTCCTAATACAGTTAATTTCTTATTACCGACAGCAGATGGGAATGCTAACCTGGTCAAAGAGCAGCCTCAGCTGCCTCTCGGACTCGCCCACCCACTTGCTGAGGCAGTCGGCGCCCTTCCTCATGAAAAAGGACACCTTCTTGTCCCCCTGGCTGCACTCGTTGGCCAGGGCTCGCGCCACCAGGGTCTTCCCAGTGCCAGGGGGGCCGTAGAACAGGCAGCCTCTGTGAACGCACACGTCCACGTCGTCACAGATACATCAAACAGGCATTAGCTAGATGGACATTATTTGCAGTACATGCCATAAACCTAGGTTTCAAGATCTGCCAATTGAGAAAGTATAGGCATGTCATGTGACAACTCCATACACATCTATGCACATTATTGCACATAATTATTAATAATTAGTCAGACTTAGTAATGGACGACTTTGTGACCTAAAAAAAACCTAAAAGTGACTAAAGCCACATCCCAACATCCCAAGTGCATACCTCGGAGGCTGGATCTTGAATCTCTCAAACACTTCTGGATATAACAGAGGAAAGACGACCATCTCTTTCAGTGCGGCGATGTGACGGGTAAGACCCCCAATGCTGTCAAAACGCACCTGACCAAAACAAAGTCTTTTAGTCTCCCAAGTAATAATTGACTAATAATAAATATATGTACATGATAAGTAATAATAATTGACTGGTAAACAAACAATAAATTCTAATAAAATAATAATGACTAAATGTAACCTACACAGAGAGTACAAAAGTGAAGTAAGGAGCTCTGTTGTTTTCAAAGCAGCTTTAATGGAGGGGAATGCCTGACTATGAGCACTTGACTGTATGTGGGTGTGTAGGCCTTTATGCGTCAGTACCACTTTGCCTGACTGTGTTCATCGCTCATAACACATAGTGTTATCACATCAGTCATCCACTGGAAGAAAATAATAACTCGTACTGTCTGGTCTATCTGCATGGGGTCCACATCGGCCAGGCTAGCCCCTATCTTCATCCTGTCCTTCTGGATGCCCAGCAGGTCTTCCTTACGCAGGTTCAGTGGGAGACAACTGGGAGGGGCACAGTCAGACACACACACACACACACGCCCAGTTCACTTATCAACACTGCAAAAACCACAAAAGGGCTTATCCACCCTTCTGGATGTTTAGCAAGAATTTGACCTGACTCTCTAAATTTTCTGTAAGTAAAGTGTTATACGGCAACAGTTTGTAAATATTTCACAAGCATATATCTGAATGCAATCAAGAAAACACCAAAAATATTTTGCTGTGTATTCTGATAATGTGTGTGTGTGTGTGTGTGTGTGTGTGTGTGTGTGTGTGTGTGTGTGTGTGTAAAAAACTTCCCATACCGATTTATGGCTCTGTTGCGGTTCTTACTGCGGCGTCGCTCGAACTTCTCATCATCTGAGGAGGAAGAGGAGGAGGTAGAGTCGCTGCTGTGGATGGCATGTCTTCTTCTGCAGGCGGCCATTGCGAGAAAACAAACACACAAACAGAAAACGACACATCACTTGCAGTCCTGTGTACACTGGCTTGGACCATGTTGACGGTTAGAACAGCTCCCATCAAAAGACCCTGAGAATATCAGGAAAGGGTGAAGGTCAAATTTTAAAGGGGGGGGGGGGTCACTACACCACACAGACAGACAGACAGGCAGACAGATAGTTATCAGCATCTGCCTACTATACAGCTAGTGGGTTAGAGAAAGAGTAGAGTTAGAAAGACCCAAGTTGAAGAAAAGGAAAAGACAAACAAAAAAAAGAGACACAACCTTAAACTGTGACCGTTCTAAAGACAAAAAAAAAAAGTTTTGCACCACCCATGTCATGTGTGTGGTGAGTGAACACTCAGTGAGAGCAGAGAGCCTTACCCATGAGCCTGAGTCCGGCTGATGCAAGTGGGACCGTTTTAGAGGCGGAGGAAAGAAAGACAACGACAAGATGACTCAGAAACATGCACATGCTCATCTAGTGTAATCTTTTTTTCAAGAGGCAGAGGAAGAGAAAAGTCTTCCCAAGGCCTTCAAGTCAAAAGAAAAAGAAGCACATGGTCTGTGAAGGTTCTCATTCATCCAGGTCACGGTAGTCAAAAGAGTTATGTTGTATGCAACTGGACATCTTCTTTTCCAAAAAGAATACAACAACAAAAGCATACAACGTAGCTCTTTTGACTACAAAGACGAACACTGCATTTGAATGGCATTTGGCAGCTAAATTGGCTGTATAGATGTCTGTCAACAACACAGAGCAGAGAGGCAGCCACACTTGAAAAGCCCTACAAGACCCTTGTGTGCAATGTGACATTGCAAATTAATAACACTTTGACACTTTGAGAAAAAGCATAGAAGAAAGGAGTACCAAGAACACTATGGCAGTTTAAAACAAAATGACTACAAGGGACAGCAAAGAGAGGGATGAGGTAGGATTTGTGTGTGTGTGTGTGTGTGTGTGTGTGTGTGTGTGTATGTATGTGTGTGTGTGTGTGTGTATGTGTGTGTGTGTGTGTGTGTATTTTTCAAAGAAACATACAATATAATACATTATAATACATTATATACAGTCAGTAACATACGGACAGCCATTAACTCAGCTGTCACACAGTCAGTGTGTGTGTGTGTGTGTGTGTGTATGTTTGTATGTGTGTGTGAGTGCGTGTGTGTGTCTAACTAACCTGCTGCCTCGCCTGCTGTTGTAGGGGCTCCTGGGTGCGGACGAGGAGAAGCTGTAGCGGCGTCTGGTGGGGGATGAGTGGCGCTTGTAGAATATGCTGCGCTTCTTCGGCTCTGCACCATCATCACCAGCGGGCCAGACAAAACAAAACAAAAGCGTCTGTATTATTAACACTCAAAGCTGGCTCAGTCACATAATCAAAAAATGTGTTGATCCTTCAGAAGTATGTTCAAAGGCACAGTTCTTAAAAAAAAGAAATGTTATGAGTGCTTTATGAGTGCTGGTACGTAAACAAACACATAAATAAATACTACAAAAAAATTCATTACAAAAAAAACAATATTACAAAAAATACTACCAAAAAATTACACAGGAAGCATCGACTGATTTGCATGATTGATTGATTGATGATTAGATTTTGGTCATGATCCAGATCACTGCCTGGATCCAGGATTTTTAAAAAAAAAAAAAAGGATTTCTTATTATTGGAAGACAGGGCATGCCTTGATGGAGGTTGGTTGTGGTTTTTGTAGTCTAAGGTGTTTCATTTCCTTACCCTCCATAGGTGGCTGGTAACGCACAATGGCTTTCCTCTGTCTGAAATCATAGCGCCTCTGGTTGTCCTCCTCTTCGTCCTCATCTTCCTCTTCTTCTTCCTCCTCTTCATCATCATCTTCATCGTCGTCGTCCTCATCATCGTCCTCATCATCTTCAGCCTCATCATTCTCCTCCTCTTGTCTTTGTCCCCCTTCCTCTTCATCATCGTCCTCCTCATCTCCCTCCACCTCACTGAAATCTAAACATTTAAGTGCTGATTAGTGTCTCATTCACAAAAAGTCAAATAAAGCTCGCGTGCGCGCACGCACACACACACACACACACACACACACACGCGCACACACACACACACACACACACACACACACACACACACAACTAGGTTAGGCTTAGGTGAACAGCAAAAGCATAAAAACAAAAGGCATTTGTATAAAACCACCTCCCTTGTCCCTCATCATTCCAGCTGTGAATGTTTATCTTAAAAAAAAAAAGTCTGGACTTTAATTTATGCAAGTTTAACCGTGAAAGCAATTCGAGATATTATGTTTCTCTGCTCTTGTTTCTACAATGTTCTTCTCTTTACTTGTCTTTGAAACTTTGTAAGCTGTGGCGGGCAGTGGTGGTGGGCAGTAGTATTTTTATTGTTGGTGGCTGGCTAAAATAAAGACTATGCTAAAGACTATGCTTGACCAATTGCAAGCATGTGCGGGGGAGGTGGGCTGACCACAGTGCGTGAGCAGTGACTGACACTCTGTCTCCTGGCTCTGACCGCACATTGTGTTTCAGTCATGGCGGAGGCTTGTGAATGAAGCACTAGGTGGTGCCAGAGGAGCCAGATATTTTCCCTCCAGTTAAAAAAAAAAAAAACAAAACAGCAGGAATCATCTACGGGGCCATGAGTTCCCTTACCTCCATTGACATTCTCCTGGTTATCTTCACCTTCACCAGTTCTTGCCGACAGCCTTGTGGATCTTTTCCTCTTGCCGCCCTGGAAAATTCTCAAACCCTACAAATGATGGTGTGGAAAAGGTTAAACTGATTAATGCTCTCTGCTTATGAATAAAACTCTGCATTTCATAGTAATGTCAATTAATAGTAACGGGATGAGTAAATATGTTAACACAATCAATGAATGATTAAATCAACAGATTAATGTAATTTTTATTTTATGGGCTAAACCCAACAAATGAGACAAAACCACAAACACGTTACATAATTAAAAATGAAGATTTAAAAACATCAGAATATTTTAACAGTAGCAGAACTACAGAATGAGGATTTTGTCTGTAAACAACGAAAGAATGTCTGACCTCGTCTTTGTTGTCTCTGCTCCTCAGCCTGCGTCTAAGCTTCTGCATGTCGTCCATCTTCTGAAGGACCGCTTCGGCAGTGCTGTGCACACACAGGCCACAGGTGTTTTTATAGTGTTTAAAACACATGCCAATTTGTGCTTTTTGGGGCTTAAACTTTTTAAGAGTTTATATTTAATTATGTTAAAAGTTTAATGAACTTTGAAGTTTAAAAGTTAAAGTTTAAGTTTAAACAAAGCTGAACCTGAAGTTAAAAACGAACTGAAATAAGGATGGCGCTCTAGCACTAAGAAAGTTCAGTTGCTGTGGAGGCAAATTAAGTTTTACAGTTGTGGTGAAATGATTTAAAATAATGTGTTTTTGTAAGTGTTACCCCCCAAAGCAACACACAAAGCTGTGATAAGCAAGCATAATGTTCTTCAGTATGTGCACTGTGTGAAACAATACAGGCCAATATAGACCAAAGCTACAGTCCAGACCAAAGTTGTGAAACTGTCAAACTTTTGGCGGCAGCTATACATTACCACAGCAGTACACATGACCAACTACGCATTTCCTAGACCACTCCACAGCCCATAGCCCTCATCACTTACTTGGTAATGAGCCGGTCATAGAGCACAGACTGGTTCCGGGCACTGAGCTTATATCTGGTGATTCTGGAGCTGCGGCGTAAAGCGCTGTCCACGTCTCGCTCCCGCAGAGCCCCCTGGTGCTTGCGTGAGGTGGGGGTGCCCTCCACATCATCTGTGGCACAGGACGGAGGCAAATAAGCATGGATGCACAAATCACACAGGGAGCCATTACGTTATGTTGCATGTATTGTATTATATTGTATTGTGGTCTGTATGTATGTTTACCAGCTTGCTCTCCCTGAGGTGCCTTTCCCTCTGTTTGCAGTCTTGGTGATTTCCTGGTGAGCAGAAGAATGATTAGCACAAGACAGGGTGTATTTGTTAGTGACTAGATGCAAAAATGCACCCACATATGACACATTCAACAAGTGCTGCATAGACATCAATAAGGGCTCAAAAGGAAAATATCCACACCACTTTCTAAAGCATCCTCACTGAAAAAAAAGTTATTGTAATAGTACATTTCAACCTCTATGGTGTTCGTCAGGTACATCAAATCAAATAGATGTGGGTAGAAATATACATCGATACACAGCACAGGGCAGTGCCCATCACTAATCAATCAATCAATCAATGAATCAGTGACGCTGCCACATGTAATACAGAGTTTACCTTCAGTGATAATAACTGATTGCCTATCATTCTGAATCATAAACACAGATCCATAGAATGAATGATTCATCAATATACAGATTTTGAATTCATAACATCTATATTAGACTGAGAAATAGACTATCTTTATTTAATCAAATCGTTACATGTCATATTATGTCTTTGCCAATAGCAAAAACCTATAGCAAAACACTGGATTATTCTTCTTAAGGATTTTAACAGGTAAAAATATGTTAACATACAATTATAAATTGTTACAAATACAATTTAGTGGCAAAATCATAACTGAAAATTCAAACATCATTTGCTATAGACTCTGGGGCAAACTGATGTATTGAATTTGAAGGAAATGTATTATTTATTATTTAATAAAACGTACCTTAGAAAATGTTTTCCTTCATCATCTGATTTCTGGGGGTCCTCGGCTGAACCATTCAGATCTGCAAAGGTTACCGTGCTTTTGTCTCTCCTGCCTCTTGTTCTGATGCTCATTACTTGAGGGCTTTTTTCTTTTTTCAGAGATAGGTAAGCCTGTGCAAACAACAATAAAACTCTTAGGGGCAACTATCCAGGTAGTTTCCGACCAATTCATAACATTTGCCATTCTTTTCTGAGGTCCTGGAAGCTTGCTGGCTTGCCACAGTACAAAAGTAGGACGGCGGTCGTTACGGGCTTGTTTCCAAATTCACCAGGGCGCGTTTTCCGACAGCTGATAAAGGAACTTATATAAAACACACATGGATCTCGTGGATTTTAATACTCGGTGATCAGGTGGCACAGAACATACCAAAGGTACAATCAAAGAGCAGTTCCAGAAGCGTCCTGGTCACTATGTTAAAGCTAGCTCACATTAATGGTTTTACATTAGCTAAAAGTTATTTGACAGCTATGCAGTGCCATCATTACAAGTGGCCAGTAAACTACCAAATGACAGTACTGAAGAACGTACTAAAATGAGCTGGTAAATACCGACTATATAGGCTGTTTGAAGAACGTTTTACTAGTAATAAACGCCGCTGTCTAACTTAGGAGATTAGGGGCTAACTAAATAGCAAATTGTTGGCTAACAAGCTAACCAGCCGAGGGGCTATGCTAAGATTACTTTCATAAACTTTGGCTCAGCTGACGGCGCCCAAACAAACTTACAGCTACCTACTATTTGAACGGTATCCAACATCATATTACAAAACTAGATCCGATTCACGCTCGTGAAACCGATCACTTACATTTCCCGGGGTGCTGTCAGCGCTGCTGAAGCTGTCATCAAGGCCCCTCTTTAGCCGCGCCGACTTTCGCTGTGGTGGATGCAAGGACAGAAACTCGGAGCTAGAATCCATATCGACGCTCTTCCTCGCAGTCGCTGGTTCAGCGCCTCCACTGCTGCTGCGTAACATCACCATGTTGAATACTAGCACTTTTATTGTTACCTGAGAGAAAGCCGCGAGCTACTCAGTATGACGCACTGGGCGCCAGTTCATAATACTAATAATCTGATAGCTAACCCGCTAAAACATTTCAAAACACCCTCCTGCTAGCCTCTCAGCGCTTGATTTCTGGCGCCACAAACGTCACTCGAAACCCACTGGTAGCACGCAGCGAATACACTTCCGAATCAAAATATAGTTCTTAATCAACTAATAATTTTAATAGACCAGTACACATTTTTCTATATGGTGATCTATATCTGATAACCGACCAATTATTAAATGTTATTATTGGTGATAAAAACATTTTGTTTTCTGATAAATTAAAATGTTGAAAGAGGTACCGGCAAGTTTTTTGGCGCGTACTGCACGACGCATGGATATCAAATGTAATTGGTTAAAACAGGACAAACCCTCACACGGCACCATGTAGCAGATGTTACAACTCCCTATGAATGGATAAAATGAGCCAATCTATAAACAATGTTCAAAGTTGTGGGAAAATATCTGATGTTTTGTACACTCTACGTTTTCAGCGGTACCTACGTTTCTGCAAAATGTGTAATTTCTTTTGCCATTTTACTTACTCAAATATTGTCCATATTAAATGAAATGAGAAGTGTTGCATGCCAGGCCTATAAAAATTAAAATTGTAAAAAGTATGGTGTAATTTATTTACAAACAATTTTCAATATCTATGTGTTGAAAGGACATGATGTTGTGTTCATAAATATGCATATACCGTATAGATAACTTAGAAAGCACTAATAGTCCATCACTACATTTCAAAATAATAATGTAATATGTAAAAAGCATAACTTACAGTGAATCTAAAATGATGTGCATGATGTCAATGTTGGATACATGTATTACTCAATGGCGAATACCCACGTACTGAGACATGAAAAGTTATTTACCATCTGGACTTAGTTTATTTTTTTTTATGTCAACAAAAAACACGACTTATAAAAATGCTGTGAAACTGCTCATACAGTATCTTAATGTTCCATCACATGAAATATTACACACAAGAAGCTAAGCAATGGCGGCCAGGTAGTCCTTGACCTCAGCGGGGGACAGGCGTCTGAATCCATTTTCATTGCAGATGCCGACTTCAATGTTGTCTTCGGTCATTTGACCCTCAAAACTTTCCTGTAACACAGTTTAATTAAACCAGGATTAGAAACAGGCTATTTTTCCATTTTATGAGCAGACTAGAAGACTTTTAAAAGATTCTTTAGCGGAATCAAATTTCAGAACCCATCTATAACCCCTCCTCATTCTGTAATGTAAACTATTCGGTTTAGAAGTGTGCACAATTCAGTATGCCCTTTAAAATACAATTGGAAACAGATGGTCATTAATCATTAATTAACTAAATTGATTGAGACTTTCCTTGGTACTGCTATGCTCATATATGATGATTGAAATTCAAGGCAGTTTCTCTAAGCTCATGGTGGAGGTTCAATTTTTACAAAAAAAAGTAAAAAAAAATGATGGCATTGGACTTACTTTCAGCGTTAAAATGGCTGTATGAATGGCATCCTCCAATTCTAGGTCCTCATTGTACCTAAGGATAGAAAATTAGGTAAAATTAATTTCAGCAAAACGAACCGTGGGTGAATGAACTTCAAGTATGCATGTTACGTGCTTTTTAAGACACCACATCTCAATATGTTGTAAACTTTAAGTGCACAAAACAGACTGTGACTGTGTAAATGGACAGTATTTCAGGTAAAGTATCCTAAATATGTCCAAGGAGAAATAAAAAAAAAATCAAATGAACCATCAGTGTTTCAATACCTTTTCTCAAGGAATGTTTTCCCATTCACATAGTTCTTCCCCATAGCTGTGGCTTTCCAGGCGAAGTAAGCACCCTGTAAAAATTAAGATGAAATAAAGACATTTTAGCCGCAGAGAAATTTTCCATGACCTGGTTATGACAAAAATCTATTTGAGAGTTTAGTTATACTGCTGACAGCGACAAAATGAAGCTGCGCCTGTGCATTTCAGCAATTGGAGTTGAGTAAGCAAAGCACTGTAGTCTACTGAAATACTCACAGAGGGGTCAGACTGGAAAAGGTAAGGACGGTCCTCATCCCATCCAGCAATCAGGAGTGACACGCCGAATGGACGCACGCCACTGTTACAACACATGGAAGGTAACAGACAATGTCATAACGACTTGCACATCTTACAAATCAGTTTTGCTTTCTACATGACAATTAATTAACTGAACAGATCTTGACTTGGAAGTAACTTCAAATGCAGCTGGAAGTAGGATTATGGTCAAAACTGATACTGCAACCAAAGACAAAATATAGCCAGATGTTGCCTTTCAGAGGCAAGAAACAAAACACAAAAACAGAATCTTTGTGCTGTCAGTCAAGTTTTAAAATCTGAGTCTTTTGGCTGTACCACAGGCAGGGTCAGCAACTAGTTGCCTTAAAAGCAGGCCTTCTTGAAATGTCAGTAGATGTGTGTGTGTTTCCATGTCTACATGTACACCTGGTAAAGGATTTTTTTAAAAAGTTGCTTTATGGCAACTGTTTATGGATGATTCCAATACTAACTTAAAATTGTTTTTGGGGGGTCCAAAATGTAGATGTTTTGCCATCTGTATACCATTAAACAATTGTGTAAAATATCTATAATGTTTATTCTTGTTCCTTGTGTTAACATAATTTAAGCAACACCAGATAGTTACGATTATGATTTTGAGTGGACAAAACACTGCCAGATAAAAAAGTAGTTATCTGGAACTGTTGGATACTCAACGGCTTGTAAAAATATGCCAGTTTGCATTTAGTTTTTGACACAGCATTCAGGACACAGAATGTCCGAATGAGTCTGCATTTTGAGCTGTCACAAAAGCTTTGTTAATATGCTGTTTAAGTAGTGTGGTTTGAGTAACATCAATTGTGGGTACACACAAGTGGTAAAACTAAAGCTCTTTGAATGGAATAATAATAATAATAATAATAACATGCATCTTTATAATCCTATATTTTTCTGTTTCAATTTGATTAAGCTCACAGTCTGACTCGGCTTGTGAAATTACCCTCAAAAGCATCATCACCCATTACATAAGCCACTGATAATGCACATGCATCTAGGTAATTAGTTATGGAAGCTTGATGGTAACTTACAACTGGGCATTCAACCAAATTGTATTCACTGAGTAAGTAAGTCTCTCAATGTGTATTATCCATATCAACAGCATTAGCCATATTGTGGATGGAATATCAGATCGCACAGTAGTGCCTTACATAATAAAAGTCCACATACTTCAAATGTTATTAATAGGAAGAATAGGAAGAAGTGGTTGACCTGGTGTAGTGACAACAACAAGCATTTATAGCACCCAAACCATCCAAGTTGTTGCTGATCATGTCCTATTAGTAACTTTTAAGTAGTCCAACTGTTGAATGTTTTTTTTTTTGAGAAATTTAGCTGCAGACCTTTAATTCTGTTCACTTCATGCCAGTTAAAGTTGCATGTCACTGATAGTCACGATTATGGTACTCACCCTGACTGAGTGTATTCCTGCATGACTGAAGCCACCCTCTGTACAAGCTGTCCCGTGGGAATGGGTTCCTGGTACACCAGGAAGTACTGCTGAGCCAGTTTCCGTGCTCTTCTTACAAGCACCCTGTCACCACAAATTAGAGTGTTCATGAATTAAGACCACTACAAGGTTGCTCTTCACTTACACATAGTGACAACAGCTGTGTTAAATAATAGCACCATACCTCCAGCACTCCATCTAATATTACACAATATCTCACAAGCTATGTGCGCCATAAAGGAGTCATTCATACCTGTAGTCTGGACCCATTCCACTGTACACCATGCCGATGTGTTTTGTAATGGGCTCCACTTTATGGACGCTCTGCTCATCATAGAGAATGGACTTCTGTTTCTTTTCTGTTGCAAGAACCACCCCGTTTGCAGCTAAAGGATGGAGGTCAAAGGTTAAACAAAGCTAAAATACGTTGCGAATACATAAAATATACGCATTATATATAAAATACAACCCAAGACAGTAAACAAGCCATCCAACAATGTGAAATGTATATTTCAAGTGCCTTATTATTGCAGATTTTTTTATGTTTTATTACATAGGTAATGTCCCACTTCTTACCTTTAATTCCAACTGATGGAGCTCCTGCAGCAACAGCAGCAAGAGCATACTCAATCTGCACCAATTTGCCCGAAGGGCTGAAAAATAACAAGGGGGAAAATATTTGTTAGACAAATATGATGATATGCTGAAACCCAATTTGTAACTAGTGGGTAGTTGTTACACTACTAAATTGGTCATAACACTTTTCGTTGGCACTGAACGTTTAAGCGTCAACGTTAGATGACTATTGGCTTGGCCTAATAAAACAGGACAAGCCGAACAGATCCACAAAATCCGCTTAGGTCACATAGAGCACATCTAACTAGACAGAATACATATTTTGATATCCACATTGTAATGTGTTTGAAAATCTATTGAGGCTAACTAGCTAGCGGAGGATAACTGAAAGTGAAACAGAGAGATGACAAAGTGAGGAAACTAGCTTATTTAGCTCGCTAGCTATGGCACTTATGCAGCTGCTCCGGATTTGATGTTCAAACTCAGTCGCCAGCAAATGATCAAAAAAATGGGCATTATAAGTCATTATGCAAACAAATAACACCATACACTGAGTAAAAGTACCACACACGTTTAGCTAACCACTAGCTTGCATTACAACGATACAGGCCGACAGTGACTCTGCAATTGCTAATAATGGAGCTAACAGGCTAGCTAGACTGAGAAGTGATCTAGATTTGCTTTTCAGTTTTATCAAAACATTGCAGTGCTACCAGATGTTACCATAGTTAATTACCAGGTCGTGATCTGATCTGGACAGAGCTTTTAAAGCCTTAAATTGTCTACCTGAATGTGGTGAGGGAGAAACTGTAGCCTCTTTCTGCCATGTCTTCTGTAGCTGTTGTCCCGTTTTCGTCAGAGGGTTAATACAAGTGATTGGTGGAGGGATTTTGACGGCTTGGTGAAGAGGGTAATGGGTAATGAAGTTCAGCATACAAAGTTCTGTTTTCTCAGTTTTTTGCATTTTCTTGAGCATTCTGATTGAGTTAAGATAAACTATTTTCAACACTAGTATTTCATGTTGTGTAATTTCTGTAATTTATATAAACCTTACTTCGCTGTGTGTGCTTTGACACTACAGGATAAAACACTTCTGCTACCATAATGCCTTGTGGTTGGTTGCGCAGCCGTAGTTGATTTGTCCTGTCTGCTTCTTCTGACTCCAGCGTGACCGTGAAAATGTTGATGCATGTTGTCTAACTAACGTTAGGCATTTGTACTTTTTAGCTTTATGAACCTCCAACCAAACCATGAGTCTTGTAAGTGTTTTAAGCTTCCTTAGGCGGTCTTTGCAACGAGCTGAATCCATGCTGACAGACATCGTAGGCTTGGACAGAAACGTTGGTGAGTTAGTAGCTGGATATATACCTTAGCTAAGGCGAGCTAAGTTTGCATAGCACATAGCAAGCCCCCAGTATAGAAACTAAAGCAGGTTCTACCACAGTAGCTTTTTCTGCTTTGCAGTTCATGTGTTGTACCTCAGCTTTTTGTGCAATTTGTTTACTTGGACAAGTATACCGGGGATAATTTAGTGCCCTTGATTGAGCTATCCAGACCTTGCTGAAGTTATTAATGTCTTTGCACCTACCCATCCAGCACAGCATTTTTCAAATGAGGTTGTAGCCAATACGTTAATATCATAGAAATTATTCACAAAAGCAACAGACCTTCCATTTGAATAAACACCAAAACATTGTTTTGGCTTTTCAGCACCAGCCTTGGCAGTACATGGTCCAAGTGTATTGCCCCAGCCTGCGCATGATGACAGTTCAACACCCAGTTTTCTGGACAGCATATTTTGGATGGCTGCTCCGAAGAAGAGACGCACAATAGAGGTCAACCGAACAAGAAGAAGAGATCCAACTAAACTGATGAAAGTCAAGGTACAAAACTTAAAAAATGTGACCCCATTCAGTCACGTTAACCTTTTTTTTAATAGAATCGGACGTCCATGACATTTACGTAAGCGGCTACCTTTATGTTTGTCATCTTCATAATGCATTACAGTAATTCTCGTCAAGAATCATACAATATGATGTCAACAGCAGTGTGTGTTTGACAACATTGGCAGAGGCAAGAGATCATCTGGCATCAGGGTCATACCATATCAAACCAGCAGTTTGACATTGTAATACACACACTATTTACTATATCAGGCCTGTGAAAATTACTGTAATGACACAACACACAATAATTAATGGCTACACATGGTATGCCCCTTATGCTTGATAAGCAGTCATATGTTTACAGGAAACTAGAAACCTCAACCTGTCAGTTACTTACCATCTCCTGTATAAACCTTATGATTTGAGATTATGTGTTAGTTTACCTGGTTATATTTTATATTAAGTTGTATCAAAACAAATTGTTTGATGTTATCTTCTTGTCATGCCTACAGGTGCTGTTCATATAATTTAGAATATCATGGAAAAAGTTGATTTATGTCAATAATTCCATTCAAACTTGTATAATGTATACATTCATTTCATACAGAGTGACATATTTGAAGTGTTTATTCCTTTTAATATTGATGATTATAACTGACAACTAATCAAAACCCCAAATTGACTATCTCAGAAAATTAGAATATTGTGGTAAGGTTCAATATTGAAGACACCTGGTGCCACACTCTAATCAGCTAATTAACCCAAAACGCTTGCAAACCTGCGAGAGGCAATTGTCTCAGTCTAGTTCTGTAGGCTACACAATTATTGGGAAGACAGCTGACCTGACAGTGGTCCAAAAGACAACCATTGACACCTTGCACAAGGAAGGCAAGACACCAACAGTCATTGCTATAGAGGCTGGCTGTTCACAGAGCTCTGTGTCCAAGCACATTAATAAATGCGCACAGTGCCAAAGGACCATGATATCCCTGTTCTTAATTGGCCAGCAAATATGCCTGAACTTAACCCCATAGAAAATCTGGAGCATTGTGACAAGGAAGATGCGATACTCCAGACCCAACAATGCAGAGGAGCTGAAGGCCACTATCAGCAACTTGGGGTCTCATAACACCTGTGCATTGCTGCAGTAATTCAGGCAAAAGGAGTCCCAACTAAGTATTGAGTACTCATACTTTTCATGTTCATACTTTGCAGTTGGCCAACATTTCTAGAAATCTTTTTTTTTTGTGTCAGTCTTAAGTAATATTCTAATTTTCTGAGATGCTGAATTTGGGATTTTCATTAGTTGTTAGTTTTAATAATCAAAATTAAAGAAATAAACATTTGAAAAATATCGGTCTGTGTGTAATCAATGATGTAATATGGAACGTCTCACTTTTTGAATGGAATTACTGATATGAATCAACTTTTTCATGATATTATAATTATATGACCAGCACCTGTAGTTCTTACAGTGAGTGACGCTGTGCATTTTATACCTTTCCCACAGACAGACATTGAGCCATGCCCGGAGTGTGGCCACTTGAAGCAGAAGAACGTCTTGTGTGGGTACTGCTACATGAAGGTGCGCAGGGAGACGGGCGAGATCCGCAAAGTGATTTACGCTATGGAGGGCAAGCCCCTCAACACGCCAGCCATGGAGACTGTGGTCCTGTACGACGGTGAGACTGCCAGGGAGGTCGACAAGGACAAAAGGATAGTGGAGCGACCGAGAAAACGGCCCTCGTGGTTCAACCTCAGCTAAACACGGGTGGGCTGTGGTGTTTTGGTTTCCTGTTTGTCTGACTGTGTGAGATCACTGTGTTTGCAATAAATTATGTCTGTACATAGACAACAACTCTTATAGTTTTCATTCTTTTTCTCGTTATATTTATTTATCACCAATTAAGTATAATTAACCCTCACAATGCAACAAAAGGCATCACAGGTACAAAAGTACAAAGAATCTGTGCCATGTATTTTCACGACTTGAAAGCACTTACTATGGCTATGGCTATGTCACTTAATCACTACATTTAAGTCATTACATAGACACTGTAGCAAACATATCCACATCATCTTACATGGTGCCATGACATAGGTTAACAAGCACCTTGGTCCAAGCTTCAAAGCTTTTAATATCAACCCACAATGTTATCCCAAACAATGAGCAATATGCTTAATGACTCTAGATTGAGATAGGTCCTTATAGCTGTTCAAGTGTAGTATAAGCGACTTGTCTTTGAAGACCAGTTGAAGGAGCCGTTCGTGGTCAACATCAGACCCTGCTGCTATTACAAAGCTCACAGCATTCGACTTGCGCATTGCTGCCAATCCTTCGGTAAAGCCCTTATCACTTGTGACCCCATCTGTGATGAAGACAAAGGCCAGCTCTGCATCTGAGCGGACTCCTCGGTAGCGGCCACCGGGCTTTACGAGATTGTTGACCGCGAAAAGAATGGCGCTTCCCAGAGTGGAGGAAGAGTCCCGGTAGACAGCGCGAGCTGCAAGGTTGGCAAAGGATCTGGGCTTTGCGGTGAAATCCATTAGAAGGTCTGGGTCTTGCTCTCCACCAAACTGCATCACGGCGAAACGTGCCCCTTTGTAGTCACCTTCCCTTTTCGAGAGGGGGATTGCGCGTGAGAGATGCTCAATGAAATGCAGCACCCTGACAAAGTTTTCGGAGCCCATCCGCTCTGAACCATCCACAAAGAACAGCAGGTCGACCGGCCGCTGAGTCAGAGGAGCCACACTCAAATCTGTCGTGGTGAAGCAATCAGAACATAATGTCAGTATGGGTACCACACTGCAGTCCAAATCATCTCAAACTCCAAACAACTTCCATGGTCTTTCTTGAGTATGAATGATATGAGTGATATGAAAAAGGAAACTCCAACATAAGAGGTGTCTGGGTTATACTGCTGCATATTGCAGTGGTATTATGTTATATAACTTTTTAAAAAGCATACTATTTAATTAAGGCTCACCTTCAGACCATAGCTATGGTCTGAAGGTGAGCCTTAATTAAATATTATGCTTTTGGTCAGTAGGATTAAAGTTAGTTTGTTTGCATGTTTGTTTTTTTTTAAATAAAAAGTGGGTGGCCATCACCAATTGACATAGGATGGGATATGTTTTGAATATTAAAATCGTTTAAAGTAGGAAGTAGCTCCTGAAAATATTTTGATCTGTTATAGCAAAAAAGCAGAAAGGTGGGGCACTACAACCCACACAAGCCATGTTGTGTGCATTGGATAAGTGAGAATGGCAGCACTGCTTCTTCTCAAAATGTGTGTCTGCTAGAAGGATTCCTCTCACCTGAGGCGCACTTCAGGTCCGGGCAGATAGTCTCCGGCTCTACAAAAGAAGAGTGAACACGAGGTACTTGTTACCAATCTGTCAGCCAGTGACACTTGTGTGAAAGGATGGGTCTGGGCGCGTTAAGTTAAGTGCACCAGCCTCCGAGCAGACTTGCCTGGGCAAAGGATCAGCTCAATCTCCTCCAGGAACTCCTCAGCTGTGAGTTCAGCGTACACGCTCAGAGTCTTCACCCTGTCTCGCATGTTGCAGGCGATCCGCTCCAGCGACTGCCTCTCTGCACTGGTGTCAAACATGTCGCCAATGGCGATGGCGTACACCTCTACTCCACTGCACAGCGCCTCCAGTTTGTCCAGGTCTTTGGGGTCATAGCGTCCATCGGTGATGACGATGGCGACCACCTTTGTCCCCTTTCGTCTTCCGGGCACTATCAGGTGTTCGTAGGTGAACTTCAGAGCCGAGGGCGTCCAGGTGCCTCCAGCAATCCACTCCATGGCTTTGACCCTGGCCTTGAAGGTGGACACTGAGGTGATGCCGTGGTCATCCATGCGGATTGCCTGCACCGCCCCCTGGTGGCTGTATTGCACTACTCCCAGACGCGAGCCTGAGGACCGAAAGACAGGATGGATGTTTCTGAGGTGACATCAGTCATGTTTAGTGTTTCCTTATTAAATACATAAAAAAAGAAAAGGGCTGACACATAGAGAAAAATGTGCCTTTCTGAAAGACATCCTTTTAGAATGCTTTATAAGGAAGGTCTTTGTTTTGTACACATACCACACTGAAGGCTCTGTCTCTCCTGAACATATGAATGGAAGTGTCAAGGTGAAGGGTCATGTGACATAAGTTCATTGTAATGTGTAAAAGGATTACCTGAGAGATCAGTGACATTCTTTGCCATCTTTCCAAGTCTGTTAGCAACACTTATGACAAAGTTTTTGGCAAGGCTGAAGTTGGTTTTTCCAATGCTTTCTGAGCTGTCAATCACAAACACCAAATCCAAGGAAGGGCACACTTTCTCGCAGTCTAGGAAAGAACAATTAGGTTAAAGTGCTGCTGTTTCTCTGTACAAATTAATTTCTAAATTATTATAATAAATTATAATTTGTAGACAAAAAAAACAAACAAAATATTACCACAGCAACCACATGTCTCCCTCACAACACTCATGATGTCACATTCCTGTTAGAGAACAGACAAGAATGGAAATGGTAATGGATTTACTGACAGCCAAATAACATTTATTCAATAATGATGATTAATGAATGATGAACTCATTTTCTCTTACAGACAACCCAGGAAGACCTCTTCTACCAGGTGAACCCTGAAAAAAAAGATTATTTCTTTTATATATCTTTAGTCATAAAGTAGCCAGAGACTGTCCGTAAACATACAGACCTGTGAAAGTATCTGAGGTAACACTTGAAAGCAGTGTTTGTTAACCCAAAGGTAAATCTGATGTGTATAGGGCGTTTATTACTCACAGGAGGCCCAGGAGGCCCTCTTATCCCTCTGTCTCCTGGTACGCCCTCGGGGCCTGGTTCCCCCTAGGGCCAAAGACGTATGAGTAGTCCCAGAGAACACTGTCTAGGCTTTCATTATTGCTATAGGCTATATACCTGCCCGAAACAACAGTATATATATTTAGTGTATTTATTTTATGTATATAAGTACCCTAATGGATTAATCTTGTATTGTGCTTTCTCCTTTTCATGTATTTTTTTAGCATATGTTTGATAACTTTTAAGAAGCAACATTTTGACAATCAACTGTAATGTTTGCCTGCTGCACAACATTATCCACCCTAATCTGACCACCACACTTACTGGCGCTCCTTTTGGTCCTTTGAGCCCCAGTGAGCCTTTCTCCCCTATAAATCCTCTTGGGCCCTGTAACATAATAGTTGTATGTAATTTTTAACATATTACTGAAATATTTATTTGTTGTATATATTTTCTTTTGTCATTTATTTCTTACCAGACATGATAACAAAGAACTAAATAAGTGAAAAAATACTAAAGACATGCATAAAACAATTGGGTCAGGCTTAATTATAAATATTAGGATTATGGTGCCATCACCTGAAGTCCTGGCAAACCAGGTTCTCCTCTGTCCCCCTACAGGAATGAGGAGATGAATGGCTAATTAATGTATTTCCATTGAAAAATGGGCATGTATTTTCTCAATCACTTCCACTGAATTACCTGTATGCCTCTGGCACCTGGATAATTATGCCCGTTCTTCCCGCGATCTCCCTGGAACAGTAAAAACATTGTGAAGCTGTGAAGCAACCTGACTAAGGTCTATGACCGAAACATTGTGAATTAAATCTTGGTTGCAGAATGTCTTGTGTGCAGGAATTCTTTTTTCATTAATGTAAGAAACATTCAAATTGTTCAGCTCTTACTTCCTACACTCACTTTTTTGACATTAGACAGACTAGTGTGCATTTTGCAAGAGTTATTGATGTGGATGCATATTTTTACATTTTCATTTCCATAAAGGAGTAATCTGATAAGCGCCTTGCAAGGATGTGTCCCTATTCCTAACCTCAAATTCTTCTTCACAAAAATACCACCAATACCAGCATTGTGTTTTTAGTGTTTGTAGATGGTTGAGCAGGTTTCAGCATGCAAAAATGTGACAACCGATACAGGAGCCCCCTATATTCATACCGTTGGACCAGCCTCTCCATTGTCTCCTCTAATGCCAAAGTCCCCCAGGTCACCAGCAGAGCCCTGTAAAACAAGGGTAAAAGATCGCGTTAACACTTGGCCCCTACAAAAGTGCTATGCCAGTCTTATTACCAGTACTTACCCCCTACATAATCTCTATGTGTGTTTTCATTGGACGTACGGTGCAACACGGTTAAGCTCACCTGTGGACCAGCTCTGCCTCCATCACCCACTTCACCCCTGATTCCTGGAAAACCAGGTGGACCCTGTTGGTTATAAAAAAGAAAGTTGGTTCAAATAAAAAATATCGTCACCCCTGTTACTCTGCTGATGTCCCCATTCGAGGAAGTGCACTTACAGTCACCCCTGGACGGCCTCTTCCTCCAATTGGCCCTCTATCGCCCTCAGGCCCAGCTTCGCCCTGCAGAGCCAAACAGCATTGGCCAAAATATCACACTCAAGATGACGCTTTAACACATTTTTCTTGTTGCAACATTCATATTTACTCAAAATGTACTAAAAACAACAGCGTGATTCATAACAACTCTTTCATTGGCATAACAAACTTAAAGACAATATTATTTTCACTTTACTAGGACTTTACCTGCACTGCACAGGTAAAACCTGGTTGTATGCAATATGTAGTAGTACTGTAGCAAAATCTATTGTAGCTCCTGAAGAGGTTTGTCCATCAACACTTTTTAGAGCAGTACTGGTATATATTATCAAGTAGAACTTCACCTTCTCTCCTCTTCCTCCTGTTTTGCCACGCGGACCTGCTTTCCCCGCATCTCCTCTGGGGCCCTACCAAGGCAAGATGATGATGTGTTCAATAACTACAGAGAACCTGACTATTTAGTGCATGCTACTGTTTTATATTTTTCTACCTTCATCTTGATTTGATACTTACAATGTCACCTGGCTGTCCTGGTGGCCCAGATTGACCCTATACAATAGAGGTTGAGAAAATGTATTATGACTCAAAAGCAGATTTAATATTGTTTACTATAATGTACAGAGCTATCTGTTTTACCATGATTAGCCTGCAAATTATTAAAAGTTAATATATTGAGTTACTACAAATTAATGATACCAAGAGGGCGCTGTACTGGCTCATGCTCTGGTGTGTTTATACACATTTTAATCTCCCCAAATGTTCTGTTCCCCAGTCATTATCTCTACAAAAGGTATCATGATTACACATATATACTCATTTGCGCCTTCAAGTAAACCATGGAAAAGTATACTTCACCTTTTTTCCTTTTTGCCCTGGTAAGCCAGGGTTGCCAATGTAGCCAACAACACCCTGAAAAAAGTTGCCTGTTAAAATCTAGTAATGATTATTGTATCTTTTAAATACAAATACCTGACTTAGATTTCATCAAACCATCTATTTAGAGGATATTTTACTGAGATGAAATCCAACAGCAATCAATGTGGAGTCTCTGGTACATCTGGTTAATCATAAATTACATGGTATAATGGTACCCAGTAGTCTATCCATATTTGACGGCACTGAAATTTACAGCTATAATAGCAAAGATCACTGTAAGACAGTATCCTTGTGCTGTGTGCTACATCAACAGCCTGAGATTTGTGTGCAACAGAGGTCTAGCTTGCCAACATGCAACACAGACAATTGCTTGGGACCCCCAGGCCTCCCTTTCCTTTAAACTACAGCAAAGGCAACACAGTTTTCAACAACAGACTTTAGAAGTGCCTCTGTTTTGTAAGGTGTGAGTGATGTAGAAGTGTGGGCTGCGATACGGGTCATCCAGTACCTTCTCCCCGGGGTCTCCGCGAGGACCCTGAGGACCTGGTCTGCCAGGCTGCCCAGCTGCACCCTGAGTGGCACACACACCAGACGATTACTTGACAACATGACTACAGGACACATCTATAGAGTACTGCAGTTCAAAGTCCAGTATGACACAGTTGATTCAGTTATTGTAATGATTACAATATGATTCAGTTATTGTAATGATTACAATATGATTCAGTTATTGTTATGGTTACAATAACTGAATGTTGTTATAATAATGCAATTACTGTAGTTACATGTCCTTACAATATATGTAACTACTTATTGAAGTATAAATCAACTATCTTCTATCACTTGTTGTCTTGTTTTACATCTGAAGAGAGGGATGCAAACTTCACCTTTTCACCTGGATCTCCAGCATCTCCTTTCAGCCCAAAATCACCAGCGGGACCAGGGTCACCCTACAGTAACACACACACAGTATGAGACTATTACAGGACCTAACATCCAGAGCTTCATCACAGCACAAGGTTGTTGGTAAGTCAGCTCCTTTTCTTATGTTTTTTATGTGCCTGCAGCAACACTGTAGTGCATTGGAGCAACTTTTTAAAACTCAATACTATACAACCATTTAGGAGTTAAAATGATTGTGTAATAAAAATGTGTCATTATCCTGAAAATTCCCACTTACTGGCATACCAGGGTCACCCTTACAACCAGGTGAACCAATGGTTCCACGTTTTCCCTGTGGAAAGATAGGAGCACAGAGTTAGGGGACGTGCATGTATCAGGTGTTGCATTGGGTGCTTGTGAGTAAAAAGAAAGACGTGCGTACCTGCTCTCCATCTATTCCATTATAGCCTGGGGCACCTGATCGTCCCTGACATGTTCAGGTAATATAGAAGAGAGATTGAATTCAATCAAAGGTGTTCATCTGTTAAATGTCAAGATACCTATGTACATGTGCTGCTGAAAGGTGCTGAGCAATGTGTTCTTTACATGTTTGAGCTAATTTGTTCTGACAGCTGGAGATGATGAATGCGCTAGAAAAACGTACTTGCTAATGTTCTCAAGAAACATCATCTGCAAAAACCAACCACAGAAATTAAGTAATGGTTAGGGTTTGGCAAATTTACCTTAGGGCCAGCTGCTCCCATATCACCCTGTGAAAAGATAAGTAATTTTGAAACATTCACGTAGGCATGTCACATCATCTACATTATTAAAGAAGGTAAAGTGACACTTACCTTTTCACCTTTAAACCCTGGATAACCCTAAAGAAACATAAATTAATTTTATTTTATGTTATGATTTATAATGTCATGACGCTTAATAAGTTATATTCTGTCTATTTATATCAACCAATACCTTTGGACCAGGCAAACCAATTGGACCTTCAATGCCAGGATCACCCTACGGAGTAAACCAAAAAAAGTGAGAAAAGCTAAATATAATTAAACTCATGCCATGTATCTCCCAGTGATCACCCTGTTAAACTTGCTGAATTGTAATAACATGTGTGTTTCCGTAGGTCTTTGGATTCCGCTTGAACTCCAGACAGCTTAAAATATGAGAAATAAGTATCATTGTTTTTATGATCTTATTATCCAAGAAATCCTACCGATTGCCCTGGAGCTCCTGCATCACCGATGGCACCAGTCCCTCCTTTCGCACCCTATGGATCAAACAAATCAAATATAAACAAAACTCCTTAGTCAGTGTTGGATACAAATATTTTTGCCAATAAAACATAGATTACAAAGAACAGTTATACCTTAATTCCTTTATGTCCTTTTGGCCCTGTGGTTCCCGCTGTTTCTTTGCATACTGGTTCTTGGCACTAGGAAAAGGAAAGCAAAATGTTACACAATAGAAGTGCAAATATTTTCGAAACATTCAAAAGTGAGTATACCCTATATAAGAACATGGTATCAAAATAGGCATGCAGATGTATGACATAGCCTACATATCTTACAAAAACGAATGCCTTTACATAAAATCAAGATTGCAATGTTTAGCTTTCTAATTCTTCAAGCACAGGTAGGCCTACCTGTTAGCTATCAAGTTTTGGTCTCCAAAAAGCACAGTTGAAACTGCTTCAGTGCTTCATGAGGAAGTGTCATGGAGTCTGTGACCCCAATTAGTAAATCTGCCCACAAAACAACCTTTTATGACCACAAATGTGTTTCTTACCTCGTGATCAGCATCTCTCACCTACAAGAAAACAAAATGGTGTGAATAGAGGAAAAAAACGCCTATATCAAAATTTAAATGTGTTGGGTCGACTGGTTGTTGCTTTACTATAATGTCAACGATCCTGTTGACAGCATCCTGTCGTCGAGCATCAGGGTATGCCAGATAATCCTTGCGGTACAGCTCCACAGGTGAGCTGGCGATCTGCTTGAGGTCGCTTTCCGAGGTGTCCACATCGGTTGCCACCACGAACAGCCTGATGCCCAATGCCCTGGCGGCTTCAGCAGCTTGCTGAACACCTCCGCAGGGGCTGCCTGTGCTGTGTCCATCCGTTAACACTATAGCGTACTGTAAACGCGGCCTTGTGCCGGGAGACCTCCGCACCTGATCCGTCACATTCCTCAGGGCGCAGTCAATAAAAGTGCCGCGGCCGATGTAGCGCACCTTCGCAGCCTCCCGCAGGAATGCTGCTGCATCAGAGGTCACTGGGCTAAAAATCTCCACGTGGTCGGAGAAATGAAGACCTCCGTAAGTCCACCCAACGCCCTGGGACTTCAACGTCGAGGCCTCCAAGCGCCTCGAAAACACCGCTAGGAAGGTCTTGAGTTGCTCCACCAGACTGCCCCATGGGAACTCCCGCAGCGCCACGCTCTCAGAGGTGTCCAGCGCAAAGTACACTCCTACCGTGCAGGACTCATGACCTCCTTGGACACACAGGTACACGCAAACACAGCATGATAAACCCTTGTTAAATTAATTGAACTACACACTTCAAATATAAACTAACTTTATATACATGAATATATATTGAATGAATGTATTCTGTTTCTGTTTATAACGTGTATCACCCACCACATAGCCAAATCATCACAATCCAACACTGCTCACAGCCTTTGCATTTTTACTTAGGAACTTAAATTAGACTTACCACCGATTGTCAGATGGTACTCGGACAACTGGGCTGATGACTGATATATGCTCAACAGAAAGGCAACCCAGATCAAAATAGCCATGATGCCACAGGAATGATGGGAGACATGGAAAAGTGTTAAACACTACAAAAAGAAACAAATAGTACTAATATGTTATTTCACCACAATGTTTTCTTTTTGTCCTTAAAAATAAATAAAAATAAAATAAAATTAGGCATTGTTTTGTACATGAAATCATTAAGTTATTTCTCAGCCAACCAGGCTTGGCAATACCTTTTCAGATAGCCTATAGCATGTTTTTCTCTGTGTTGATACTGTTTTGTCCTTTTAATTGTTTCAGTTTTTCTTCTTTTTTCAGTAAAAATGTCTGGTAGACAACTCTGTGATGTCAAAAAAAACAGGCTAGACTATTCCATTATTTGTATCCCCTTTTGACATAGAGGGGTGTTACATGCATATACTGACCCACATCCATAGCAATGGCAATGTCAATTAAGCAAAAGGTTGTGCTCAACCTGTTCTGTTTTAAATATGCACATCTTGGCTGCAACGTCTTGTTCATATCTTTACTATGGAGAGCTCTGTGTGAATATGAATATGAATATACCATATGTAAATTCAGCATTCTCTACATTTCAGATTGCATGTCATTACTCTGTGTACACTCACACGGTCATGCCACACACAACAGGCTGGAACAGAGTGGTATTAACCTTCAGATTCATTACTGATCCAGACTAAATCAGTTAATCCAGTACAAGCTCCAAACATAAATAAAATATCACAAACAATAAGCCAGAAAAGTAGACGGAAATAGCAGTACGCCTACCTATATATATCCTAGAGGGGGACTTTCAGCAGCGGAGAATGCCCAGCACTGCACTGTGTGGTTCTTGTGAGACCATCTCCCACACCTGAAGGCTTCCCCAGCGCTGGAGATAAGGTATGTTCCCCGTGCCTGTTGAGGCGTGCCACCACCAATCACCAGAGCTCATCCGTCACGACTATCCTCCACTGACAGAACTGAACCGGCACTGTAAACATTGCGCTGAGTCCCTGCTTGTCTTAAATGACTTAGCCAATGCCGGGGCGAGAAAGGCATTGCTACCCCCTCGCCCCCACAACACCCACACATACATAGATACATACACATATACACACACAGACACACACACACACATGCACATTTTACTTCTTCTTATTGTCCCACAGCTGGAGGTTGAACAACAGGTTTTAGAGAGAGACAGATGTGTGTTTCATGGGTGACTGGTTCACAGTGGTGACATGAGACGTGTGGTGTGACAGCTTACACTGAGCCGATGAGTGTGCCCCAGAGGCATGGAAGTGAGTGTGTGTGTGTGTGTGTGGGGAAGGGGGGGCTTATGTGGGGGATTGCTGCACATTGTTGCGATGATGTGCTCTGTATGTTTAACTTTTTTGTAAAGGAGAAAACTTACCTGGAAACAACTGGAACAATTGATGTGGAAACCAGGCTGGATAGCATTTGATGATGTCATATTAATTTTGTGAACAAATATATACAATAGTTCAAAATCAGTACAAGTAACACAGTGAGCAGCAACTTTTAACAAATATTTGTCCATCGCAGTTATATATAAATAATAAATTAAATACACAATAACAACATTCAAAACAAAAGTCCCTTCCAACATGCTTGTTTCTTCTAATTAGTGCAATGCTTTATCATGGGTAGGTAGCATGGACAAATGCTGTTTTGCTAGAGTAGTACTTTGTTTCTAATATATGGAAAGCTTAGGAATCAGTGTGGTCATACACCGCCATACTTATTCTGACACCGGCTTAAATGTCTCTATTGTGGTGGAAGTCAATTCTGTTATTATTTAAACACCACCAGTATGCATCTATGGAGCTAATAGAATAAGTTGTGTGATATAGCACAACAATAAATGCACAGCTTTCTCACACATCCTAAGCACACTCAAAACAAAGTGATAAGTCTAAGCACATGTGCAGTGAATGGCATATAGGCGGCTCTTCTTTAGTCAGAGTGGGTGGCTGGGGGGGGGGGGGGGGGTGGGCAGTCCTCCTGATCCAGGGATATTCCAGAGTAGCCTAAGGAATAAGGGTGTGAACATGATAAACTAGAAGGCACATT
Source organism: Setipinna tenuifilis (assembly GCA_030347295.1). Lineage (NCBI taxonomy): Eukaryota > Metazoa > Chordata > Actinopteri > Clupeiformes > Engraulidae > Setipinna > Setipinna tenuifilis. The sequence goes on from CM059277.1 coordinate 17,411,814, forward strand.
AAGAAAGCAGACCTCTTGCCAAGGCATGTCTGATCTCCCAGTAATTTTAACAATCCCTGGATCCAAACAGTAATATGGATCACTACCAAAATCTAATCATTTTTTCATTGGCTCATTTTAAACTTACCTTTTTTGCCTTAAGTTGCTAGCTTACAAACAAACAAACAGACAAACAAATCAACACCAGCCAAAACAACCTACTTGCCGGAGGTAACAATTAGTGTTTGTGTGACTCTTTGCTTGAATTGAACCTACCATTCACAAAATGTCTATTTGTTAAGTTAGTTCAGTGTTTTCTTGGTTATGGTATTAAGGGGGTAGATTTTTTCCTAAAGAATCTTAAAGACTCTTAAAGCTCTAATGATGGCACGAGAGAGAGAGAGAGAGAGAGAGATATGTTTTTACCTTGTCAACATAAAAGAGGGTGTGTTTTCTCCAGTGTTGGTCGAATGGCTTCTTCTCTTGCCCGTGGGGGGGCTTTGAGCAGTCATACTCCTTAATGCATTTCTGATAAACAGCCAGCATTCTCATTAAAACAACCATTCACTGCCCTCTTCAGTGAACAGTCTACACAATGCACATCTCACTACAATGAACAGCAGACAAAGGCAACTACAATAGCAGTAATGTAAAATGTTTACCAAATGATTATACAACACTTCAAACGTAAACAGATAATGCATATGTAATACTTCAGAGTCACTAGATTTTTAAAGTTTATTTGAAATGTTTATTAAATAATTTGAAAACAATTGAAACCTTTAAACAAAGTGCTAGTAAGAGTTCAGGAACAGGAGTGGCTTTGCGCTGAGATGGAGATGGTCTTACCATCATCTCTGGCATGTAGTTATTAAGGTTATTGCTAGTATCTCTGAACCACTGACCATGGCCTTTAACTTCGTCCACACAATACTGTGCAGTGGAGTAGATACATACTGTATGTTTCTGACTATTATTAGCATTATCACGGACTCTTCTCCAGCACTGGACCTCAGGGGTGGCTGTTTTTCTTGTGATAGCAAAGAGTGAAGTAAAAAGTTGTTTCAAATCTCTTACAGAGGTGATACAATACCAACATGCAGATGAATTTAAATAGTCAATGATAAGTGCTGTAGTGCCAATCATGGTGATCCTTAGGTCGTAACTTACTACCTTAGGACTACTAGCAGTTTACACAAAAGAGCTGATACACAGGAGCTTGTCTCACCTGGAGTGCAGGTCTCTGCGTCAGTAAGGGTGCAGACACGCAGGAGCAACACCTGATTCAGCAAGGGAGTTGGCGCCAAGCCTGTTGGCACCATGGACAGAGGCACACGCCGCCTCTCCACAGGCATACAGCCCTGGCAACACCTTGTCCTCACCATCAAAGTGAGGGATTAACTGACACACAAATAAAAGCAACAAGGGAAAAAAATCATTTAAAGAAAATCACAGATGAACAACTAAATGAGGGTATAACATTTCTGTGAGGTGCTACAAATCAATAGCCTGATGGACTACAATCTTTTACTTTTATGCAGTGAATCTAGATACTCCCAGAAGGCAGGATGTCAGGATGCCTGCATGACTCTGATGAAGCAGATGGTAGGAGCTTACCCAGTGGCAATCACTGTGTTTTTGGCCCTGAAGCAGTGGATGGAGCCGTCCTCCGTGCACAGAAGAATCTCCCCATCCTCCATCAGCAAGTCCAGGGCAAAGTACTCCACAAAGTAGCTTGTGTCATATCACAGACTATGGAAAACATTGAGTTTAGTGTTGGACCATAAATATGAAGTGGAGTGTTAAGTCAAAAAAACATTTGTTATCCAGTAAAGCTCCTCTGATAGATGATGAGAACTAAGGAGATGCAGTGAAAACACTGAATGTTTGTATGGGGAAAAAAAACAGTAGGTAAAGAAGGTAAAGGTGTGTTATGTCTTGTGGAATGCAAATAAAGTGGCTGTGTCACACTATTCATTACTTTTACTCCAAGAACATCGTGAACAATGTTCTTACCTGTCTTCACATGTACTTCCTTTACTTCTTCTCTACCCTGTCACACAAATGATCTGAATTAGGATAAAGAGAAAACACAAGATACTTGTGCACCCAGGAAATGTGCCTTTGGAAAAAGACATTTAAGCCTTCCTGGCTACAAACCTTATTCTAACACACTACTGTGTTTGGAAAAACAGACGCCAATGCTTGCCTTGGATGTTACCCAAGGTGAAATTTCAGCGTTAGGAACGTCGAGAAAGGAGTTAGTAGCAAGTTTTGCACATCATGAAAATGCTTTTACAAACGCACGACCAAGTCTATCAGTCAGGAGAAAACATAACATTGAATGCTTGATTGCTTGATTACACTTACGGATGACAAAATTCCGTTTTGACAGAATATGAGGTGCTGCCCATACTGATGACATGATAACTTTTTCAAGTGTAGTCCTACCGCTCTTGCACTGGAGGCGATGTTGGGACTGATAGTTGAAGTGAACAGCACCGGCCCAGCACCGCCCACTGGAACAAACCACTTGCAAACTTGGCGAGGTAGAAGGCTTTTCAATCGTTATCTTCTGTAAGTGCCGAGCGGGAAATTATCGTTTTTATGCAAACCAGTCCAAGTCTAGTACACAAAAATACATTTATATAATTGAAACCTATAAGCAAATTATTCTTTACACTGAAATGAAGTTGCAATACTACAAGGACATCCCTGCTGTTTCAAAGAATGGCATATTTTTCGTTGTCTAATGTCAATGCATAAAGTATTTTTGCGCCGCTGAATCAGGAAGAACGTATGCATAAGTGTCCGGGCTGAGTTGTTTTGGCTTTGAAGGTGAGCGCATCTGCTATTTCCAGTAAAAGTCAGGCTGATCTAGCAATAACAACATTGACGTAAGCGTCATAATTTACTCATTTGTTTGAGGAAAACCACCTCTCTGCACAGTATCCCATCCTATCCCCACTACGACTGACATGGTCGAGAAGTAGGTTAGCTAATGTAAACAAACTGCTGCAGCTCCTTGCCCCTCTGCAGCAAATGTGTTTGTATTTGCGAGGCTGCGTGAGATGATGTTCCTCTGACTTATGGATATCATATTTGCCTATTTTGAACTGGTGTGTCACCAGTTGCCTAAACAACAGCCAAACAGGCCAAGCCCTAGCCTCACCTAATTAGAGTTGGTTTGTCATGCACTGAAAAAGAACTTTTGGCATCGTGACTTAAGTGAGTCGTTTTGAAGGTCATCCAGTTAGTTATGAAATGTATAACTCATATAAAAATATCTGAGGGTAAGTTGTGGACTCGTTTTCATGTATCTAATAACTAGGGCTGCTCCATGAACAACCTGAATGATCCTCCACGGTGGAACATAGCGCCTGAGCCGCGAGGAGGTGCGGCTGACGGGAGCAAATGGAACTACGCTCTCCTTGTGCCAATGCTGGGCCTTGCGGCCTTTCGTAAGTGTGCATTAATGACGCACTTGATACACAGCTATCATTTTCTGTAATCTGCCTGCAAAGTCTGACCCTGTGGTATGAGTTTCTGGTTGTTAATTAAAAGAAAAACTTCCTCCACGTTCCAGAAATACCATTTTAAAATAATTTCACCAATAAACAACAGTAATAATAATATGTGTATTATGTAGCCATAATAATTGTAATGACCCAGTCTTTCCTATACTCTAAAAAGGCTGGATATGGACAAGGGAGTCCCAGAGGCAAATATACGACGTGAAGACCCGACATGACCAGGATGTGGCCATCGTGACGCATGACCTGGAGCTGAAGTACCGTGACGCCCTGCGGGAGAGCCAGCGCTCAGCCGCCCAGCTGGAGCTAGCCCTGGAGAAGGAGCGTCATCGTGTGCAGGGCTACCGGCAGGCTCTGGCCTCCCAAAGCCAGCAGCTCATGGAGGAGCGTAAGCAGCTGGAGAGCCAGCGGCAGGAGCTGGAGCAGGAGAAGGCCCGGCAGGTGGAGACGGGGGCGGCCGCCGAGCTGCTTCGCAAGGCCCTGGCCCAGGAGGAGGAGAGGAGCCAGCGGGCCCAGGCGGCACTACGCGACCTGGAGGAGCTGCTGGTGGAGAGGCAGGGGGCCTTCTGCAACCTGCTGCGTCCCAGAGAGCACCGCTACGAGATGGAGAAGAACCTGCTGCTCCACGTGGCCAAGGAGCCTGAGCTCCAGAAGCTCCAGGAACTGGAGGGAGACCTCAGGGACATCTTCAAGAACGACAAGTACTGCGCTGACAGGCTGAACTTGAGCAAGCGCAAGAACGGCAGCCTCATGTGGCTCTATCTCAGGTACTGGCAGCTACAGGTCACACTGCAGAAGCACCAGAGAGCGGAGACGGCACTAAGGGGTGGACCAGACGCACCCCAGCACAAGTGACCTTTGCTGTGAAAGGAAAGCCATAACTGTTTAGTGTTTATTTTTTTAGTACCATCATCCTACAGGCAAATTGTCACTGCTCCGATCTAACAAACTTCAGATATCTTCGCAAATCCTTTAGGAGAAACTGAAATGACCACAGCCAATGTTAGTAATGAAGTCTTGCAGGCGAATGGAGGATTGCTCAGACGTCAATACGTCTGCCCCAAGTATGTATGGGCAAGAACAACTGATATTGGAAATCACATCGAGAGTATTGGCTGTTCACAAATGTATTCCTGCAGTCTGCATCAATATTTGATTTATTTTGTTTGTGTTTTTGTTTCTCTCCATTTTCTTTCTAAAATGAAGGTGGAGAAAGATTTTGTTTACTTGTAGACCTCTTAAGTCAGACCATAGGATCCCATGTTGTCAGATGGAATTGCTGCCAGTGTAATGATTTTCTCAGTAAAGAAGAGGTTGCACTGTGTGTTATGTTGCACCTGGTCTTTAAAGGCCCTCTATGACACTATGAACATAATGTTTTTTCCCTGTTTGTCATCATCACTACTGATGCATTAAACTATACAGAGTATAAAAAAACTGTATGACTTCTTCTGTCCGTGTTCCTTCCTCCCGTCCAACCTGTAAGATCTTACTAAAGTCTATAATTCTGAGAAAGTGAGCTTTTTGAATGTAAATTGTGTAAACTTGAAGAGTTCCTCTCGGAACTTTCACTTATTTACAACTTAATGTTGTAATGTCCTCTATAGCAAATCTGAGTACTAAACTGTTGAGCAAGGTTATACACATTCAAATGGCAATAAACAATCCCAGATAAACAGTTTATGGATAATTCACAGTCTTTAATGTTTCATTTACAATCAGTTTCATCTGTTTTCATCATGAAATGTTTTTTTTCCCACCTCAGTGCTACTCCCGTTCCTCCATACGATGGCAGTACAATGTTGGGAAACAATTACTGAAGTCCCCCTGCGCATATAGAATGTCACCCGCAATCTGCAATAATCTTTCACACGTCACTCATACTTCCGTCTGCTTACTTCACTCACTCCTTATTTATCAACGTTAGCTCTGATTTGTCCAAGTAATTTAACAGCTTTGTAGACTGACAGTGCATTTGTTTTTTACATTTCGTTGCTTAAATCACCAAGATCATCATTTTTATCTGATCTAGGTCGACAGCTGTACTCGACAGAGTTGGTTGCCTGTGTTGTATTTCTCATAAACTAATTAAAACATCTGATAAGGAAAAGTGATATGCCGTAACTAACACGCAACATATCTTCCATCAATGACCACGGTTAGTCTACTTAAGCACACCAGGCATTTAGATTGAGAGGTTGTCATCAGATAGAACCAACCAACTAAGAACTAACACCGGGTCCAGTCCGGTTCTTGTGATGTCTCAGGCCATCACCTCAGGTTCCACCTCAGGCATTACCCGTCCCCGTCGACCAGGCCCTCAGGCGCGGGACGCTATGAAGTCCACGCGGCCCGGTTGTATAATCGGCGGCATGTCCTTTGAGATCTGTGAGAGATCCTTCTTGTCGGCACAAACTCCTGTCAGTAAATCTGTATTGAACAGCTCAGAGGAGCGTTCCTCTGCAGGCATTTGGTTTAAGTCATTCTGCTGCGCGATATTCCTGGGCACAAATATTGGGAGCGGCAGAACATTCTTATAAGGCTGCTGGTATTTCTCCAACTTGTATCCGTATCTTCCGATGTACAACGATTGATCAAGGTGTCTGCGTACCACAAAATGTACCCACCGCTGTTGTTCGTATGATTCTCTCCGCGAAGTATCGTTTTCAATAAGTCCCACACTGTGAAAAATAACAAACAATAGCCTACATTAATAAAAGTACAGCAATCACATCAATGATTATAATAACGATACTACTACTATTAGTAGCAGTAGGCTAGTAGTAATAACTAATAACAGAAGAAATGTGGTCTTTCCCCCAGCAGCAACATTGTTAATTTTAAAGCATTTATTTTTAGTGAGTTTTTTTTTCACTACATACTTCAGCTCTGGTCTTGTTTCCATCACCACGTCTAACCAGGTGGCTTCGTAACCTTCCTTCCTCTCCTCATTCTTCTCCTTCAGGTCACTGTAGGAGTTCACCAGGTAGGTGCGGGGGTTCCGGCTTAAGCAGTGCATCCTCCTTGTCCTTTGAGACAAACGGCTCTAATCCACCGGATTTGAATGATGACTTGTTTTAGAGTGACCTTTGTCTCCGTGGACATGACAGTGCACCAGCCAAGGGCTGCCCTCACCCTTTAAATAATGCTGTGTCTATTTTTACCCCACTACGCCAGGGCACATGTCTTCAGATTGGCTTACTACAACATGAATTGAGGCAGTGACTAAATCCCATGTCAATCTCATGGCCATACATCAGACAGCTTCTTGAACAGGGCGAGAGGGTCTCATCTTTCATATACCTGCTCCATGTGCTGCTTAGTGGAAGTTTACTAAGTTCCTCAGGCACATCTATAGGTCACGGGTCCATAAATGGACCCAAAGAACTTACTTAATGCTTGTTACACAGTTTTTATTAGGAGATTATTTTCCCATTTCACACAAAAGGTCAACTACTGAATGAGCTGAGTGTCAACATCCTTCAGTCATCAACAACAACAACAACAAAAATCATCAACTGTTCTTTTGAAGTGAGCAGTGAGCATGAGAGATGAAAGATGATATTTGAAAGCTGTGGATGATCCATTGTCTTGTCTTGCTGGAATTTTTTAGAAGAACACAGAGGTTAAAAATACACTAAGGGCAGAGAATTTCTCAGACACTAGCAATAATTGGAGGCCTTGGTCTGTGACAGAGATGTCATCACCATGGCAGCCCTAGGAAGAAGTAAGGTGCTGAGGGGACAGTTCTGATGTGTGTCCATGAACCCATGACATCACTTGGGTACCCCCATATCCCAATAATAACAATTGTAGAATGATTAGTATTAAGCATGGGCCTGCCAAACTTTCAGTCAATCATGTTTGAGGTCTGGATATAACATATTCATATCCATGCCATCTTACTTGAAAGCAGTCAAGGTGTCCTCTACAGCAATGCAGGCATAATGTTGAGTGTAGATGTTAGCATGTCATACCACATAGGTCATCAATCACAGAAGTTATCTGTGTTTCCCTTGTACAGAGAGATTGAGTGCATTGTTATCTGTTGTCACAGTGCTTGGTAATGGCCTTGAATAACTAAAGTGGTATCTCTATGCAAACTTCTAAATGTTTGTCTTTAACCTTGGCTTCAGAAGCAAGTAAGTAAAAACTTATCTTTCATAAGAAAACAAGCACCCAGCTAATTTTAGACTAAAAATGATAACTGGAAGCAAGAATGAATGCATACCATTCCAAGGCTTTCCCAGGCTTGATTTCAGTTTTTTTTTTTTTTTTTTTTAATTTGCACTTACTCAATTTTCCTGCTGACGGAACAATCACATCAATGGATGATGTTTCAGTCACTCACTACAGCAAATCAGTTCTTCCCCAGGGTCCTATTAGCATTAAAGGGGGAAAAAAATCAGCTGTCTATCTGATGGGTAGAAATGTGTTGAGACACACAGGGAATTCTCTCGCGGCATTCCATACAAGATCCAGCCTCAGGTTTCAGTAGCCACAGCCAACGGCACTTTACCTCAGGAACAGATACCCCACCGCTTGCCAACGGCATGGCGTCTCCACAGATCGCCTCTTCTCTCTGTAATGGGACACCTACACAGCAAACTGTGCTTGCCATAAGGGTGTGTGTGTGTGTGTGTGTGTGTGTGCGTGTTTGTGTTTGCATGTGTGTGTGCCTTATGATGGATGGAGCGAGTGATGAGAATGCCTCACCCCAAAGAAACCGATCCTACTGGGCTTTGGCTGGAACCTTGGAAAAAAAAAGTAAAAAGTTTCTCTGTCAAGAGTCCCTCAAACAAAATCCCTGAGCTGACCCCTGTAAAATTACTGGCCAACCATGACGTTTCACCACTCCATAAAATATGATTATGTAACACAAATCAGTACATCTTAATAAATTACTTACATTTTTTCAAATTCATTGTGAAATCAATCAAAGTCATTTTGATTGATGTAATGTAGTTGATGTGAACGTAAAGGGCTGGCAGTTTTATGATGTTTGTGTGCCACATTTATCCCATGAAAGGGGGGTTGTGAAAGTGTGGAGTCAGACGTTACTATCATGCTCCAGTGACATCAGAGGTGAAGAACGTTGGAGGCGATCACAGACCATGACATCAGAACAGACTGTCCTCAGTTGTCGTCGTCGTCGACTTTGAAAAATCCCCTAATGGTTTTTCATTTCTTCTGGGGGAAGGTGAACTTGATGCAGATGAAGACGTCCCAGATACGTTTCTGTGAGCTTATGAGATTTAGGCCCACATTTCATAGCTGTGAAGAGATGAGCTATTTTCACTTAACTTAACTTTAGAGCAACTCATCCTTGCGTTGTGAAAATTGTCTAATGTAAAGGGGATACAGTGTACCTTGACTTATTATATAAAGGGGCAAAACTGTTAGCCATCGTAATCCTTGTGTCATAAACACAAGCTTTGTAATTAGAGTACTGTATGCTGACACTAACAAATTAAACCCAACTCAAAGTTCAAACGGACTTTTTTTGATTTCCCCCCTGCTTGGAGACGCCTATTTATAGCATGACTTAGTGGGAAAAACAAATTCATTCACCCAGGGCAACCTGGCGCACACAAACGAATGCTGAGTTGATGTTTCACTGTCATCAGCTACACCTGTCCCACGCTTTGTGTATGTCATCAGGGTCTCACTTGAAGCCAGGTGTTTCATCGCATCACACACAGGCAGCTCTCTTGGGACTCTACGCCGTGACAGGGACACATCTATCCATATGACCATGTGGTATTCAGATTCAGAGTGCGTGTGTGTGTGTGTGTGTATGTATGTATGTATGTATGTGTGTGTGTGTGTGTGTGTGTGTGTGTGTGTGTGTGTGTGTGTGTGCGTGCGTGCGTGCGTGCGTGCGTGTGTGCGTGCGTGCGTGCGTGCGCGTGTGTGTGTGTGTGTCTGAAACAGTCAGACAGCCTGGTCAAATCTGACATTTTAGCGCTCTGCATATTCCCAAAAGGCCGATTCATTATACTTTGTGCAGACAAGACAAAGGTGAAAAGAACACTGTCTCAAGGTGACCAACTGCCTATTACCTGTTGGTTATTTACCAGAGAGAAAGTTGACAATACCACTGAAGTAAAAACTGCTTGATGGTTAAATGTAAATACTTTTGTGTTTAAGGAAATCAAATGAACAATATCTATGACTTTACATATGTAAAGATATTCCTTTGATTAACTTACAACTGTCACTGAAACGGAAGACCAGAAAACTCTAACTCGGTCACGTAGGCCTATATAAAATATAACCTACACTGGAATTTCAGATGAGAAGTAGTTCAGAATTTAGCTTAGGAAATAGCGACACCTAGTGGCAATACTCTGTCTGATCAAAGCACAGGCTAAATGATGCACCTGCCTGACTTCAGAGAATAGGCTATCTCCAAGTAAAATAACAGCAGCGATAAAAATCACCGACTGCAGGAAACAGGAATAAAAATGCATCTTTCTACTTTGCTAATGTGCTGCTCACGGAACCAACTGAAATAACAGCTATTATGCTTTGCTCTAAGTTCACGTCTGATTTACTGCCAACATGTAAACCTTATTAAAATACTACAGGACACGAAGAGTTAAACGTTTCGAATCATCCGCTGACCCACTCTTAGACAAGGAAGCAGGAAGTGGCGATTAGTGCACCGTTTGCATCGCTCACAATCTCGACTCGGGCTCGGGCGTGCAGCACAGGTTTTCATGGGCTATGGCAGGGAGGGACGTTTTCCACATTCGCCAGTCCGACTTTTAAATGGGGAGGTGCTTTCGAATGCCGAGCTGAGCCTTCGTTTTTTTCCACAACGATAAATGAATGTGTGTTCAACAGATGTGTCAGTGTCACAGTAAAGGCACTGCGGTAGTGTGGAAAGACTGGAGCAGCCATACTTTATAGTAAGGTAAGAATTTCACTGTTCACCTATCGTGATGGTGAGCTCTATATATGGTTCCTAGAGAAAGCGCATGGATAGGCTAGCTCTGAAAGGAAAAGTAGGCTAGAAGTGGGACTGTCCCAGAACAACCTTTCTGTTGAGGACATTATATTTAAAGCTGCGCACTGTGAAGAAGGTCTATGTTAGCAATACATATTCCATTTTATTAAAATGTTGTGACTTTTTTCAAAGAAATGCAGGTATGACTAGGCTTACTGCGTGACCAATGCGTCAGGAGATTGGAATTAAAATCCATTATTGAGAGGCTGTTTGGTAAAATTGCATTTAAATCACGTTATCCGATCAGTATTCAGTAATATTTTAATGTCTCGGCTGTAACTACAAAAAAGGTGGCTGTTGGTCACGACCATTCAGTGGTCACGATATGGTCAGAAATATCTTTTTTGAAGACGCACTTCTCTGAGCGGTGGGATGTAACAACCAGTAGCTCTAAGAAGCTTCGGTTCCTAAGGAAAGTCAAGCCCGAAGAGACTGAAACTGATGGGAACAATAAGTTCTCACAATTATAAAATCAAAATGAATGCAGAAGATATCTTAAATGTATCCATTGTTGGAAAGCTTAACACAATAACATGTGTTACTGCCATCATTTTATCCAAAACTAGGGACAGAGGACCTGATCACCTGAACATGTGGCCAGGTGGTTTTGACTGGTTCCATTACTTAAGTATGTGCGATGTTGGGACACAGTTGGTGGTATTCACTGCTCTACTGCAACAAACAAGACCTCTGCAGCCTTTTGATAGAATGACACTGCAGAAAAAAAGACTGTTGATTTGGGCACCCCGATGGGTTTATCACAGGAGAGTCATAGATCAATGTCAGACACAGAAATAAACAAATTTTCGACTTGGTACTAATTAGTGTTAAATTAGTGGGTCTATGTCTACAAAAAAACTCAAATATACAGCGAGGATAACAAGGACAGAAGGAGCTTTTAGTGCATGTAATCCTCTGCTGTATGTTTACTTTCAAGCTTATTGTTTGGTTATGTTTGTGCTGCTAAGGGGAGGAGAGGTTAGGCATTGACCCAAGAATGCTGATAGGATCTGCTGGTGCCCTGCTCTTGATTGTCCACACACACACACACACACACACACATACACTCCCCTGCTCCTTTTCTAGCCAAACTGGAGAGGCATGCTCAGGGAAGAATTTCACAAGACTTCAACCAGGACTAAACCCAAACACACCGACATCTCCCCCCTAAACTCTCTCTCTCTCTCTCTCTCACACACACACACTAACACATTATGCATCACAAATAAGACATTCAAAAGTAAGCACTCACTTTATAGCTACTGTTAAAATCAGAGGTGATGGCAAATATTCATTTCACAAACGGTTTCACAGGTTTTTCTTTAGATGTTATTGTGCCACACCTTCTCATGAGGGGATGCAAATTTGAGAGTTTGGCTCTCCAGGAAGAAGTACAGAACCTGTGTAAGATGTTTACATGGCTTGACATAATAGCATCCTCTGAGTGGCTTTGGTTTTAGTGGTTAGTGAAGGAAGTTGCAAAGAAAGTTAGTAAAGCGTGTTTGTGATGCTCTTTTTTAAACAGAGTCTCACATTGACTCATTTGCACGAGACAAACTTAAATGACCACACACTGGCCAAATTAGAAAAGGAGCTCTTCATAACCTGCAAACTGTACCTAGTGTAATGAAGGTCATGTTTGTTATTGCGGCTGGAAATTTCCACTTTACTGTTTGTCAAAACACACATCTGAAGCCAAGTATGACAATGGCAAGGAAAAAAATACAGTGACATCCAAAACTGGTTCTCCAAAGATAATCTCTCTAAGATGATGATCAGTTGTCATTTTCTCATGTTTATCTGATGTAAGGAACACACACACACACACACACACACGCATGTCATGCTGTCAGCAAAAGGTGAGACAACAACATGAGCTGTCTTGCTTCATACTGCAGTGCTAAAAGCCTTTTTGGGTTTGTATACTTCCATAATTTAGTGAACACTGTTTTTCTCATTTGACGGATAAATTGGTGCAAGTCAAATTCAAGTTGTTAAACAGCTCGGAAACAGAAAAAGTTAATACTTTTGTCCTTAATACATTATGGAATAATTTGAATTAATACACACATGCACACACACAGTCTCTGTCTCATGCAAAAACACACCCCCATACACCCACTCAACCACACACACATATACACACACACAGATGACATACACACACACACACACACACACACACACACACACAGACAAAGGCTTTATGTGGCACACTGTACTCCCAGGATATCTGACTGTGAATTTGTCACACATTTTATGTCAGCTCTGCTGAGTGTGAAAGGCCACAGCACTCGTAAGAGACTCGCGAGGACCGCTCTCCTCATAAAATAGCACTCTCCTTATGAAGGGTGACTGGGGCCCTGCTCAGTGTCTCTCTGACCGTACCTGATATTCTTCACAACATAAGCAGAAAGAAGAGGCTGCTGCACACTCTAAAAAATAATGGTTCTTCAGAGAAATGCCATAGAAGAACCTTTTTCAGTGCTTCGAAGAAGCATCATGGCAAAGGTTCTTTAAAGAACTATTTGAGGCCGATATGACATAACATAGTCCATCATGACCTGAGGCTCTGAAGAACCATTTCCAATGTGAAGTACCTTTCACATACATGCTAAAAATAAAGGTGCTTAAATGGTTCTTTAACCATCTCTGGTTGGTTCCATCAAAAGTGAAGACTTTTCTATGACATTGATGAACCGGTACTTGCCCCATTATTTTTTAGAGTGTGGGTGCTTACCTGATTACTTTGCCAATGTAGCGTAAGCAAGTGTGTTATCGGTGGTGAGAGATATTCTGATGCAAAATCAGCTTACAAATAAACGTTATAAGTTCACTTACTCAAGCTTCGTAAGTTCTTTTTCACCAGGTAAAGCATTGTTTAAATTGGAACAGCTGCGAAGTGGTTGATTATAGGCGATATGCGGACAATGGGATCTCTTCCTCTATGTCCTTTGGAAGACATCACTGTCTAAAGCATGTGTGACAGACACTAATGTTACAAGAGGCTGGACACAAGGGAGCGGTGTGATAGGATGCAATAACCCCTCCCTATTTTGGCACTTACTGTACTTTGCAGAGTCATGTTTTTTTGTTTGTTTTCAAAATCAGATGAATGCTTAACTAATTGGCGAAATTGACAAAATTATTGTATCACATTTACCAGACGCTTTTATGCAGAGGAACACGAGAAAGCAAGGCATAGCAAAGTTAGTGCAGCCAGGCTACAGGACAGTGACGGTGAATAGAAGAAAGGATAGTACTCTTGGAAAAAAAGAGTCTTCACAGGCTTCCTGAACATAGAGAGGGATTACCCTCTTCTACCAGCTGGTAGCTTATTCCACCATTGAGGGACAACAATGGAGATCCGTTTAGATTGAGATCACCTTGTGTGAGCAGAGGCCAAGCCCAGATGATTTGTAAGTGAGGATCACGACACCCTGGATGGGACATAAGCCTTTATTATAGCCTTTAGATAAAGCAGGGGTGGACCCTGAAGTTACTTTGTAGGGTAGAGTCAAAGCCTTCTGCTTAATTCGAGGAGCCACCGGGAGCCAATGCAGATTAACAAACACAGGCAGCCTGTTTACCATTTACAAAATCACTAGTGGGCATTGCACTGGGGACTAGCACGGTCATAATTAGTGCCAGCGGCCCAATCAATTCTCCGCTCTCTCTGTCTCATCCACAGGGCCATGGAGGGTCTCTCTCGTGAGGCTGCCCAGGTGAGAAGATAAACAAAGCCACAGGGTTCCCAAGGATCTCCTCCATCCCTCCCTCCGTCCCACGCACCTCACCCGCACCCGCTGTCATGGCTGACAGCCCCTCTGCACCTGAGGTTGTGTTCTGTAAGCTGTGCCTCAACGTCCATGCAGAAGAAGACACCAGCTCCCTGCAGGCCTGCGGCTGTGTGTTTTGCACTCAGGTTAGTACCAGGACACTATGGCCGGTGCATGAATAACATGGAGAAGAAGAGAAGGCCGAGGTATTTGTGTGTATCTGTCTGCTATAGGTAGGCCTGGTTTGGGGGGGGGGGGGGGGGTGTAATTAGGATGGTTCTTACGCCTCAGCATTAGCATGGGGGGGGCTTTGAGGACACTAATAATATCATTCTTAATATGAAGAGGGGCCCAAAATTGCATTATTTCTCAAAGCTCAACATTACCTGCAGCACCCCTGTGGCTTATCGTGTACAGATGAAATCCTCCATTGCATGTCAGCGATCGTCTGTGTGCCCTAGGGCTGGGAATTCAGTTTATGATTCAGAAGTGAGCAGCTGAACCATGTGGGTTCAGATACAGGGTGAGCCCTCAGGACTGGAGAGAGAGCGTTGTTCTTTTTTGCGAGTCACGAGCAGGTGTTTATCTACACAAAGGCTTTTGGTTGCTAACGGTAAGGACACTCACGCAGACTGACTGTAAACAAAACACAATGGCTTCTCAGTGTTTGCCTAAGAACACCCCGTTTGTTTTCCCATTTTGGCTCTGATAAGCCCGGCCAAACAAGTTCTGGTCAATAAGCAGAGTAAGTACAATACCGGCAGACTGTGCCACGTTTTTTTTGTGGGGCCACTTGGCCAATATTTATGAGGCTGGTAATGGGAAGCTGCTGTTGTGTAACTGAGATCGGTCTGGTAAAGGGAAGTACTGAACCTGTTGCTCAAAACATGGCCTTTGTCCTTTTCGTTTTGATGATTTGAATCAGCAGGTCATTTTACTTCTTCTTTAGAAAACAGATGTCTGGTGGCGAGTATGAATTTGTTAAGTCCTAAATATGACAGACATAACCTCAAAGATGTTCACTGACTCAATGTTTTATTACTATAAACAAAATGCATCATGCACAGCAGCAAGCTGTCTGTTTAATATTTATCTCACAAAAGTTATATATGTGCATATGTCAAATGAAGCTGTAAGATGATACGAACACACTGTTCACACTGTATGGACATACTGGAAATGCTTTGTTTTTGTTCACATATGCGTAGTAAATGATGTAGGCATACTTGCAGACACACAGTACTTTTAGCCTGCAGCAGGTACCAAGTTTTGACCCTAGTTTTGCAAGCACTGTTGAGCTCATATGTTGCACGTCACAGCTGCTCAACCACATGAGTGGGAAATGTGTCAGGCTGACAGGTCTGGTTTAACCTGCTGTACTAAGGTTAGAGGTACATGCACTGATTCTGTCTCTCTCTTTCTCTTTCTCTCTCTCTCTCTCTCTCTCTCGCTCTCTCTCTCTCCCACTCCCAGTGTCTGCGGCAGTATGTCCACCTGTCAGTGCGTGAGGGTGGGGGTGCCCCGATCACCTGCCCTGACCTGGCCTGTCAGGGCACAGAAGGACTCTCTGACTCTGAGGTACCATGGCAACGTGCCGTATTAATATGCACATGAAAGGAGATCATGACCAGAGATATCCCTAAGTCCTTCTCTCTTCTCATCTGTGTTACACTGTGTTTTCTTACTCTTGTAGCTTCTTTGTTCTCTCTCTCTCTTTCTCTCTGTCTCTGTGTGACTGCCTCTCTCTGTCTCTCTTTCTCTCTCTTTCACACACATACACACACACACACAAGTACAAAACACACATGCATACATTGTTGTGTATACCCTTTTGTAGTTATGAATTTGACATCTGAAGTCCCCGGATCAGAGCTGCTGGCCAGTGACCAAGGCAAAAAAAAAATGAAAGTCACAATCCACACGCATTCTCGGATTAGTAAATGTGGCAAAGTAAAGCCACACAGCTCCAAATCAGACTGCTAGTCGCTTAAACCCTCTGTGCTTTAGAGGCTGATTTCATTATAAGCTTCTCCCCAGATGCTTGTGCTCGTGCTTTGCAGCCAACGTCCAGCCAACGTCCCCAGTCTCTTGGGAAATCAACATTGCAAAACTTGCAGTGTGACTCCTGAGAAGAAGAGGGGGAAAAAAAGCATGGGAAACGGCCACTTGAGACTGATGGATGACATTTCTGTGATTGTTACAGGTGGCCTGCTATGTGTCTGAGGACCAGGCTGAACTGTACAAGCGGCTCAAGTTTGAGAAAGGTACTGTAGAATACAATACGACATACTTTTACTGTCTCAAAGAACATTTACCCCGAACTCATTTGCTGCACACATGAATGATGACCCCACACATTAGAAGGAGATAATAAACGTTAATAAATAATACATAGCAGACTGTTAGTAAAGAACACTAATAACAATAAAACCAAATAAAACACTAAAACCATAAAAACAATATAGACATTACAAATAGAACAGTAAAAACAATACATCATAAAATATAGCTGCAGTTCTGCAGGAAGTGAAATGATGTGAAAGGAGCTGATGCATCAGGCTAACATGTCAAAACGTTGCTCAGAAAATGGCCTCACTTCCTCTTTAGTGCCCTCAACATGAATTTTGTATCCAGCGCAGGCTTTTGCTGCATTATCCCATTCCACACAAGTCCAACTTTGACCTGTTTGGTGGCACGAGAGGATGTGCATCATTCTCAATGAAATGAAACTTGCTGAAATGTATCTTGGGGCTGTCCTTAGTGTGCAAATTTTCGAAACAAATCTTGCATATGGTTCTAGGGGCTGCCATAGACTCCCATGGTGGAATAATAATAATAATAAGAAGAAGAAGAAGAAGAAGAAGAAAAGCTAGAAACACTTGGGGTGCCGTTGCAGCTTTGCTGCTCGGCCGGCCCCCAATAACATTGTGTGCAGACAAGTGGTGGAGGATGTGATCTGATGTGACCAGAGATGACCTGAGGTCTGACGGCCATCTGGTGGCATTAACAAACATGAATTCCCCTCAGGGGTAACGGACAGCGATATTTCTCATCAAACATTCATCTAACATTCACCGGGTTTTACCCCGATTAGTTATTCAACTTCATTAGCCTTATTTTCCCTCCACTCTGTAAAGCTCTCTCTCTATACAGTATATATATATAGTCTTGTTTTTGAAGTTTTCCAAATTTTATTCCTGTTTTCTTTCCGTGTTATATTGACAAAGCTGTTCCCCTTGGGAACATAACACCGTTGTGTGAATTCCAAAGGAAAGCAACAGACCAAGAGTCAAAATAAAGTTCATGAACGAAGCCCTTTTAGGGCGCAGCAGGCCAGACAAAGAGCTTATTTAAACTGGAATAAGGAAGTCTCTCTCTGCCCTACACATGGCTGCCCGGCAGATGCCAAATTCTCCTTAGTATGCCTGATCTCATCCACAGCCCCTGTCGAAGAAGACTGCAGAGTCTTGTTACTGCTTTAAGGAAGACGTAGGAGCTGGGAGAACCAGCCTGGGAAAGTAAATGTCCTACTATAGGCAAATCTGAAATGCTCACTCATTCACTGACACAGCGAACCAAGTCAGCCAGTGTAACTATGTAGCACACTATGTAGTGAACAAGTGAGGATTTAGACAGATTTAATGTATTGAAGCTGTTTAGTGACATGGCTAACAAAACACGATATATATGGTGGTATGTCTCTGTTTTGTTTGTCAAAAAAGCTAATAATGGACAAAGTAAAGGACAAAATGAACATCAAATCCGAATGAAATGCTGCATCCATCTGACTCTATCTCCATTTTTTTTCACAGGGCTCAAAACAGCCCTTAGTCCACTTTACATAGCTGTGTGGTGGACCGAATGTCAGGTCATGGTTTTGTTTTTGATTCTTCTTCTTCTTGTTGTTGTTTTACTTTCTGTCCTTAGAGGTGCAGCTGGACCCCAGTAAGGCCTGGTGCCCAGTGCTGGACTGCCAGGCCGTGTGTAGTGTCATCCCTGGCGTG
Source organism: Setipinna tenuifilis (assembly GCA_030347295.1). Taxonomy (NCBI): domain Eukaryota; kingdom Metazoa; phylum Chordata; class Actinopteri; order Clupeiformes; family Engraulidae; genus Setipinna; species Setipinna tenuifilis. The sequence continues at coordinate 17,430,121 of CM059277.1, forward strand.
GAGGGCATGCCCACTCCTGTGCCCTGCCCGGCCTGCCGCACCATCTTCTGCTGCGGCTGCATGCACCTCTGGCAGGAGGACCACGTCTGTTCCAGCAGCCAGTCCCTGACACCAGCCTCGTCTGATGATGACCGGTCAGTGTGTGTGTGTGTGTGTGTGTGTGTGTGTGTGTGTGTGTGTGTGTGTGTGTGTGTGTGTGTGTGTGTGTGTGTGTGTGTGTGTGTGTGTGTGATTTTGTGATTGGTCAATGTTTCGAGCTGTAATCATTTCCCTAAGTCAAGATCTAAATAAAAGTATTAAAGTGTGCGTGTGCGTGTGCGCGTGCGTGTGTACGAGTGTGTGTATGCAACTGTGCATGTGTATGTGTGTGTGTGCACGTGTATCTGTGAAGTAGACCAAAAAGAGACAGACCATATTTGTAAGTCAAATTACTTTGGTTAGTCTATCAACTCTTCAGTCTTTCTGAAAGGCAGCATAGAAATGTTAAAACTTGTATGCTTAAGAAAAAAAAACAGAACTCCCGCTCTCTGTCCACTCTGCAAGCAAGATTTTTTTTTATTTCACAACGTTTTGGTCATAAACCTTCATTAGGTTGCTTCATAGGTGCTTATCAGCTACAGCTGTTTGCTGTGGACTCACATCACTGACTCATTTTCTTCTGTGTGCATCTAGAAGTTCTACAGACTCTACGGTCATCAAGCAGTGTCCCATGTGTGGTGTCTACATCGAGCGCAACCAGGGATGTGCCCAGATGCTGTGCAAGAACTGCAAGCACACCTTCTGCTGGTACTGCCTGCAGAACTTAGATGTAAGCAGCGGCCCCCTGTCCTCCCTTCACTACAGAAAAGCAAAACTGCAATGCTGAGGCACTTAGGCCATTCCAGTCAAGTGCTGGGTAAAAGATAAAGTTGATGTAAAAAAAAGAAAAAGAATACCTGCTCACTGTTTTTCTCTGCTCCTAAAGTGATTGGCTTGCGCAATGTTTTGACCAAGAAGGTCTTCGTTTGGTGGAGAAAAAAAAGCCAAAAAGTCATTTAAGCATTACCTAAAAATCTGAGCTCCAGGAAAATGTGAATGAGGAATATAGCGATTCACCTCTTGTGTAGAATGTGTAGTTTTGTTGCACTTTCTATTTGTTTTAGCACAGCTACAGCCAGAGATATAGCAGGTGATTTAACTTTTTGTTTTACCATATTTCATTACCTTCACACAGGGTGACATCTTCCTAAGGCACTATGACAAAGGCCCCTGCAGATACAAGCTGGGCCACTCTCGAGCATCTGTCATGTGGAACAGAGTGCAGGTGAGACTGACAGCGAAGTTCATTAGCTCACCTTCAGTGTTGGTAAACGTCCAAGAATGTACACACCTTTATGTTCAGCAGATGCATGTGTACATACCTGTCCGAGCCATGGTGAGGGTATGCAGTTTTGTGTTAGCATGCTGAGAACAATGGGAGCAAAAGAACTAGGGATAGACACCAGTTTACTGTGCTTGCTAACCGGTGCTGCCACCGTAATGACTAGCTAAAGCCAGGAGTCATGAATTAACAGGCCTTTTTTTTATAATAGTCAGAAACTCACCACGGGAATATCCTTAAGCCTTCAATACAATCTTGTCTGTATTATTGTGGTTGAGAAAATGACTTTTTGACTGATTTATTTAGAAGTCAGTCAGACTCCTGAGGAACAGCCCAAGGGTGTTTCTGTATTCCCACGAATTCTGACAAGGTCTGAATCAACAAAACATGCCACTGGTGAAATGGGTGTTGCAACCTGGAGTCTTGTGCAGTCATGATTGCTAGCTTCAGTCCGGGCTGCCAACTTTTAAACTCTGCTTGGAATGAGATTCGGAGGTCTGGTAGCAGTATTGGAAGGTGTCCATCCCTGGGTTAGCCCATTAATTATCATAAATTGGATCATTTTTTTTAACCGTATTTTAACAATCTGGGAAATAGATGCTTAGCATGAGTGCTTGAGAAAATTACCTTTGCGTAACTCTCTGATTCCTGATTGAACGCCCTGAAAAGTAATGGTTACTGTCATCCATGACAAGAATAGCATTGCACTATTGTACATTTCTTGGCAACCTCTTCGTCAAAACATGTCCAGTTTAGAAAAAAACACAAGGTACTTGTGCATCTAGGAAGAGTACCTTTGGGAGGAGAGATTTAACCCTTCCCTACTACAAACCTTATTCTAACATACTATTGTTTTGGATGAACTTAAGGTTTTATTATTATTATTCTGTTATTTTCCGAGTGCTCAGTGAATCGTCCTATTGTTAGGTTTAGGGTCTAGTTGGTCTGTGAAAATTTCCAGGACACCTTAGTCAGTAGTGCAGCTCAGAATCTACGAGTGTGTTTTTGGCCTTTAGTCAGTATACACCCTCCTCTGAGGCAGCCCCGGTAAATTGCTGGAAATGCACATTTCTCAACCAGTACTGAATCATAATAAAGCAGAGTTTAAACACAGCCATAGTGAAGATAGTGTTTGTGCATGCAGCCACCTAGTGCACTGAAATGGAGTTGCAGATTTCGGATTACGGATATTTCTAGCAGCACGTTGTCCTTAAAAAAACTGTCAGAATATGAACATGCTTGGGAAAAGCAGACTTGGTCAGATTTTACAGCAGTTCTCACCTCAGTTTGAGTGGATTATGTATCTTTTGAACTGGCACTGAGCAGTTATAAGAGCTTAGATTAGGACTTAGATTAGCCTATTCTGTCTGAACCCATCCTGTCCCATTATCTGTAATTTTATGCCAATGCCAATTTAATTTCGACATTTTTCTTCATAAGTGCACCATTATCACTGATTATTACAATATAGCTCTGTATAATTAATTTAAACTTATGTAAAAAAAATATACCTGTACATAGAAGGCCTTTATGATCACGGGCCCGGCCCACCAGGAAAGTGGCGGGAAATCTCAGCCAAGAGGTCGGGTCCGGTCCGGTCTAGTCAGGCTTGTGCAGAGAATTTAAACAAGTCATGGTGCCTTTTCTGTGCTGCTTCCCCAGGTGGTGGCGGTGCTGGTGGGCGTCAGTATCACCATGCTGGTCACCTTCCCCTTCCTGCTGCTGGCCTCCCCCTGCATCCTGTGCTGCGTCTTCAAGCCCTGTCACGGGAAGAGCAGGAGTAAGAAGAAAAAGATGAAAAAGAATATAAAAAGCGCTCCTGACGACCACTAGCCTAGTCTTCTCCCCTCTCTCTCTCTCTCTCTCTCTCTCTCGCTCTCTCTCTCTGTCTCTCTGTCTCTCACACGCACACACACACACACACACATGCACACACACATCGATCACTTCATGTGCCAATCTAATCCTCACAGGGGGGAGTTACGAAAACAACCAAACCAGTCTTGTTAAAGGTGCACAAGTGCCTCGCTCAAGCAGTGCCTGGTATTTTGTGGTCAGGATTTATGTGTTGCCTTCCATTGATTTATGCAAAAATATGTGTTGTTTATGAGATAAACAACCATGGCTTTGGACCATAAACATAAAAAAATGGCCCCTGAAACAATGTGAAGCATCAGTGTCACGCAGAGGACAAAGACAAGATGGAGAGCTGTGCATGTTTTGTTGTGGAGGGAGGGGACATAATGAGGACATAATTTTAAAGTTACAATAGGCAGTGTGGCAAAGTAGGTTAGAGGCACATGCTGAACACTTTCCTGGAGAAAAGTGTCTGGCATTTTGCAGTCATTCGACAGCTTATTTGGTAATCAATAATATTGTTTATAGTAGTCAAAATACTGGCCAAGCGAAAAAGGGCTGCCCATTGTGTCTTTAATTATTTCCACCCCTTGTTCCAGACCAAAGGTTTTGGTGGTGTATGTTCATACGTATGACTGCATTATGTAAAGTTGTGTTCATGTTAATGGTGTGGGTTTTGAGTTATTTTTACATTTTGTTAATATTTCAAGCCACTGATATTTTGTAAAATATCAATATAATTAAAGTAATCATTAAAACCATGCACATGGACTGACTGTGTTTTATTCTGTCAGAACTTCAGAGGAAAAAACATAAAACACAACAAATCACGAAAACCTTTGAACACAGATTCACAGAGCTAAACACAGAGTTGATTAATATATTGAGGAGGTATGGACCGTTACTAAACTATCACACAATGTTCTTCTAGTGAGGAGGAAGTCATACGTGTGAAGGTAAATTTAATGTGGTCATAAGAGACATCTACTGGTCATCCTCGGTATCAGGAGGGACCGGGTAGTCTACCATACGGCGGAACTTGAAGGAAAACCTCAGAAAAGGTCTTTAAAATGATGTCCACGGAATATTTTCGAGGTAAGCGCGATGCCTTTCATATCTGCACCTCTACTTTATTAGTTGTTCACATGGCAAATAATTCTTATGAAAATCTGCGTGGGTGAGTCTTTTGCAGCGGTTTAGAACAATTGAGTAGTGTTAGATCATAGGTTGTCTGTCTACAGTCTGTCTTTCAATGGCTCCAAAAGTTCATGTTAGTCTGTCAAGGGCTAGTTGATAGGTTACAGCATTTGTAGCGTAGTTCATGCTTGCTCAAGTGTTAGGAACACGTCTGCAGACCATATCCGCTTGACTCAAAAGAGTTTGCGTACGTGTGCTAGTTGCTTGCTTTAGTTTAGTTTGCAACCTGCTGCTTTGCCACTGTTTACAGCACTATAGAAATTCCCAGTAGGCCTAGCTACAGGCATGCCCATTTGTTGCCATAACGCATTAAAACATTAGCATACACTGCGTGTCTTAAAGTAACTTACAACAACAGCTAAAAGTCGGACGCTAAACACTTAGCAATAACTCCTTATGGTAGACCTAATATGCAGTGCGTTTGTTTTACAGACATTTCAAAGATTCAATATTCACCCAGTGCGGGTGCCAGGGACGTGCTGTGCTTCAAGCAGTACAATGCATCGGAGGCAAGTGAGCCCATTGAAAGCACTTTTTGGTTTAAAAAAAGAAATTCCTTGCCCCCTAGTGGTGGGAACTTGCACTCAAATAGATCAACACAAGTTACAATTATAATTGCCATAAAGTAGTCATGTTGCCATTTATTTTTATTCATCAGTTATTCTTGTACTGTTCTTGTCTTGTACTAAGGTTGCCTCAGTCAAATCTTTTAACTATTCAAATCTTAACTGCACATGCACATGTAATTTTATGAACAACTGATGCTGAAGTTTGGCAGTTCTCTTTGATGTAGGATCCTATAACAATGCAGTCTATGCAGATTGTGTGACAGGACTGTACTGAGAGGTTGTGTTAACAGGTGCTGCATGGGAAGACCATGGAGGACTGGCTGAGGTTCTCTGTGTGTTACTGGCATTCCTTCTGTGGAACCGGTACGTTTCTTTTGTTCATGCTGTCAGGACAAACGCATATATTTTTTTCAGTTATTTCATGTTCTCACATTGTTGGAATGTTGTCTTTCTTGCAGAGGTGGGTAAATCTGGCTTCAGAGAGTGATAGGTCATACCACATATTTGTTACAACCATTCACAAAACTATAGATACTGGTCACATAATTATATAAAAAAAATATCTCAGTAATTCTATTCAAAAAGTGATGAATGATTTGATGATTATAACTGACAACTAATATAAGCCCCAAATTGAGTATTTCAGAAAATTAGAATATTGTGGAAAGGTTCAATGTTGAGGATACCTGGTGCCACACTCTAATCAGCTCATTAACTCAAAACACCTGCAAAGGCCTTTAAATGATCTCTCAGTCTAGTTCTGTAGCTACACAATAATGGGGAAGACTGCTGACCTGACATTTGTCTAAAACTATTGACACCTTGAATATAATATACAAGTCTCACTTTTTGAGTAGAATTACTGATATAAATCAACTTTTTCATAATATTCTAATAATATGACCAGCACTTGTATGTGATTCTAATAAGCATAACTCTTCAGCCAGGTAGCAAAATTAATTTGTTTAAAAATGCTTATTGCTCAAGACTATGCTTGTTTATGTGCAGGATTACTTTTGAAAAAACTACGCTTGTTTTTCCTGTGGGCTCCTCATATTGCATTTCATTTCCGCTGGTGGGACCTCGCTTTGCTGGTTAGCAGCAGTTGAGTGGTGTTTTAACTTGTGTGTGTCAGGTGCCGACCCGTTTGGATTTCCCACTCTACACCGGCCCTGGAACGAGGGAGGAAGCGCCATGGACATCGCAAAGAAAAGGCTCCATGCTGCTTTTGAGTTCTTCACCAAACTTGGCGTGAGAAATCTATTTACAGGCTACTTGTGTGAGAATTGTGTCACTCTAGAAACACTGTTTATGTGATTCAGAATTGAATGTACTAAAGTGCAGATACTCCCCACAGATCCACATTAACCTCTTTTTATCTTTCTCTCTCAAGGTGAAGTATTACACCTTTCATGACAGGTATGCCATCATCTGTTGTAATGTGCATAAGGCTGCAAAACGAATAGGTTTTTCATTGTAATCTCAATTTAAACTAATGCAGATATCTTCACAGTAACTGTGAAGGCTGCAATTATTCATACAATTGGAATTTTGTCCAAATGGTTAATCTTCTCACATCGTATTTTTATGTTCACATCATCCTCCTTGTCTCATATATATATATACAGCAAATGAAACTTCAAGAGCAATATCTGTCAGATAGATATTTTCTCCAAAATGTGTACAATGTGTAGCCTTCACAATGCATGTGAACTGTTTCCATATGTACACTCTGTGATATGCACTTTAAAAAGATGCACAAAGAAGCACAACCTCATGGCTTACCTTTTGCTCCTAACATGACAAATGTGCATAAAATGCACTGTAGCCACAGTTTTACCCCCCTGTCAACCTGGACTTTCTGCTCTCACCCACCCTCTGTCAGAGACATGGCGCCGGATGGGTCCACTCTGGAGGAGTCCAACCGCAACCTGGACGAGATGACAGACCTGGCCCTGGAGCTGCAGAAGCAGACAGGGGTCAAAGTGCTGTGGGTCACCTGCAACCTGTTTGCCCACTCCAGGTCAGTTTGAGCAGGGCCCATGCTCAGTCAGTAGAAGCATGGGGAACGTTTTCCTCTTTTACACTTAATTGGTTAACAAATGATTTAATTGTTTTTGATTAGGGTTATTGGTGCAATCATGTTGTCTGTACGTATAGTCCCTCATGGAGATTTTACTTGCAAATCATTGTCTATCAATCAGTTTAAAGTAAAATCAAAACAAGTTCTTTTTTTTAACCCAGCATCAAATGTGTTTAAGGTATATGAACGGTGCTTCAACAAATCCAGATTGCCATGTTTTGGCCTATGCTGCGGCCCAGGTGAAGAAAGGACTGGATGTGGCCAAAAAACTGGGCGCTGAAAACTTTGGTTAGATCATCTCTCATAATTGTTGTTTACAGATGTGACAGGAAGGACCACAGTGCTCTTATTGATTTTTTGTTGTTCTTTGTTTAGTTTTTTGGGGAGGAAGAGAGGGCTTTCATTCCATATACAACACTGATGTGAGTGCTGAGTTGAAGCATATGGCAAACTTTTTCAAAATGGCAGTTGGTAAGTTTTAGAGTTAAGGAAAAATATTTAGAAGGCCTACAGGATTTCTACTGCTGTGAAGCTATGAAGCATCATGTGAAAAATTAATGTACCATTTCTTTTAGCATACAAAGAAAAGATTGGACTCAAATGCCAGTTCCTTATTGAGCCGAAGCCAAAGGAGCCATGCAAGCACCAGTATGATTATGGTAGAGTGCTATTCTTTTGAAAATCCTATATGAATGAAAAAAACATTATTTATTATTATCATCATTTTTTTTATTCAGTGGGTATTGATAACATTTCAACAGGTCATGTCATACCTTGTCAGTGAATGCCCTGATGCCATGTATATTTTTATCCACAGATGCTATGAGTGTGATTGGTTTCCTGAAACATTATGGACTGGATCAGCATTTTAAGCTAAACATCGAGCCCAACCACACCACCCTGGCCGGCCACGCTTATGAGCACGACATCGTCATGGCCTCTGTGTAAGATGGCATGATGATATCCAATCTGTTCATCTTGAAGTGGAAGTAATACGAGTCGTATGAGTCACTCCAGTCACATGTCCCAATGTCTGCCCACAGGCTAGGGCTACAAATGGTGATGTGAATTAAAGTGGGCAAGAGGGACTTTGAAGGGATCAGAAATGCTTGTTGGCTGTTGTCTAGTTTTATTATAGTGACACAGCATAGTTTGTACATTACAGAGCAGTTATTCAGACAAATAATCTATCAACAATAAACCTGCATCATCCTAAAATGTCAAAACAGAAGAGGAGAAATCTTGTTAGGATAGAGTATAGGTAAGATGGACTTTAATAGGCTGAAAATCTATCAGTGCTACTTGGAGGACAACAGATGCAGTTGGCTAGTGTTCTAATGGTGGCCGAGCAGAGTTCAGTTTGTACATCACACAGCATTCAGCCCTCCAATACAGATATCTCTCAGATAAATATCTGGCCAAAAAATACACCCACATCAACACACTAAAGTGCTAAATAGGAGAGCAGAGACCCAAGTGGCCTTGAAAAATGCTGTGTTTTCAGCTGAACATGCATATCTTTGCAACTCCCAGATCTGTCTACCAGTGCATATGCCACTGGGCTGAACATCTTGTCTTCACTTAGTTGTATTATATACACGTTTTTCTACTTTTTTGCTATATTTGTTTATATTATGTTTATAGGTTTTTTACTGTAACACTGTGGGCCTAAGGAGCGCTGCAGTGTCAATCCTGTGTATCACCTGTATGTACGGTTTTGACAGTAAAGCTGACTTTGAAATCAGTCAGCTACTGTGCTGTATGTGTGCAGGTTTGGCATGCTGGGGTCTGTGGACTCCAACACTGGATCTCCTGATCTTGGGTGGGACACTGACCAGTTCCCCATGGACATCAGGAATACCACAATAGTCATGAAGGTCAGACTAGCGAATGTTACACTGTAGGATGTGAAAGGCACGTTAGCATAATTAGGTCCAAAAGTTTAAGTTGGACATTTGAAGCGCAAATTGGCTTTTCTTGGGTAAACGTAACAGTACAGAATAGCAGTTTGCCTTTTAGAGCCCATGTGTGAATGTATTTTCTCATCCTGTATGCCCTTCTCCCCTTAGACTGTGATTGAACAGGGTGGTCTACAGCCAGGGGGCTTGAACTTTGATGCCAAAGTTCGGCGGGAGTCCACAGACCTGGAGGACCTGTTTATAGCTCATATCGGAGCCATGGATGCTTTTGCCAGAGGCTTAAGGAACGCTGTCAGGATTATTGAAGAAGGAGTAATGTCTGGCATGTTGAAGGTGAAAATCCACACATGTATAAAATAACTAACATTTCATATTCTGTATAAAGATCTTATCCAGTAGTACACATTATGGTATTGTGTGTATACCCATAAATCTTTCTCAGACATTTCTCAGCTCTTAACTGTCTCCCCTTACAATGTGTGTGTGTGTGTGTGTGTGTGTGTGTGTGTGTGTGTGTGTGTGTGTGTGTGTGTGTGTGTGTGTGTGTGTGTGTGTGTGTGTGTGTGTATGCACACATGCTTCATTGTTCTTCTAAAATGGGGCAGGAGCGTTACCTGAGTTTCACAGAGGGGATTGGACAGAAGGTGGCGGAGGGCAGAGCCACTCTGGAAGAGCTGGAGGTAGGGCAGTGAGATCTGGTTTTTGGGTATTAGGGTAACAGCACAACCCCTGCCTGTTCATCGGTTACAGACATTAATGTATTCATTTCCCTAATGTAGGTTGATCCAGCAGTATTCTGATCCCATGTTTGTTTTGGGCTTAGATGGGCTTAAATGGGCTTAGATGTTATCATATCATATAATAAATGCTAGTTTAAAACCTTGCATTTTATAATTGCTAAATGTCTGTTTTGGTATTTTGTTTTATAGGAATTCATCAAACAGAATGGAGAACCAAAAGTCACATCTGGAAAGCAGGAGAAATATGAGTCTATTTTTAACCATTACCTGTGATTTAATCAGTAAATTACAGTTTTCTAATTAGGATGAAATTCAGATGATTGTACTCTTGTATTTGTGTGCTTTAGACTTTGGCTTATTTTATGATGTTGTCTGGCCTGTTTTGCCTTGTTGTATATGTGCTGTAGACTTTGAGCTGTATGACAGTGTTGTTTAGTCAGTGTATGTACTACCCTACTTAAAAACTGACATTGAAACGTACTTCACAAAATGAATGCAAAAGTTACATTCTATATAACTCTTTTTAACCACCTTAAAAGTGTTTAGCTCTTCTTTGTTAAACAGTGATTGCATTAAGATGGGATGAGATTTTTCACTGATGCTTAAAACACAGTTGCCTTCACACTGACTAAAGCTTAAACATGCACACACCCCTACCTGCACCTAAGACTAAATAAACTAATAAATAAAAACAACTTTCTATTTAAAAAAGTTTTCCATCGGTTTCTACCCAGCATTTACTTCAGACGTATATTGTTTATCCGTAAATATAATTAAAACATATATCAAATCACAGGTTGGTTGTAGACACCTCTACAGTGACATCACATCATACTACTGTTCCCTCAGTCAGTTCTCCAACCAGCTGTCTAGGATTGGCCAATGGCCAGATAGCGTGAGCTCTGCTCACTGGGCTACGTAGGACCATTGGTAGAATTCGAGTTGCGAGGGCGGGACAGACGCGCCACGACCGTCCAATGAGTTGTACCTGTCATTAGCATAAAATATTCAACATCCCCAGACATCACCGTACCGGTATGAATTCCCCGTGTAGTTTTGTCAATTGAACTTGCCCCAATGGAAGGCAGATAGGCAAGTTTATACACTCCGAATTTCTAACGGGAAAATAATTGGGAGTTCAAGTCTTGTAAACCTGGAACTTATTGCAAGACCATCGTTGTCTTACATTTATTTTAAAGCTTATTTGGCGCTGGAATTTAAACTGGAGAATGCTTATTTATATTTAATTAGGTTGCATTTTCGTCAACGCGTGCACCATTTTTCTCTACAGACAATAGTTTTTTTTTGTCAATCTTACATTTGTTTTATTTCAAAGGATTTTAATTATGTGGACCTTCCTTGGGATTGCAAGTTTCACTTATATGTATAAAAAATGCGACGCTCTAATCGACTTTGCCCACAAAGAGAAAATCCTAGTGGCCGTGGCGTTTATCTCTGTTGGATTGCTATTGACATATGCCAGGTATCGCTATGGACAAACGCTGAAAATTCCTCACATAATACATATGCCGCTGGAGATACTAGCGTCCCTTCCATTCATAAATAAGTTATTCTCAAGAGCATCGGTTTCCCATTGCAGGAGTTCTGCAGGCCTTTGCAAAAAAGTAAGTTTACTCATTTATTAAAACTTAAAAAGTTTGGAAAAAAATGTTGGATATTTCTTCTTGGGCTAATTATTAAAGCTGTGATATCATATATTGACAACTAAGCTATACGTTTGCATTTTTGAGTAGGTCAGGCATACATTATTGCAATGAAGTACTCATATGTCTTTGATACATATTTATTAATTATTTTTTAAGTAATAAATAGGCTGCTCCATAATATTTTGGAACATCTGTGGTTTATTTAAGTGGCCTCTCTCTAAAATGCATGTTAACCTTCCCAAAAGGTAACTTATACATTTAGCCACTGAAAACATTTTTGCATTCCAGAGATGAGATAACAAAGACCCATATACCGATACATTCCAGAGGGCTGGCTTCAAACAATTTAAAAATGTCAGCAATGTCAGTTTTCCAGCCGCCGCTTAACGCGTCCTGTAGGCCTACTTTAACCACCGCTGCGCCCCTCCTGCCCCCTGCCAGTCAAGCACCAGGAGAAAACGACTAGAGGCGCAGACAGCACCCAGTGTGGAGTCCGTGGCAAATGGCACCTCCGCTGGCGACCCGGAGCCGGACGTCCTCATTGTGGGCGCTGGGGTGCTGGGCTCTGCCATGGCAGCGGTTCTGGCCCGAGACGGCCGGCGGGTGACTGTGATCGAGAGGGACCTGCGCGAGCCAGATCGGATTGTGGGAGAGCTGCTCCAGCCTGGCGGCTACCGCGCGTTGAAAGAACTGGGACTAGAAAGTAAGTGAGGTTGCTTATTATAACTCTGCCTCTTTCTTTATTATGTATGATCATAATACTCCTAGCAATGACATCTTTCCTCAGAAATCCACCCTACCCCATTTTGTCTCTCTCTCTCTCTCTCTCTCTCTCTTTCTGTGTCTGTCTGTTTGTCTGTCTGTGTCTGTTTCTCTCTCTCTCTCTCTCTCTCTCTCACACACACACACACACACACACACACAGAATCAGTACTTGCCACATGACCCCCATCTTTGTGGTCTCCTGCAGATGCTGTTGAGGGTCTGGATGCTCACGTAGTCAACGGTTACGTCATCCATGATATGGAGACTGACACCGAGGTGGAGATCCCGTACCCCCGGGAGGACAACGCCATCCAGTGTGGTCGGGCCTTCCACCACGGCCGCTTCATCATGGGGCTGAGACAGGCCGCGCTCGCCGAGCCCAGGTAGGTCCAGACATAGGAAGGGTCCTACGTCTGGGGGGGTGGGTGGGGTGAGCAAAGATGGGCTGGGGTGGACGGTTGCCTCCGCCAGCTAAGCCAATTGGTCATCCACATGTGACATTCTGGTCACACCTTTGTCTCTGAGATGAGTCAGAGTCAGCTGAATGGGCCCAGGTACACCTAAACAATCAGCAGGGCTCAGAAGTTGGAGGGGTGACCCATGGGTTGTAGTTTGTGAGAAGGTTAAATGTGGGATGACTAGGATGTTTTGTGTGTCCATGCCTGTGTGTGTGTGTGATAGTAAATTGTACTTACCTCATGGGATGCTGTGTGTGTGGGAAAGGGGGGTAGTTTTTTGTCAGTTAATGAATTGCTCTTTCTCTCTGTCTTTGTCTCCCTCTCTCTGTTTGTGTGAATGTGTTAGTGCGTGAGACAGAGAGAGTGTGTATGTGTGTGTGTGTGTGTGTGAGAGAGAGAGAGTGATCAATTTAAATCATTACATAATATATTCAGGACAAAGAGAATAAACTTTTTCTGTGACAGCAGTGGTTTAGGAATTTGAATTTGGCGTACAGCCATTTCTCAGTCAAATGAGGAAAACTGTGTTCACTAAATCATTATGGAAGTATGCAAACCCAAACCGTTATGCTGGACTTTTAGCACTGCAGTATATAGCTAGGTGGCTCATGTTGTTGTCTCTCCTTACCTGGCCAGCGTGAAGTTCATTGAAGGAACTGTGATTAGTCTGGAGGAGGAGGATGACTGTGTGACAGGTGTGCAGTACAGAGACAAGGACACTGGACAGATGAAGGTGATCACCTAGATGAACATTTGGAAAATTCTTTTCATTCAGACTGTCATGACTGTCAAGAAAAGTCAGACTAAATGTTTTATGTTTAATTCATTTGTTAGAAAATCAACGCTCCGCTAACTGTGGTGGCAGATGGCTGTTTCTCAAAGTTCCGCAAGAGTCTTGTGTCTGGAAAAGTCAAAACTTCCTCACACTTCGTAGGATGCATCATGAAGGTAAACCCACACAGTACCACCTACATGTTATGGGATTTGTTGGGGTTTAAGGTTTTTCATTAAGTAGATGATAAAAGTCTGGAACTGAAATGAGCTATGAGCCGGGTAATGTTTCTTATGTTATAAGAAGATGAGCATGTGTAGACTACTACTAACCATGCATTCAAGAGTAAGTAAATGAATGAACGACTGAAGAAATTAACTCCAAAAGTTTCCTCCAGGACTCTCCCCAGTTCAAGGCCAACCACGCGGAGCTGGTCCTGGCCGACCCCAGTCCTGTGCTCATCTACCAGATCTCGTCCACAGACACCAGAGTGCTGGTGGACATCAGAGGAGACATGCCCAGAGACCTGACTGACTACATGGCCAACAAGATCCACCCTCAGCTGCCAGGTCTGGAAATATCAACACTCATTTTTGTTGGAAATGATGAATTGAGAAGTGTTGTTTTTAACCAATTGTGACTAAGGACTGCTTTTGGTACTGCCTTTTAATAAGGGAAGTGTGGGGTAGGGGGGCTTATTGTCAGCAGGTGCTGGGTCAAGGCTCAAGAGATTACTAGAGAAAGACAGTAATTGCCAGCCTAGTTGACACTATGGTAGGAAGAGCCAGGAGCCTCACAAGAGTTTATGAAAGATAGATATTTTGTGTTCTACTGGCTGGTCAAAAGGATTTCTCATACCATGAGAACTTCCACCGACCTTTCACCATAAACTGTGCCATCAGACTGGAACAACTTAAGATTTGATTTTAGTTCAAGTGCTTCATCTTGCAATAAGATTAGAGATGCCATTGTAGACATGTTCCTTCTGTTACCAACCCTGAAGGGTAGTTCTCAAAGTGATTCATTTCACAAAATGACAACTTTGCTTTGAGACGAACAGTTGCTTGACCTTCACGCTACTTTTTTCTCCTCAGAACATTTGAGAGAGCCTTTCATGGTCGCTCTACAGAACGATCGCCTGAGGACCATGCCAGCCAGCTTCCTACCTCCCTCACCCGTGAACAAACCAGGTAAACCAGTTTTCACACAACACATCAGCTCAGGTAACCTTTTTGACTGGATTAGATGCAACATCTGATATGACCTCATTTAAGGCTGGGCATGTACAGGCTTGTAAAATAATACACTTGATTACAATAGAACATGGACAGGGATCAGATTCAATTTTTGGAGTGTAGGTAGTACGTTACAACAGTGTCACTGCAGAAACAGGTCATAAATAGCTTTTATATGATAACTTAAGCTAGGGTTCATAATTTACCTGTATAAATAACATGTATTGGCAATATTGCTTTATTGTTGAACTGTAGTATTTCATAGTAGTAATCCATTTGGTATTGAAATGGATTTTATATCTATCAGGTCATGCCTGTCACATCACCACACACCATTAACAGACATTTCAAACTGCAGAAACCGATATCAGGGAGGTGAACAACACAATCCTGTCAACACACTAAGGAAGAAAAATATTGTCAAAAACACTGAACAGGCTAATGAGAGGGGCAATAAAGACAGGTTGTCTAGTATATCTGCACTACACGGGACTGTCACTCTCACTCTCCCTCACTCTGCCTGTCTCCCTGTCACTTGCTGCATCTGTCACTTGTCCTAATTAGCCAAAAAAAAAAAAATTGTGCGTGTTGCATGAGATTTTGTGTTACCTGCGGGGTGTCCGTCAAATGCCGGAGACTCACAGAGTTGGCAAGAGACTTGGGATGTCTACATTAAGCATGTTATTGTTGGTATATATTGCAAGTGTTTGGTGGCAATTTATGGACGTCACAGCTGACACTTGCTAGCACAAAGTTCACAGTTTTACTGCCACCTACAGATGTGGCATGTGTAGAACAGCTTTTGGTACCCATTTTCATGTGGCCGTGGATAATTCTGAAAACGCTGTTCTTCGGATGTGATTGTTTTTCAAAAGCACTAAGGAAACACATTATTATTATAAAACAAACACCTGTTGTTGTGTGGCTGTGGCCTAACTGTCCCAACCTGACCCCCCTACAGGGGTGCTCCTTCTGGGGGACGCCTACAACATGAGGCACCCTCTGACGGGAGGGGGGATGAGTGTGGTCCTGAACGACGTACGCATCTGGAGAGGCCTCCTCCTGAGCATCCCTGATCTCTATGACAACACAGCCATGCTCCAGGTAAGCGCTTCCACTAAGGTCTCAGTAGCAACATGGCCATTCGTTTAAGGCCCAACAAGGCCAAGGGTGTATGAGACTAAACTACCAGTGAACTCCCCATATAATATGCCATATCATGAGGTAGAGTCATAAATGGTTGAGACATTGACAATCATGGCTACTGCCACTGTCACAGCAGATTGGGATGTCTAATTACATTCTGGTGGAAAAATCAGGGCTGTTTGTTTAGACTTTTTATTATCATTGTCAGGATCTCTATGGAGGTTTGTTACCAAGCCATTACTGTTTAGGTCCGCAACTTGAGGGTATACTGAGAGACTTTTATGCATTATTCTAAATGGTTGGTTATACAGCATTTGCTTGGAAAGGCTGATAAACTGAACCTTTAGAAACTCAACATGTATAGATTACTTCTCAAACCAATAAGGCAGTTGTTGACTTGAGTGATTTGATCATATTTTTTTTCTTTTGCGTCACATCTTTGCCCTGTAGGCCAAGCGGAAATTTCACTGGGAGCGGAAGTCTTCCCACTCCTTCGTGGTGAACGTGTTGGCTCAGGCGCTGTACGAGCTATTCGCTGCCACTGACAGTGAGTCATAGTCATTTTATGTATATGAAAATGTCACCAGTGCACCACTGTCACTAGCTCAAGTGAATCAAGGACACTCGACACAGGAAATGCTATAAATGTTTCCATCACCACCGTATGAAATGTCACACCCATATTCCACTGCACCAACCACAGGGTGATGTGAAGCCTGGCAACCCTAGCAGGTGATGCAGGCACTCACTCACTCCAAGCAGCTGTGTTTAGGAGAACTTTTTTTCCATCATTTATTTGTGATGTATATCCTTTGTGTTGTGCAATGATTAACATCCTTGAGAAATCTATACAGAATTAGGCAGTGAATGCAAATACTAAAATGTGACAGTGGAACTAGGCAGACAGAACAGAGCACAATTAGTCTCTCTTCCTCCCACTGAGCACAACATTTGTATACTTTTATGATTATTGCTCTATGCTTTTAAGTGATTAAGTCCTTACTATTGACCATGACACATTTTAGAAATATTAAAAATCGGTGAGTCTCACACAAAATTGTGACGTGATAGGTATGCCATTTCAATTGTGTTTTTTATTGATCGTTATATGACGGGTTACATGGTTAAGTAATCCTTGCGTGTGTCCTGCAGATTCCCTGCATGAGTTGAGGCGGGCCTGTTTCCACTACTTCAAGCTGGGTGGAGAGTGCATCTCTGGACCTGTGGGCCTGCTGTCTGTGTATGTAGTGCTTTCTCAAACACTCCTAGTTTCCAAGAGTTTGTGTGGGATTCAGCACATTTATAATAATTGCTTAATACTCAAATGGGTATTTTAAGTTAAATTATTATTCAGTTAAATAATATTTATCAAATAAAATTATTCAATTACTTGAACATTAATTAAATAAATATTTATTTGTATAAATATATAGTTCATATTTACATATATGGACTACATAAATGTAATTAAATGAATACTCTTGTGATAAAACAAACACTGGTAGTTTTCTGCATGCTGTGTGTGTAGTCTTTTTTCTGAATCAGAGTAGTGCGGTAGATAGAGTGGACAGGCTGGACTGACCTCCTGTTGAGTATGCCCTGCTAAGGACCCCCTACTAGGTCCTGCCTAAGTTCTAATCCACCTCCATCTGTTGCCTCCCCCTCTCCACCCACCCACTCACCCCACCAGGCTCACCCCTAAGCCCATGACCCTGATCGGACACTTTTTCGCCGTGGCCTTGTACGCCATCTACTTCAGCTTCAAGTCCGAGTCCTGGCTCACCAAGCCCCGCGCCGTGCTCAAGAGTGGCGCCATCTTGTATCGTGCCTGCACCGTCATGTTCCCCCTCATCTACTCCGAGTTCAAGTACCTGGTGTTTTGAATACCCCCCACCACCACTACTACCCCCACCCCCTGCTGGCCTCATCCACTCTCCCACCCAGATGAGGACAAACTGGCTCGAGAAAGCAAAAAAGTCCTGCCACTCCACTTTTACCTGTGCTCTTAAATACACTGAATACTATTAGCTGGTTCAGTGAATTGGCTGGAACAAATATGGCAGGACTTTTACTTTCTGAAACCAAGATGTCTGCCTCTGCTCAGACCCCAAAAGTCAACACTTAAGGCCTTAAGGAGCCACTGTTTGCGCTGTTTTTGTTGCATTTGTTTTATTTTTTTATTTTCAAGTTTGTGAATGGTACGTTTCTCAAAATGATTGAAGGAAAAGGGTCTATAATGTTTGCTCTAACGGTATGTTGTTTATCCTGATCTTGAAGTGGCACAGCAATGTCTGTTTGGGAGGGTTTCGTATTGTTGGGTGAGTCTAATTGGTAATCGTTAGTGAGACGCTGGACTGAATTGGACAGTTAGCACAAGCCAATACCAAGTGTCTTGAATTGTAAAGCAAAGTCCTTGTCAATAGCTGTTACTGACTAACCAGCCAACATACTACTTCGCACAGTATTGGCCGTCACAGGGAAACTTGTGTCCCATTAGTAACTGGTTTTCAGTGCCGATAGCCAAGTCTTACATTGCAGCCAGTGCCTTCAGTCTCTGTGAGAGTCCTTTCTAGTGTCTATCTCTCCAGCTGTTCAGATAACAGGTATATCACCACAGAATTAGCACAATGACCTATATGGGGTGCAAAGAAACGTTAGCTTCCTTCATACTTGTACTGGAATAGTAACAGGGAAACCAATGTTCAAAAATTACTTGCTCAAGCAAAATCATCTGCTTTTTGCTGATGTGGTTTCAAACTAAGTAAGGGAAACTATTTTTCATTTTAAGAATATTAAGATAAATGTTATAACTGATATATTTCTCTGTAATGGAATTCGATGCACTTGCATCAAAATTTTGCACTCAGGATCCTTCTCAGGCGAAAAAGTGATTTTGCTGGAAAAAATGAGTCTGGTACGGTTATTCATCAAACAAAAAATGTGGTACTCTGTGCACTGTTAAACTGCTTGGTACAAATCTTTGAAACAGTGTTTTTCACTTATCTTGACACTGTCGTTAACTATCGTTTAATGATTTGTCTGATTGAAAAGCCTTATTCATGTATATGTAATGAAAGAAAAGACACCAATGAAGTTGGTAATCATTTACAAGACATGTGCTGTACCGAGCTTGTGGGGAAACTGAGGTGTCTGCTGTTTATTATTGCCATACTACTGTTTTTGAAGCACAGTGGAAGCAGAGATAATGCAAAGCAAGGGAATCAGAAATGTATAAATTGTTTGACAAGCAAGTTGAAAAAGCAATGGACAAATGAACGAAATTCAGTTTGGGTTAACCTCGAGAGGCCTTAAATAAAAATGCCTTTGATTTCTATGGAAATTGGATTTCTATTGCCTTTGGGTTGTATGGAAAGGATATGCAAAGGTGCAATCCTTTACACTTAAAGCCTTTGCGATTGGTCCTGTTCTTAAGCTTTGTAAAATACATATGAATAGTGTTTGGTCACACAATCTGCACATATTTTTTTTTATCTTCACTATTTTGTGGGAATATGTTTATATGTTTCAATTCATTGTTTGCTAATTTTCGATGACAATAAAACATTTTCTTAACAGTCAAGCTGTGGAAAGGTTTTTTAAGTAGAATGGAACACTGGGAGAGTATTCACACATACCTTTAAAATGTGTCAATCAAAAGGACTTAATGCTCATCTTTTAATTAAAACAATGTTCAACATTGACTTTTACTTTGACAATTGTATCTATACATTTCCTCTAACTAATATTACAAAACACATTTATCTTTACACAAACCATAAAATTACATACACAAAATAATGTTAAGCCTCAAAGTTATGTTTATTTGTAATCTTTCCATTGCCGTTAGTTTTATCGAACATTGTTTTTTTACACTCCTCATCGACATCTATGTCTATGCTTCCCGTTAAATGTCAGTAAAGCCAGCGTACACCAGGTGGAGCCACTGAGACACCCACACCAAGACAAATCGGCCAGGATTCTTACACGAGTGACCTCTGGCCATCACGGTACAGACCCAAGACTTTATCCTAGAGCCCTCCACAAATACACCACTTATTTTCCATTACATTTTTATTTAAATGTCTCTACAAGGCATGTCATATGTCACACCATTTATTATAAACAGGACAGATTAAATGCAGTTATTTTATATACTGCGTCTTCAGTGACCATTAACGGTCTGTATGGAAAGATACGAGTGAGATATGAGCGTAGATTGAGATATGAGTTTTGTAATTTACTGCAGTTTGACATAGCAAACCTTCTCTGAAAGCCCATAGCACGTAGCGGAGAGGCCCCATTGCCTCACGTCACCCCGCCCGGTGTCGGGTACCACATCACCGTGTATCTGTCACCAGCAGGTCCTGTTCAGATATGACCCCCCTGAAAATTAAATTTCCTGAGGTGACCTGACGTGTAAGAGGATATCTGTGTATACACTGGTGCTTACAGCATCCACTCATGTTTCAATCTCTCAAGAAATGTTTAGCAAATTGGATCACTGTAAGGTCAGATGGGCTATCTGGGACGTCTGTTTTTATGGGTCAAATGACAGTTCCTACAAGGTCAACTCTGCACCCTGTAGCAGCATTCATTACTGGCCCCATCAGAAACCATTAGATCCGTCCATTCTCTACTGTAGGGCTATTCTAACATATCATACCAAGTAGTCATTGTCTAGATTCTGGAGCTAAGCACAATAGGCCTAACTGCCTTTCAGTATGACAGATGTAGTCTTAATAAAAGCAACCTAGTGGCTGTTAGGTCTAGCCTGGTAGACCAGCCCCTCGTGCTTCACTTCATTTCGTACTGAGGGTCTGGCTGTGGTTTCACTGACATGGTTGTCTCGGGCAACCTCTGTATGACATGAAGTAAAGTATGAGGGGCTGGTTTACCAGACCAAGTTAGGCCTACTTTACTTGCACATGGTCATACTGCAAGTGCACAAGATGAGCCCAAGGGGGCAGTGTAATGCAGTGCTTGCAGAAATACTCTTCAGTGACATCACACACATCGCCACAGACGCCTTTTTTCCCATGTTCTGCAGAATATGAGCTTCTTATTGATTCAGTCTGCCCCAGTAACCCAGCACATACTAGAGTCATGTGCTCAGGCCAGTCCAAGTCTCAAGGGCTTTCACTGAGGTTTCATCATGCACTGTGTCCAAAGGAAGGTGGACTGGTGCTTCGAAGTCTGAAATATGTGTGTTCAAAAGCATGCTTGTTGGATATCAATGTGTATATCCTTTACTATGTATTGCTTTCATGAACAAAACAACATTGCTAAACAAGAATACATAGAGGTGTGTGTGTGTGTTTGGAGACTGAGACAGCAGATAAATATGGCATCTATGACATTTAGTCCAACTGGTTAGATAAAATGTTTCATTGACACCAAGGGTCCTTTCCTTTAAATATCACTATGTGGTTTTGTGTAATTTCTGCAGTTTAAGTGTTTTTGTAGCAGTCAGAAACAATCTACAATACCTCTCAGTGGATATTGTACAAACAGGCAAAATAAATGAAATAAACATTCGGTCCAAGATTATGACAATTTATTTAGCCTTTATTGTCATTTATACATCACTGTTACATTGTAATCCGGTGAAGTAGTAGTAGTAGTAGAAGGACTTCTTTTTTTGATTCATGTTAACTCTGTCACTCCACAAGAACACAAAATACTGATGTGGAAGACCAGAGAGGGCTAGAAAGCTGCTGAGATAGAACAGGTTATGTACATCCCTGTGTCTTCAGCCCGCGAGGGAGGCCTGTGAACTTGCCCATCAACCAGGCCCACGAACACTTACACTGCTACGCCCCTGAGGACACGAGCGTGACCTTCAGAATGACCTTTAGCATCCACTCTCATCTTGGGTCAACCCTCGTGCGGTTTCACCTTCCGCCCCCTCCCTCTCTTCCTTACCTTAGCAGCCTGCTTTTAAATTCACAATGGCTAATTAAATTTTGGAATCTTGGGTAAGAAAAAAAAAAAGAAACTAAAAAAAAAAAGAAACAAAAAAAATAGATATTTACTGTACAGCTACTGCTAACAGAGAGCCTAAGAACCTGGCCTTATAACTAGATTAAAGTGCTAGAAGCAACCCACCAATCCACACGTCATATATATTTGTATATATATATATATATTTATATTTATATATATAGGAACAAATCTACTATTTTAACATTAATGTACAGGGTAATATACAATATATTTGTAACAGCTGAAATATCAGCACAAAAAAGATCACTGTCACACATAACAGCAACATATATAGTTGTATATATTTATATATAATCATATGTATATATAAATATATAATTTCATAATATATTCATGAAAGAAAAAAAAAAATTCAACACGCCTTCGGCTTTTCAAATGATATCCAGAAAAGCAGTTGTTGTTATCAAGACGTTGAAAGCTTTACAAGTTCTCTCCGAAAGAACGACAATAAAACAGGCTGACCAAGTGCCCGCCTGCGTTATTCGAGGTCACGGGACAGTAATTTTGCATATTCCACAAAATCTATTGCAACACATTACTGTCTACGAACAGCGCGCTTGAGCCTCTGCAAAAAGAGGCTGGCGTTGACTCAACTCACATGTACATCCACTTAACGGAACGTTACAACGATGGGTAATTCTGGTTAAGAGCTACGTATGTGCTTTAGACACTGTGTGCTATGATGGTAGACAACAGAAAGACTACAATTTTTCACGACACTTTTTAGTATTATTACCTTCATCACCACCATGATCTTCATCGCTTTCTTCTGCGCCTCGGACGAAACGGGAGCATGAAACGCTTTTTCTCTACAGGCGCTTGCACAATTACCTCACAGCTTCTGCCAAGGTTTCCAATCCTTCCTGTGATGTTCTTTTCTCTCAAAAAAGCAAAGGGAATGTGTTTTTTGTTGTTTGTTTTTTTTTTTTCCTTGTTTGTTTAGCCTCGGCACACTTTAGCATTACATTAGTGACATCATCATCCTACATCCTTGACCCGAGGGGAGGACAAACCCAGGTGCTTCTCTTGGCTTCCGATCTCCACAGATTACAGCAGTTCTCACCAGACTACTGTGGGTCTGAAGGACACACAACGCTGCCATCGCCTACTGCGATACGATGTCTCAAATGTGTGTGCCCGTGGCACACCCCCACCCCACCCAATCCCCAACGGGAGAGCTGCAAGATGGCGGACAGCCTGCCGGACAGGACAAAAGAGCTCAGCTAAAGGCCCCCCTCTCTCCCCACCCTCCCCCCACAAAACAAAACTTCCCTCTCGGCTCTTGACGTCTCCCTGAAGCTGTGCACGGTTTGAATGAAATGCTCACACACGAAGAGAAGAAGAAGGAAGAAAAAAAAAAAACTATAAAGTTAACTGCACGACGAAAAGCCCTGTGTTGTTGTGTGATGGAGGAGGAAGAAGTAAAAACGGACGACAAAAGCATATTGATGGTATGCTTCCTTGTACAGGCTTTTTCCTGTGGGAGCCGAAGGGGACGTGCAGTGCAGTGCAGTTTAGGTTGCTGCCGTTGGCTTTGGAGAGCACTGGGGCCTCCCCTCTCTCCTCTCCTCTCCTCTGGCGAACCTCCCGCCCTACCCCCCTTAAACGCCCTGTTGCACCACGCCACGCCAAACGTTCACTCGAAAGCCCAGATCTCGATGTCCTGCACGACAAAGTCCTCCTTCTTGGAGAGCATGGGGTTGCCGAAGGTCTTGCAGGAGTGGCTTCGGCCGTGGTACAGGTCACCGTCCAGCCACAGGCCAAACTCCCCACTGCAGAAAACGAAAGGAAAGAAATCAGACATGACACAAAAATAGCAAACACGAGGAAATACAGCATGGGTAGCACTTTCATTTAACAGTCCCTTTTTAAAGTGTATCTATATGCAACAGCACATAACATTGTGTTTATACTGTACATATATAACACTAACCCTTATCCTTACTGTAATTTTAAAGTACTCTGTAAGTACATAATGTTGTATGTTGTTACACACTTTATTACACACCGCACTTTATGATATAGACACACTGTAACAGAAACCGCTACAATAAAATGTAACCACAGCATGCACAACGACCTATTTTAAAAACAGACAGGCGACTTTGGGTAAGCTATGCAAGCTACAGTATGGCTGCTCCTCTTTGTCGCTAACAGTGGCAACACATCTGGGCTTTTTACTTCACCGTGTGCGTAGGTTTCGATCCGTCTGCTCAATGGGAAGTGAACAGTGTGCACAGATGCAGACAAAACCCGATGACTCATTCGAGTACGTGTTCTACCCCCGGTGCGACCAAGTCTGCTTACCTTCCACCGCCGAATGCGAGGGAGTCCATATCTCCTTTGATGAAGAACAGGTTGTCTCCAGTCCACTTGTACGCCTGGGAGAGAGAGAGAGAGAGAGAGAGAGACAGAACAGCACAGAGACGAGATGGGACTGAGTCATGGCGATGGTATAGTGGGGCTACACGACTACAAAGACTGGGCAAGGAGACAACAACAACCCCTGGGGGTCAAAGGGTCAGTTCCCTGGGATAAATAAGCCCTTGAAAAGACCTTCGAAGGCAATAAGCCAAAAAGTGTCTATTTAAATACAAGTTAAGATATGCATAGTGGGGCCTCCTTCCCCTGGTTTTTCAACTTACTAAATGGTTGGCCAGCACTCTTAAAACAACACAAATAAGAGTGAGGCCTTCTCCTGCTCTTAGGAACATAAAATAGGTTGTAACAATGCCTTGGCCATGCTGCAGGTCACTCCAACTATAGCTACTGAGTCACCTCATGAAGGAGTCCATGTCTGTCCTTTGACTGCTGCCTGGGTATACTGTACATGAGCTAGCTAGCACTACAGGCACAGTTTGTTATTTTACAACACAGCGTAACAACCAGCGAGTACTGCATGTTTCCTGCTACGAGGATGTACAAATTAGCACAGGGGTGCTTTATAATAAACGGATATTCCTGCTATATATTTATATCTGTTCATGTATTTGACCTATTTATCCTATTCAAGATTTTCACACATTTTTAAGCATTTATATTTATTTGTCCTCATGGGGCAACTTACACAGTTACAAAAAAGAAGAGCATTATACACCTAAAATAAAATGTTATTCCCCACACAGCTGCTGAGGAAAGCTTTAGGTCAAAGTTGCAGGGCCAAAAATGAAGCTCATTCAGAGGTGCTACTCTCATGTGAGTGCACAGGTTGCTAGACAGTGTGTGTGCCATGTGTACACTCGCAAAGTCATTTTTGGACAGTTGGCTTCTAGATAGTGACAGCATAAAAAAAGACATACTCACTGCCTTTGTTATACACAAAGTGTAAGAATGGCACTGTTTTTCAAGTCGATGTCTACAATATATACACATTGTACCAGTTGTTTAATGACTAATACCAGCTGCCAGCTGTGTCTTTATATTTACGTTGTTCAAAGGAATGTCTGTTTACTCTAGTTGATTTGTGGGAGTTCTTTCCAGACAGCCAACCTTCCCCTACTGCTAAACACAAAAAGACCTTTGCACTGAGCATTAGTATTTAAAAGAAATCTACAATGCCATTGAATATTTTATACCGCTTTACAAGGGGAAAACTTTATTACAGTTGTAATACACAGTGTCCACACAACTGGGTCATGTAACAACACAAGTATAGTTATACCAAAAAAAGTGTATGACTGCACTTGTACACTCAAAAATAGACATAATGTCACTGTTTATCCACGAAATTACAGTCATTACCTCAAATTCTGGATAGAATGTGAAGAGAAAGGTCTCTCCTGTTCCATAGAAACCTTCGCTGACCTTGAAGGGTTCTGATGCCAGTGCACCAAACACCTGGAAGAGGGCAAAAAGTTCACACGGTCAGACTATCAAAGAGTAAACACTGCATACCTCAATGCAAATAATGCAACACCACAACGGGGTCCTTGGCAGGAGTGATCTTGCTGAGTA
Source organism: Setipinna tenuifilis (assembly GCA_030347295.1). Lineage (NCBI taxonomy): Eukaryota > Metazoa > Chordata > Actinopteri > Clupeiformes > Engraulidae > Setipinna > Setipinna tenuifilis. The sequence continues at coordinate 17,455,846 of CM059277.1, forward strand.
GGATACAACAGTTCAGCCAAAGGGGATAGGGCTATAACATGATCTCGTACTTATTTTTACACTCAACTCACAAATGAGTAAAATGATGTGTGATGATGAGGCTTCCCCTGGCAGAGGCCCCCAGAGCCTTGTTTGTGTCAAACCTTTTAAGGGCCCTAGCAAATAGCTAACACCCCTGCGCAGCAATAAAGATCCACTTTTATGCTAATGACAGAACTACTCAAATTAGCTACAACAACACACTGATGAACAGTTTAGCAAACACATCCCATTCGGGGCCATTCTCTTTGCACAGCTGATGTGGATTTCAGTGAAAGGACAGTTACAGGAGGACTGAGGGTTTTTTTGTTTTCCCTTTTTTCCCCCCACTGATGTCATCCATTCACTCACTCACTCATTCATTCATTCAGTTACACGAGCTAACCTTGTGATGAAACGTGATGCATCCCAAACAGTAAACACTAAGGGCTACAGGGCATTGAGCGCTGATGTAACCAGTGCAATATGAAACTGGTGAATCTGAGACCTTGGTGATTCGCTTTACCTGGCCGTCGCTGTCCTTGATGACCAGCAGCACGGGCGTGTCCTGGCCCTGCATGACGCGGTACAGGGTCTTGATGCTCATGCCGTGCTTGCTGGTGCTGTAGGCCAGCGTCCAGGGGTAGCCGATGGTCCTGGGAGGGAGATGCTTGGCAATCTACCCAACAGGATGGGCGGGTGGGGTGGGGGGTAGTGGTGGACAGAGAGGTAGACGACAGGAGAAAAAGAGAGAAAAAGACATGTCACTTGTCTATTGTTGTATCTAGGTTTCTAGAGCATGTTACTATATATATCACTGTCTATAGGTTGACTGCATGTTACTACTTGTCTACATGTTGGATGTATACTAGAGAATTAGAGTTAACTACCAGAGCCAAATTGCTTTGTGTATATAAGCATACTTGACAAAACTGATTCTGATGAATCTGGTTGTAATTGCTGAGGTCGGAGAGTCTGTGTCAGAGAGCAATTACAGGTGTCCACCTCTCTCCACATCGACATACAGTACGTCAGAGTGATTAGATACATTTAAGATCCAGCATGAAGGCTGCTACTAAACAGTGGCACACACTCAAACAACTCTATGAGCCAATTACGTCCTACATTCACAACTTGTCCAGCACTCTCCTAGAAGCCATCAGATTAGGATGCTTTTGCGAAACTGATCTTCAGTCTTGCAGACCACAGATCAAGGCATGACAAAACCCTGGTGCGCTGCCACATCCTTTGAGACTGGTCTACTACAAATCTTCACATACTGTTTCTAGCAAGGAACGGTTCTTATGTTAAATACATTTCTATATTTCCACAGACTATTGAGGCAAAGAGAACAGCGTTCAGCGGTTCGAGTGCAGGACCTCATACACACAATGTCAACAAGAATGGCACCCTTGACTCTAAATCAAAAGGGAAGTAGGACGCTTGCAAAAACCAGCTCATTCACAACGGGCTGATCGATATCGGTCTCTGCTATGCTACACTCTTCCAGACCCCTCTAGTTTCCCCCTATTCCCTTGTGGTCACAGCGCTGGCTGGAGTACTATATCGAGCCTGCGCTACCTTTTCAATCTGATCCGCCTCCAGGAGGTCGCTGGGTTCGCTCAGGTTGGGCTTGAAGGTCTCCGGCTCCAGGGTCGCAGTGATTGAGCCGCCATGGTTCGAGTTCACCTCCTCCTTGGTGGTTATCTGGGGACAAATATCGGTCGTCAATACAACACACAACAACACACACACAGCCTAGGAACAACAAACTCTTGTTTTTGTTTTTTTACCCCTTTTGGCTTACCATAAGGGTAAAAAAAGGCTAGCTACTGTAACTACAGTGTTACAACTTAGTCATTGAGGAAAACAGGAAGCGGGTTTTCCAGGTACAGGGTTGCTACAGGGACAAACATAGCCAAAGTGAAAAAAAGAAGTCTACCTTCTGCATTGTTTAGTCCAAGCTAGTGGTCTGGAATGGTTACTCTCAAGACTTTTCCTTCCTTAGTGTTTGTGCACATTTGTTTATTCAAAATATGAGTGAAACCACCCACCACAGCCGACGACAAAACAAATACAAATGCTGGCTTTTCACATGGGGGAATGTAAACGAGATGCAAAAATCCATTGGACAACATAATAAGGGTGGTGGGGGGGAATATCATGGGGAGCATCTTTAGTCCAAGTTACACACTTGAACCTACAGCTAGGGTTGCTCAGCATTTCATACAGTTAAGGGGCCTAAGGCACTACAAGAGACTTGTAGGACACTCTGAACGTTAGCTGAAGAAAACGCGTGGCAAACCAAAACAAGAGGGTTAAGTACCCGGGGCCCGACCTTAGGGCTTAGCGTCTAGCCTGGGAGATTTAGGCGACAGCGGAGAAGAAGTGCTTTCGGCGCTTGGCCACGTGAGGCCTGCGGGCTTGGGGCCGTGCTCGGGTTACCCAGGCCCTTGCTTGAATTACCGCCATTGTCTTCAGCAGACAATTCAGCCACTCGCCGATGCAATCCTAACTTCCGCACCTGATCGCATATACCTCAACACCATAAACAAACCCCGTTCCACCCAAACCACCCCCCCACCCACCTACCCCCTGCCTACCCCCCCTGCAGCAGGTAACGTGGCAACAGAGGGAAAGAAGCACGGTGGCGAATAAAAACAGCCTACTGCCATCCAGAAAATTCCTCATTTGATTTCCAAAACAGTCTGATAGGAACAACAATGCGTGCTGGACGGGCCAGCTAGTGAGTGGGATATTGGACTAGTTGGGAAGGAGACCCAACAGAGGAGGTCCCAATAAAGCTATTGGAGAAATGAGGAAATTTTTGGTAGAAACGCGTACAAAGCGTTTCTTAAAAGCGTTGTTCTAAGGGCTACTACTAGCATGGTGTGAGCCACGCTGTGGGTATGGGAGGGGGACTGTACTCTTCAGGGGGGGGGGGGATAAGAGGGTGTTTGTTAGCGAGCCTCATTGGGAGGACGGACATCGATCGCACTGAGCACCTGGAGCCGTTTGCATAGGGCGCGCAGATCTTCGCTGTTTAGGGCGTCAATCCGCCGGTGGTACTCAGGCAGCGACACTACCTGGTGTAGGAGACAGGGGAAGAGCAGGTGACCGTGTGCCAGATGGAGGAGGAAGAGAGAAGGATGGACAGAGCAGACAAGATGCGGAAAAGACGAGCGAGCTTAAGAGAGGAGGAAGAGGGGGAAAAAGAAAAGAAGACAAAAAAAAGAGATTCTGGACTGGCGCTCTGCATCCTTTGGGCCTCAGAAACCACGCCCCCTCAAATGAGTCAAGTTTGGACTGTCTGAGGGGGCAGACTTGTCAGGCGTCTATGCCTGCGGCTGGGAGTGAGGCTTAAGGGTGTGTTTTGCATGGTTGTGCAAGCAACAGTCATACTCCTAACTCCAGTCTTATGGCGCTCTCTCACACCTGAAGGCCTTTGGTCCCTCCGAAACGAAACCATGATCATTTAACCCCTTTGGGGTCAGTTTGCAGGTCACACTACAGAAACTGTAGTTAAACCTACACACAAATAATCAGATCATAAAAAAAAGAGAGAGAGTCACAATTCATCCAGCAATCTGTGGTGTGAAACCTAATCCCAGTGCACACATGTACAAACGTGGGCACAGTCTGTCAACACAAGGTTTACAAATGGTGATCCGTTTAGAAATTATCCAAAAATTAACCAAACCCATTGCTTTGTGCAACTTTTAAAAAAAATATTTAGGTTAGTCTATGCTACAGAAGAAAGCAAAAACAAAAAACTATAGGAATAGAAATGCCCTTAAACAAGAAGGCACTAACAGCCAATAATTTAGATGACCCATAAATCATTCAGATGTCTTCATCAAAAGACATGGATGCAACATTATTCAATCTTGAGCCCAAAATTGACATACATATTTCACAGAACATGGTATATACCCGAAGAGGCGCAAACTGCCAGTAACAACTGAATCCGCTTGTGCTAATGGAACACCCAGGTCTATGAACACTAGGCTTCACAACACAGTTCTGCACTTCTGTTCAACTTCACTTTGATGTAAAGTCTGCACTACATTACCTATTCCCAGCACTTCCACAGCCCAGTACTTATCCTGAGCTGCATATGCAGTGATGCACTTTAGAATGCATCATTCCACAGCAGTGAGATTTATGTGAGCACTGGGCAGTATCAGAGGAGTTCACATAGACTCAATGCAACAAGAGCAGAGCTGAGGAGGTAGGCTATGCACAGTCTACTGTATTAAAAGGCTGCAAATTGAGGTCAAGTCCATTATGGACTAAGTTCGATTACTACTTTTGCAGAAAGAAGATATGACGACCACAAAGCCTGGCATGCATCACCTACACCAAGTCACAGGACTTGACAACAACAACAAAAAAAAGAACACTAGCCAGTAAGCCTGTAACAATGGTGTCTGGTAGTTTTGGAGTGTAAGTAAGACTTTCCAGCAAACAAGTTGCCACTTTACAGTTGTCAATAATTCAAAAGAAAAGGTAATCAGGAGCCCATCATGAAAAATGCATCTGACCTCCCTTTTTCCTCCGACCGCGAGGGAAACTACAGGTCAGCAATAGGACGTCTGGACGCCCTGGCTCAGACTTGGGTAAGTTAACGATGTCAACGGTCACCAAAACAAAGTCAGATGCTGTGAACCGAGTTGTAATCTACCGTTGAGATTCTCTGACAGAACAATTCTGTAAGAGGACATTTTCCTGTTTGTTAACCCACTGCCATTAGTGAGACACATTTAACAAGCGAATCAATGTTACATGTTAAAAAGACTTCAAGGCTGTAGGACCAGACAGTGCAAATCGATTCAGTTTGAACGGGAGCTACAAGATCTGTGGTTATGATGTCATGGGTGGCTGGAAGTCGGATCAGTTTCTCTCATGTGAACGGGCAAAATCCTGACACACAAAAACACACCGACTGAACTTCTGCTTAACAAGTCACCACTCCAAGTCAGACAAAATAAACCACACTTTTTAAGCTGACATTATCCCGAATATATCTGCACAGGGAGTCAGACATTTATGTAACATCATGTAACCTTCACTTGCAACCCTCAAATGGTTAAGCTAGCACTGTCTGCTGCTGGCCTTTGTAGGGGCAACGGCTAGGGCAACGACAGAGGATGGGTTATAGACGTGTCAACTGTTCCATGCAGTCCACTTATAATACCCAACAGCTAATCAGATAGCCAGTTAGCTACAATCCAAAGACATTTATGAATATGCCTAGTCCACTTTACAAGTCAACAACTGAGATCAAAGTCATGTGCGCATAACGGGCACTGGAACCAAATACCAGATTATCTTCAAGAATTCGTTCTGACAAGGATTTACAAACACACAAGTGAACAGCTTCTCGGCTAGCCACGCAACTGGATGGCCACCCGGTGGATGGCAAAAGTCAGCTAAGAATGCTAACGACAGCTGACTGGCTAATAAATAATACAGACACGAGTAAAATATACTGGCTATTGTTTTTAGCAAGCTAACATACATATTTGTACTTAGGAGTTAGTTGATTTGCTTCCTTCACCCTCCTGGAGAACATGTCTTTTCGGGGTGAGGCTGGTATGAGTTTCACATTCCAGTTTCTTGAAATACTCCCACTTCGACGACCGTCCGCGACACAGTCAGCCAAGCAAACAAAGTAGAAATGTGTTTTCAGGGGTCTTCACTAAAACTAGCTGACAGCAAAGCCAGCCAATAGAGCGTTCGGGCATGAATATGGCGCCCTTCTATTGGTCTACATCTGTTCTCGGCCAGTGTTTCCCTGCTTAAAGAAACAGAACTAACCGTCCCACAAACTTTCACCCATCAAATTCACTACCTAAGGAAAGGTTAGACATCCAAATTCGTTGGCGACATGCTGCCAAGAGTTTTGTTCCCCTTTCAGTGCACAGCAAACAGGAATCTGCAGTGCTATGCGCTTGGACTACAAACATTCTCTTTGGCATGTTATCTTGTAATACCGTGTTTATGCCCCTATGACTCGGTCTCTTAACGACCCTTATCTCCCCACACAGCCTTAACACCATGGCAATGAAACTCTACCCCACTTGTTATCATAACAGACACAAATGCAAACTGCATGAACACATTTTAGATTTACTGGTCAGGACTACATGACAAGACGTAAAAAATAAACCCATTTCATTTGCCCACAGTATCTAGTCGGCTTATGTTCGCTTTTGACAGACACCTGGGCATGGGCTTAGCATGGGCTTTTACATCTACCCGCAGCCCGTACCACTTTCAAGACCGTCTACTGACAACGTTATGTCAAACAGCACAAAATGTTGATATGGGCACCACTTGATAGAACAAATGAATATCTAACCTTGTCACCGGCAAAAGTGACAGCACTGGGTTTTGTGTTCAGCTATAGTGGTGTCAATATTTCACCTTCAACATCTTAACATTCAACAGTTTTTAACACCAAGACGTACCAATCAAATAATGCCATCTATGTAATAGACATTAATAGATATAGCACTATCTGTTGGTGTCACATAGAAAACTATGCCTCCACACCGTACAAAAAAAACCAAAAAAACAAAAACAAACAAAAATATATAAAAGAAATAAATAAATATAACGTCATGCATGCAGAAGTCGCATACATGAAGTTGCTTTCTTAATAAAAAAGACCCACTTTTGCACAGTCATGCAAAACACAGCAGCAGCAAGCTCACTGTTAAAGAAACACACCAGAACAGAGACTAGAATTTATCAGAGCAGAATCCAACTCAACTCCTTTCTTGTGAGCCACCAGTAAAGACTAGCTCTGACACAACACATGAGAAAATGAGAAGAGATGAAGTAAAGTTTAAACAGCACATCAGACACCTGGATAAAGAAAAACACATGTACACAATAAAAACCAAACAGCAACATTGCAATAAATTCAGTGCATGTACAAAATCAAACTACATCTATAGACTTAAAACATACATGTGCAAAAAACACCACCAAATCAAAAAAACAATATCAAACTGTCAACGGTGAACACAAATTTAATGGCACACCACTAAAATTCTGTGCTTTACAGGTGAACCAACACACAGGCTGTACACTTTACAAGATACAGCCAAGATGGGGACCGTGGAGGCCCTACCTACCTCCCACTCCTTGCTATCAGAACTGTCGCTGGTGGAGGCCTGCTCCTCGGTGCTCTCTGACTCCTCCAGCTTTTTGACCACCATGAAGCCCGGCTCCTGGCTCAAGCCCCCCAGCCCGTCCCCGTACATGTCGGGGCTCCACTGGATGAAGAACACGTACAGGTGCTCCGTCCTGGAGGGGGACAAAATCGTACTTATGAGTGTCAGTAGTTAGTTAGTTTGCTTATTGTCTCCCTTCGGAAAATGTGTCTTTACGGTCAATTTACACACATCCAACATATAGCACATATTCATACATGTCACATATATGGACATACATATTGTGTAGACATATTGGGGAGGGGTGGGGCATGAATACACATGAATGCATTACATATATGGGTTTGTTTTGTTTAAAGTAAAATAAAGTGACATGGAATAACCCAGCAGATTTGAGTACGATACCAAAGTTTGCATACAAACCTGTGTACCCAACAGCAAAGACTCAACTGATGGGACTGAACAGGTAACTAAGGTAATCTCAGATCATAATTTCTTATAGTAGGCCATGAGATAATGTAAAACAACACAAATATATTGTGGCCATGAGATAGTCTATGAGAAAAGAGAGAGAGAGAAATAATAATAAAAAAAAAACAACACAAACAGTTCATAGGAGTCCGAAAAATGTATTTTAAGTAGGTGTTTGTTCATTTTCATAAATCACTGTAATATATTCAAATATTAGATTCTGGAATCTTTCTATACATAAGCTAAGCTATTGTGCAAGCAATAGAGAAACTGAGTGCGAGACATATGCAGAAACCGTCTGTGCTGTAGCTAATGGCAATATTTAACAGGTCAGGGAAATGTATAACGAGCTCAATATTACAGCTGCACTGGAACATCAACCTTTGTGTCAGTGCACATACGCCAGGGACGCCATTCACTGTGTGTGTGTGAGTGTGTGTGAGTGTGTGTGAGTGTGTGTGAGTGTGTGTGAGTGTGAGAGATTGAGTGAACGGGGCAAAGGGGGGGGGAAGAGGAGAGGGGGGTTTGAAAGGCAAGCTGACAGCAGGCAGCGTGGCCGTGTCACCATGTGAGCGGGTGAATCCCTGGAGCTGAGCCCTGGCGGAGGCGGCTGCTGGGCCGTGAGAGGCCTGGGCACGTCTTCCTCTCATCTCGCCCCGGCCCGGCTGGCCCGGCCGGCCTGCGCCATTGTCATGATACTTTCACGGCGATCTTCCGGGTCGCCACTTAACTAGGTCATGCGGCAGGGACCAGCCTCCTGCTAGCTTTCTCGGTGAAAAAAAAAAACAGGGCGAATGGCGAGAGTGGCAGTATACTGGGAACGTCGTGTGCCCGATGGAAGGCACGTGCACGCTGCAGCTCGCAGATACATGTATTCGCATGCGTGCACAAAAATAATGGCGCGTGTATATGACTTGAGTACAGTCATATACAAATAAATATGGCTGGGTGACTGCTGTCATCCACCTACAGAAAAAGGCACAGGTTTAATATAGAGTGGAATGACTTGTTTCTCTTTATCCAATCCTGGAGTTGATTCAGAAAAGGCACTCAGCTTGAAATGCTGCCTTGCACAGATATCAAGCTAAAAGGCTAGCGTGTTTCGTTTGTGAACCATCTTCGGGGTTGAAGCTTGGGAAATAAATAAAGTGGCAAAGAGTCTTGGGCTGTCGAGAAAAGTATGAATGCCCTTTTCAGCGAAGAGAGAGAGAACGACAGAGAGAGAGGGGGGAAAAAAGACCCATATTCTTTTCCTTCCCGACAAGGAACAAAGACAGTGTTGTGCGGGGAGCCGAGGACTGATAACAAGGCTGTGACAGATTCCATCTATTTCTGCCTCGAAACACGCTACTGCCCAGCCACGGCCCAAAATTGAATTAATCCGTTTGCTCATTGAGGATTAATTTGCTAAGAAAACAAATTTTATGCGCTTGTTGAGAGGCAGCGATGGCCTGTGCTGATGCTCTCTGGATGGGGGCTGGTGGGTGGGTGGATGATGGTAGTGGTGATGGGGAGGGGGAGGGGGGAGTTTAGAGGGAGTAAACAGAATAAAATGGCTGATATGGCAGAATCTCTTCCCCCTCGGACGGCGGCTGATAGACACACAAGCCTAATGGCCTATTCCAGTGTGACACCAATATAGGATTTCTTTAACCAGGCAGGCTGAGATCCATTACCGTAAGCATTCCAAGCAGTTCTGAGATGCACTCATAGAGCAAGAATGTGATGGGAGGGAAGGAATTTTAACTACAAACGAAGAGTATGGGCAGATAGCATAAAAACCTATTTATAGATGATATTTTTTTGCTAGTATGAATTTTCACTCATTTTAAAAAGGGACATTTATGAAGTGTAATTTGCACAAACTGGTTGGGCATTAGCTCACTGTCAGGTTTACTTAAAAGGCTGACTCAGATGGTTGGCCGTTTCAGCTTTTTGCCTCGTCAGTGGCTTCAGTTGGAGATACTAATGAGATGTTTAGGAAAAAGCTGGAATCATTAGGGAAAGGGGGGGGGGGTGGTAAAAGTACAAAGTGGAGCAGGGAACTGAGGAGTTAACTGTTAATGCACACATGACTATGAACATGTGATGGGGGGATGTTTGGGTGTGTTGGGTGCCCCTGACGTGGCTTACCTCTCCTGGGGGACGGCGAACCAGTACTCGTGCTTGCGGTCACGCTGGGCGTACTGCTGCATTGAGGCGCTGGCATTCGACACAAACGTCTTCTTCATGGGCTTGCCCACCCGAAGGCACAGGAACTTGTGAGACCTGGACCTCTTCCTCTCCCTAAACACCGGCGGGCCTGGGGGACACAGGAAATGAGGCAATATGACAGGAAGTAGAGGTGGACACACAAAAGCTGATCAGTTTTTTTTTTTTACAGAAGGCACACAAATTCTGAGGTTTATTTGCACTAATCATTAATGGCATTTCTTTGGTGACATTAATCTGCATAAGCCTCGCTTTCCAGGAAAAAAAAAAATTAAATCCGCTTAAACCTTTAAGTCCAGCCAATCTTTTGAGGCAGACATCGGCGGCCAGATCTTATTTCATGCCACCTTTATTAATAGCCTATTAAAAGGTCATCCCAGCTGGGGTCTTCCAAAAGGGAAATACGGCCCACCCCTGCCAAGAAAACAACGAGTAGCATTCACTAGAGGCCAACAAATGTTAATCACCTTAGACAACGGATTCTCCACGGGTGTCCATTTTGAGTCCATTAAGGTGGTGCATAATTGACTTTTGTTTTGATGCGCTGCTTGTGGTGGCGTACGGGCGAGGAAAATAAAGCAGAGGGTGGGCCATAAAGCGAAGCCCCCAGAGTGCGGTGCTTTTGAAGGAGGACGATGACTCACACTTCACACCGTGGGTATTGGTGTGTGTGTGTGTGTGTGTGTGTACGGAAGTAGTTCAGTTCAGCACAGTTCTTGAACTCACAACAAAGGTGTATGTATGCATACGTGTGTGTGTATATGAGAGAGAAAGAGAGAGAGAGAGAGAGAGAGAGAGAGAGAGAGAGAGAGAAAAACAGAAACAGAAAGAGGGAGGGAAAGTGTGTGTGTGTGTGTGTGTGTGTGTGAGAGAGAGAGAGAGAGAGAGAGAGAGAGAGAGAGAGAGAAAAACAGAAACAGAAAGAGGGAGGGAAAGTGTGTGTGTGTGTGTGTGAGAGAGAGAGAGAGAGAGAGAGAGAGAGAGAGAGAGAGAGAGAGAGAGAGAGTGTGTGTGTGTGTGTGTGTGCATGCATTTCGGGGGGAGAAAGGCCGAGTCTGTATAACTAGGTTGTGTGGGCAGGTAGGATATGAGTGGGCCACAGATAAAAGGATAAAAAGGACAGAACAGTCATTACATATGGTGCTGCCTATACATGCAGCCATTTAGAGAGAGGTTTTTTTCCTTAAAGCACCCTGCTGTTCCGGGTATGAATTTATTCACATTAAGAGCTGCAGCCTCTGTCATCTGAGGTAAAGGAACACATCTGCTGTGAATAAACACAGTTTTCTGTAACCTACACACAATATATCAGCGAAGAGTCTTGCTATGGAAATGTCCCAAGGTACTATCAGACATGCAAACACACACCTGCTCAGTATTGTACTAAACACCACAGGAGTCTTTGATATTTGCTCAAATCAATGTCTTTGCTTTGTCAAAGGTATTTTGTGTCTCAGTGTGTGTGTGTGTGTGTGTGAGCTGCTGTGTTTGGGGAGGAAGCGGGGTTGTGGTAGTGTTTGTGATTCTGTGCCACTGTTGCCTTTGATGGGTTTTAGCTTATCAACGAACAGAGGGGGCACGTGCCACACGTTGACGCTGGTGGCAGATCAAAGTGGCGTCCCGAAAGTCCCCAAAAGCCTTTGCAGTATCTCCTGAGGTGATAACAGGCGAGGTGCATTTTCATAAATCCCCTCCCTCTCTTTCTTCTCTCCCTCATGCCTCCTGATCTCCCCCTCACTATTCTCACATTCTCCTCCCCTCTGTTTCTGTTTCTCTTTCTCTTTCTCTCCCTCTTGCTCCCTCCCTCTCTCTCTCCCTACACAGTACACAGCAGAGGCCTACTGAGAGAGAGAAAACACAACGGTGGAAAAAAAAAAAAAAAAAAAAACGACACACTTATCAGTTGCCTCCGGCAGGCCAGACCTCACAGCCTTCGCCATGGGGAGCGCTTGGGCGTTTGATAGCTGGGACTTCACAGGGCTGCTGTGTGGGGCCTCTGTGGTCTTCATCAAACACGACAGCCTTTTAGGTTTCAGGTGCGCCGAGGAAGAGGAATCTATTCGGAGGCCTAACGCTACACTCTTTTGCTTTTGCATGGGCAGGGGATGAAACAGAGGTCACCAAATCCGGGTATAGCTTTCATCATCCATGGAACACTTTTTTTTTTTTTTTTTGTTTGTTATCGAAGGTCAGACATGGTGGTTGTTGTGTGTTTAAGACTAAAGTTGTTGTTTATATAAATAAATATAACATAAAACTGGAAGTGAACATAACACGAACATAAGTAACCACAGCCAAAAACAATGAAAAAAAAGGGCTGAAAATAAGGAATGAAAAACTCATACAGAAAATAAAGACAGAGAATACTCTGTTCTCTATTATTGCCATCACTGAGAGGCCAAACATATCCTACCTTCTGCCTTGGCTGCTGAAGGCTCCTTCTGTGCCTGTTGCTGCACATTATCCCTTTGCTCCTTGGCTTGTTGCATAGTATGACTCTTCCACATCTTTCTCAGCTCTTCCACATCCGACTCCGAATCTCGGGTCCTGACACTGCCCGGCCTGGAGCCTCCTGGAGCCTCGCTGGCCCCGGCCCCGGCCCCAGCCCCAGTGGTGGAGCTCTGTGAAGCCAGCCTGGATGGGGGCCCCTGGGAACTGTCAGGCTGGTCCTTGCTGCTGCTGGTTGGGGTGCCGGGCTGCTGCTGCTGCGGCTGCTGCTCCTCGCTGGTCTGCTGCGAGCCCAGGGAGGAGGAGCGTGGCTGGGCGGTGAGGCTGTCCGTGTCACTCTGCTCCCCACCGCTAGGCCTCTCCTCCTGGCTGGCTGAGCCGCGGGTGCTACCCACGGGTGCTCCCTTCCTGGTGCCATCGCCCCCACCTGCCTCAGCCTCCGTTGTCTTGGCTGCCGCCGCCGCTGTTTGGGCCACCGTCTGCACGGACTCGCAAGAGGCGCCGGACGATTTGTCGTCCAGCCGTAGCTCCTCGGTGGACTGCAGCTCCTCGCGGATGGGCGACAGCTCCGACTCGGTGAAGACGTCCTCGGAGATGGAGCCCTCGGTGCTGCGCGGCGCCGTGCTTGCGCTGTCGTAGCCACCTCCGCCCCGCGGGTGGGGCGCCACCAGCCACTGGGCCTCCAGCTCCCTGGTGGAGGAGACATAGGGCAGGGTCACTCCACTGACCACTTCACAACATAATAATAATAATAATAATAATAATAATCATCTTTACTTGTATTGTATAGCACAATTCATACATACAAGATGCAGCTCAAAGTGCTTTACAGTTTGCAAGGTCACAACAATACAACATTTCTTGCAGATAGGATACTTTACAGGACGTAGTGAAGCTAAGAACAGACCTCCCCATTTTTTTCAGTTATTCATAATAAGAACGTGACTGAACACACCAAACCTATCAACAATGTCGGGTGGGATTCTGAGTCGGTTGTAAGCACAGACATAAAGACATTAAGGGTGAAAATGGAATGGACTTCCATGTCACAATCAAATCACTGGCAATGTTTCAGCCAGGTAGATCATAACATACTTAAGCACTAATGACCTAATTGTGTTAAGAGCACAGGCAGATGGAAAACATGGCAGATTTTTAAACTTGATTTAGTTGATTTGTCCATCTTTGGTCACCGTTAAAAACATTTTCGCAGTTCCAGAAAATTTCAATGATGGTCATTTCGCGACAAAGTATACATTTTTTTTTATTTTTGTTACTAACCCTTTATTTAACCAGGGAAGAAATCACATTGGGATAAAAATGTCTTTTCCAAGTGAGCCGATTCAAAGTGATCCAAAACTAGAAACATTAAAAGACCATACACCAGAGTATTAAAGGTTGAGTGAATCATCACTGGAAAACCACAGCGGCGCACACTTGCATTTAAAATGTGTTTCCCCCCCCTAATGCTACATCTGAAAGGAGCTTACACTTCCTGAAAATGTATTTTACCACAGAGGGGTGCATTTATGGTTAGAGGTTAGAGTGGCTTGTGGCGCTAAAAGGAGCAGAAGGCCAATGGAGGGGAATGGCTGTGCATGTGTGGAACAGCACAGGGGCATAAAGGGGCTGAGAGAGTGCTCCACATTCAGCAGGTGCACAATCTGTTGCCCGTCACGCTCTACTGCCCCTGGGAGAGAAATCCGCCCTGGCCCCTTCTTTACTGCAGGATCAACACACACACACACATACGCACGCACGCATACGCACATGCACACACTAACACACACACACACAGACTTACTAATACACTCCTCCATGCACATCCACATGCGAACACACACACACACACACGCACGCACGCACGCACGCACGCACGCACGCACGCACAAGTGCACAGAGCCCAAAGCTCAGCTGAGGAAACATCTGGCCCGTGTGCATCCAGTGATTATTAACAATCACCATAAACACGGATATTAGCCTAACTATAGCAGCTCAGCTGCATCCTCAACACGCCTCTACCACACATGGCAGACTAGGGTTACCACACTGCTCCTAAACACCAGAAATGTCACTAAATAAATAAATAAGTATTAAATAAATAAAGAAACAAATATATAAATAACACATAGAAACGAAGAGCAGACTGTGGGTGGCAGACAGACCTATTCTATTAAAATCATAGGCTTGTGAGTAAGTGCGCAGTGGGAGGGTGAGAGTGTACTTCATTAAGCTCCAATGTGCTGCCATCCCCTTTGATTTGTGAGGGATGATGATAAAAAAAAAAACCAAGATGGGCGGTGTTCTGTCGCACTGGGCTACTTGTCAAGTTTGCGTACTGCACAAGTGGAGTCGGACAAAGTTTTGCTACAAGCAGCTCATCTTGACGAGGGTAGCTCAACTCGACAGAATGAAGCCGGGGTCGATCACCACAGATGGGAATGGTGCCATCATGCGTATCATTAAAATGACCACTGGGGCAACCAGTTGAGTGGGCGGGTGCTACACAGCTGTTTTTGTGTAATTTTGGTAAAGCTATTCTCAGAGGTGGGACCACACAGGTAGGTGCGCCTTGGAGGCCTGTCACTGTTCAGACGTGCCTTAGGAGTCTAGGGTGCTATTATCACCACGCAACTTCACTTCGTCACCACAGCGTTAAGTGGCAAGGTCTCTCATTATCTCTGGGTGTTTGTGAGCGTCCACAGGAGAGTGATACTCCCAGGGGTAGAATAGGATTTTAAAAAAGGCCATGTGTGCGTTTGAGAAAGAGGCAAAGAGAGAGAAAGCGAGAGAGAGCGAGAAAGAGAGAGAGCGAGAGCGAGAGCGAGAGCGAGAGCGAGAGCGAGAGCGAGAGAGAGAGAGAGAGAGAGAGAGAGAGAGAGAGAGAGAGAGGGTGTGTGTCAGTTGGAGGGCGTGTGCTTGGTATGGAGCAGATGTGAGCTTTGATATGTGGCCAGCTCAGCTTGTATGTTGTTTATGGTGCGTGTGTGTGTGTGTGTGTGTGTGTGTGTGTGTGTGTGTGTGTGTGTGTGTGTGTGTGTGTGTGTGTGTGTGTGTGTGTGTGTGTGACAGAGAAAGTATGAGATAGAGAGAAAGAGCCTAAGTCAAAATGTGTGTGTTTGTGTGTGTGAGAAGGAGAGAGACAGAGAGAGAGAGAGAAAGAATGTGTGTCTTTAAGATGTAGACAAGTGCAACTACTGAGGGAAGAGTGAGTGACTGAAGTGTCAGTTAGTGTGTCTGTGCTGTACTGTGAGCCGTGGTATGGATAGGGCATATCCTGTGTGGTTTATGTTCTAATGGAAAGAGACAGTGTGTGAGGGTGCATGTCTGTGAGTCTGCATGTCTGTGTGCACACGTGTGTGTGTGTGTGTGTGTGTGTGTGTGTGTGGGTGCACGTGTGTGTGTGTGTGTGTGCGTCTGTGTGTGTGTGCATGTCTGTGTGCGAGCATGTCTGTGTGTGTGGTGCTGTGAAAGGAAGCAAGCCTTACGGCGGTACGCTCTCGCTGATCTTGCGGTCGGTGATCTCGCGGTAGACGGCGGCGGACTGCACTTCCTCTAGTGGACACATGATGCCGTACTCCTCGCAGCCCCGCTCCAGCACCAGAGGGTCCGTCCGCAGCGGGTCGAACATGATGTTGTTGGGGGTGACCAGCAGGACTCCTCCAACCACACCCTTCATACACACATGGACAGACACACACACAGACACACACACACACAGACAGACAGACATAGACACAGACAGACACACAAACACAGACACAAACACAGACACACACAGACACACACAGACACACAGACAGACACACACACAGACACACAGACAGACACACAGACAGACACACACACACACACACACACACACACACACAAAGACGCAGCATTAACCTTTAAGGATAAATTACTGGATCGAGTAATCAAGTCAAGGATGTTTGCAGCAGCGGACCGAAGTAAGACAACATGCTTCCAGTGCCTTTCTCTAGAATTAAGCTTCATTTACGGGAAAGCATAGTACAGTAGCTGATGTAATTTATCACAGATGCTCCCTGGTACCACCTGATACCTTAATGAAAACGGCATGATCTGTTGCATGTAAACAGCTTGTGATGAAGATTGTGTAAACAGCTTCTTCACTTTAGTCCTGTCTGACCATGTCTGAGACCAGAGAGAGTACTTGGTGCATGGGAAACGGTAACATGCAAAAGATGATGGGAGGAAAGAATAAAGAGAAATAAAGAAAGAACAACAGAAAGATAGGCAAATACAAGGACAGAGAAATAAAGAAAGAACAACAGAAAGATAGGCAAATACAAGGACAGAGAAATAAAGAAAGAACAACAGAAAGATAGGCAGATACAAGGACAGAAGGTAATTTAGAAAGAAAAGAGAGAGAGAATGAAGGACAGAAGGCACTAGACCCAAAACCACAGAGTGGGCCGTGTGCTTAAAAACTCACCTTGCCATCGGTGATGTACTTGCAGTTGATCTTGAGGAACTTCTCGGTGAGGGCCTCTTCCTCCTCTGAGGTGGACGAGACCACGCGGGACTGCCGCAGGGCCGAGAAGACTGGGGGAGGGTGGGCCTCGGAGCGCGGGGGGCCATCAGAGTCCTGGAGGAAGTGGTTGGAAGAGGGGCGGTAACAAAATGGTGGTGGTGTGGGTGGGGGGGTAGGTACGGATGGGGGGGCAAAGGGTAAAGAGACACAATTAAAAGTCCAGCCATGAAAAAAGACACCTACAGGTAGGCAGAGCCATCTGAATGTGAGCATCTGGAACTCTTAAAAAAAACAAAACAAAATGAAAACCTACAGCATATTCATGAAATCAACAATCTGAGATAGCCAGGGCACAACACATAGAAACTCTAAATGTTGTAGCTATAGAGCTTTTTATGTGCATGTTTACTGACATTCATGCTTGTAGTGCACAGTATAGGAAAAGCCTCTGTGCCCCTACTACACCCTTCACACGCTTGCCAGGCATGCTAAATGGGAGCACATAAAAAGGCGTAATGGCGGAAATTGAAAGCGCTCGGCTTTGCCTGAGTTATTTAAGTCTTAACAATTTGAATGTCTCTCCGTTGCTGCGAGCAACATCTCCCGCGACTCCGTTGCGAGATAATAAATATTCCGCTGGAAACGATAGTCTCCGCAGAGCCGCCTAATCGCGCGCTATATTTCTCACTCTACGGCACAAGGGCAAGTTAAGGCTATACCGAATGGGGAGGCACAGACGAGCGTAAATTACACAGACTGCACATGCTCTCGCCGCGCCTGGTCTTTTAAACGGCCATCTGTCGAAAATCTTCCATTTGAGCAATTTGCGCCGTGATTTAGCTGTTTAGATGTGTCTGTTTGAATGTTCTCACATGGAACAGGGGGCCGTAATCAAGGCCCCCCGGTACTGCACTGCAACCGTGGGAGATTAGCCGAGAATTTAATACACGGGAAAAAACCTATGAGCCACAAAAGCTTATTAGCGCGTAATGTAAACAAATCAAGAGCGGGGCTTGCTGCGTGTGTGTGTGCTGCTCGGCAAAAGCAGAATGTTCTGCATGTACAAATTAATTGCTATGGTAACAGTGCCATCAGTGGAAATGAGATCTTTATTAGAGGGTCAGAGCCCCCATACGTTTAAAGCCGGCATGCGTAAGGCACCCTGCTATAAAGTGCCACAATAAAAACCAACGAGGTCATTTTGTTTTTTCCCCACATTGACTGGAACACGGTCAATGCAGGGCCTTCATGCCCGGGGTAATTCCAGTCGTACTGTCGAACTAGCATCAGCAACATTCGCCTTCCTCCCTCACAATGAGACACAATCAGCCAGGGAATTTCCTGACTTTCTGCTGCATTGTTACGTAAACTAGGCACAAGACTTGGTCACAGCCGTATAGCTGTAGCAAGCAAGAGCCTAATTTGGAAAAAGGGAGACCTATCCTTACGTTCCATCAAGCATAGAGGCAAGCAAATGAACACAGATAAACAAACAACCACACAAAAATCTTGCTGCATCAACTGTAAAAGGGGCTATGACTGTTACAGCTCCTGGCCCTAACAGTGTCTGCATTCCACCCATGCAACAAGCGTGGGCTCTGGGTCTGCAGGATATAGGCTTCAACAGAGGACACCGACACTGCCTTCAAGCCCCCCTGTCATGTTTTGAACTTGAAGCACTGCAAAAAGGTGCTGAACTTTGATGCTTTGTTGCTGTGCCGGAGCTGAGTTCAGAATCGACTCAGCGTGGCACAGAGAGACAGAGAGCCAAAGGCCGCGTCCCCATGGTTCCACACTGCGAACTGCTTGGGCTTGTGCAGCAACAACAAAAAAAAAAAGAAAAAAAAGAGAAAAAGCCAGCATGTGAACACTCTTTTTTCCTGCTGCTCTGTTCCTGCTCCCCCCCTGGGTTCTCTGAGCGGCTAGGGGGGGTGAAGCAGGGCATTGTGGGGGATGATCTAAGTGGTGTGTTGCTGCAGATGGACTGGTGGAGGAGGCATATGAGGACTGGGTGGAGGGAGCTGAGCTGTGTGTGTGTGTGTGTGTGTGTGTGTGTGTGTGTGTGTGTGTCTATGTGTGTGTGTGTCTATGTGTGTGTGTGTGGGCGTACGGCTGGCTGTTGTGACGACTGAGACCCCTCAACCCCCACAGCTGCCTGCTGTTCTCTGATACCTACTTCCGCACTTCCGCTCGCCAAGCATCACGCTCGCATACACACACACACACACACACACAAACACTCACACACTTTTGTTACACTCCGTGGAGGATTTTTCTGGTGCTCCCAATCAATGACAATTACACTTAGACACTTAGACACAGAAAGTTTTGGTGATTCGAAACCCCCAGTGGTCGCCCCACCAGCCCCCCCATCTTGCATCCTCTTGCCAAGTGCCTGCTCCTTTTCACCGCCACAAGAGAACGGTCTTCCCAGTCCAAACAAGACGAGATCGTTCTGACATACTCAACAAGGGGATGCCAACACCACCACATTCATTCATCTGCCAAGCTTTCCTCTCATCTGATAAAACCCTTTCTGCACCCTTCCAATACAGGAAGTATAGATGGTCGAATTACTGACCAGTCAGTGGAATTGAGAAATCAAACTGTGGTTGCTGTGCCTCCAACAAAACCTGGCAAGACGACGGGTGCTCTGCCCTTGCCTTGCAGCATCCAGAATGGGTCTGGATGGGTGTCATCAAGCCTGGCTGGCTGGCCGACCAGCTGCTGTAATTATGACTTGGCCAAGGCAAACAGAGCTGCCTCTTCACCTCTGGGGCCGGCATTAGCAAAGCAATGATGGTTTGCAGTCCTTCCGACAAGGATACTGTTGATTGTCCCAGGAGAGACAGAGCACTGTGTGGTTAATTACATCCAGAGTGGACTGTAAAGCCACTGTGGTATTTATGGGTTTAACCCTGGGCATTAACGTGCTGGACTCCACAGTCTCCCCTTTGGCACACACGCAAAGAAACAGAATCTCCAGAAAAGGTGGGCAGTCTTTCATCCCTACACGTCATTCTTATCCTGCCTGTACAAAGTCTCAATAATCCTTCAATGGGGTCCACTATACAGTCTGAGGTCTGAATAATCCTTCAATGGTTTCCACTATTCATCTTCCCACCCACCCCTCAAAAAAACCCAAACACTCCCAAACTGAGTTCAAACTGCAGGACAAAAAGCCTGGCTACTGTGATTCACCCTTGATGAGAAGAAACGCAGAGCGTCGCCCTCCATCCCCCCTCATCCCCCCCCAATGGGAAGAGAGTCTTTAGCAAGGGCACCGAAGACGATTCTTCTGCACGAAGCAGCAGCAGCAGCAGCAGGAGCAGGAGCAGGAGCTGAGGAGGCTGATAGCGAGGGGCAACTTCCTAATGGGACTGACAAGGAACAAATGAGCTGAGCGGCGGCTGGTCAATGCTGGGACTGAATTATGCTATATTGAGTCGCACGGCGATCAATTAAATAGCCTTTACAAAGGCAGGGAAGGGAAGGGATGCGCTGGAGGAAGAGTAATTGAACGGCCATTGACAAGCGTTTGCTCAGGTAAAGATGACTAGCTGGCACCGGTGCGATAAGAGGTTGTTGTTTGCATCCCTTGTCTCCTGATATCTCGGTCAAGCAGACAGGTGACAAACAAGCTATCCATTGTCGCTAGCATGAGAATAGCTGCAGAAATGCTCTAATTCAGCCTCAACTAAATTTGGGTATCTGCCTATATCATTATCAGACCCCTCTTTTATGATTTTCTGAATAATTTACTTATTATCAATGTCATTAACTATTGTTACTATAAAATCCAACCAATATGGGATACATTTTTGTCAGTGATCACCCAGATACTAATCCATTGATCTGACTGGGGCATCACTAAATACCTGCCATCAATTTCCCTGTGGGAAAACTAGAAGAGGACACAATCAACCCGAGCAGAAAGCAAAAGTTAAGTGCTTTTTTTTTAAGCCTTGCCTTCAAGTCACTGGTAACAAGACCAGTGCATTTGATGCATATGACTGCCCTAATAATGTTGAAGAAATGCACATTGTTGCGGCGGAACCACAGTGCTGATCTCTGCAGTTTCCCCAGTAGACTGTGGAGAGGCACCGAAGCGGATCAACACAAAACGTAGTGCACCAGCCAGGAGCCAATCCATGCCAAAAAAGTAAACATATCTCTATGAAACATGTAGGTTTAAAAAGTCAGCAGCAATACTGCTCTGTTTCTATACACTCTTATTCAGTCCGTAAATTATTTTTCTTGCAATTGTTTGATTTTAAAACTATTCTTCCGCCTCCCTTATAGGTTACACACATTGAGAGTGGATATGAAACCTGTATAACTGAGGAGCAATGATCACAGGGAAAGCAAATGAAGGACACACAGCATCCTCCTGGGATGCGTGCTCTTATTCTGAAGATCTCATACTGTCCAGGTGAAAATGTTTTTAGCTCCTTTCGCACCAAAATTAGCAGGCAGCAGAAGACATGAATACACACAGTCCTTGCGGTCACTGTCTCACTTGTGACCTTAAAAGAAGAAACCTGACTGACCAGATGTGTAGCTCCACCTTGTGGACAGAGACATGTCCTGCAATGTGAGAACTCTACCTGAACTCAGCGTACTGACGAACTTGCATGACCCGCTGTGTGCAGTATCCAGTGACCCTTGGAGAAGCCATGACCTCATTAATCCTCCATGGGGCAGGAAATGGCGACGACATCACACCCTGTCCTCGAGCATCCTTTTTTTTTTTACCCAAACACAAGGAGCCTGGCACCTCGCCAGAGTAGTTCATGTACACACACACAGACGAACATGAACACACACACACACACAGGCACGCACACACACACACACACACACACACACACACACACACACCCACACCACCTCTGACACTTCTTGACCGCTAGCAAGCACCAACTGGGGGCAGGTAATTAAACATACTGTCTCTCTGTTCTGCTTGCGGGCCTAAATTTAGCACTGGGTCAAGGGAAGCAGAAGACAAAAAAAAACCAAAAAGGTGAGGAGCTTAGGTACAAAAATACTCCCACAGACCAAATGAGAATGAGACAGAGAGGAGAACGGATAATAAACAAAGGAAGGTGAGAAAGTGACGGGGGAAAATAGAGACAGAGATAGAACTGTACCCGGAACACACAGGAGCGGGTGGGGGGTGCAAAAAAAGAGAGAGAGAAAGAGAGAGAAAAAAAGCAGGCCTTCCGGGCACACAGGCTGGGAGGAGTTGGCAGGTGGACTAATGATGGAACACCTGCCCAGCCAGCCAGCCGAGTAGAGATGGCTCCATCCTGCTGCCAACCCAACACAGCTTCAGTCCAGACTCCTCCGCCCATCAGAGGAGACAGACAGGAGGAGAGGGAGAGAGACAGAGAGGAAGAGAGAGAGAGAGGGAGACAGAGAGACAGAGAGGGAGAGAGGGGGGGGGGGGGGGGGGGGGAGAGACAGACAGACAAATAAAGAGAGACAGATAAAGAGAGACAGAGAGAGAGGAATAGAGAGAGAGGGAGCGAGACAGAGAGGGAGCGAGACAGAGAGGGAGACAGACAGAGAGAGAGAGAGAGAGAGACACAGCATCAGAAACAGAGACAAAGACATTGGCGGCTAACCTCAGAACAATCTGCTCTGGTTCTGTTGGCTTACATGGGAGCATATAGACTACTTCTACTGAGTTCGATTATTAGGACCATAGCCGTTTCCACAGGGTTTCCGCTTTAACATTCCCAACCCTGTGAAAGGGTCTGTATCCGTAGTTTTATCTCAGCTTCTGTGGCTCATCAGGACTCCTTGGCAGGAGTGCCTCAACAGTCTTAAGGGCCAATGCCCACTGCTATTAAAAAACAAGCAAAGAGACTGGCAAGCTCGACAACACTACAGTAATGGTACAAATCGACGTCGGGGGCAGCTGCCCTCTGAAAATAAATGGCCTCCAAACTGCAATCCATCCGATCCGAGACAGCGACTTTGGCAAACTACAGGCCTGTCGCGCTGAAAGGCGTTCATCTTTAGATTGCATAGCTAAATCACTGTAGCGGCACTCTCCCCAACATAATAGAGGTTAGAGAGGGAGAGAGAGGGGGGAAGAGAGAGAGAGGGGGACAGAGAGAGAGAGAGAGAGAGAGAGAGAGAGAGAGAGAGAGAGAGAGAGAGAGAGAGAGAGAGAGGGAGAGACTAGTCTATCCAGGCAGCCCACAGTAACAGTGTTCTAATTAAAAGACGGTTAGGAGGGTGAGGAGACGGTGTGATTTTATTAAAACCCTGGTGCATGCTGCTTAATCAAACAACACCTGCAGGAAGGGGTCATCTTGGCATTCTCCTCCCCCTCTCTTGCGCACGCACTTTTTCTTTCTCTCTGTTTTTAACTCTCCCTCCATTTCACACACACAAACACTCTGCTCTCTTTCTCTCTCCCTGTTCACTACACCTCTCCCTTCTAATCTCTCACTCGCTCTCTTACTTTCTTTCTTCATTTTCTCCATTCTGCCTTTCCATTTGTGCATTTCACACAATCTTGCTGAGTATGGCTGCAGAGAACACACACCTATGTCAGTGGGAGAGGTCAGGGTGCAGCACACCATTTAGAGAGGATGTATGTATGCTTGTGCATGTGTCTATAAGTGTGTGTGTGTGTGTGTGTGTGTGTGTAAAGAGAGAGCTAGACAAGGATATGATAAAATCCTTAACTGACACACACATCCTGACTTACATGTCTTTACATCACGTACAACTGCTAAATGCTATCTGCAGATCTTTGGGGAGGACAGTGCGGTGTAATTTGCAAACTAAAAGCTCCTTCATCTGCTTCACTGGTGATCTTGCCAGGATTTCATCACTGTGCTGCTACAACAACAGCTTCTCTCTACTGCAGTGCTGCCCATGTGTCTTTTTATAGGTGCACAGAGCATGCAGAATACAAGCGAGGGCCAGTGTGTGTGTGTGTGTGTGTGTGTGCGTGTGTGTGAGTGAGTGAGTGAGTGAGAGAGAGAGTGTAAGATAATCAGTGAATGAGTAAGAGAGGAGGGGGTGAGAAACAGATGCAGAGATATATAGCGAGAGATGCAGAGAGTGAACATACAGAAGAGTGAACATACTCATCCTTACTGCGTCAAGAATCTGCATTTATTTCCAACAAGTACACAGTAAGAATTCAGGAGGGGTGAGGAGGGCACGCTGCCAATTAACACACACACATACACACAGATACACACACACACAGTCAAAAACCCACAATGCCAACCGCCAGCCTTGTTTCTTGGCAGAGGACTAGGCATTGTCTGCGGCTCGCACTGGCTCCCACAGAAACCAGGAAGCTGGATGAACATCCCAGACACACAGACACACTGGCACACTCAGCAGCGCATGAGAAACTGGGCGGCAAAGATCAGCTCATGTCTGAAAAGCTTCCCCACGCTTTTACTGAAAAAAACAGGACAGACATGGTTGTCTTTGGCTCACATTAGCAGTGTATTCGGGGTACTCGCAGTATGGCACAAAAAAAAGCCTGCCTTAACAAAAAACCTTGGGGTGCTTTTCTGCTCCCAATTTTAAATCTGATAAGCAGATTGATTCTGTGGTTAGTGCCTAATTTTGTCAACTAAGATTAATTGCCAAAAAGTGTGAAATTTCCTTTTCTGCCACAACACTGTGACAAGGGGGTCTACTCTATGCTTTTAATACTTTTACCAGATTGAATGACTGTAATGCACTCCTACATCTGCCCAGCCAGACACCATTCCCAAATGCCCCAGCAGTCAAAATTGTGCCTGCTAGACGTTTAAATAGATTTAAATAGATAAATGTTTGAGCTTTTCTTTCATCTGCATTAGCTGCCCCCCCTCCCCCT
>CM059277.1:17483033-17535533 GCA_030347295.1 Setipinna tenuifilis
TGTTTCAGGTAAAAGCGATGAAAAACTGTGTGTGGGTGGCACAAGCGAAAGGGACCTGTAGCTAAGGACAAAATGCTGCTGTGGGGAACTTAGGTTTCAGCCTGTGGACAAGGAATGTTCCAGAGAGTCAGCAAGTGCTGTCCATTAAAGATGTTGTTTTTAAGCATGAGCGAGAATAAGCATGAGTGTGCAGTCATGAGAGAGGGGAAAAGAGAGAGGGAGAAAGAGAGAGAAAGAGAGAGAGAGAGACAGGAAATGAGAGAAGAGAAAAACAGACAGAAAGAGTGAGTGAGTGAGAGTGAGTGAGAGAGAGAAAGAGAGATAGAAAGAGTGAGTGAGAAGAGAGAAAAAGGGAAGAGAAAAACAGGAGAGAGTGTGTGTATGTGTGTAAGTGAGAGTGAGAGAGAGATTGAGTGTGAGTGAGAGAGAGAGAGAGAAAAGAGAGAGAGAGGGCAACTAAATTAGACGATGTGTACAAACGCAAGGCAAACAGTAAAGGAGGACAGTACTGCTCTGTCTACGGTCACACAGTCCAGGTTGTTTACTCAGACACACACGCACACACACACGCACACACACACACAGACGTAGGAGTGTGTTTGCGCACACACACACACACACACACACACACACACACACACACACACACACACACACACACACACACACACACACACTCAAAAAGCAAGCATTCAGCCTGTAATCCAGAGGAATGTCACCTGACACACACACCACTCATCTCTTGTCCTTGTTATCCACATGAGCCCATTTCCGATTACACACTACCAGCTGTACAGGAGTGGACAAAAAAAAAGAGAAATGAGCAGAAATACTCATCTAAAAGCAGAAATATAGTTCACGGCCACCACAGTGAAACTACATTTGAGGATTTAATTTGCTATAGCCAGCACTTCACTTCCAAGTTCAACCTTAACAAAAAAGACACAGCAGATATTCAAAGCACAGGTATCTATATGTGTGAAATTGCATTTCTGAGAAATTTGGCACGGTCACAGTCCAGTAAACTACTACTAAAGCACTGACCTACTGGAGCAATATGTTCATTCCAGATCCACTTGGGCTGATTAGACAGATATTGCTGCAGTAGAACCATAGTAAGTGTATTTCTTAAACATCATACAAAGAACAGACAACATACATTTACGGCTCATACTTAGATTTATGAACTGTTGCAGTCTGAGATTATTGTTCTGACAGAGGAAAGCTCATCATGTCAAAGAGACAGCACAGATCTTCTTCCTCCCTCTTTTTTTCCCCTCCCCATTTCAGGCCTGTTGATGGCAGTCCTTGTCTTGGTTGGTTGTCATGGTGACAGGCCATGGACAGCACATGCTGGTCAGCACTTTGCCATGCGCCACACTGCTTCCAGGAGACGCAGCCAGAGAGGGTTGAGGGAGAATCCAAGATCTCTGACACAGCGGGGATGGTTTTTTTGTTGTTTTGGAGGGGCCCCAAAGGAGAAGAGAGCCTACAGACCACCCCCACCCCCCCAACACACACACACACACACACACACACACACACACACACACACACACACACACACACACACACACACACACACACACACACACACACACACACACACACACACACACACACATACACACACACACACACACACCAAAGCAAAGCAATGTTCCCCTGGACCTGTTTCTTCATTTAGTTTAATGAACAGCTTCTTGTGGGGAGACTAGAATATTTCCACTGCTTGTCATGCATGGATAGGAAAAAAAACAACTTCAAGGACTTATTAGTGTCGAGAACTCATTCCAGGTCTTTGCACACCATCCTGAAGTCCTTTTCCTGGCTATAACATGCCAAGTGAAGAATCGCTTGCAATGGCATAAAACATGACCTATTCTATGTTCAAGAACTGGCCTTAAACACTGTGACTAATCTAACAAGGTCCAGCTGGCAGCTAAACTGCAGCAGTAAATCAACCAAAATATGCTGTTGCAGGGGGCACCCTCAGACTCATTTGCCTAAACTAGCAAGCATCCATCACACATTCCAGAAGTTTCCACCCCCTAGAAGCTTCAGAGAACTTCAGAGAGGCCTCTTTAGACACACTCTGCTCATGCATATTGACATGAGGCCTGAACTGGCCCCTAAAAGCCTAAGGTGAGAGAGAGGAGCACTGAGCACAGCTCCTCTGGCCCTTCATTGATCTCGTGACACCACCAGTGGCAGTGCTCATTGACTTGTAATGACAAAAAAACAAAAAAAACAAAGCCAAAACCCTATGCAGTGCTCAGCAGTGGAGTGGTCAAGAGATCATCACCAGTAACTGAACAAAAAGTCTCATTGTGTGCAGTCATGTTAATGCTTACTTAATGGGTTATAGAGGTTTCTTCTTAGTGTTTGTAAGATGAAAATACCTAACTTTAAGCTCTTTACCATATATACAGCATCCAGTAAGTCCACTGCTATGCTTTTGTAAAACACCTGCAATTTCAAGGCATACATTTTGACTACAAATTAAATCCTGAGCCTACATGCTGAGAGCTCAATACTACCTCAGCTGAGCAACAGAATGTGTGCACATTAGACAGTAATACTCAGACCAGTCAGCCAGCACACACACATGCACACACACACACATGGTGAGTAGTAAAAAATTCAACTATCCCCACAAATCCTAAAAAATTCACAATACGACTGTCCTGTGAGTCACATTGAATAAAATAACAGATCGGAAATGAATAATTTTGCGAGAGAGAGAGAGAGAGAGAGAGAGAGCCTGCTGCCTCCGCAGCCGGTGTGAGCGGAAGACTGCTGTTGGAGCTGCTCACTTCTTCAGCGCAGGCAGGCAGGAGCTGCATCATCGCCTGGATGAGTCAGCCTCTGATGTCACGCTGTGTAAACCGATGCAGATCAGGTACGACTGTATCCCTAACCCTGTTCTTTTCCACATTGGCCTTTTCTCTTCAAAAAAGGAGGGGGAAGGGGAAAAAAAAAATCACAATTATGCACAGCCTCAAACAGCACACAGGTATATGACGGGCAGTAATCATGGTAATGGCCCACGTAATGGTATGCACCTCGTTGTTTACACTGACGTGGAGAGCTACATCAGTCATCGGTAATAGGCAGCACATGCAGATAATTTCGTTTTGAATATCTGCCGGAGAAGTTAAGAGTTTTTGCCATCGTTTGTCACTCTGCAATGACCCTTCGCCTGTGATGGATGACGCATGGGCATATTAAGTGGTGCTTTGTGAGCTGTCATCGTCTGCATAATTCATTTCTCATAGAGGCGTTTAGTTTTTTAAGTAACAGTCTAACCACCACAAGCGTTTTGAGTACTTAGAGTAAAGGCCTTCTGAGCGCGCTACAGATATTCCCAAAAGGTGCAACTTAAAACACAGATTGGTTTCTTTTTGTATTATCTGCTTAGTTTTGCTGTCTCCCAAATGGCAAAAAAAACAACAACAAAGATCTCAATGGAATTTTCTAAAAGTTTCCCATGTTATCCAGATGGGAACATCAGAGGTCGATATATTCCCAACGCCCATGCGCCGACTCTGCTTTTTTATCCCCCCTAGTCTGGCACAGAACATTGATTTCCCTCTGAGTGTCGTTTGTGTGTGCCGATCTCATCCACAGGCTATTTATTTTTAGACTCCCACCACTTCGTTTCTGAGCAAACACAACCTGCTCTGGCACGTTGTTTTTTTTTTTTTTTTAAAGAAAATAGGAAATGCTACAGTTCACCGTGTTTTGCGGCAGCATTATCAGCTTAGCTGCTTAGCTTCTGGAACCGTACCCCATTCCAAAACTCCCGTTGCATGTCAAAACTCCATTAGCACTTCAGCGTTTAGCCTCTTCAGGATACTCTATGCAGTCTACTCTAGGATTATGGGAAGGCGCTCTATACAGACATTTTAATTGAAAGAGTAGTAAAAAGCTAAACATAACTACGAAAAGCACCTGAAAAATGTGTTTCAAAAACTACAGATTTTTATCTGTGCATAATTAGCATAGAGCATGGCTTTTAAACACACACACACACACACACACACACACACACACACACACACACACACACACACACACACACACACACACACACACACACACACACACACACACACACACACACACACACACACACACACACACACACACACACACACACACACACACACACACACCACACACACACACACACACCACACACACATAGACACAAACAGGCTATGTCTCAATAAATGAATGCACAGAAAACCTCAAGTGTCTAACAGATGATCTTCAAATACCAGCCCCTTTAAAAGTACTGTGGTAATGGCAACCTCAAAACCCACATTCAACACCAATCCATCCAACGGAGAGCTGTGTCATCGTTCAATTTGGTATTCTAATAATAGCTGTATTAATCAATGTGGCGAGAAGAGAGAGAAGGACATGTCACCGGATCACAGCGGCAGGGCAGAGAAGTGGGCAGGAGAACCTTATCCCTTTAAAGGGCCAATCAATAGTGTCCATTATTAATGGTGTTAAGGATGACTGGCAAAAAAAGGTGTCCTGAGGACCTCTGTCCAGGCAACTGTGGCTTAAGCAAAGTTTGTCTGCCGTTCTCCTGAGTCGGAGAGAACAAGATGAGGAGAATGATGGGTGACTGCATGCATCACAGGAGGGAGGAAGAAGAAGAACCACCACTTGTTTTGTTGCAAAGCATGGAAGGCTCAAGGGTGACCAGAACATTCTGGGTCAGTAAGAAAAGGATGGCTTGAGATAAAAAACAAAGAAAAAAGCCTTAAGCCTTTGGATATCTTCGAAGCACAGCCATAGAAGTGGTTCACGAAAGAAAATACTTGTTCTTTTTTTGCAAAGTTTCTTCTTTGGTTCTTTTTAGGGTGGCTGAGCTTGTAGCTTGCGCTCACCGCAGGCCTGCCTGCCTCACTTCAACAGCATAACACCTGCACATGGAGTGGAGGGCAAGATGGCTCGGTGCCCTACTCTTTAAAGGACTCTTACAAGAGATGCAAGGGTCTGCTGACCCATCCTCTCTCCAGGCTGGCCTGGCGGCCACGCGGCCCTTCAGATTCTGCCCAGTGATGGGCGATTAGCCATGCGTGCTCCAGCCTCTGCCTTTCACGGCTCCATTAACTCGTTAGTGCCTTTGTGTAATTAGTGACATCCATCCACATGTGAAACCTCAGCAGCAGCAACAGCAGCATCAAAGCCACGAAAGCCTCTTTCTCCCCCTCTTTCTTTTTTCCCCACTCTCTCTTTCTTTCTCCCTCCTCCCTTTCTCTCTCTCTTGCTCTGTCAGAGACAGACATCACTGATGCTGCACAACAATCATCTAGCCAACGCTACAACCAAAAAACGTTTTTATCACCGAACACCTGAAATGACCACACAAAAAATGCAGGCAAATAGAACTCATTATATAAAAGGAACGACGTAAAGGGGAAAGATACAGGAGAGACGATTCATAATCAGTACACAGCAACGAGTGCATCATTCAACTGAAAATAATTGGGGAGGAGGGGGTGGGGGAATCAACACAAACCAACCAGGCAACCAGTGAGAGTGTTAAATCTGGGGAAAAGGCACGTTCCTAGTCTCACAAGCCCCTAACAGAGAACCGTGCTGTTCTTTAAGCATGGCAGTTGCCATAGAGAAGTCTGCCGTTGCCACTTTCTCGGCACGCACAGTCAAACAGCGACAGTTGATCATTTTAAAGAGCTTAATTTTAGAAGCATTGCATTGTGTGGATGACATTCCACCCAATCAAAGGACAAAAAAGGAGCAAGGGATTTGCCTCTAATGGACAGCATCTTTCTCTGGAAAGAGAGAGAGTGTGTGTATAGGTGTGTTTGTGTGTGTAGACATGTGTAAATGTACATGTATGTATTTTGCAGCTCCAGCTGCACAGAGGGACCCCAAGGGATCGTTGGGAGACAAACCGAAACATATGGATTCACGAGCTGTGAGAGATTCCCGCAGGAGGCTGTCTGAAAAGAGAAGAGGTGTCAACATGCCAGACACCTCCTCTTCCCTCTTCTCCAAAGGAAGAGGGGGGAAGAAAAACCTTCCTACCACGAGGCAAAGCCTTCCCCCAAAATCTGTTTTTAACACTCTCCAACATGGCCATTTGCACTGTGTTGCTGCATCTTCCTGACTGCATACACACTGCATTCACACTGTTAATACAATTTGAGTAGACATCACCCCCAAACTCTGATAGAGCAGCAGTAAACATGGCAGATTTTATGCATGCAGTGTCCTTGTGCACGGAGCCATAGTACAGATTTAATATTGCCCGCCCCTTCAAATTGGAACTAATAGGGAAGTTCCTGGGGCTCTTATTGCCAATGTCAAAAACAAAACTACCACAATTACCCAACTCCTTAGGTGCCACACATACATTATCATTGCTAAAGGCACAGTACACAATCTCACAGTACTGTATATTTCTGATGCATTTGTAACATCGAAGTTCCATCGCAGTGGAAAACGAGGAGGTGCTGCAGTGGTCCGTTACCATGGCCACCTCAAACACAATACCTCGGTTCACTTCAAAACAAGCACTCAAGGTGAGCCTGAGGTGAGCTCTCAGACTGCCATTATCCCTGAGTGCCAGCTGTGCTAATGGCTAACTTTAACCACTCTGCACTCAATGCAAAGAGTGGAGGGGCAACAGCGCTGAGGAAAAGGTGCGAAAGTGCTATTCAGATACAGCATGGTCGTTTAACATCATCTGAGTAGCATTAGCATAGTTGAGCCCTTTTCCTCATCAAGACCAAGGTGAGTGGGTGAAGTATTGGACAGGTAAGGTATACTTAAATTTAGGGATCCTAATTATTTCACATGGCTGGACAGGGAAGTTAAGTTGGGAAAAGACAGCACTGAGAAAAGATGAGAAAACTTGCTATTTAGATATAGCACTCAGAGTACTTTAAGATGCTGGAAGCAGTATTAGCTAATGGTAATGTCCTTCTCTCAGGCACTGCAGGAGTCAGACCTATTCCTTGAATCAAAATCAAGGTGATTGTGTGGAGCACTGGCAAATTCCTTTTTTATATAAAAAATAGCATAAAGCAACCAGCAAACATTTTTTCCCCTATGACTTAGAATTTGCCAGTGTGTATCCTATTAGTTTTCTTTGCAAAAGTATGTAGACTTTGATGTGTTCCTTCTGCAGACATGTACAGTACCATAAACAAGCAAATGTCTGATCATGCAGACAAAACTGTGTACACTCAAAAAACTGATAATGTTCACATTCCGTGTCTAGACCAATACAACTGTCGTTTGTTGCAGTGGATAATGATATCCACCAGTATTGGTGGGTAAGTGTATAATAAACTTATAAACTTAAACTTATAATTAAATCCCTTCATTTGCCTTGATTCTATGCCACAGTCAGATGAAGACGAACAGAGAATGTGACTCATCATAGCTCCACACAGGAAGCAGCCCTTGAGTCTGGCCTTGGTAATTTGTTAAAACAAATTACAGTGGAGGAGACAACCAGGAGGTGAGGACTTTTTTTTACATAAATCTAATCACTGGGTTTTAAATCTCCTGGCATGCCTGTTTACAGACTGGCTTTGCCAAGGAGGCTGAGTAATCTAGCGAGCAGATGAGCCCTGAAAAACAAAGGCCCCTTGCTTTGCCGTGGGTGTGTGTTTGGGGATATACATGGACGACGGCTTGACGGAGGATCACAGACAGGTAGTGATTAGCGAGGTGCTCATGACCCCCCCACCGCCCCATTTCCAATGCTTGCGTTTACCCCCCACAAACACACACACACCCACCCAAGGCACTGTTTCCTCTTCTGTGCTGACTTCCTGGCCTCTCCCCCTGGCAGCCGAGGGCCCATTTATTTAATTGGCTCAGGGTCAACCAATAGATGGACCTCGTTGAGGCGACTGGGTTTCAAGGGGTGCACATGGGTTATGGCAATTTAAAGAGCGAAAGAGAGAAAGAGAGAGAGAGAAAGTGAGAGGTTGGGAGAAAAATAAAAGTGAGAGAGAGAGATGGCGACAGTAGCATGTGGAAGGAGAATGAACCAGAGCATGACCGGAAAAAGAAAACGGGATAAAAGTGGTTGAGAAAAACAGTAAAAAGAGAAACAGAAGCATGACGAGTGGAGGAAAAAAGAAGTCAGCAGCACATGGAGAGAGGAGAGAAAAAGAGGAGGGGGAAAAAAGGAAGAAAATTCTAAATCGATAGCGTGGTTGGTTGAAAGGCTTTTTCTATCCTATCCTATCCTGTAGGCCCCAGCAGAAGCAGATTGCTGTGCTGCTATCTGAAGTGAGCCCCGTGCAGAAGCAGAAGCGGAGCGCGAGATGAGAGTTTTAGATAAGCAGGCTTTTCGCTCAGCGCTGGAGTGGCTCTAGGCTTCTCCCAGTGGACGGCCGCTGGCCACGGCACTGGCTCTCTGTCCGATTTTTTTTTGTTTTTTGCTTCTCATCGTCCCCTGTTCAATTCACCTCCAGTTTTACACTCTGTGGCTTGATGTTCTTTCATGCTCCATGTTCTGTATGACCTCCAGCCACGGGTAAGTCCTTCAACTCAATGTCTTTTTTTAAGCTCTCTTCGTACCGTATGTTTGTGTCTTTTCTGTCTGCCTGTTTTTGTCTTTATTTATGTCATTGTGTAGTGATCGGAGGAGGCAGTGATTCAATTATCTCCTCCTCCTGCCATCTAGGTCCCCATCCATCTATCTACCCATCCATCCATCCTTCCATCCATCCATCCATCCATGCACCTAAAAGTCCATCCATCCATCCATCCATCCACCCATCCACCCATCCATCCATCATCATATCGGGATTCTGTGGTGACAGCGAGCGGAAGTCTTTCCTCAGTGGAAGCTCGGGGATGGGAGATGCATGTGCAGATTTTGGTCCAGATTTATCGCCCACTCCTCAGACGCACCGCCCCAGCGCCAACAACCCCCCCACACTACCACAACCCCCCACCCCACACACACACACACACACACACACACACACACACACACACACACACACACACACACTACCCGCTGCCTCCCTGGCCTGACTCCCACCTCCCTCTTTGCCGGTGCCAGAACCGGTCTTTATCTCTCTCTATTCCTCTCTATGCCTGCCTGTATCTTTCTCCTCCTTCTGCGCCTTTTCCCCTGCGATGTTGGTTGGAGATGTTGTAGTGCTGCACACCTTTCACGCTCTGCTGGGACCGACAAAGGCCTTGTCACTCTGGGTAGACAGCGACAAATCGAGTAGACTGAGCGGGCTGAGTCGAGTCGGGTGGGGTGGGGTGGGTTGGCATGGGGAGGGGAGGGGAGGGAATGGATGGATGGATGGATGGATGGAGCATGGAGTGACACCTGCCCCAGAACCAAGGCAAAGCAACTGAGAGGTGTGATGGCCCAGGAGACATCTGGACACGATTGGTTTTGTACCTATACTAGCCAAAGCTCCATGGTGCCCCATGAGTGAGATGAGAGCAGGTAAAAGGACACAAAGAAAAAGAGAGAGAAATAAAGAGGGCAGGAGAGTGACACAGAAAAACACTTAAAAAAGGGACACAGAGAAACAGACAGAGACAGACAGACAGGCAGGCAAGCAGACAGACACAACGACAGACAGACAGGCAGACACAGGCAGGAAGATAAAGGAGAAGACAGAAGGAAAACAAATGGAGAGGATGAGATGGAATAGATATAGTTATAATTACAGACGCGCAGGGAGAGATAAGGAGGATAAGAAGAAAGGCACAGGAAAATGGAGGGATGTCAGTCAGAGATATGGGGGGGGGGGGGGGGTGTGACAAAGGGTGTTTGCTATAAAATGGGGCTGCGATCAATCTGCCGGCTAAATGGTCGCTTTGACCACAGGCTGCTTCTTCGTTTTGTCTTTTTCCTTTCTTTTTTCTTTCTTTCATTCATTCACTCTTTTCTCTGCCACCCTCTGTGCCCAGACCTTCTGTCCCTCCCCCCCTCTGTCACTCTGCGCGTCCAGGCAAGGCTCCAGTGTACAACAGCCTCTCTTAGCCTCCACACATGCTGTCTGTTACCAGGGAGAGAGCGGAGACGCTGCCTGCCTGCCTGCCTGCCTGCATGCTTGTCTGACAGCAGCTGGAATTTTGAGGGTCATTTGAAGAACACGCAACCAGCCAACCATTGTTAGCTAATGCTGTGGAATCAGAACGCACTCAAATCGCTCAACCCCATGTTTCCCTTTCTCCCTCGTCCTCTCTCTCTCCCCATCACCACCACAAACATACACACCCATTTCTATGTTTCTCTCTTCCCCCACCATCATCAACACCCTCTCTCTCTCTCCCTCCCTCTCTCTCTCTCTCTCTCCTTCCATCACCACCAGCTCTCTCTCTCCCTATCTCTTTCTCTCCGTCTCTCTCTCCCAACAGATTCCGAATCAATAAAAAATGCTAGTGCTTTTGGAAGGTCATCAGTGAACAGTGGTGGAATGTTTGTTGATAAGGAAATGCAGATGCAGAAACCTACTTGCACGCACACATGCATGCATATTGAAAAACAAAGAGCACATGTTTTGGGTGCTTTGGCTGCTGTGTTATCAGCCTCCCCCCCCTCATCTTGCTCTGCTCCGCTCAGCTATCCTGCATGTTCCGGCTTGGCGTCAGTGAGTGGAGTGTCAGGGAAAAGAACTGTGTGCGTCTGTGGGTCATTATAAGCTGGAAAGACGTCAGCACACATCCAGACCCCCCCCCAACTGCTATCCTCTCATGTCCTCTCCACGCTGACTGGTGAGAGCCAAGCCCACCTTTTCCATAAAGAGAAGAAAGAAAGAAGAAAAAAAAACAACCACACGTGCATATTGCCACATGCAGCAGAACGTCACCAAAACAAAACAATGCCACACCGACACCAGAGCCATCTCCCTCAAGTCTCTACAGCACACACCTCGATTGCTGTTGATGAGAACAGGAACGTGTACACACACACACACACACACACAGACACACATACACGCACCACGTTGACAGAATCTGACCAACAACCCAGTGGCATCAATAAACAACCAGCAGTGGGAGAAACTGGAGCACAGAAGAGAACGTTCAAGCCAACACACAGGCAGCAGAATAGGACAGCAACAGAGAGCGAGAGAGAGAGAGACACAGAGAGATGGAGATAGAGAGGGAGAAGGGGGAGAGAGAGAGAGAGCAATGCAATGAGAGGTGGCTGGTCTGTGGTATGTGCACTTACCGAATACTCCATGGTCCCCTTGGGTCTCTGGAAGGACATGCGGCGTCCATCCTTTTTCTCTGTGCTCTTCTTCTGTCCGGTGTCTGAAAGCAAGCGAGGGAAGGAGCGCATTACATTCATGTTCCCCTCTCTCCCTCACACACATACATACATACACGCGCGCTCACTCGCTCTCTCCCTCTCCTCTCCGCTTGCTTCCCCGTGTTCGCACCGCACCGCTCTGTTCTGCTCGTTCGTTCGCTCACTCAGTCGCTCCCTCAAAGCCCGGCGGGAAGGCAGCTCATTCGTCAGCTTGTGAGCGAGCGCGCTAGAGGGAGACGGCCAGCCAGCTAGCGCTGTGCTGTGCTGTTCTGTGCTGTGAGTGGAGCCTGACTCTCTCTCTCCCTCTCCCTCTCTTTGCCTCCCTCTCGCTCCCTCTCTCCCTCCCTCCCTGCCTTCCTCTCACTCTCACTCCCTCCCTGCCTCTCTCTCTCTCTCTTTCTCACTCTATATCCCCCATTCTGGTTCTCTCTGCCTGCCTCACTCTCCCTCTCTCTCTCTCTCTTCTGCTCACACATACACACAGTCTGTCTCTCCCTTCCTCTCTCTCTCTCCCTCTCTCTCTTTTTTTATCCGCTGCTCGGCACTGTGTCAGCCTCAAATTCGTTCTCACCTTGCTGTCACTTCCTTGCTGCTGCTGATAATATTCCAACACAGGCTTACCCTAGCCTGCATATGTGTGTGTGTGTTTGTGTGTGTGTGTGTCTGTCTTATGACAGTGGCTGCAAGTGGGGGGTGACCATAATCTGTGTGCATCAGTGTTTTCAGAAATCATTTCATGTGAGTGTTTACGCATTTCATCTTTGTGAGTGTACGTGCACATGTGTGTGTCTGTGTGTCTGTGTAGGTGTGTGTGTGTGTGACATCTGTGTAGGTGTGTGTGTGTGTGTGACATCAGTGAACACATTACCCTACACACACCCTGCGCACCAACAGGCAGGCAGGCAGGCAGGCAGGCAGGCAGGCTGAAGCTCCCTAGCTTGTGTTGCTAATGCTGCTGCTGCCGCTGCTGCTGCCGCTGCTACTGCACAGTTGGATGGGCCTCAGCTGCTGAGAGCATGAGTCACAAGCCGGCCCTGCTATTTCTGGGACTCGGGATCGCTTTGGAAAAACAGGGCCAGCCCCGGACAGCTGATTCCTCACAGCCACCTCCCGCAGACTGGTGTGTTGTTGTGGTTGTGTTTTCACTGGGCTCAGATGACCAAACAGCAATTGTTTATGGCTGTCTCTTGTCCCCTCTTGCACCCCTCTCTTTCTGTCTCTCTGTCTCTCTCTCTCTCTGGGGTGTGTGTGTGTGTGTGTGTGTGTGTGTGTGTGTGTGTGTGTGTGTGTGTGTGTGTGTGTGTGTGTGTGTGTGTGTGTGTGTATGTGTATGTGTACACTGCTTGAAGAGCCTCAGCGGTCAGCTGTGGTCTTTCTTTAGTGTATGACTCCAAATAGGAGTTCTTCACATGTAAATGACAAAGCTGCTGCCTCACTTATATGGAACTGATTAATAGATTGAGATCGCCTGTTTAAACATTCCTATCCATCTGTTACCTTTTGATCTGGCTTTAGTGGTCCACAAGTGGTGGTAAATTAATTTTGCAATGAAGCACAAAAACTATGGAAAAACATTATCTTTTCAAATAACTGTTCACAGTAAAATCTCTCTTATGGTGATATCATTGTGGTTACGGAAACAGGTTAATAGATGTCAAAGTCAAAAATCACTGTTGACACACTCAGTATGAATCATGCTCAGCTGAAACATGCTCATAACAATGAATTTGTTGAGTCCATCTAAACGCTACTTCTATCAGTACTGTCATGTTGTAAGGCGACCACAGTTGAGATGGGCATCAAAAGACATAGAAACAGTGGGTTTGGAGGTTTTGGGGATAGGGACAAAGATGTATGGAGAAAGTTAGGTAAAAACAGCAGAGGAAACATTGGGAAGATCAATGCCACAGTGGGACGAAGGTTAAATGTTTTGTTTGGAAAAGAAATGTCAACACAAGGAAAGGGGGTCAGAAAGTCTGAAACCCAAAAAGACTTGCTGTCCTTAGGGACTGCAAAAAAAAAAAAATCGAACTTTTTGGGAACTTTTGTAACAAGTACTGTATCTCAAATACCACAAAATGGCAACAGGAAGATGTATTACTGCAAACTTGTGATGCGGCATTATGATAACCTCTAGAATCACAAGCAGAGCACGGGTGGCAAGAATACATAAATCCAATAGTCTCATTTCGTGTGTGTGAGATGCCAGAAAGGCTGGTGCTGTGGTTAAGGTCTTCACAAGATCGTGCCAGACAGTTGAATGCAGCAGAATGTAGGACAAGGTCACTGGCACTCCAATTCCAATAACAAACAGAGACAAAACTATCGCATAATACACACTTCCACAGTTACCTGATAAGTCCCTTCCTGCTTTGCATTGAAAGCCCCGACTTACCTACTTCACCAAATCGAAACTAAAACAAATAAAGCACTACCTTACCAAAAGGAAGAATAACAGTAGCAGCACTGTTCAGTGTTGCACCCAGGTCCTGTGACCGTGTGACTAAAAAGCAGTGCTGTCCTCGGAGGCAAACAAAGGCTCCTCTCAAAGACTGTACAATAATGTGTTTCTCAGGCCAAAGCCGCTGGGAGGAGAGGAGGGAGAGGGTTGCAGGGATGGCTGGGGGGAGATTGGGTCCTACTGGGTCAACCCTGGATCTTCCTTTTCAGGAAGGCTGTGCAGTAGAAAGGTGGACTTGTAAGGCCATCAGTCCCATCGATATGTGTGACAAAAGAGACTGGCAGACCATTTTACCCTCAATAACAGTGAAGTGGGTACAAGGATAATAGTGTAGCACGCACTTGCTGCTTTCCCAGGTTTTTTGCTGCCAAGGACTGAATGGATGAATGGATGGATGGATGGATACATGAATGAATAAATAAATAAATAAAGACACAAATGAATTAAGTAACAAATGAAGTCAGATGTGCTGCACAGCATTAAATCAGACTCCTGTGCCACCAAGACACTTCCCCGATGTTTAAAGGTTGAAAATAGTTTCATGCAGGAGCCGCTTATTGCATCTTGCTCAGCCACGCCAACTTCCCTAGATATGCTACGGTAATTTAGCCGCTACGGCTCTCAGAGGGGTGGCCACAGGTCAACATCCTCCCTCCACTACTCAAATTCCTCACCACAGTGTAACATCAGTGATGGAAAGTGTTGCTATCTTGCGATATAGGCCATAGGCAAACCTCACAAGAGACAGAATGCAAGTGAAGTTAAAACATGATACTGGTATCTCTGTATTGGTCAGTCTTGGGCTTCTTGAGAAAATTCCACTAGCTACAAATCACATGAGGAGACAGGCTTCTGTTAGTGGTAATGTCTAACATTTAATGAGAATCTAGGTCACAAAGTTAGAAGACACCACAACAACTGGCCACAAAGAGACTAGTCATAGACACAAGTCTCAAGTCCTTACAGGGTCTGAATGTCTTGGTGTGCTACATCGTTATCATCATCTTGGTCTTAGATTCCTAACCGCACAAATCAGCCAGAAATATGTTTACAGACGTCTAAGGGTGGGGTAAACGTGTTGATTCATAATGAACTTCAATCAAAAACACATCACACCACACTCGTCTCATTTGTGAACAACCTCTCCACTGAGCATGGAAATCTTTTGAGGTATTCCCTTCGGAAATGATGGGGAACAACATGGCGGTCCTCTTTCTGTGAGCAGTCTAGTTTATTTTGTCCTCAGAGGAATACATTTATTTATACATATATGTGACAAAGTCTCATTTGACACACAGGAGCACACAGAGCCTGGCGATTACTCCCAGGTGACTGGCCTCCTTGCCAGCTGTAACAACCCCCGACAGTATTTTTAGCCTCGCCACCCTGCCCTCCTCTCTTCCTCCTCTCTTCTCCTCTCCTCTCCTCCTTCCCCCGCATGCCCTCCCTCCATCCTTGGCAGAAAATGGTCATAGGGTGAGTAAATTGTCGTAATAAGCAGGTGCCTTGGACACACACACACACACACACACACACACACACACACACACAGACAAAAAGGGAAACACTGAACGGAACAGATGAGGAACAAGGACAGGAGGACAAAGGGAAGCCGAGGGAGGTGTTACAGTTTCTCCACCCACTAAATAATAACACCCCCCAAAAAGAACATGCTCCATTTTCTGAGGCACTCTCTGCTGATGATTTCAGTGGCAATGACACACAAGACTCATCTGAAAGCTACTTTAACAGAGTGTCCCTCTTCTTCATCCATGCGTTCAACCTCTCTACCTCTCCCTGTTGCTGCTTTCGTTCAGATTATACACAGACCTCGAACATGGGCTTATGAAGCCAGTTTTGAATGTCTAGTCAGTGGGCTTTAATCTTAGAATGGTTGACCGCATCAAGGCTGAGAAAACACAAAACCACCCTTGTCATTACTGCCAATATAACCTCATGTGCCCTCCCCCCCTCTGCACCTCTCTTTCTCCACCCTTTCATAAGCAGGGGCACGAGCAGAGACACAGAAGTTTGGCATCTGAAGTGGGCTCCGAGTGTGGACACATAAACCATGACTGGCCCATCCTAGCCTCTCTTGGCACCTAGTTTTCTAACAAAATGAGCGCTCAGATCTGATTTATAGGGGCTGTAGAAGGTTTGTTTCAGAGAACCCAACAGCAAAGCAAGACAACAAGAAATAGGATGGGGGTGGGGTGGGGGTTGGGGGGCTGGGGTATTTGGGGGGGTGGGGAATAAAACACCTAATGAAAATATTGCCGCTCATGTAAATCAATCACACATCCCCCGCCCCCCACCCCCCCTCGCCTTGGTGGAAACAAATCAGCCAGTGTATGCGCTTCATAGGGGACTCTTAAAATGGCTCAGTATGCTGGATGTAGCTACATGGAGGAAGTCCACTGTAGCATGGCTAATGCCTGATGCAAATGTCTGGAAAACAACTTCAGACTGCATGCCTAATTTGGCCACAGGAATATTTTTTCTTCTTCTCCACATTAGATCACATCAACGAGGGAAGATACAGACATATATATATATATATATTCCACTGAATTCCTGCACACAGAGTAGAAAGAAAGCTTAAACGAAACATTAATGCTGTTATCAAATTAACAGTGGTTAAATAACATCTGGTTGTGCAAGAGAAGTGCTGGATTAAAATGCTTCTCTTCTATGTATGCCACTCCTGCATTCAGCATAAGAAGAAAATGTCTGCCATTCAACCACAGCATAGATCTGTCCTTGAGTTCTGTCTAAGAGCCACTGCAGCAGTCACAGCACAAGTTAGAAGAACAACAACAACAACTCAAATTCTTCGAGTATGTGGTGTCCTCTAACAAAAAGTAAGTCATGGACAGGCAGCCCTGTCACCTGTTGTCATGGTAATCTAAAACTCCATAGACCTGATGAACACTGATTCCAGAATATTCCGCAGCAGAGTCTCGCACTGCCTGACCCGCACACTTAATGCCTTCTTTGAGCAGGGCCCTGGAACTGCGACCTTAAGCGACAGGCATCAACACCCCACCACCCATCTCACACAGACACCTCTGTTCACCAGGAGGAGTGTTAAGGTGTGAGAGTTTCCAGGAGATCAGCTCAGTCAGTGCTGAGTCAGGGGTGGCCAAGGCAGCAGTAGGGGTGTGTGTGTGTGTGTGTGTGTGTGTATGTGTGTATGTGTGT
This sequence comes from Setipinna tenuifilis, assembly GCA_030347295.1. Lineage (NCBI taxonomy): Eukaryota > Metazoa > Chordata > Actinopteri > Clupeiformes > Engraulidae > Setipinna > Setipinna tenuifilis. The sequence continues at coordinate 17,499,992 of CM059277.1, forward strand.
CTGTGTGTGCATGGGGGGGGTTGTCGATGGGTGGGCTGTGTGGGGCGCAGAAGGCTTCCAATTCATTAATATTCACCCCAGGTCAATTAATCAAACCCCGATCCTGTCGCAGGCTCGCCGTGTGTCACACAACCCGCAGCCTCTCATTAGCACTCACTCCAGGGTGACTAATCACACCATCATCCTTCCGTCGGCCGCCGCGTTATTGCTCTGAGAGCGGCAGCAACTGTCTGCAAATCAAACAGCCCAGTGAGCTATGCACTAATATGCGCCATTGTATGCTGCCTCTCAGGCTGCTGTTAAGGCTGTGTAGAGCACATCTACATTTTTTAAACATATTCCATCTCTTAAGCTACTAAAAAAGGGCCATTATCCGTTAATGAATTACAAAAGGTTATGATTGTTGTACTACTCATGTATCTTTGTAGATGATTATCTTTTTTATGATGAAAGTTACCTCAGAGGGATTTAAAAACAGGTCGTTGAATTTTGAACATCTTGCTTCTTTATTTGAAGGAAATGCTGAGAATGAACTCTTCAAAGCCAAGAAAGATGAACAAGAAATAAACAAATATTAACAGTTACTAAGGACTCATCCCTTAATGTTGAGACAGTTCTGTTGGAAAGTTCTGCTTTTTAATAAGACTACTCACACTTTGAGTGTAGACTAGGACAAAGGCAGACTGGACTGGACCCGGGTCATCTCAGGCTTGCAGAGACCCCCTGGTCAGCGATGGGTGTCAGCATTTTCAGAAGTGACAGAACAAGATGGGAAGTAAAAAGTGTTACTGGGTGGGCAAGGAGGGGCTCTCGCAAGTTTGACGGCTCTGTGAATATCAAGCATTGCTGCTGCTCAACATTTTCTGCTGAGACGGCAGAAAGAAGATAAAAAACATAAGGCAGCATGGCTGGGACAAGATATGACAGTCTGGATGTGGCTTCACCAGTGCTGTTCTTCATCGTGGTGTGTGTGGGGGGTGGGGGTGGGGGTGATTTAGTGCAGATTTACTGCAATTCAAACCCTTCCATCATTACATAAGGCTGAGGAGGGGGTATGCAGTGCTGCAGAGTACAGGGGGTGGGTGTGGGGTACTGGAGAGAGAAAGACACACACACACACACACACACACACACAGGAAAAAAACAACCAAGCAGGGCATTGTACCACACTCAGTAAACATGCCATTCAATTACCACATCGGAAATGTTTGCTGAGGCTTCCCAGTGAAACTCCCCAGATACTGACTCCTGGAGGATGGGGAGGTGGCAATCGCTGACCTGCTGTTCATCAATGCACCCCCCCCCCACACACACACACACACACACAAACTCACACCTTGACCTGCTCTACTGTCATGGTGGCCCATCAATCCCACACGTGTGCAAAACAAATAACGCTGCGGCTGCAACTCTAGACCAGGATCAATGGCGGTCAGGCATGGGTCAGGGCGGCCAAGGCGTGTGGAGTGAGCCATCAGACAGCTACTAAATGCTGAGGCCTGACATTTGGCGCAGCCAGCGCAACCCCCACACCCCACCACACCCTCCTTGTACATGCACTAACAGGAATCTGAGGAGGAAGCTGAATGGATCACTGCTATTCTTACAAACCATGTGGTTGACAGCAGAGGATTTCAGGGTGCTTGACAGGCACTGTAGCTTCTCCTTTTTTTAAGTGTTCCACTACAAAAGTTCAACAGACGTTACTTAGGAGTTAAGAGAAATCAGCTCCAAATCCTAATAAGGTGGGAAACTTCCAAAAAAATAATAATAAAAAGTTGTGTATGGACATTTACTCTGTAAGGCGATGGGATTCAATCAATATGACAATCCCATTTGTTACCCACGTTACCCAGGATCTTCTGTTTTCTTGGCACATGGGGTCACTACTGCCCAATTTTCCATATAATAACAATAATCAGACAGCCTCCGCAGTGATGCCCAACACTCACTCGGGGGAAACCTTGCTCACCCTTCTGACGTGCACAACTGCTGCTGTTCTCCTAAAATCGAACATGGAATAAAAATGCTAATACTTACTATACTGTCGCTAAAACCAAAGACTAAAGACTTTCTCCTTCTATCTTTAATCATTTAACTAAACAACTTCATGTTGGCTATTATTGTTTCACAAATGACGAGTTAAGTGAGACATTCCAACATGGTCAGTTGATGTTCAACCACAAATTGAAGTTCCAGACTTTGCCAATACCAAATCTTATGACATGGTCTGATGTTGTAATGCCTGTGGCAAATTCTTTAGGAGAAACAACTATGGTTTGTTTCTGCTGAACAGGTGCTTAGTGCTACTGAATTCCTGAGAGTATGTATGGAGGCTTCCACAGCATAAAGCTGGCATGAGAAGAGGTCAGGGTGCTGCTCGAAAGGCTTAGACATTGCTCTGCTACAGCTTTTCCTTGTTGCTTTGGCACGTTGCTCAGATGATAGTTGAAATTCTCACAGCAACTTCTTGGCCATCATTTAGTGATTCGGGCACATCGTAATAGCAGTTTGTGGTTTTTTTTTTGTTTTTACTTTAAACAATCTCCAAAACATGCAATCCTGACCAAATGGTGTTGTGCATACAGCTTGAATTACTTTATCACTTCCGCCCAAAATGCTGTAGGATGAAGAGCATTCAGTTAGAGAGAAAACTACTCAGTTAGTTAGTACAGATCCAATTGTTTAGTGTGCTTTTGCACAAGTTGCGTAACCCCAAGTCATTCCCCAACCCCACCCCAATCTCCTCTACGCCCATCCCCTGTCTCAATCTCTGCAGTCCTCATTTACGACCCAGATGCCCCCTAGAAAATATACATAAAAAACCTTTGTATGTAATACATGGTGTGGTGCTGGTTTGTATAAATCACTCACATGACTGAAAACTATGGTTACATGAAAACCATTTTCACCATGTGCACTACACAGCCAATCAATCAACCATCATTAATGTGAACCCTAATAGGCATTACAATTACCTTGCCTCTGAGTTGACAGCAGAACGGGGGGGAGGAGGGCAGGTGATAGGAAGGGGGGAGGAAGTCTAATTTCACACTGTAGATCTGATCAGCCATGATTATCAGAGTGATGCTTTGGTTGCAGCCTAAATTAAATGACTGCAATACAACCTCGATAGATTGACTTTGTTTTTCAAACCCTCGGTGGGCCCAAACAGTCTTGTGCATTAATGTGTACATTAATTCACATTCATTACATTACGGCAAGACTATTCACCTGCATATCTTGCATCGCTCCCTGATGAAAAATACACCTGATTAAAATTGTCAGGATTTAAAATGCTCTCAAATCAGGTGTGATCAGCTAATCAAGACCGCCGCTAATTCTATCAGCTTACCGTTAAGCAAATGTAAAGCTGGGGGGCTGTAATAGGCTATAACTGATACAACGCAATTGTTTCACGCAAACGCAAATCAGTCCAGTGAAAATTCCAAATACAATATCAGCAAAAGACAGACAGACAGACAGACACGTAGACAGATAAATACTGTAACTTAATATATAACCAGAAACCTTAACCTGAACAGCAACGCGCCTGTAACTGTGTTATGTTTAACTACGGAGAGAAGTTTAAAGTGACCAAGCGTAGACATGCGTCTCTGGCTCCACTTCACTACGCCGACGTTGCAGGAGAAGTGTCAAACTTAACACAACATTGGACACTGGATAGCTTGTTTACATTTGCAAAAGTTTAGCAATATCACCTCGGGATGTCAATTTAAAATTACACGATTAAGAAAACAACGTAGGGTATAGGCTAAAAGTTTGAAGTGTGATTTAGAGTTAGGCTACACCAGCAAAATTCTCGCACAAAGTAAGACAAATAAAGTGATGTGAATCTAAACCTTTTCTTAATACTGCTTCGGCGGTGTCCTCTTTTGGTGCAAAATTGTTCTGTGAGGCAGAATGTTCTGCGACGTTAACTTCTTGTGTTGTCGCAGGCCAGATTCGACTTGAGATTGCGTCTCTGACAGCTCGGGCGCTGCTCCCCGTCACCGACAAAATGTAGTCCATGTTGCAGCCTGATGCAAAGCTACTGTTTAGTCGTCATAGGCTCACGCTGAGTGTCCAATTATATATTTTAAATCACAATATCTTGTGTGAAGTTATATGAAAGTTGTCAAAAAGTTATAATGCAAAGAATGCGACGTGCCACCGCACAGCATGCACGGAACCAGGAAGTGAAAGACATCAACAACTGCAAAACTTTTTCCCTCCCCGGAGTGGCGTCAAAGAAATCCTTTGAAGCGCGGCTAACCCTTTCGGTGCAGTTATCTTACTGGCTACAACCAACCGTGTACCAAAAAGTAGGTGTGTGATCATGTCAAGTTGTACTGTGCCTTAAAGTTAAACATATTTTGTCTACACAGAACTAAATAAATTACTCAATGACATTATTGGTTCAGTTGGTAGACAGCACAGCACGCTGTAATGTTATAAAAGGATTAATGTACTTTTGCACGTGTTCATAGAGACAGTGGGCATAAGCACATGGCCTTTCGCTCTCAGAGTTGTTACAGTTTTGCAAAGTTTACCATCGGAATTTCCATTACAAATTGTAAGACAACTATTTTTCATTAATTTTAATATGGCTCATGACCTGAATTTCAATTAAATGAATCTCTGTTTAGGCGTCAAATTTGAACACTCTGCAGAATAGTATTTGATGCGCAACTTATTTCCCCCTTACGGCAGCCAGGATATTGTGCCCTAAGCACCAGCAATTCTCTTCACTGCTGTAAAAATATAACACAAGAAAACTCCTCTACTTCCTTTGTCAGAATTTATAAATATGTAACAATGTACTGGATAGCAATATGGATTAATTTGAATACCACAAACATTGCTCTAGTTTACCATGTTGACCTCAAGCACTGACAGAGCTCTGACATGTCAATAGGCTACTTTTGATCCACACCCTTCACTGGTGGGTTTAAGATCATTAATGATGTGTAAGGTTTTGCGCCATAGTTGTACTTATGAGTCAGTAAGTGAGTGTAAATAAAATCAAGGAAGTTATTATTTCCTCAATCATATCAACCATGCTATACTACAAGTGTTGCCATCAACATAGGAGAGCAGTTATGCCCTGACATTTTCCTGTCCCCAGCTCTTGTGACAGCCACGAGCCTGCAGTGGACACAAATGAGGGAGGAAAAGTGAAAAGACTAACGGACCAGAACAGGGTTCAATAATTGGCTAGCAGAATTACATTGTGAACTGGACTGGGTCTCATACATTATTCATGAATACAAAGGAAGATATGGTATAGCCTACAAGAAAAATGAAAGAAAAAGAGAGAGTGTGTGTGTGTGTTTGTGTGTGTGTTAGAGAGAGAGAGAGGTGAGGAAGACAAAACAAGCCTTGTTTGCTATTGTAATTCACATTTATCAGACTCAGTGACTCACTAAGGGGGCAGGGCGTGAAACACCCTCCTGGAATATGCCACATATACAAAAAAAGTTCAGAATAAAATCAAGAAGTGAGACGATTACACCATGTTGACGAACATGTAGTTACACTTCCACTATGAATACCTTCCTGTTACCCTTTTCTTAAAAGTAACTGAAATAACAGGAATGTGAAGGCAAAAGCAACTAGCAAAACCCAGGACTGAAATAATTATTAAAGTAATGCCAAGTTATCTAAATGACACCGTTAACAAATGTCTTATTTGATAAGGAAACAAACTAATGACCTGATATTTAATAATTATAAAATATGTATTGTATTTTTGTTTTACTCATGTAAATGATTTTCTCCCCAGGGGGATAATAAAAGAAATCTGCCTTCTTGTTCTGCTTCTACTAAGATTTTTGGATGAGATTGCGTGGTGCGGGCTGTTCCCCCTCTACTGGTGTGTTGTAGGTAATGCAAGACACTGATAAACTAAAAACTTGAAACACCCACAGAAGCAGCACACATATAATGGCCATATGAAATAGCATGCTGTTGGAAATGGCTGATGGTGAACAGGAAATTAAAAAAAAAAACCTTTAACCACTGCTGCTGAGGCAGAAAGGGAACCAACAGACTGAGGTACCACACTACTGTAGCTGGGCAGGGCAGCAAAGGGTGGTGGTGGTAGTAGTAGTGGTGGTGGTTGCTCAGAGTGCCTGTGATGGATGAAGGTGTCGCCCTGCCCTGCCGCCAGGGGGATTAAAATCACTCCCCCCTCCTCATCTCCACTGTGACCTTCCACTCCCCGGGCCTCTCCCCAGTCATTTGGCACAGGCCAAGAGGCTGCAAACACATTTTTAAAAAGGCCAGTAAAGCTGCGGCGGCGACCGACCTTGTTGGGTGCTGTAATATAGCGAGCGAGCGAGAGCCCACATGGCCACCTCATCGCGCCCATCAGATCATCCGTTACACATGCGGTGTGGTGGCCCACAGAACGGGCTTTGGAGCTTTGGGGCTTTGGAGACGGAGGAGAGTGATGCTAGCCTGCCTCACCACACTATATTAGCCCCTGAAGGCAGAATAAAGCCAAGAAAGAGAAGCTGTCGCTTATTTTGTTTTTTTACAAACAGGTTTTGTTTCCCCTCAGAAAGCTGAGCTGTAATTAAAAGTACAGCTTCATTTGCAGATGTCCAAGACAATCAGATTTCCCTCCACCACTGACTAGTGTACTAGAACTAGTATTTTAGTCATTCTGTTAACAGTATCAGAAATGTATCTTACATTCCACATGCAATAGTGTCCCCCCCAAACATAAATGAACACATTTGGTACACAGCCTATCCTGAAATGCTGAGGGGAATAATAGTTTTCTGCCTTTCACATATACTGGAGTAACACGGTCGAAATAAATTTGAAGATGACACCAAAAGTAGTAACGCATAAAAATACTTGCAGTACGAAGGGGGAAGTTAGTGTTACTTTAATATCGTATATGTATTCTATTAAGAGGACAAATCGTTTACACACTTGCCACTTAAACAGTAAAAAGTGCTAATAGGCACATAAAAAGTGCTAATAGCTGTACAGAAACATAATGTGAAATTTCAGGAAGGATGAGGAAGACACTCTGGTAGAACATGGCAATAAGACCATGGCTGCAATCCCTATGGAGCATAAACAGTGACACAACATATATCTCCACAGTGGCAAAGGTTAGTAGGGATAAAAGCAGCTGTCTCTTGACTTAAATATGAAGCCTTGACATGACAGACACCACTGGGACTCATGTGAGGACTTAACCTGCACCTGCACTGCAGAAACTGGGCCCCCATTTTTCTGCACTTTCCCCTCCGTCTTCCTACGAGCCACCAGAGAGAAGAGGGATGACGGCTCATTTAAGTACCAGGCACTGCATGGAGCTCTGCATCACCAGCAGGCAGAGAGGGAGACGAGGACAAAGAGGAGGAGGAGGAGGAAGAGGATGAGGAGGGAGCGGAGAGGAGAGGAGAGGAGAGGAGAGGAGAGAGAAGAGAGCGAGAGAGGAATCTGTGCCACTGCTAGGAAAGGGCTGCTAATCCCCAGAAGAGGAAGGATATCATTATGAAACAATGAGCAGGGGTCCCATCAGGCAGCTGAGAACTCAGGGGAGAAAAAAAAAGTGTGACCACATACCCAGATATTGCATAACAGTAACACACACAGGCAGGCACACACACACACACACACACACACACAGACAGAACCCATATGCGCATATCACTCCGAGGCTCTCTCTGTGTTTATGGTGCCAATTACCCAGACACAAATGGAGCAGCCGCTTGCTCACTCAACCAGCTTGTTCAGGCGGGGCGGGGCAGAGCAGACACACCTGAGCGACAGGAATGGGGCCCAGATGGGAGGCATCAGGAACCGATGCCACCTCCTGATAGTGTACACACTGAGACAGTGCTGAGACATCATGTCCCATATCTATATAATCAATTTCTATACATGTATCATCATATTGTGAATATGTTAAAAAAAATACATCAGTATACACATAGAATATGGAAATATAGCACTGGTGGAGAGTTAGCTGGTGTCAGTGGTAAGGATATGCTTGCTAAGTGGATATACAAATGCTAGTCAGGGATAACAACAGTGGTGCTGGGGGTCCTACTCCCCTTGGTATCACTGTCAGTGGGATGGTGGCTAAAACAAATGGCTTGTTTGTAAACAGTCACAAAAGACCAGCCTCATTTTTCCATGAGGTAGGAAGGGACAAATGCAGTACAGTGTGTGTATGTGTGTGTGTGTGTGTGTGTGTGTGTGTGTGTGTGTGTGTGTGTGTGTGTGTGTGTGTGTGTGTGAGAGAGAGAGAGAGAGAGGAGAGAGAGAGAGAGAGAGAGAGAGAGAGAGAGAGAGAGAGAGAGAGAGAGAGAGAGAGAGAGAGAGAGAGAGAGCTTGTGTGTGTGTAAGTCAGTGTGTGTGTGTGTGTGAGAGAGAGGGGGGGGGGGTGAGTGAATCAGTGTGAGAGAGAGAGAGAGAGAGAGAGAGAGAGAGAGAGAGAGAGAATGTGAGTGTGTGAGTGAGTGAGTAACAGAGGGGAGGGGTAGTGGGATGATCAAGAGAGGGTTTTATCCAAACGGAGGGTTTTGTGCTAACCCATGTTCCAGTTAAACAGGATAAAAAACAGAGCCAGGACTGAATGTACCCTCAAATCCTTGCGCTTCCAGCCTTAATTAGTCAAAAATTAACTAACAAAAAAGGCACAGTCAGTTACAAATTGTGAAAAATCAGGTCTGAGCTTCCACTGCATGGATTGCATCGGATGTCTGTGGAGGCCTTGCCTCTGATGACTACAGCAATAACGGCCTTGCGGTCTGGGAGCTTCCAGAATTTGATAGCGGAATCCCCAACTCTAAATTGTGGATCCAATTAAAGTAGGTCATTGTGCATTGCATAACACAGCGGAGTCCCTTAAAGACCTGCGGTCGAAGTAGAAGTAGTTTATTGTCTCACCATTAAACTCAAAGTAAAGGCTATGCTGGGATTGTCATTGGTGGGCAGCCCTGGGCCCATATGCAGAGATGGTCTTTTTGTGCTGTACTGTTCACAAAACTGTTCTCCTGAGAGGGACTTCCATCAGGCAAGGTTCTCACTTGAGAGACTGTAAGGTTTTTTTTAATGAGATGCCACCACTTAATCCAACACTCTGGCCCCTGAAAGCAACCTCTGGGTTATTAAGCTCTATTCGTGAAACCGTGGGGCCTGTGTGGAAGCCGGCAAGTTTGCCTTGGTCATTTACTTGATTCTCATCTGCTGCCGTGAATCTCGGGTCAGATCAATGGCTGCTGCTTTTAGGACTCACATGGGCTATAGCTTCGAAATGGCTACTGTTAAATCCACACTGTGCGCCGCTACAAAAGGGCGTCGAGAGAAAGAAACTCTGACTCTAAGCAATTTTATTTCCTCCCTGACGGCAGAAAGTGCCAAAACAAAAAGCCGACCAAAGGCAGATAATCACATCAGAGACTCTGGCCCATTTTCACAGCGTGTGTGTGTGCCACAGTGAACCGTGTGCTTTCCAACAGCACAGTGCTTGCTGTTAGCTGTAACACCCTCTACAGTAGTCCAAATTTAACAGAAGGCCAACCATGGATGCACAGGCTAAAAAAAATAAAATCTTATTCCAGACTGTGGCAATCACCTCAAGAAGAATAGAAAATATAGTTTTCAGCCATCATCAGAATGAATACTTCAAGTATGTGCTCCCCATTATGAAGGTGAAGACCTCATCTTCAGTAGTTTGTATAATAGACAGCTTTAAAGATCTTGGGAGGATGAAAGTTCAAAGGAATGCTGGGGTTATGTGGAGTTTTAGAGTCCTACACTGTTGTAGAACACATTCTTATTAAAGGATGTTCAAAAACTCACACCTTTTAAAAGTTAATATTCTCAGTCATTAGGCTACTCTGCTACTGTTTGGTTTTTGCTAGCACATGAAGATTTAAAAGAAGGCATGCCAGGCTGGACAGTCAGTGGGAGGTTTGTATTCTTCGGAGAGAGACTCTCTGGCTGGTCTGAGGACTGTTATGTAAAAGCAGGGGCATTAATCTGCTGTCTGGAGCAGCAGCAGTAGCAGCGATATCACCACCACCACCACTACCGCCGCCGCCACCACCACCATCCGCCCACCCCCAAGCTCCGCTCCAGCCGGGGCCTCCCACGCTCCGGAGAGGCGGTTTGCAGAGGCGAGGAGGAGGCTCCCCGTGATTGATCGTCTGCCCAGAGCCCAGGAGCGGCGCGCGTCACCGGACAGGGCAATCTCTCACCCCCCCTCACACACCACCTCCTCCACACACACCACCTCCTCCTCCTCCACCACCACCACAACAACACACTTCCTCTCCACACAGTCAGCTCCTACGCTCTTGCGCCTCCCACCATTCTCTGCTCTGATGCCATCCATTCTCACACATTCTGGCCTCCTCCATTGAGGGATCTCAGCCCAGCAGAGGAGCAGCAATGGCAGGTGCAGCACAGTCACTCGGCCCACCCTGTGCATGCAGGACGAGGAATGAGACGTCCAAAAAAGCAGGAACCTCAATGAGCTTATGCCAGATAATAACGATGGTGATGTCGTCGTTAGTGTGTGTGTGTGTGGTGTGGGGGGGGGGGCACTCGCTGATTCCTTGAGAGGGCGTAGCGGACTCCGCTGGGGGTGTGTGTCCTTAGTGCTGGGCAAAAATGAAGACATCAGACTGAGCAGGTGTGACAGACAGCAGGCCGCTGCTGTCTTGGGCTATAAGGGTTAGTGTAGGGTGGATGAGTGAGCGAGTGAGCGAGCGAGCGAGGACATCCTGGACTGTATGATGAGGGCCAAGTGTGTGTGTGTGTGCGTGTGCGTGTGCGTGTGCGTGTGTGTGCGTGTGTGCGCATGAGAATGAGAGAGAGAGAGAGAGAGAGAGAGTGTGTGTGTGTATGTGTGCCTGAGAGAGAGCGAGAGAGAGCATGTGTGTGTCTGTGTGTGTGTGTCTGTGTGTGTGTGTGTCCTCGTGCTTTTGTGCAAAAGCGAGGGAAAAGAGGACGGCTGTGGAGAGGAGTGACGCCGGCTGTCTCCACTTCGGCTCAGGAGAAAAGGAACGAAGAGAAGAAGAGAGAAGAAGAGAGAAGAGAGGAGAGAGAGAAGCCATCAGATACGCATCAGCGCTCCCCTTCATACGGGCCAATTTATTAAAACAATGGAGCTCAGCCCCTCACTGAAGGCTGGGGCCCCTGTAATAAAGCTGACAGCCTCACCGAGAGCAGGGCGCTTTAGACGGCTGGGGTGGGGTGGGGTGGGGTGTGTGTGTGTGTGTGTGTGTGTGTGTGTGTGTGTGTGTTGGGGGGGGGGGGGGGGGGGGGGGGGGGGTGGAGCGCGGTGGGAGGAGTGGAGGTGGGGAAGAGACGGCAAAATAAACGAAAACATGTTCCTGCTTATGACGCCGGGCTGGGACATCATCTGTCAAATACAGTGGGGAAGAAGCCAGGGGGAATATGTATTTGCCAACCAGGCATCTCTTGAGGGGGGGGGGGGGGGGGGGGGGGCTCAGACTCATAAATGTAAGGTGCCAATATGCCAGCAAAATCTCCACAGCAGACACACACCTCTAAACGACAGATAAAGAGCTCTGATGACACATTTCTCATACAAACCATCCTGGTCAGTCATCTTTGCTTGTGTCTCATTGCACGATTAGCCAAATCGTTTTCATTGAAATCATATTTGAACTTCTACAATTGTGTAATCGCAAACACTGCAATAGGTAATGTAACTAGCACCTCTATCTCAATGGTTCATCCCGTCACATCAATGATTTTTATATATTCATGTCACAGCCCTAGTGAAACTGTGAAACTTATCTAGCAGGAGTGCTGTGCTCCCTGTGTGCTAGACGGGATCCTCAGTTAGAAAAGGGCCCAACCTAAAGTGAAACTTGAAACATTAGACTGACACTTTACTCAAAATTTAAAAAATTACACTGTATAGCAAAAATCTGCCAAAAATGTAAGTCTTTACTTCAACTCATGCACCCTTATTGCCAAGGTGAGGAGACACCTACAACAACAGTGATGGGAAAGTCTATGTGGCCAATAATTTGTTTATTGCATGTAAAGGATAAACATTGTTTACATTTTCTAATGTACAGATCCGAAGAAATCTTTTCCCTTCTCATTTCTTGCACGTTAGTGGTTATGAGAATGTTTTTACAGACAGAGTTTGGGGTACTGGAGGAATTGGATTTCACATCACAGCATATTTGGACAAATGCAGACCGCTACATTTAAAAGGCTTATCAAATGTTGCAGCTGGAAGTCTGATGGAAATATGACACAAACTGATATGAGCCTGCAGTCTTATAATTAAATCTGTCCCCCCCCCCCCCCTCCACTGCTTGAGAAAGAAACCCGAAACCTACAGAGCAGGTATTTTATCCCCCACCATTAAAAGCAAACATCCTACTGGTAAGGCATGATCCTATTTAATTTCCTTATGATTAATATGCACCGGGAAGCAGCAGAGTGTTAAATATTCCAACACACCTTATTAGAGGAACAAAGTGTTTCCTTTTACATTAATGGAACTTAATTATCATGCAGCGGCATGAACGCCGAGGCTAAAATTTCTGTAATGAGCCTGACGATGTTCACAATGTCTCCTGTCAGCCATGTCGCAGAGGCCTACTACCTACAGTACGTGCGAATCATCATCGCATAATCATATTTCAGAGGAGCGCGCCTCACGGCAGTTTGTGGAAAATTAAGGACCATTAAACAATGCAGTCAATGGGCCAGGGCAAGAAGACAGTGTTTTGTATGAGTTGTATGTCCCCCTTTACGAATAAGAGGTGCAAGTTAGCCCTCTGAAAGTGGTTTGCAGTGTTTTGAGGAGAGGCTGTGTAGATGTCCTAGATGTTCACAGAGTGAACATGTCAGTACCATCCTAATCACAGCTGGAGGAGAGTCGTCGTCTTCGCACAGATAGCAGGAGGAGGAGGTGGGAGCGAAGGTTGCCATGATTCACTGACTGTTGAGCTTAGCTGAGCACTTCCGAGCTTTTCAAATCTCCTCATCTTGGAGGAAAGCGGCGTGGAGGAAGGCCGTGCAGAACTTTTAATGAGGTCAGATTAATATCAACGAACGCAACGGATAAACTGGTCCTCTTCGGAAAGTTCCCAAACAATGTAAGACAAGTCCATAAACGAACAGCGCAGCAAACGGTGAACTCCCCCCAGCAGAGGTTTATTTCATTTGGGACAAAAAACACGGCCAATACGTTTTTTTTTTTTTTTTACTGTAATGCGAAACCATAAATCCGTTTCGCAAAAAACTAAAACAAATATCAGGTGTTACACAGACTGGCAGCTCTGATTTTCCCCCACTGCAGGAAAATGAATCAATAGCTGCAGCAGCAGACCACACCGGTAAAACTGCTTAGTCTTCATTTAAGGGCCGAGGGTAATCAATCGCTGCCGGGGGTAGAAGGCGGTGGTGGTGGAGGTAGCAGCGGCAACAACGGTAGCAGCGGCCGCTCTCTCCAAACAGGAACACGGAAACAGCGGGATTACTCTGGCAACCCTGGCATTTATAAATTGAACACATTGCGGAGAGCGCGCCCGGCAAAAGAGTCCCCGCTTGGCGTAATTACACGGCCGAGGCGATAAATCCGACCCTGTGATCCCCCGGCGGTCACCCCATACTAAATCAAGGCATCGGTGGGCCGGGGCCGGACCTGCTGCTGGCCCAACAAAGCAAACTATTTTCATTGCTCTCCAGGGCCTACACAGTAGATCTCTACCCCCACCCCCCCCTCCAACCGACTGAAGCCCATCCTCCAGACCAGCACTAAGATTTTTGGCCTCCACAGAGAACAGGGTAAAAAATATGAAATAACAAAAGGTACCCACACCACAGCAAAACGATTTCTGTTTGGTGGCTTTATGGTAAACGAATACATACAAGTTGAAATTGTGCCCGTTTGAACGTCAACCCCATCTGTTCATCTGTTCATGCATAAATTCATCCCCATACTCGTTGTTTCATCCCCCAATCAATCCATCTACCAAACAGTCATCAGCGATTTGATCCCAGAGAAGCAATCATGGGGGAGGAGAGGTAATGTATTGCTCCTTCTTCGCTGCACACCCCTCAAGGACTTAGGGAGGCATTCTTTAAGGTAGTGAAACATGGATTTAAGACATGACGACACATGGACTAACACGCTCAAGAAACACAGTCAAAGAGTGGAAATTTACAACACATCTGACCCTTGCTTTACAGCTGGCCTGCTTAACCTTCACATTGTATCTCTCTCTCACAAACAGTAAACAAGTCAAAGTGGCTCGGAGACACTTTAATCTAGCCTGACATTGAGCGGACAGCTGAAAGTTACATCGTTACAACGTACGTGCTCGTCAAATTTATTCATGGTGGTGGTCTTCAGTGCAAGATGTGTGTGTGTGTATGTGTATGCGTGTGTGTGTGTGTGTGTGTGTGTATGCGTGTGTGTGTGTGTGTGTGTGTGTGTGTGTATGTGTATGTGTATGCGTGTGTGTGTGTGTGTATGTGTGTGTGTGTTTGTGTGTGTGTGTTACTTTCAATTTCAGTAAATAACGCTTTCCTCTGTGTGAGTGAGCTTGTTCGGTTAGTCAACAGAGCCAGGGGAGCTGTGACAATGCCTTGACTGTGGGTGTTTCTTTTCAGGCCACAAGATTTAACGGCGGTAGGAGTGTGTTGACAGCCTTGGCAGTCAAGACATGAGGCAACATACGATGACTCCTCAAAAGTCAAACCCCAGGAACACAGACGTAACATTTTCTCTTCGTCTTCGCAACCGTCTCGCATTAAAAATGGCACAATTGCTCCCAGGGGGAAGGCTAAAGCATAAGCGTAACCTTTCAAAAGAAAAAAAGGCTCCCTGGTCAGTTCGTGGTGGAGGTTTTCCAGTGTTAAAACACCCACACAGTCAATCGCTCAGAGGTTTGTGCATTCACAGAAAGCCTCCAGCTACTTCTGGACTAACATACAAACACACACAAAAAGAGTCTCTCTTTCGCTCTCTCTCTCTCACACACACACACACACACACACACACACAGAAAGAGCCACACACAGTCCCTATCTTATCAACAAAGCCACCCTTAAGCTAGCCATGGTGCAGACTAAGGTTTATGATCTATGCTATGTGGCGCAGCAGGTCTTCCAGAAGATTAACCTCCCTCCTGGTGTGTTGTGTGTGTTGTATGTGGTGTGTATGTTTGTATATGTGCACAACCTTGTGTGTGTGTGTGTGTGTGTGTGTGTGTGTGTGTCCTTGTGTGTGCTGGCTAGTGTGAGTTTATGCGCCCTTGACTTGAAAAGCAAGTCAGTTGCAGACATCTGGATCTTAATTTTGTGTGGATGCTGTATATTCATAATGTCATATTCTTTGACATTTAAGATTCCCTCTGCCTTATTAGGTGGACAAATCAAAATAAATTCTTCTGAAAGCCCAGCACTGCTACCCTTCATTTAAGATGGGAGCCCAAAAACAGAGAGAGAGCATTATACTGCAACATGCTCTGTTGTGCCACAAACTTGCAACTTTCAATTTAGTTCATATGTCTGCTCTGACTACATTTCTTCTGAAACTCATAATATACCGCACTCATAAGACACCGTTCCTTCTCTTGCATCATAGTGTACACACAGCAGGGGATGTCAGGAGCGGAGAACAAATTTTAATACACCAGGATGTCTGCTGAGACTCGCAGTATACAGCGCATGATGTAGCGACGAAATGCAATGCATCTGAAAGCAGAATTACACCTCTCGCTGTATTATGAAACAAATTACGGTATCACATCGTGACTCAAATATCATGACAGTGCAGTGATCTCTGTGACAAGGTTTACCTCCAGTACAGAAACTTCCAGAACCTCTCTGACGAAGACCTGTCTACCTGAATAATAATAATAATAATAATAATATTTCAGAATACATTCTATATTAAAATATAGCAATAAAATGTCCTACTGTAAGAACTACTGTTGTACTCGGCTTGCAAAAAAACTGTCAGGATTTGCCTGAACCTCTGGCCTAAGTTCTTCTGCCTGTGATGAAGCTAGCTGTACCCTCTCTTTTGTCATGACCACATATCAGAGACCAGGTCAGTCTGCTTCTAATGTCGACAGAGTAACGGCTATACTAGGTTGGTGTGTGTGTGTGTGTGTGTGTGTGTGTGTGTGAGTGTGTGTGTGTGAGTGTGTGTGAGTGTGTGTGTGTGTGGTGCGGTGATGGTTGTTGATCTGATTGTTGAGCACCCCCTCGGGGGTCCTGTAATTGTGCCGCCTCAAAAAGCTCCTGGGGGCTCGAGCTTAGTATTGAGGTGTGTGTGTGTGTGTGTGTGTGTGTGTGTGTGTGTGTGTGTGTGTGTGTAGTGGGGGGGTTATGGTGGTTCTCTCTGGCGGGGGCGAAAAACCGGCTTCGCAGCAGCAGCAACAGCACAAACCTAATTCGAGCAAAGCGATGAAACTCAAGAGGGAACACGACCCGTAATCTCATCAGGGGTCACGTATATATCAGCACAGCAGCACCTCTGCTACCGACCGCCACCAACCACCACCAAACTAGAGTGGTACACCTCCCACCAGGCTCGCCTGGTGCTTTAGCCGCCGAACAGCCTGCTGCTGCCGGTTTCTCTGAGCGCGACACAATGAAAAAAAACAATGACGCCAATCTGCCCGTCTGGAGAAATGAGAGGGCTGTCAGCCCAGTCGGCTTTTCACGCAGAGCTGGAATATGTGCCTGTCACAGTGGATCACTCCACATCTGGTTACGCTTCATCAATCAAGGAGACAGCAACAGGAAACCTGTGCATGTCCATGAAACACACGTGTGGCTGTCATGGCAAGTGCACTATGACCCCCACCCCCCCACCCCCATCAAGCAAACAGGAACATGGGTGGACAGTTGAGCTGACACTATAATGGCCATAACTGTTGAGCTGTCTACACAATAGACAGTACATTTGGATTGAGTTCCGGCCAACAAATTTCTGCTTACTGTAGGAAGAGGAGGTGTGGTGGCAGCAACAGCAGCAGCAGCGGTGGCAGCAGCAGCAACAACACCACACGGGGAGAGAGGAGTGGGTCTGTGTGGGCCTGAGGCAGATGCCAACTCCCACACCTCTCTACACCTCCACCACACACTCCCACTGTGTGTGTGTCCCCTACAGCTCTTCTGTACTCCCCCCTCCAGCTCTCTCCTCCTGCAGCGCATGCAAACATGGTGTGTGTGTATGTGTGTGTGTGTGTGTGTGTGTGGTGATGATAATGTGCCTGGCAGCTGGAGGCAGAGGGCCAGGGCCACACCGGTCACTGGTGTTTGCAAACATGCCCGACACTCTGCTCTTTCATTAGCCTTTTCTCCTGCGTCCACTTTATCCCTGTCCCGCATACCACCCCCCCCACCCCACCCCACCACCCCACTTATACACACACACACACACACCACCCACCCTGTAGTCCCCAACAAAACACCACCACCACCACCACGCTATCTGCTACCCACTTCCTCGTGCGTCCGCTTTATCCTTGTCTGGCACCACACACACACACACACACACTCACACACAAAAACACACATTCAAACACACACACACACACACACACACACACACACCCTGACTCCCATCATGTAGTCCAGACCACACCACCATCCTCATACCATCATGCTATCTGCTGCCCACAGCTTCCTTGTGCCGAGTGTCCACACACACATAAATAGTGGGCACGCAATCATGCTGCAAGACCCCCCGAGAGCATACAGCATTCACTGCTGTGTGATGTGGACCGAGGATTACACATGCATACACACGTGTGCTAATGTACACACTAACACACACACACACCAACACACACACTAACACACACACACTAACACACACACACCAACACACACACACCAACACACACACCCCAACACACACACACACACACACACACACTAACACACAAAGACACACACACATACACACACACACACACACCAACACACACACACCAACACACACACACCAACACACACACACCAACACACACACAGCAGTGCATGTAATATGAAGATTAAGA
The DNA here is from genome assembly GCA_030347295.1 of Setipinna tenuifilis. Classification (NCBI taxonomy): domain Eukaryota; kingdom Metazoa; phylum Chordata; class Actinopteri; order Clupeiformes; family Engraulidae; genus Setipinna; species Setipinna tenuifilis. The sequence continues at coordinate 17,518,042 of CM059277.1, forward strand.
TGTAAACACTCAGTACTCAGTAAAGGGCAAGAATACAAATGGCCATGGGGGAGGAAGGGTGTTTGTAAAGCACTGCAGGCTAACATGCCTCTCTCCCTCCCATCTCACCCCCTCGAGGAAACTCAGACGCAGATGCCATGACAAGACTTCCCGGGTGAATCATTTTGCACTGGCCTCTTAAAAGCCTAGTCACAGTAATTAAAACCCCAAGTCCTTTATTACGACGTGACATACCAACGTGATCTGGTCACAACTACAAGTTAAAGGCAAATACCATATATCTCAGCTGTAAAGTTGCCTCAATATGACACAACACATTGAGTGTTCCACTGGTTTTATGCACAAATAAGTGTGATATATACTTTTAAAAATCTGTGTAGCCAATTGCTGGTTTAGTAAATGACTGAGCGGTAGAATTGTGAAATCTGGCTAAGGTATACCAAAGGTACACTATTTGTTTCTTCCAATCAGATGATGAGACAGGAGCAGGCTGGTTTACCAAATAGTTGTATAAGGCTAAGGCATCAATGTTAGTATGCAGTGCAGACTCTCACTCTCTCTACTGCCACTGCCTACTGCGTGTTCCCTCAGCTCACAAGTCAAACGCTGGCCTGATGAGATAAAGCCTCTTCTCCCCCCCCCCCTTTCGCCAAGGTTGAAGCCCCCTCCACAGGGCTGTTCTACATGCCCTTCAGACACGACACGCTCATAGCCATGTAGACCTCTGAGGTCAGAAACATCAAATACATTATGGAGGAACGATGGTGAGCTGAGAAACAGAGGGATAGAGACTGAGGGAAAGGAGGGGGGCGAAAGAGAGAGATAGAGAGAGAGAGAGAGGGAGAGAGAGAGTGAGAAAGAGAAAGAGAGAGAGAGAGACAAAAAAGGAGGGCAAAAGGGGAAGGTCGAGGTGAACAGTAAAGCTTTTAGGGCCCATAATGAATTTGATCAAGCCGGGAAGACTGAAGTGTCTTCGGAGAGTCTTAGGCAGGCCAAGATCATGTCAAGGCCTCAGTCATGGCCAAGCAGCATGCATCATCTCAATGCATGTCACAAAGAATATTAACATGCACTGTGGATGGTGTGTGTGTGTGCACGTGTGTGCATGTATGTGTGTGTATGCATGTATGTATTGGGGCGTGTCTGACTACATGCATCATCTAAACAAGGTGTGTGTGTGGGTCAAAGGGTTGTGTGGTTGACCCTTGACTGGATTTATGTATGTGTGTGTGCGTGTGTGTGTGTGTGTGTGTGTGTGTGTGCCTGTGTGTGTATATACCTAGTGTGGGTGTGTGGGTATGTGTGTGTGCGTGTGTGCGTGTGTGTCTGTCTGTGTGTGTGTCTGCGTGTACGTGCACGGACGGTGGATGAGGCAAATGACAGCCACTCTGAAGCAAAAGGACATGCAGTCCCTCCCCAGATGTCAGCACGCTGCCCCTCACAAGGAGCACCTGTTCATTTGGTACACACACACACACACACACACACACACACACACACACACACACACACACACACACACACACACACACACACACACACACACACACACACACACACACACACACACACACACACACACACACACACACACACACACACACACACACACATCCTTTCCCCCCTCCGAGCAGCCCAGCAGAGCCAGTTCATTTCATTAGATCCACATTAGATGCAGCCCACCCCGGAGCCATGCCTCTCCATGCCCCATGTTCCCCATGTCATGAGAGTCATGACATGGGGAACGAGGCATTGCACAGCACACACACCAGAGCTGACATGTTGACAAGTTGACTCCACCTCGGCCCCTGTTCCATGAAATCAGTCTCCCGGTGGTGGCACAAGTGGCAGACGTCACGCCAGACGAGACGAGGACTTGAAGGCCCCCCCTTAAGCTCACAGCCCAGAAGCTCAGAAGCATCAGCTCCCTTCCAAAAGTCTGACATTTTTAGAAAAAAGAAATAGCATTAGAAAATATCAGAAAGGCGATCCACTTCTGATATGACCTCTCCATTTAAAGGTGCGAGTGGCTTTTCAGTGGTGGTGGTGTATGGACTCGCGCGAAACTAAACTATAAACGCAGGCTATAGTACCTCACCTTCGCGTGCTGCTGTTAACGCGAACACTAATGGGCGGGTGAAATTGTTGCGTGTCGTTCAGACGCCGGCACATTTCTGAGACTGAGACGTCCATCCTCTTGAGCAGGAGGTGGAAATGGCTGTTAGATGAGATTGCGGTGCGGTGCGGTGCGGCGGGGCCGGGGTTCGGCTATTAACACCTTCCCCTGATGGATTAGGCCACTGGAGCCGTTAACCGCCGAGAAGCCCACCGGAGGAGCAGGAGACAGCGGCAGGAAAGAGGGGAAAAAAACGAAAGAATAATGAAGACAGAAAGAAAGAAAGAGGGAGAGAGAGCAACACAGAGCGAGAGGTGTGGAGAGAGGAAGGGGGAGCAAGAGAGATAATAAGAGGGAGAGAGAAAAAGGAAGGGAGAGAGAGAGAGAGAGAGAGAGGGAAGGGAGGAAAGAAAGAAGATAAAACACAGAGAGAGAGAGCGAAAGAAAGAAAAGGGAGAGAGAAAAAGAGAGAGAGAGAGAGAGAGAGAGAGAGAGAGAGAGAGAGAGAGAGAGAGAGAGAGAGAAAGAGCGCACTCTCTACCATCATTACTCTCTCGTAGCACTGAATTACCATCCTCCACCACTGATTACTGGCCAGACAAAGCCCTGCCATCCCATCACTCTCAGCTGGACCCTCGACCCCCACCTTCACTCCAGCCCCCCTGTAGGCATGGCCTCTGCAGCCTCATCTAAAATATCTACAGGTTCACCGTCCCTCTGGAGCAGGGGTTAATCACCGTCTGGGAACCAGTTACTCAGAAACACTCAGAAACAAGACAGCTAGAATGATGCATCAGTTCTGCTAACAAATAAATAAACTATACACGACTGTAAAAACAGGTGGCATTTATGCCTATTTTTACCCTCGAACTGTGAGATTTTTATCCGGCTTGGCTTGGCTAGGCAATATATAATCACTCCGTCGCTTCTGTCATCCCCGAGAGGAGGACTCGTGTTCACTCGATCACTCCACTTGGGGCTCGAAAAACGCCACAAACAGGTTTGATTTAAGAGGCCCGAGGCAGAACAGAACAGGAGAGGCCAGTCGGCCACCTGTGCCCCAGCTCTTTAAAGTCAGTGACCTCTCGCGATTGACTTACCAGAAGCAGAGCACACACACACACACAAGCGCACACACACAAGCACACACACACAAGCACACACACACAAGCGCACACACACAAGCACACACACACAAGCGCACACACAGACGCGCACACAAATCAATTGCCTCTGTGCTGCTCAGCGGAGCTGAACTTTCGGCCAGGTACACTTAAATGGCACACATTTTCCCCACAGTTCCATATGGCTCTGAGTGGGAATGGTCACTCATACACTAGCCTATTCTGAGCGGAGGGCCGAGGCTTCATGGACAAGCTGCTTCTAAAGGTGGACCTGGTGTGCTTTGACCCGTCTGCCACCCCCCCACTCTCCCCTTCTCTTTCAACTTGTTAGCGTCACACTGCAAGACACAGTACTGAACTTGGCCATGGAGTCTGTGATGGGAGCGTCATCACTATGGTTGAGGATGGGCTCTGACTGCCATACCAATGAGCCTGGCTCCTTGGTGTTGTGGTCAAAGTGCATGTTTGGTACCCTGAATAAACAGGTTTAAAGCCAGGTGGGGTGACTTCACTACAAATGGTGTCAGAAGTGGGATGGCTTGATGTGAGGTCATCGGAGGTGCACCTACTGTGTGAGCCATATGAGGGACTCCCAGGCTAGGTTGACCCTGGTGTGAGTGACCTCAGTGATGGGTGAAGCACCATGGGTGGGAGACCCTGTGTAGGGGAAGTATGGTGGGAGATGCATGAGGAACACCTGAGTACGTGTGAAGCGCACAAGTGCACTTCCTGAAGGGGTTAAGGCAGTGTGATGGAGTGACATCACTAGGGCTGAGGATGTGCTCTGACTGCCATGCCAATGATCCTGGCTCTTTGGTGTTGTGGTCAGGGTCCATGTTTGGTGCTCCAGAGACTGGGTCCAACTGGGTACCCATCTGACTGGGTTCGAAGCCAGGCCGGGTGACTTCTCTTCCTCTTTGCCACGAATGGTATCAGAAGTGGGATGGCTTGCCTTTAGGCCATCGGAGGTGCACCTACTGTGTGAGCCATACGAGGGACCCCCAGGTTAGGTTGACCTGGGTGCGAGGGACCCCAGTGATGGGTGAAGCATGGGTGAGTATGTGGGGCATGTCAGTATCTGGTATTTATGTGAGGCACCCTGTGATGGGAGAAGTATGGTGACTCCTCATGAAGATCGGTAAGGGACAGCCGAGTGTCTGTGTTTAAAGTCGTGTGGGGTGACTTCTCTCCCTTTTGCTACAGATTCCATGAAATACACACTGATGACATTTGTGAACCACAAGGGAGAATAATATTGTGCCATCAATCGCACCGCAGATACACGGCCAGCATTTAATGTCTTCGCTGATAAATGATCAGAGAACATCTTGCAAGAATGGCAAATAATGGACATAAATCTTTGAGCATAACCACCACATTATTTGTGGATAGCTGGCAGGAAAATAAAGTACCGCTTTTGGCCATATAGTCAAGAGTGCACAGCATTTACGCTACCCAGTATCAGACAGTGTCTCAGTATTTGCTCTGAGCTTAAAATTCATGTCTAACATTATAGCATTCTTTGATAGACATCTATTTGTTGTTTATTTTTTTGTTATCTCCTGTGCCAAGTCACACCACAGCCGGGTGATATAACCGTCCCAGCTGCTTGTGGTTTTTTCGGTCAGACCACGAGCTGTCGGTCAAACGGCGGCGGTCTCGCAGACTGCTCATACCCACTGCCATCTGCGTGTCTTTGTCAGTCTTTCAGCATTACCTGCATCAGCGGAGGCTACAGCCAAATGATTCAAGCTGTCAAGCGTTTACACACACACACACACACACACACACACACACACACAGAGACACACACACACACCAGACACACACACACAGAGACACACACACACACCAGACACACACACACAGAGACACACACAGAGACACACACAGAGACACACACACACACACAGAGACACACACACAGACACACACACACAGACACACACACACAGATACACACACACAGACACACACAGACACACACAGACACACACAGACACACACACACACACACACACACACACACACACACACACACACACACACACACACACACACAGACACACAGACACACACAGAGCTGAGCGTCCCATCGCCAGCCAACCTTGAACCGCGACGCTCAGCAGGCACATTAAGGACTTCATAGACATGCAGGGGAGGAGGCGTCGGGGGGGGGTAGGGTGGGGTGGAGGTGGAGGAGAGGAGAGGGGAGAGAAGAGAACAGGAGCGAGGAGGGCAAGGAAGGGGTGGGGTACCGGAGGAGGGAGGAGTTGGCAGTCGGCAGGGAGGGGAGGGGGGGGGACAAGGATAGTGAGGAGATACGTGAGAGGAATCTGATGGCCCCTAATTTTCCTGTTGCTTTTTTTTCGCCGGCTCTTGCCTCCACCTTTCTCACCTCAACAGTCTGATGCGGAAGTTTCCAGACTTAAATTACATTTCTCCTCACAACCTCTGCCCACCTCTGAGCTCTGACTCGGTCTGGATAAGGTATTGCATCAGGTTCATAGCAAATGAGAAACAAACAGACAAAAGAAACAGAGTGATGGCGAGAGAGAGGAAGGAAAGGAGGAAGGAAGTAAGGAAGGAAGAAAGGAAGAGAAAGAGAGAGGAAAGCATATAAAATGATGACCGAGGATGAGAATATGACACAGCAATAGACAGATATATGAAAGGGCAGGCAGAAAGAGGGAGAGAAAGAAAGAAAGTGAGAGAGAAAGAAAAGGAGGAAGCAAGCAAGGAAGGAAGGAAGGAATGAAGGAAGAGAAACAGAGAGAGGAAAGCATATAAAATGATGACAGAGGATGAGAATATGACACAGCGATAGACAGATAGATGAAAGGGCAGGCAGAAAGAGGGAGAGAAAGAAAGAGAGTGTGAGAAAGAGAGAGAGAGAGAAAGGAAGAGATAGAGACAGAACTCTGCTACAGGCTAGTAAGTTCAGTCACATGGCACTGTGAGTGACAGTCTCCAAGGGAGCTAAGGCGCTGAACACTTAACAGACAGAGCCGGGGTGATGAAACAGTAGCCGTCACTAACAATACATAAGAGATCTCACATGCAGGGCAGGAAAAATGGAGAAATAAAAAAAGCTGACTTCTGTCTGCAAAAGTCATCTTGTGGATTACTGATTTTACTGAATGAAAACATTTGTGTAGTGTTGTAATGATAAAACTTATTTGTTTGCCAAAACTGAATGTAAAGTTCAAATCAAAAGGGGGATGAACTGTTTGTCAGCAATTGCTCTGCCCACCAACTGCCCCCAAACATGCCTTCTTCCAGCATCTGTCAACCAGGATTCAGACTAAAACAGACTTGCAGTGGGTTGAGCAAGTGCTGTTATGAAGACTAGGGGGATATCCTCATGCAAGGATAAAAGAAAAAAAAAACAAAATAAACAAAAAAAAAAAAGAACAGAAAAAAAAAAAAAACACCCACATAATCTGCCAGACCTGCACACTCCCACAGGAGATCTGAGAGCAACAGAGCGCACTCCCTCTCTCACACACACAGGAACACACACACACACACATACACATGACAGAATAGAAAACACCCAAAAACATCAGACACTGATGCTCGTGTACCTATGGTGTAGCCACGTTTCAGCTCCGTGCTCCGTGGGGCACATCGCTGGGAGTTGGTGGCGTTGTTTTCCTGCACCTCGAACGTGGTCGTCTTGGCAACAGGTGGCGAGGCTCTGTTTGACTGCAGGCCTGGAATCAGTGCAGAGAAGCCCTGAGTGACAACATCCACCGACTGGGACTTCTTCTTCAGTCTTTTTTTTTTCCAGAATGGAAACACATACACACACACAGGGGAAAAAACACAAGGGTATGGGGGGTAGGGGAGTGAGAAGACAAAAGAAAAAAAAAGGTAAGAACATCTGCAGTCACAAATCATTATACAAACAATATGACATTAAATACTCAGCAGCAAGTCAAGGATGAGCTGCAAAGAAGTTAAAACCCAATACCCACAACAGTGAAGGCCTAATCCATACTGTTGTCAGCACTCGCCGATGTGAAAGGAGGGAGGGAAGCGGCGGCGCTCGTTCGGAACGGTTGTGATGAATGCAGAGGGGGAATCAATAACTTAATCATGTCCTTGTTAAGAATTAATTCATTTTCACACTGTGGAGTCTCAACTGGCGCAAAATGATTTCGATAACGATGGCCAGACCACTGGCAGATAAGAGCAAGCGTGAAGGGGGTGGGGGGGGGTGTGTGAGGGGGTCTGGTGGGAGGGTTGTGCTTGGGGGTCGTTCCGACCGGCGGCAACGCTCATTTGTCCACGGTAACGCAGACGAGCCTGGAGGACACAGATGACTAACGTCTCATTTCATCGAGCCATTTTTCACCATAATTGAGACAACGGTCACGGTTACACAGAGATGCGCTTGCTTTGCTGTGCAGCTCGACCTGCCTGGTCTGTGTTTTCTCCCTTGTGAAAAAAGTCATCACTTTGCTGGGGGAGTGGGGGTTGGGGGGTGGGGGTATATGTTTATTGTCCACATGTCATTCCCACTCTGTGGATTCGCTTTTGGGTATAAACGGAAAGGTTGTGTTTTATTGTTCCAGGAGAACACATGCAGTAGCTCCACAGGGGCCAGTTGACAGTCACTGTAAAATTCTCACACGTAGCATAAATTTACAGTCCTTTCACATCTAACCTTCTGGAGCGGCAACAACAGCGTTTGCTATGAACCACACCTCATTCACTGATGAATATGTGCCTTATCACGTTGCTAGCTCTAACTGATATGGCCCTTGCTGGAGTTATTTCTGCATTTTTTGATATCGGCAGAGAAAAGTTTCGATAGAAAAGTAAGGCAGCAACTATCAGATGAAGGAAATGTTACAACGTAGATAATAAGGGTGCAAGCATTTATGTCCAACCTAGCATGTATTCATATCACACAAGCCAAGCATGCTTTTCAACCTAAAAATATGCACATAACTACTACTTCACTTTGGGCTGAATCCACACTCCACACTGTAAGACAAAAGTGTACTAGCCATAGTGATTTAGCATAGTGATGAACCTGAAAGTTTCTGGAGATTTCTTTGGAGTAAACAGACTACTCTAAGGCCCCCTGAAGCACTTATGAGATCTCAGTCTCATCTTAATGTCTATCAGCCTTTCTCTTCCCTTTTCTCTCTCTTCATATACAGCCTCCCTTGCCTTACCCTTCCCTCTGCCTCTAATACCAAAACTCATTTCTTTAAACACATCTATCCAAAAAAAAGAGGAATAGAAAAAAAGATGTCTAGTGCAGCAGTGCGAAAAGAAGATTGAGACTCCTCTGCTGGTACTTCCACCGCCTGCTACTGTAGTTGGTGGTAAAAAATGCTGACGGGGCCAGAATGAGCCTGTGAGCGGAGTGTGCACTCAAACTGATAACAGACAAAGGGACAAAAGCCCCTGCGTCACCTGACCTGGGTTAAACATGAGATGAGATGCGCGCTTATGTGCATAAACAGACCGTTCAGCCGACACAATGCCAGCTGGTTTACAGTAGCACAGTTCAGACTGGCCACACTGTGGAGAAGGCCTGAGGAACAAGCAGTAGTGGAATTCCATATTATGTGCCACCTCACATACTGGACCAATGGGGACTGGCCTGGCCCATTCCTCCATCTTACTTTCAATTTTTCATTATAGTTAATCCCTGTCTTCAGCAGGATATTACAAAGTATATTATAAGGGTTCTTGCAAAAGTAGGAAGTGGTTTCTGAAATGTATATTGAGAAATACTTTCCCCAAACAGACTATATTGTGACTGCTGCTGTATGGTGAGGTACATGTTGTCTAGTAAACCTCCAAAAATATTCAAATTAAAATATCCTGCTTACAGAAGTATTCAACCCCTGAAAAAGTTATTCATCATAGCCAACCCCTTTTCTGAAGTACTAGTATTCTGAGGAGAGAAATGCCAGCTGTGCACATTGTTCTGCAAAGTTTTCAGCCATCTGCCAGGTGAAATTTATTCAGAGCATCTAGGGTGATGGGGCTGGGCTTCATGAACTGTAGTGGCAGAGATTCACTCCCAGTTTTTGCACACAAGAAATATCCACACAGCCTGATTTCACCCCGTGCCTTTATTTATGAGTGGGATTGTGCTTCTTGTAGCTTAGGTGGTTAATGCTACACGCACTACTACATGTAATTGATTTATTCTGTTATTTGTTATGTTAGTGGATAAATAAAATACACCGACTTTGCAAATACACTAAAGCATAGATGTCCATGATAAGAATAGCAAAAAATATGAATGATTATTTTAGTGGCTTGCAAGTAGTCTCTATCTCCCGTGAAAGTTAGAGGAAAAAAAACCAAAATGTCCATGATAGTGATAGCAAAATATGTATGACAACTTTCAGCAGAGATACCTCTTGCAGGCCTCTATAAAATAAAGGCCAAATCCCCAAAATATTAAAAACAACAACAACCAAAAAACAAAACAAACAGGACACAGTGTCAACAACAAGATCCTCTGTGCCATGAAAGAGCCTCTTATTCGTCAACATGCTTTCTGTTGGCTCTGCACACGGCGACATGACTTGGTAGGTTTGTTTGCCGCTCTCTTGTGCCGTTGCATCAGCTGTGGAGAGCAACAACAGCACGACAGATAGAAGAATAAACTTTTTGGACAGTCGGCAATGCTGCTTCTGCTGCTGCTGCTGCCGCACTGCTCTGCGGTTTGACTCGACTTCTCGCCCCCGCCCGCTCAGAGGTGTTGTGCTGCTCGGCTGTTTGTGTGAGCCCAGTATCTGATGAGTCAGGAGGATGGGAGGTAATGAGGAGGAGGTGTGTGTGTGTGTGTGTGTGTGTGTGTGTGTGTGTGTGTGTGTGGAGGGCGGGTGGGTGGGTGGTGGTGGTGGTGAGTGTGAAACTGACTGTCTGTCTGACAGTGACAGAAAAAGAGAGAGAGAGAGAGAGAGAGAGAGAGAGAGAGAGAGAGAGAGAGAGAGAGAGAGAGAGAGAGAGAGAGAGAGAGAGAGAGAGAGAGAGAGAGAGAGAGAGAGAGAGACAGTGTGTAAACAAACACAAAACAGGAAAAGAGAAAGGGCAAATACTGTATAACCTGCATTGTGTGGATGGTATAGTACACACTGCACTGGACTCAAGCACAACACAAATTTGAGTGTGGTAGGTGGATATGCCAGCAGAGTAGCCAAAACGTATGCGAACATCACTAGCATGTCTGTGTAGGTATTTAGAGACCTAGGCTTGGGCTACATTCACATTATTTCATTTTGATCATATCAGAACCAATACAATTTCTGTCCACATACATCACTTTTATTTCCGGAAGTGGAATCTCTTTGTCCTCATTAAAAACAAAACAGCACTTCAAACCTTGATCACATGACCATTCATTTGTCACACTCATGCATACAGCATGTAGCAAAGACAACATGGTCAACAAAAGTTTGCAGTGGGTTCTCTGTTTACAGCTAGTAGCGGTAGCTGAAGTAATTCATGACACTGGATGTATTGCTGTCTTTCAGAACAGCATACATGAACAACATCTGAAGATGTGAGGGCAACAAATCAGGGAGGGAAAAATCACAATGAGGAGGGCCAATCTATGCAGAAATGTTCCTTTTTACTCTGTCCACACCAAGACGCGTAGGAGGCATTTTCAAACGAATCTGTGGGCAGCTGTGTTTCCAAATCCAGATTGCATTCCTGGAGGTCGAAAAGTCCGCAGTGGTGTGGACAGTGCACGCAAACATAACAGTAATGTTACATTTTACTTATAAATGCATTAATGCAGAGATAACCTCACTCACTGCACAGCACTGTCCCCACTAGCTACCATTACCACTTCTAAATGAAGACCAAGCTCTTCAGTCTCTTCTCAGTTCCCATAAGAATGGGTGACAATATCACCTGCCTCTCTTGAGTACTGAGGCAGCTTGCATAACAATCTCAAGTCCTTTATATTTTTACCGTCCTCAAAGGAGCAGGCAGAGGAACTTTCCATAATCGCTGAGCCCACTGTGAGATTTCTGGCACTTTAAAAAAAAAAAAAATCTACCTTGAGGAATTAACTGGTGATGAGCTGTGGTATTGGCACACAGACAGAGAACACACTGAATAGGGCTAGCCACAATGATATAACCACTTCCTGATGGGCCTTCCTCCTACTCATCCAGCTGGTAATTAGGCTTCCCCTTGCTGTCTGCCAGATCAAAAACAACTGTTTACTTCAGTCTGTGTTTACTTGTTTGTGTGTGTGTGTCTGTGTGTGTCTGTTAGTGTGTGTGTGTGTGTGTGAGTGTGAGTGTGTGTGTGTGTGTCTGTTGCTGTTCGTGGGTGTGCGAGCATGTGCACAATTAAAAAGTGCACAGCAGCAGAAGAGACCGTGACACAGGGGTAACTGTACTGTAACTTAAGCGAGTGTGAAACAGATGAATATTCATGCATTCGTTGCCAACAATGGCTTTGCTTTGACTGGAGCTCCAGGTTCAGTCTCTGTTTCAACACATGTGCTCTCTTTCTCTCCCCCCCCCCCCACCCCCCCCCCCCCCCTTCTCTCAGTTATCTGCTTCTCTGTCTCTCTCTCTGCCCCACAAACCGTAAAAACCAGTTAATTACTAGCCTGATGAACAACACAGGAAGACAAGTCAGCCAGAAAACAGGAACTGGCTGCAGAGACAGATTACATGCCAAAGCAAGTCAGACAGAAAACAACAACCTGCTAGTTAGGCCGCCCCGGCTAAAGCAGCGAACTAGAAAGGCTGCCTGCCTGCAAAAAGAAGAAGCATGTTAAGGCTAACCAGCCTTAAAAAGTGAGAAAACACCCCTTAAGCACACTGGGCCAGCTGCAGCCTGCAAAAGGGCCGAAGGGAAACCTGCTGACTGTAGCTAATCGGTGTCTGCCAACTATTTTTTCCATTGGACACAAACAACTGTACTGCAAAAAAACCTCACTTATAATGTAGCAAATTTGGGCCTGTTGGACCTCTGCGTTAAAAAAGCACTCTCTTATGTCAGTAGGAGTGAGAAACGCAATCCTTAGCCAGTAAGAGATGTAAGGGCTTAGAGCCCATATGCCATTTTAATGCTCTTGTTATTGTTCGTAATGTTGATTTCTTTATTTGTATTTTCTGTAAGGTGACCTTGGGTGCTTTGAAAGGTGCTGTGTAACAAATAAAATGTATTATTATTATTATTATTATTAATACCCTAGGTATACTTTCCCAATATACATTTAGCAGCAGTGCACCACTGTTGCGAAAACAATGCTCTGCTGCTGATCAGTAGGAACATGATTGACGTAAAGCCTTTCATTTGCACACTGTGTAAGAACTAAACTCAAATGCTTACTAGTAAGTCTCAATCTGTCCATTTCATAACTTAAAAGTTGCCAGAAGTCACTATTTATGGGGTCATTTTCAAATTTTCCGCCAGACCTCCCATAGCATGGTTAGGTTAACGATGTTTCTCAACAGACAACACTGCTGCTACACCAACATTCTAGGGGAAACATTATGTTATATGTAAGAAAAAACATCTTCATCTAAACCCCATATTTGTGCACCCCTTTGTCTGGAAGTGGTACATCTTTCCTCTGGAGAAAAACATCACCTTTAGTCCAATGGTCTGAAAAAGGGGAACCACAAAAAAACAAGGAGGACAGACTTTTTTTTTAGAGCATGGCAGGTGGGCTTTGTTTGTGCCCTCCTTCATTGGAAAAGGCCACTGATAACTAAATGAACGGAGTGGCTGGGCAGCACACAGACTAGAGAGGCAGTGCCAGTCCACCTCCACACCCCCACCCCCTCACACCCTCCTAACCTCCAACGCCTGACAAAACCAGCAGTCAAGACACAAACGATGAGTTGCAAAAATAAAAACAACAACAACAAGTGCTGTCTGTGTTTGTGTCTGTCTGGCTGGAGGGGAGGAGACGGGGACCTTTTCTGTTCTGTTTTGTTTTCTGTTAGCGTAGGTGCTCGATGACCAGCCATTTTAGCATGCAGTGGACAACGGATGCAAGAACTCCTAAGTCCAAGAGATTACTGACTGGCTGGCTGGTCAAACATGGACAATACTGCAACACACTCATGCCATATGAGCCTCTTATTATTTCAGGAAATAATTCTCATTTATATTATTTCAGATAACCAAGTAATTACAGTATAAAAACTAATTTATCCCAGAAAGCAAGCATGTTAAAAAAAATGCATCGTGATATATTATGGTGTTTCATTTTCTAATCCAACTTACTTTACCCAGAGTACCTATGGTGCCTCTGTCTCCTGTAGCTAGTAGCTCCTACACTATTAAACATAAAGATGTATGGGCACGAGGCGACTGGAATTGCTTAAAAGAAACTCAGTAATGAAAGAGCGCTATTCACTATGTGATACTGCATACCGATGTGCCACAGCTTTAATGGAGGGCACATGTCAAGGACAGACCATGCTGTAAATTTACGCTTTAAGTTAGCTGACCTTATAAATCGGTACCCATATCTCTAATTAACATTAGCTGCATAGCAACATGTAACTATAAAGCGCCCAAGTTCATCAACGCAACGAATATCAACTGCTGCACTTTAAGGGCATCTGTGAAGTAAGTGCGTATGAATATAAATATAGCTCAGAGGATTGTTTTGATTATTACACCAGACACCAGTGAGGCCAGATGGGCCGAGTCGCTCACTCACCCGCCTGCCTTGGGGATGTGGATGAGCTCTGGTGATGGCCAGCAAACGAGGCTGCTACTGTGTGAAGTTTCATGTGTGTATGACTCTGTGTGTGTGTGTGTGTGTGTGTGTGTGCGAGACTGTGTGTTTGTGTGTCTGTATATGTATGTATTAATATGGGTGGGTGTGGGTGTGTGTGTGCGCGGGTGTGCGAGCGAGACTGTGTGTGTGTGAGTGCGTCTCTCTATATGTATGCATGTATGTGTGTGCGTGTGTGTTTGTGGGCCTGTGTGTTTGGATGTGTGTTTTTGTGACTGTGTGTTAGTGTGAACGTGTGTGTGAGAGACTGTGTGTATGTAAGACTGTTTGTCTATGTGTGTGTGTTTGTGTGTGTAAGTGTGTGAGGTCAAACACGGCGCATAACAGATGGCCGGTGCTGGTGAGATGCACTGGCTGGCCGCGCAGCCACAGGACTCGTCACCTGCTGCCCGCCACGGCCTGCTGGACGTCCCCTCGGCCAGGCAGAGCCAGAGCCCCATATTCCCCTCGCTAGCCAGAGCTCTCCGACTTTCTTCCCTCACATTTTCTCCATCACCCTCCTTCTCTCTCTCTCTCCCCCCATCTCTCTCTCTCTCCCCCCATCTCTCTCTCTCTCCCCCCATCTCTCTCTGTCTCCCTTTCTGTGTCTCTCTCTGTCTCTCTCTCTCCCTGTCTCCCTCTCTGTCTATCCGTTTCCCTCTCTGTCTATCTGTCTCTCCGTCTCGGTCTATCTCTCTCGGTCTCTCTCTCTCTCTCTACAGCTGCTTAGTGCTCTTCCTTAGACACATCTATTTTATTTCTCTCCTTTGATCTCTTTCCCCTCAAGTGATTTGTCTTCATCAAGGTCTTTTAGTCAAATCTATTTGTACCCTTTTCGTGTGCCTCATTTTATCCAACATACGCACGTACGCACGCACACAAGTTGGGAAGAGCAGAAAGATGGAAAAGATGAAGCAGTTTAATAGTGGCCATATGCCTAAATATCATTTATCACTCTTTTTTCTAGCAGAACAAACAGGGTGTGTGTGTGTGTGTGTGTGTGTGTGTGTGTGTGTGTGTATGTATTTGCAAGATTGAATGTATTGAGCATTTATTACTATATGCTCACATACATATTAGGATTTTTCGAAATCTGATTTTTATTCTGAGACAGCGATGACCTTGTAGCAAATAACTAGCTTGGAAAGATTCCAGTCTTCAAGCGAGGCAAGGGTGGGTGGTGGGGGGGACCTGATGGTGTTTTGTGTGTGTGTGTGTGTGTATGGGTAGGTGTGGGTGTTGTCCTCCATCTTCTGGCTGGGATGGAGGCAGTGTCTTGCCAAACAGCCATGCTAAAGATTAGACCACTCCATAGGGATCCAAACGTGCTTGGCAATAGAAGCATAAACAACAGGGGAGACGAGAAGAAAAAAGAAACACACACACACATACACACACAAACACACAGAGACACAGACACACACACACACACACACAAACAGACGCGCACACACACACACACACACACACACACCTCGTTTATCGCTTAAACTCGCTAACGGTGGATTAGAGTCCCTGTGAGAAAGGAGCCTGGCAAACAAACACATAAACAAGCCCATACAGCCACCCCACACCCACACACACACACACACACTAATAATGTTGATGTGACAGTGCGTACATAGTGTACAAGTGTGACCGCTAAAGGTATGTAGAGTACATGAAGTGAAGGCTAACTGCCAGATATGCATGACCTTTAACCCAGGATGTGCCATTTTCACGTGGCCAAGTCTCAGGACTAACACTGTACACACTGGTTGCACTAGTGTGTTTATAACTGCTTCATTTAGAAGCACAATCACAAAACATAGTTTCCACATGATATAATGACAGCTGTTGTATTTCCATGTATAATACTACTTATTATTTACCTATTTGATCATATTTTCTGTTCGCGGTGTCAAATGGCTTACTGTGACACTTCAGATCATATCACATTGTGATGTACAGACTGAATTTTGTGTGTTTGATGGTTGAACAATAACAAGAGATTTTCCCCACATATTTTGCAGCCAAATATGTGCATTTTTATTTACGCTATACCTTCTCAGGTGGGTTCATCAATAGTCAGTTGCCATGCTGTCATACATGTTGCACAACATGTTATGCAAATGAGTGGAAGCGGGACCCCAGGAGCAATACAGATAACCTACATCTCGCACACGTTGTTTGCACAGTGGCGTAATCTGACAATTTGCTCCCCCAGAGTCACATTTTCATGGCTTTGACGAGATGTGTAATGGGGCCCATGAAATGGTGGCAATCTTTGTTTTTCTGTGTTCTATAAAATCGGCATGTGTTCAGATCCTTGTATTGACAAACAGCAACAAAAAAAATAAAAATTGCTCGCATGAAAGCAGATGCTTTGAGCGGCCTGGGTAAACAATTGCGAGGCAGACTTGAAGAGGATGATGTCTCTTTTGTGCGTGTTTTGAAGTAAAGATTATCCTGTTGTCAGTCATGTTTTGAAGTGCAAAACGTTTATCTGTGAACCAGGATGAATAGAACACTACTACAGCTGTCGATGTTGGTGATCCTTACCTCAAAGAGCGCTACTATTTTTTCTGCCATTTACTTACACAAATCCACCTGACAAATAAATGTAAAAGATAAAAAATAATAATAATAACGTGAAAGCATCTCATTTTAGAAGGACTGAGAGACTTAATCCTCATAAAAAGCACAAGGTTGATTTCTTCATTCAATCTTATGCTAATTGCCATTGTATTGTTAGCAAAACTGCAGCTGCACTAACAGCTCCAAAAGATATTCACATTTCACACTATGATTAGCATCAAGCACGTGCTTTTGCCCACAACGAGTCGCTAAAGTTGCCGCAAGGGGGGAATAAAAGGAACGAGGTGGTGCATTATGGTTCCTTCATCCAACATAAAAGACTGTTTATGACTTTCATAGGAAGTAGCTGAGAAAGTGCTCTTGCTCCGAGGCAGCAAATTGCCTGTTTCAGGAGGGATTCCCTTGACTTGCTACCTACCTTGTAGTTTGCATTGTAGAGAAAAAAAAATGGCAAAGATGACAGAGGACCGTAAAAGCTTAGCCAAGGCTGAATGCCTCAGCTCACATTAGTTTAAAAAAAAAGTGGGGGCAAAAAAAAAAAAGCCTGATCCTACCTAGATCCAGATCTCTTCCAAACTGTAATGTCTTCTACCTTGGCAGCTCGTGGTTCTAGTGAAATGCTGCCGAGAGACATATACTAGCAGTCAAACCAATGGAACAGTCCTAAAAGACGAATTTTCGGCGTATTTTTTTTAAATACACATTGAAGTTGTGGCGAACACTTGCTGCAAGATAATGAGTTATGTCAGTTTGGGTTGTAATAGCTTGTAGTTTCACTAGGGTAAATTATACTCTAATCTTTTATTGTAGTTCACCCATCTGCAGCATTCCACTCTTCATGCTCTGGCAAATTCTTGCACTGCAGTTACATAAAATCTATAAAACTCGGGGAAACTAACACCGTCGTCAGACTGCAGAAACAAACCATAACATG
>CM059277.1:17540533-17678033 GCA_030347295.1 Setipinna tenuifilis
ACCGGGAGAATAGGGATGAACTGCCAGAGCTTGCTCCCCATATTAATTAGTGAGCCACAAATGGAGACACAACATGGCCGTCGACGACACACACACACAGACACAAAACACACACACACACACACAGGCCATCAAAAATGCATCATCAAAACAGGTGGGAAGCAGAGAAGTAGCAACAGAAAGACAGAAAGACAGCAAGAAAGAAGAATGGAAAGAACAGGACAGAAGAAAGAAAGAAACAAATAAACAAATAATCAAGACAGAAGGACAGACAGACAAACAGACAGAAAATAGAAGGGAGAGAAAGAAGAACAGAAACAAAAAAAAGACAGAAATACAAAACAAAAAAAAAGATATTTTTCTACATGAACAGTATTTTCAGAGGCCAATTTACTGTTCTACTGTTCTTCCCCCTCCCATCTCTCTTGTATATATGCAGGTAAGACCAAGACAGCACTCAGCACAAACAGCACAAACAATACCTTCACTGTCTAAAATGCTGGGCTTAGGCCGAATGCCAAACAACAACACAAGCTTTTAGTCGAACGCGTATCTCCATCTTAATAAAGTGGCCGGCCCCGCAGGTTCATCCACAATGAAGTCCACTCTCGGGCAGCTCTCTGTCCATCTCCTCTGAAACATGTAATCTGGCCCGAGAGAGCACCAATCACGGCCGCAGCGGCGCCGAGAACGACAGAAAGCAATTCAAGAGAGTAATGGGAGGGAAAGAGAGAAATGACAACAAATGGCTTGTTCTTTTTGAAAGCCGGTGATTACGCGGAAAATGACAGCTTTGTGACAGCACAAAAGAGGGGGCATTTTTTTTTTGAGGGGGAAAAATGGAGAAGGAACAAAAAAAAAAAAAACGCTAGATGGCGGATTCATCGGAGAGCCGATGATTGCTGCCAAGCTCTCTCTGTTGGATGGACCCCCGCAATGAAAGGATGAACAGAGTACATGGGGAACAAAACAAACACATTTTTCCCCAGCTTTTTATCAATCTAAGCCTTTCTCTCGCCTGTCGTTGCTGTTGTCACTTCCTCTGGCTCGGCTTCATTATAATCCCTTCTCTGTCTCTCACTTTGTCCCCGCCGTTTACTTCAAGGCAGTCTCTTTGTCTAACTTTGTCTCTATCGCTTGTGGTGTAACTGCCACTCTCACTTCTCTTTCTTTCTGTCTGCGAACATCTCTTTTTTCCTCTCCTTTCCAGCCATCCTTCTGACACTGTCATTGACTCACAGTGCTGTTTGTGGTAGGACTCTTGAAGGAAGGAGTGGTCACCTGTTCTCAGGAGTAAAATGTCCATCGGTTCACTCCCACTACCCCCCCCACCCCACCCCATCTCCACACAGCAGATGGTGGCAGGGTATGAGATGCGGTCACCAGAAATAAATAAAAACAAATTGTTATCGAAACATGCCACATCCTCTGGCCTCAAAGGTCACCAGAGAGAGAGAGAGAGAGAGAGACAAACCACTGCCCTGCCCCCTGAATAAACCACACCGAACCAGCCACACCACGCTACCAGACACCACCGAATGTCATCCGCAATTCAATCTTTTGCATTACACAGATGAGATCACCTGAACTTTCGCCGCACGTCCTTTTCCCGAAAAGGTCAAACGGTCTGTTGACAGACACGGAGACTCTTTTAAGCCGTCTGCCCCTTATTTACATTTCCCCCCCATGTAACAGATGCGTTTATCCAAAATGACCTGCTGTAAAGTGAGCTCATGCGTTTGTTTGCCTGGCGCTCGTGCCAGGGCGTGACTGGAACCCTCAAGTGCCACACGTTCAAGGGGCATTTGGGGGGCATCGGTTGTGTAGGAAACAACCAGCAACGTCTATGCAATAAAGTCACACTTTATTTCGATACTATTTATGTCAATATAGTCCATTTACAGATGCTGAGAATGCACTGGGTCTTGTTGAGGGTTAGGGTAAAAGGAAGGGTTCAATTAAGGTGATAAGTCAGTAAACAACTAAAATGATTAAACTAAATGTCAACAAGCCATCTGTACAGTCTCTGTGGGCGAACTACCCAAATTAAGTTTTACGATACTATAGGGCTGGCAGAAAATGACTAATGTCGTGTCATGAGGCGCCCTATCCTGAACATGCGCTTGAAGACGGGCGTCATTAACAGTGAGTGAGACACGGCTGTCACGTAACCCTCTCGAGTAAGATCCATGGCCTTACGTCACTCGTAAACAAGTGGCCATGTCAGTGACCTGCTGGAGGGGGATAAATCGGTCAGATCTCTTCCCTGCCCCCTGCCCCCTTCAGCCCTCTAACCTACATGCGCAGTCAGAAGTAGCCTGGTCTGAGCACAGCCTATGGCTGGCTGGCTGGGGGAAGCTTGCTGTGATCTCCAGGGGATTACTGCCATTAGCCAGGGGACTAATCAACAGTTTGAGTGCTGACGGGAGGTTCACACATCTGACTTGGCCCCCCCGAGTGTCTCTGTGACAAATGACGCACAGGAAAGGCTGCCATAAGAGATTATCGTGGAATATATAGCCGCGGTCATAATTATGGCAAATGGGAGATTGGGCCGGCGGCTGTCAGTGTGTGTGTGTGTGTGTGTGTGTGTGTGTGTGGACTTAATGCCCTGAGGGCCCTGGGTGGCACTTTAGGGAGGTACTTACAGTGTGGCCGTCTGGCTTAGGCGGAGTCAAAACAAATATCAAACACATATCAAATGCCACAAATATTAACATGGTTTTGAATTTCTTCCCGTGCCTTGCCCTTGTGCCTTGTCCTGCAGTGTGATATATATAGTATACTAAGTATCGGCATTCCAACAGCTGTGGACTTGTATGAGTCACTGTCTGTTAGCATAGTGTGTGTGTGTGTGTGTGTGTGTGTGTGTGTGTGTGTGTGTAGATACACACACAGGCGTGTTCACAGGTCCACCATGATGGACTGTCCCTGTAGCAACAGAAAGCAAGACAGACTTGTACGTCATGTTTTTTAGATGGTGGTGGCAGGCCAGAGTATCTATGCTTCAACACTAACCCCCACCCAACCCCCCCACTTGCTTTTTACAGCTCCTGCCATGCTTTAGGCCCCCGCTGCATCTCAGCTGGGTCGCGCCTGGCTCCCCTAGTCCAGGTGTCCTGGCGTAGTCCTCCTGCGGCGGCCTCCCGTCAAGCAGCCTCTGCGTCAGTGTGCTGTCACTACGCATCTATCACCTGGCATCCCTCTCTCCCTCCCTCCCAACCCAAAACACACCACCGTCTGGACTACACCTCATAGAAGTAAGACTACACTGACTCATATAGACTAAACACAACACATACAGACTAAACACAACAACACATACAGACTAAACACAACAACAGAGTGGCATAACACACCTGCAATATACAACACACAAAACACACACTGAAGAATAAACATGCTTATGCATGTAATGTATGAGCAGACAAAACACGTCAACGAAAACGAAAACATACACGAAAAAAACAACAACATATAGGCAGTCAAGCGCACAAATGAGGCTGCCCGGTAATCAAAACATGTTCCTTGGGCCAGGAGCTGATTAAACACAATTAGCCACGCGTTCAGGATTTTTAACTGGCTGTGACACCAACTGCCTGTTGTTTGGCAGAGTAGAACGCAACAGGGAGAATAAGACGGAGACAGAGAGAGAGAGAGAGAGAGAGAGAGAGAGAGAGAGAGAGAGAGAGAGAGAGAGAGAGAGAGAGAGAGAGAGAGAGAGAGAGAGAGAGTGTGAGTGAGTGAGTGAGTGAGTGAGTGAGTGAGTGAGTGAGTGAGTGAGTGAGTGAGTGAGTGCGTGGTTCCCTGCAGGACAGCCTACAGCCCGCATACATAAAAACACATCATCATCATCATCTGCATCCTCATCCTCATCACGTGTCACAGGCAAGGCTGGCCCAGTCACTGATTAACACACAGGTAACAGACCAGTGGGAAATAACACACATTTGCGACTGACAAACACATGGTAAAGCATAGCACAAAACATCATGTGGTATCCACAGACAGACAGACACTGGGGTCTATTTAAGCCCTGTTACATAAGGGCCAAGACAGGGATAATGAGAGTGTAGTATACTGCAGAAGTGATCAGGATTGGTGGGGGGGGGGGTAATAGAGAGAGATCGAGAGAAAGAGATCGAGAGAAAGAAAGCGTGAGAAAGAGGGTGAAAGAGCGAGAGAGAGACAGAAAGACAGAGAGAGAAAGAAAGAGAAAGAAAGAAAGAGAGAAAGAGAGAGAGAAAGAGAGAAAGCAAGAGATTGTATATGTGAGGAGGGAGATAAACACATGAAGAAAATGCCCCGGCTCAAACCAACAGCCACAGCAGCGTATGAAATGTATTCAGGCTAGTTGTCTGCCGGCTATTTTTAGTTTCAATTACAAGCGACGGGTACCCTCAGGGGGAGGAAAAGTTAAAAAGCTTTCTGCCGCCTCCCAGCTGTAGCGTGTCTTGCCCCCTCTGTGAGGAGGGAGACGTTTCTCCAAAGCCTTAATTCCTTCAAACTGTTTGACGTTAAGACGCTGCCGTTTTTGTTATTTCACGGATTCGGAAACCACTTTACCTCAAAAGGCTCATCACGGGTCATAGGGAGTGACTGCGAGCGTGAAAACGAGAATACTCCTGTGTCATCACAACACATGATGGAGAAGCAACAGAGGGAGGGAAAGAGGGAGAGAGAGAAAGAGAGAGAGAGAGAAAGAGAGAGGGAGAGCGAGACCGAGATAGAGCACAAGGCAGAGAGAGAAAAAGACAGAATAAGAGAAAGTGTAGATGCACTGATGATTTTAGTTGCATCTCTCGTGTTAGCTCCTCTTAGCAGGACACACTGAACTATGTGACAAATTCCGACATGATGAATGTGCACTTGGCGTGATGGATATTACGCCAAATAATTCCTTGGCGAAAAAAAAAGAATGTGCTTTTGTTTTTTCTTGGAATCTGACTGAGTGCAGTGCTCAGTGATGCATTTCTCGCTCACATCTGCAAGACAGAGTCATTTAAATCCGTATTACCAACTGAAAACAGCTCGTTGAGTTTTGCTCCGGAACTTTAATTGCTAAATTCATTCGTGGAAGTCGTTACATAAGCGCACTGTGTGCTTTTCAAATGCAAAAACGCGTTAAAAGCCATGGATGGCAGACATAATGCCATGCCATACAGGATTACCAACTGCTGAAGCCAGACTTCGATGATTTATTTAGAAATCACACTTTATTAAGCGACAATATTAGTATCTTAACCCTATGGCTGTTGAGGTGGAGTTGGCATGACAACAGCACCACCACAATTTTCCAGGGTCAGGACCCGAATGAGCGACGCACGCGGTTGACATTTAAGTGGGGGGGGGACCATCGCTAACGCTATCTGACAGGTTAAATTCTCCTTCTGCATGTTACACCGCGGCGCGTCCAAGCCTCGTTGCCAGCGAGCCACTGCTCTTGCCACCGCACTCAACTCTAATCGGAACTGACAGAGGAGGCTGCTGCTGCCACAGCGGTGACCTTGCCTGTGGTGACAATCACACACATACAAACACAAACACGCACACACACACACACACACACAAATGAGCGTGTGCAAAACAACAACACAATTATGTTCCCTGTCCTGATTAAATGCATGAAGATTAGCTGTGGCGTTTGACATCATCAGTGTACTTTGGTGGCCACGGTCACAAACCTAAAGGCATAAATCAGACAAAGTGTAAACACAACACTTCCTGCACACAAGCACATGTACAGACACACACAGAGACAGGAACACACACACACACACACACACCTCTCTTCATTACATGTGCAGGTGGAGGCAGGTGGAATGACCTTGGCAACAAGCACAGTGATCCCCAAGGATGCCCACACATCTGTGTTGTCACACAGTCAAAACAGAAAGCCAGGGAGGGTGGGAGAGAAGAATACCTGCACTAGACAGACAAGAAAGCCCATCTACCAAACGCACCAATACCAACTAACACCTCTTCACACTTCAAACTCCCTCCTCTGCAAGCTCCCACTGCCTCCAAGCCTGGTTTGATCAGGCCTGCGGATCTGGAACAACGGGGGGCCCGGGCCCATGTCTGCCAAATCTACTTCTTCCGATCAAGTGGAATTAAGGCAGCAAGCGGCCGCTGGTTTAGATAAAGAGTCGAGTCTGCGTGCGTCCCCCCCCCTCCGCCCCCCCCGCCCGCCCCCCCGAGTGCTCATTTCTGAGCTGCCTCAGCTTCAGCCTCTGTCAGATCGCACAGAGCTGTCATGGGGGGACTCCAATAGGGCCCCTCAACAACACCACCATTACACACACACACACACACACACACACACACACACACACACACACACACACACACACACACACACACACACACACACACACACACACACACACACACACACACACACAAACAAATATGCAAGTACTCTATACTCAGTCATGTTTAGTAGTTTTGTCTTTGGTGCACACATCCAAATTTTTCAAATGGTTTTAAAATTGTTATTGTGGACATTGTAAACATCCCGATGACATTACTTTGGTTGGTTTCTGCAGGAAGATTTGCAATGTCACCTCTATATAAATATATCATATAAACACACAACTGCCAGATTCTGGTTTGTCACTAGTCTATATTTAGAGATGGGAATGTGTTGAGTTTCTGCTGAAAATAAAATGCTTGTACATCTGCCTGTGGTCTTCTTTATCTGCTTTTCCAAAGACAGATTCTTTCCCCTTCTTCGCTGAGGAGATCGAGATCGCTCTCAATCTCACCCCGCTCCCAACCACCACCTCTACAGTCTAAATCTTTTCATTCAGCTCTTAACACTAATGGCTCCCATACTGTCGAATTACAGGAAATCTGCCATTTAGTAAAGAGGGTTGTTATTTCCTGAGGTATTGATCGAACGTGACTTAAGACAAATACAGCATTTAGCATCCCTTCAACGCAGAGTTTAAGGGAGTTTGTTAAGTGCAGCTAAACTTGAAGGCGTTACGGTTAATTCCTCTTCAAAGCACCGAGCCCTTTCGAGAGGAGTGAGAAAAGTCTTACCAATCCTTCCTTTTTTTAGAAAAAAAGGAAAGAAAAAGCCTTCAGGAATCAGACTCCTGAATGCGCGACTAGAATTTCTATGATGCCTCAACTCACTTTGCCAAGTCATTAGAACTCACCCGATCGTCTTGACTTTTGACCCCATTACCAGCCAATCTCCCGACAGCCACAATTAAACACTGCAGAATAACAGACTGATTATCTCGGGCCCTTTCCCTGGCTACGGCGAACGAGCTCTTTTCCCCACACTTGTGAAATGCCCATTAGGAGTGAGTGATGACACTGGCGAGTGGAACAGGAGAAAAGCATGTGTACATACCCAGCTTCTTGCCCTAGGGGGTCCATCGACACTCCGTGAGTGCTTGCTAAGATGATGACATCGACCTGGCCAACAGCTTAAGTTAAGCTAAGGGGAAAAACAGGAGTGGAGTCATGTGACTTAACCCCCCTCCCCCCCTCCGTCCCCCCACAAACACACAGGGCCAGTAGGCTAATGTATTTACCCAGTATAACCAAGCAACCAATGAGAGAGAGAGAAAGAGAGAGAGAGATAAAGAGAGGATAGAGAGAGAGGAGAGAGAGAGAGAGAGATACAAGGGAAGAAGACAGAGTGAGTGAGTCAGCCCATGCTCCTGGGACAAGCAAGCCAATTCCGAGGCTGTTAACACCTACCTGCAAGGGCAGCCTAGCTCCAACGGGAGAGCGAAAGACCGAAGGAAGGAGGGAAGCAAAAAAGGATGGATTTGTCCAATGACAGACAGAGGAAGGCTGGGTGGGGCCACATGTGCCATTGTAGGCTGAGGGGAGGGGGGGGGGGGTAGTAGAAACGTAGAAACCATCCCAATTAGTAAGGAAGCCACAAAGCTACCATCTAGCTATAAGTCAGGGCCTACCCTGGCTCGGTGACTCACTCAGACTGAGGAAGATGTGGAAAGAGTTGAAAAAAAGAGTGAAGACTGATACTCATCCTTTCCATCCTATTCTCATTTTTACTCCTCACACATCCATCTTGCTCCATCTCTCTGCTTCATCATTTTTTCACAGAAACACACACACACACACACACACACACACACACACACACACACACACACACACACACACACACACACACACACACACACACACACACACACACACACACACACACACACACACACACACACACACACACACACACACACACACACACACACACATATACACATACACACGTGCGCACACTCTTGTCTCCTTATTCTTCGAACAAAAGTGTGTACGGGCCATTCTGAAGGACCCTTCGGTGAGATTATATGCTTCAGCAGAGGGATGTGATGTCTTTTCCTCCTTTAATTCTCACCCAGTGAGAGACCATGCGGAGGAAATAACAAAGCATAGTCTCCTTCCTGTGACTGACATTCGCACCTCTGAGACGAAAGGCTGAGCCCCCTCTGTGAGTGGAGTGGTGGAGCAGAGATGTACTGGGGTGAGGTAGGTGTGTGTGTGAGAGAGTGTGTGTGTGTGTGTGTGTGTGTGTGTGTGTGTGTGTGTGTGTGTGTGTGTGTGTGTGTGTGTGAGATGAGGGAGGGGGCGGCTTTGTAGCTCTCCAGGCTGCAGTAACTCCCCACCTCTGCCCACATGGCAGAACATAAGACGCCCAGCGGCCTTGTTTTAAGCTTCGAGAAGTTTGAAGGCTGTTTCTCACACACACACACACACACACGCACACACACACACACACACACACACGCACACAAACACAAACACAAAAACTGTTTCACACACATATGCACACACACACAGATAAAACCCTTCTCCGACAAAAACACACACGCACGCGCACACACACACACACACACACACACACACACAAAACTGTTTCAAACACATATGCACACACACGCAGATAAAATCCATTCCCGACAAAAACACACACAAACAGAAAACCACTGAAAACACAAGTGCACACTTACATGTGCACAACACACCATCTTCCTCGTATACACACAGCAGTGAGTACTGAGTTGCAGTGCATGCCTAACAGGGCCAAAAGGGGCGCAGGCACCCGGCGAGAGAAGAGCGGCAGCCAACAGTTGTACTCCTCCAAGATGGCTCCTCTCCTCTCCTCTCTTCTGCTCTCCTCTCCTCTCTTCTGCTCTCCTCTCCTCTCTTCTGCTCTCCTCTCCTCTCCCCCGGCTAGAGCTGACCCACATTCACTCCCTCAGCACTACGAGTGGGCACATACAACACACTGGGTGTCTGCACATGCGGACTAGCATGGTCTGTGTGTGCGGGGGCCGAGTTGCGCCTCTTTGAGTGTGTGTGTGTGTGTGTGTGTGTGTGTGTGTGTAGAGGTCCATGTGTGTTGTATTGTGTACAGATGTATATGTCTTGAAGTGTGTTGTGTTTGTCTATTAACTTTACATTGTGTCTGTATAAATTTCTATATTGTGCACCCTCTCTCTTCGCAAACAAGTCTTACAAACGTACCTGAATGTCCCGCCTGTAATGTAGTATTCACAGTTTATTAAATAGTAGCACATATATGATAGTACATGTGTATGACAATTGTATGCATCAACATACAACATCTACTATACACACACACACACAAACAAGTATTATACATAATGTTTAATAGCATTCACATGATCTACATAATTGTGTATGCTAATGTGATGCCTGTTGCAAATGTTGCATGTGCATGAATGTGTCTGCTTTTGCCTGCCCTCTTAAAAAATGAGACCTTCAACTCAGTGGAATTTTCCCCCTACTCGAAGGACAGCTTGTGAATGGCCCCTCTCGCCGTTTGACGTCAGAGGAGAACAACCATTGTCGCAGACACCAACACAGACGCTATCACTCAGTGACGCACTGGCGATTACCCCCCCCACCCCTCCCCAGACACACACAGACACACACAGACACACACAGACACACACAGACACACACAGACACACACAGACACACTCTGCTCAAGATGTGGGAAATTGGAGGGGGTCTCAGATAATGTGACCATCTGAGCTCAGCCGTGTCAGAGGCAAAGAGCTTTGATGTGTCTTCTCTACGTCTCCTTTGGGGATGTAAATAGAAGGGGGTTGGGGGGGGGGGGGGGGGGGGGGCAAAATAAATCAATGAATTTGCTGCACATCAAAAGTCCCTGCTGAAGAGTGACCTATATGTCACCGGGTACCTCACATGAGTCAGCCAAGTCAGAGCGGAAAGGAAATTTCCAGCAATTAAAGCTGCAGCAACTAACGCATTAGAACAGCCCTCAGATGTTGCTAATTCCTGATGCTACTGTAGCTCAACCACTGCAGCCAATCAGGGACCTGTCTGAGGATTGATTGGATTGGTTAATCTGATCTACGGGTGAGGATGCAGCACCAATTCTAGCACCAACCTGATGAAAGTAGTTTGAGACGAGAGCTAATTATTCTTCTTGGCTACAGCAGGTGGTCGACGACGTCACGTAGCGAGTGAGGCTAATGCCCGCTCACCGTAAGAGGACTTTGTGCTGTGGCCAAAGCGAAAGTTCATCAGACAAGGGTTTGATAAGACACCTGTGGCAGCGGCTGCCAAATAGGCGAGAGCCTCTAATCAGGATGAACCAGGATTTGTCCATTATGTTGGCCATTAAGTGCTCAAAGAAAAGGGGATGGAAAGGGAATCTTCTACCTGGAAACAGAGGACCATAAACTCACCTCAGTCACCAAAGAGATTATAGTCTCAACTGAAACAGTCTTGGGGGGGAAGTGAGGAGGTCCTACAACATCAAAGAACAAAACAAAGCCTGCGACACCAGTATATGCTTCGCACACAAAAGCTTAATCCATGTGAAGTTCCACCAGATGTGACACCAATTCAAACACAACCGTATATATCTACACACATACATGCACACACACTGACGTCAGGGGATGATATGATCCCTAATAAGTGGTGGCAACAAGCAGAGGTACCACAGTGATTACCATATCACACAGCACAATACATACCAGGGTACGTTTCTATTATAAAACATTGAGAATTCAAACCACACTTCAATACTAGTGCTTTATTCTCCCTAGACATTGGTAAAGCTAATCCAAGTACAGAAGGTTAAAACCAAAGGCAAACATGCCTTACCATCCACTAGGACATAGCCCCTTTCTCAAAGCCAGCCATTTTAATAAATGAAAAATGCAGGCACGTGTATGTACACACGCATACACACACAGAGTTATACACATAAAACTGCAAGCAATCTCTGCATTTCCAATCATTTGCAGTGACAGTGCTTGTGTGTGTGTGTGTGTGTGTATACGTATCTGCATGCTGTAGTTGAATGCAGCCAAAAAGGCTTTAGTTGTTCTACTGTGCACCACTGAGCCTCTCCACATTGGGGCCTTGTTTTCGTTTGCATGAACGCTGCACACTGCCCTCCTGCACAAATATTTCAATAATGGATCCGTCTGGCCCGGCCCGGCATGGCGCGTCTGTATGCAGTTTCCTATTTGCACTGCGTGCCGTGCGACCATATTTCAGAGCTGAGAGCTCAATAATGGGCCGCCAAGCCAAAATGTCCCACAGGCAACAGAGTGGAATACAAATGCACCTGGTTAAGCGTGCAGCACTCTGTGTGTGCGCTCCTAAGTGTCTGTGTGTGTGTGTGTGTCTCTCTCTGTGTCTCTCAAGTGTCCTAGCTGTCCCACCGTGTTCATGTACTTGTGTACAGACACAGAGAGAGAGAGAGAGAGAGAGAGAGAGGCAGACAGACAGACAGACAGACAGACAGACAGACAGACAGAGTGTGAGTAAGTGAGTGTAAGTGTGTGTGAGTGAGTGTGTCCATCCATGGTCCACGGACATGATGGGACAGATACGACCACTTAAGTGCAACTACCCAGAGACACCATGTCAGGACCTCAGTGTGCACTTAGGTCGGAGAAGCTGAATTACAAAAGGGAACAAGGATTCCAGCACTAAGGACGGACAGTGCTCGGACAGAGACGAGCGATCCTCTTTCATGGAGGGAGGTTTAATTTGGAGCTCGTCTCTTCCGACCAGCCGGGTGGATTACATGCAGGAAATGAAAGTCAACTGGGAAGAGAGAGAGAGAGGGAGAGAGCGAATAGAAAGGGGGAGGGACAGACACTTCAAGGAGAGTAGGAGACATGGTATTATTCTAGATCTCTCCTCTGTGTCCCTCGAAGTTGAGAAGACACAAGCCCGGTACGTCTTTGCAGGAAGAACTCTACAACAATGGTTCCACTAAAAAACTGGGCCTTGCTCACTCAGTCTCTTCTTTAACCACAGTCCTGCTCTCTTGCAACTGCTGACAGGTTACCCGTTTCCTCCTAAAAAGCTATTTGCTATTCCATCCTAGCGACCGACCCTCTTGCTCCGTCACCCCCTTCTCACTCTCGCTCTCTCACACACACACACTCACACACACACACACACACACACACACACACACACACACACACACACACACACACCAGCCTGCCACCCTTTGAAGTTCCCAGCACGAGTAGATTACATTCGCACGGGCAGTAAATTGAAATTTGTTCTTTGCCGGTCCGCACCGGGAGGCTGATGGGTAGGTGTTGGGCCGGGAGGCGTGTCAGCTCCCCGCGCTGTCGGAGGAGGAGGAGGAGGAGGAGGAGGAGGAGGAGGAGTGATGTATTGGCCACAGCGGCCAGACGGAGAGCAGCTCTTTTCATTAGAGACGGGCCGGCCTTGACCCTCACAGGCATGGCAAGGCAAGGCAAGGCGGGCAGACAGAGGGACGGACAGGAGAGAACAGGACAGGTAAGGCAGGGGGTGGAGTGGAGCGATATCACAAGGTCAGGACCAAGGACAACATCCAGACATAACAAGGTTTGCTCATAATGATGGCAACACTTTGAGAGGTCAGGTTCTGGGGAAAAAAACAAATCTTTTTTCTGTGTAAAAAAACTGTACTCTGTAAACAGGGTATGGTTAAAATGGCTGATCAATATTAGCTGAATGTATCCTAGGAACATTCTCAGGCATTCTGATGGTTCAGAGCAGTAAAGATTTTTAACAGGAGCCAGATGTTTCCCTTCATCATACTGACGTAGTAGGTCACATCACTTTGCAGCACAATAAACCTGCATTAAACTCAAAATAGTACAAGTGCTGAGTGCAGCAAAGCATTTTTGATGCTGCTAGTACTGCATCTTTATTTTTCATGTGAGGTTCGCTTAGTGTGCAAGAGGATGATGGTGTCGACAGAAAAGTGCTGTGGGTGAAGTGAAGCTCTTGCTGCCTGCCCTCTGTGTGGCCATCCAGGTGGGAAAGGGAAGGAGTTTAGTTTGGCTGCAGGGCAAAAACGAGAGGAGAGGGGAGGGGAGAGGAGCAGCACATGTATCAGTTCAGAGACAAACTTGGAGCCAAAGACTTGAGTGAAGTAAGCTCTCTGTCTTCTGTCTCTCCCTCTTCTTTCTTCCCTCCTTACCTGTCAGCAAATTACAGTGCATGTCTCTCAAACCGCCTGGTCTCCTAAAAAAATGCTGCACAAAACACACTCAGCATCAAACCTGCAGCCATACACAAACACATACACAAACAAATACACACGCACACACACAGTGTGTATATTCACAAACACTCACAAACTCTCTGCATCCCCCCGCCCTGATGCCCTTGGGAGGTGTACGGAGCGCTACCTAAGCTGAAACAGAGGTACAATCAGCCCGAGGCACTACAGCATGCTGGAACACAAGCCAGAAGAGCTTACAGGCATCCTCCTCCTCCACCTCCACCCTCCCCCCTTCTCCACCTCCTCCTCCTCCAGTTCTACTAGTTCTACTACCACCCTCAGAAACATTGTTCTCAAGTGGAGCACAACAAACATGAAAATGCTGGAATGCTTGACACACTGCCAACTGAGTGACAAAAGCAGGAAGGGCTGATGATGACAGCGGTAGAGTAGGGTCCAAACAGCACGAAAGACATGCATTTTGGTAATCACACAGATCAACATGATTTGATCATCAATCACAATTAAGATGTATATTTTTGGCCATCAGAAAGTGCTTTGCTGTGACAGCAAATGTTGAGCACACACCTTCTGTAATGTGTCCTCCCCCCGCTTAAACATTTTCAAAACCTGTCTGGCTAAATCACATGACTTCGGGGGATTCGCCCCGAGGTGGCAAGCTATGCCTCTTCATTGGTGGGGAAAGGAAAACAAACAAAAAAAATCACTGCATAATTAAGAGCCAATTAATTAGCTTAGGAGGGAATCCGCTGATCACACCAGCATAGATTCA
The DNA here is from genome assembly GCA_030347295.1 of Setipinna tenuifilis. NCBI lineage: Eukaryota > Metazoa > Chordata > Actinopteri > Clupeiformes > Engraulidae > Setipinna > Setipinna tenuifilis. The sequence goes on from CM059277.1 coordinate 17,554,843, forward strand.
CTCCAGTCACGGGCAGGAGTGGAGAGAGACTTCTGAGGGAGCGGGAAAAGCAGATGGTTTGCGGAGCTCCCACAATTTTTAAATAAAATATAAATTGTTCTTAGTTCAGCTATAGCCTACCTACAAATCTAAGCCTTTCAGTACGCTGTTTATATTTAGGCTGTGGTTTTGTGGTTTAAGGTAAGCCTATGTTGTATTACAATAAATACATATGAAATAGCCATGAGTTGTGTGTTTACTGTTTCGAATAGGCATGTAGGTCAATCAGAAGTGCGCCAATATAAAATGCTCCATCAGAGAGAATGCATCACAATGTACACCACACAGTTAAGCCAGGTAGAGCCCATCATTTTTGTGAATATTGTACTTATTGACTGTTGTGCCTAGAATAAAAAAAATCCTGTCCTTGCGGGATTTTTGTGGGTGGGATCAGGACATTTCTTTCCTGGAGCGAGAGAGAATATTGTGGGAGTGGGAAAATTCAGTCCCACGCAGACCTCTACCGTGTCCAGAATGTTCCAGAACTTCTTCACTACATACTTTACTACATAGGGTGTGAGTCACACTGTTTTGTTCCCTACATTGTGCACTGTCATGAACAAGTAAGCATTTTGGGATTTGCCATAAGTTAAGTGGACACATATGGAAGACATTTGCCAGCTCCAAACGAGATAGTTTAGCCAACCCCACAGAGATAGGAAGACGAAAGTATGAATGAGAAAAAAAAATGATGCCTGCATACCTGCACTCATTTTAAGTGTGAGTCCTGTGCTGCCTACTTACTTGTGCATGCAGTATGTAGAATACGTTAATACAATGCACTACATATTACCTAGGGCAGCTTTTAGGAAAGGAGAATGCAACAGTTAGGAATGTATTTAGTTTTTTTTACTGTGCAAACATTGCTGCCATATACCTTATCACTTACCTGCCTTCAGGCAAACAGAGGCAAATTATGTATTACTTGAAATATAATTTTTTTAAAATTTGAAATGAATTAAATAAATAGATCTCCGAGAGATTGCATTTTATCAACACAGCTCAAGAGATGTGACTAGCATGTTTACCCACGGACATGTGGGTAAACGCAGCTTTTAATACCCTTATGACTAATTCACTAGACTAATTCACTAGACACCACACACACACAAGCACACACATACAGACGGACATACAAACGCACCAACATAAACACTCGTGCTACACACACACACACACACACACACACACACAACACACACACACTTTTCCCCATCTCTCCACACTAAACAAGACCCAGTGCTGGCCACAACTAGCCCACATGCCACAGGAAATGCCATCCCTCACCAAAGCCCCGTTTCTGCCACACGGCATGACCTTTTCGTGATAATTGCCGGCCCGTCTGACGTCTGCAGGCTGCCCCCGGCTGGAGAGCGGCGGCGTTACGCAACCGTGGCGGCGGCGGTGAGTCGGGCGAGCGGGCGAGCGAACGAGCGAGCGCGGACGCCTCGCAAAATGTCAGACGTGTCCGGCGATCATCATCAGCGGCGAGGTGAGTGCCTATCCCACGACTTTCCCGCTTTCAGGCAAACACAATTATGCTAATCACATTCACACTTGTGGCACTGTGGCTCGGCTACACAACAAGCATACAACACCAACACACACATGAAAATACAGACACACACACACACACACACACACACACACACCATACGAATACGCACACACCACCTCCACCTACCACCCGCTACTGCTGGAGGAAAAAAAGTCCCAACACTAATCAGCCTCCTTGCTGTCAAGAAACAGAGACGCCACATGCTTATCAGCCATCTATTCTGTGCCACTGTGTGTGTGTGTGTGTGTTAGTGTGTGTGTGTATGTGTGTGTGTGTATGTGTGTGTGTGTGTATGTGTGTGTGTGTGTATGTGTGTGTGTGTGTGTGTGTGTGTGTTCGCATGTCTGTATTTTCGTTTGGAGATGTTGAAGCTGACAGAGGGGAGTCGAGTTTTTAGTGATTTCTGAATCCTTGTGACGGGCGGCATGAAAACTCATTATGTGTGCCCGCAGTGAGACTACTGGTCATGCGTGAGCCTGCAGGCGCGCCTCCTCACACAACTCCACACTTCCAGGTTACACTCACTCCACTCGCCCAGAGGCAGAATGTGCCAGAACTTCTGAGACAGCAGTGGGGGTACGGGGTTGGGGTGGAGGTGTGTGCTGGTGGGGGGGGGTGGTGGAAGGGATGGGGAAGAGACACAGCCTTCACACAGCAAGCCATCAGCCAGTGGATTCTAACCCTGCCTTTCTGCACCACCTTCTTAAAGCTAGTGACCTGTGCCAAATGTGTTTTCGTCGCCCTTTCATTTCTTCTGGACCCTTCCCAATGCCAATTTATTTATTTATTTATTTATTTATTTTTAAACACAGCAACATGATGCATCATGGAGGTCACATTAAATAAAAGCAAGTTCTTCCCGACTTATGCCACCACTATAACATATTCAAGACATCTGGTATATGTTGTCGTGTAGAATCTTTTTTCTTAGTGGGCCGACAGTGTTCCAAGTCCAGCTGCATTTGTTCTGTGAATTTTGACGCACAGTCGCTCTGACGTTTGTAATTTCAGAGAATGTTAGTAGAATGTTCCATGACAGACAGAAGAGCCTCTAGAACTGACAGGCAGCTCTTCTCTCCGCATGACCCTGTGATATGGTGATATATACTGTACGTGCCTGCGATAACCTGTGAGTGCAAATTCAGTGCAGGCAGACAGACACAGACAGCGCGCATCCAAGTCAATGATTTATTTTTTTTCCAAGAAAAAAACCATCCAAAAGATAAAAATCAATAATTAAAAAGCACAGCGGATCAAAGTCCTGTGCAATATTCAAACACTCACTGCATGGTTTATTTTGTTAAAAATAAATCAAAGAAGGGCTCATGTGGAGTTTTTTCTGTTTAAAAAAAAAAAAAAAAAAAAAAAAAAAGACAGCCTCACTGACAAGACTAAAGAAATGCTTTACCTTTTGGTTTGTTTACAAATACTGGAAAGTCGATAGTAGATACTTTATTTACTCCCTCTTACACAGTGAGAGAGAGAGAGAGAGAGAGAGAGACAGAGAGAGACAGAGACAGAGAGAGAGGAACCTGAGACAGTTTCCTGGCTAAAAATAAGCCCCTGTGCTTGTAGGCGCATCTTTAAAGCATATAAGCAGGCTCGTCGACCAGCTGCGCCTACGGTGGCCACATGTCATCTTGCATCGACGTGTTTGGACGCCTGCTCAGAGTCTGACAGTGGTCTCCTCTGGCATCTCCTCTACACCCCGTCCTGCATCTCTCACCCTCTCTCTATGCCCCTGTGCTCCACCACCCCCACCCCTGTCTCTACGCCCCTGTCCTGCATCCCTCTCGCTGCCCCCCTCTGTCTCTACACCTGCATCCTGCGCCCTTCCCCCCTTTTTATCTTTCTCTTGCTGTCTCCATGTCGCTATCCCAATCTCGCTGTCTCTCCCTCTCCCTACGCCCATTTTCTGCGTGCCTCTTACTTTCCCTACACCATGTCCTACAAGTCTCTCCATCTTCCTACGCCCATGTCCTGCATACCTCTGCCCCACCCTTTGTGTCTACACCTGTGTCCTGCATCCTTCTCCATGCCACTATCCCAATCCCTCTACTTCTCCCTAAACCCTGTCCTGCATCTCTCTCCCTCCCCCCTCTGTCTCTAAGCCTCGGTCCTGCACGCTCTCCCTACGGCCCTGTCCTGCATCACTCTTCCTCTGCCCCTGTCCTGCCAGTCCTCCCCATCTGTCTCTATGCCCCATTCCAGCATTTCTCTCCCTCTTCCACTCTCTCTCTTCCTTTTTTTATTTCTCTATGCCCTTCTTCTGCATCCCGCCAATCTCAACTTCCCAGCCCATTCTTGCTCTGTCCATCCCTCAACCCAGTTGCTGCCAGTGACACACCAGACAGACTTACTCTAGCACAGTGCATCAAATGGCAACATTTCTGTGTAAAATTGTACATGGTCCCTAATAAATAAAATACATTTCCAAATAAATACATAAGTAAATAAATTATAAATTTTATTGATCCTTGCAAAATGATACTAAACAATACACTGTAACACTGTAGCCTTGTTGCTTTAGCACTAGTATTTCCTGCTATCCAACAGCCACCTTCACCCATTGTCCCTTAGATATTTCTTCATCATATTACAGTATTTTATTTATTTTTTACTGCACAGTGTCTGGACACTGATACCACTGATCAATGTCACATACAGTATCTGAAGTATGTCAGTGTGTGCTGAAGGAATGGGTTTATTACGACTAAACACTTCATCCATGTGTAATATTTCATATACCAGCCAGGAGATGATATAGCATCAGACACAGAGACAAGTATAAATGTCTTTACTGATACTACCCTATGCAATGCATATTTGCAACTGCATCCTAAGCCAATGAATGACAAGACAATGAATTACTACATTGTCCGGTTTTACAAATCAACCATTTGGTGCATAACAGGGCTGCACAATATTAGGAAACTTTGCAATATGCACTAACATTGCTGTATTTAAAGTCACAAGTTTGGACTCGCTTTGTCATTAAATAGTTTTCCACTACTTTTTTTTTATTTTCTACACTGTGAATAAATCCTGACGATGTCCAGCTGTGCGTGCTGAATGGACTGTGGGTGGGGAGGGGAGTAGCTTCAGAACGTGTTCTTTCATATTTTGGATGTGTTCAGTATTAATACACAGAGTAAAAAAAACTAGAGAGAAAACCTATTTAATGAGAAAGCGTGTCCAAACTTTTGACTGGTACTGTATTTAAATATATAGTGATATAGTTACGATGCAATACAATAGACTTCATATAGTTATAGTTATTTAATGACATAGTCTTTTAGCTTTGTGGTCTCCTCGAGACCCCAAACGGTAAGCAGTGTATGCTATGGGGAAGGACATTTAAGGCAACAGGACTCCATGCGATTGGCCAAATATTTTGGATATGCAGACTGCGAATTCCTAGCTTCACCCAAGCTAAGCCGTATTTGTAATGGGTTGGGTTACACTGCGCATTTTACTATTGTGATATCGCAGCATGTCTGACCTAATAATAATACTGTGAAGCCCAAACGTTAGGACCTTCAATTTCTTATCCTTTTCTAGAATTTCTTAAACTGTAACTAAATTGAAAGGCAAAACCGGTGTGTGCTTTTCCGTGGGTGATCAAAGTCCCACGGGGGTCTCCAGTTTGTTATCAATGACTTTGCCAGATGAAAAGAAGTCATTAGTAGGAAGTCGTGCCGGGTGCTTCCAGCATTTAGCCCAGGTGATAGCTGCTATCTGTAATTGAGTGTGCTGACCCACTTGCTGCCCACACACACACACAAATACAGGCGCAGACTGACTCACACACACTTTCTCTCTCTCTCACACACATTCTCACGCACGTTCACTTTTCAGTTACAGAATCTCTGTCTCTTTTGATCTTACGCAGGCACACCGGCACATACACACACACAGTCAAAGTCCTGTGTGGCTGTTATGGAGCACTGCCCTATTTAATCTGTGACAGATCTCTGTGTGTGTGGGTACATATGCATATATGTGTGTGTGTGTGTGTGTAGAGGGGACTGTGTATGTGTCCAAGTGTGCACTGCCAGGCTGCTGGGGGTGATTTGTTAAGTATTATCGCAACATGGACAATTTAATTCCTCACTTAGGTTGCTGCAAGCCCATAGTAATTACCTCACCTGCTTTTGAAATGGGACTCATACATTTTTCAGTGTGTTTGGCGTATGCATGCCCTAGTGGCTTGGATGGGCCCCGTCGCCTTGGCCAAAAGGAGAAACCGATCATCTGCATACAAGCACACCAACGATGTGGAGAAACCTCCTGTGTTTGTGTGTGTGTGTGTGTGTGTGTGTGTGTGTGTGTGTGGGTGTGTGTGTGTGTGTGGAACCCTGGGATGCATTCTGGAGGGCGGACATCAAATATGGATGTTTTCAATTTCACTCCCTCCAGAGAGGGGATGCTGGGAGATACGTCTTGGAGACAGAACCAGACAGAACTCCTCCTCTCCCCCTCTCACCCACACCCACACACAACCCCGCCTGCCAACCCATCCCTCCAATGGTGTCCCAGCAGGGAGAAACACCCAGGGGGTTGAACAACATTGCGACTGGTGACAGTTTGTGTGTGTGTGTGTGTGTATGTGTGGGTGTGCGTGTGTGTGTGTGCGCGCATTTGTGCGCATTTATGCGTCTGTATGTGACTGTGTGCCTGTATGTGTGTGTGCAGGTACAGAGTCTGTGAGGTGGGCATGGAGCTTGTGTACGGGTTGAACCCTAGCCTTGCTAACACCAGTCACCACCTCAACATACCACAGTGCGAGTTTGTAGGTAGGTGGCGGGGAAAAAAACAAAAAACCAATAGGTCACCTTCTGCACCCCCTGCTCTTTCCTTGTCATTTAGAGGCAGCTGGTGAGCAACACCTGACCCAGCGCTTCGTCAGGTGCCCCACCAGCGTAAACAGACAGAGGGCCCAGGCAGGGGAGCGGGCTGGAGCCAAGCAGAGAGAGGACCAGGGCGAGGGGTCTGGTCTTGGTATAGGAAAAGTGTCACATGGTGGGGGGTCTGGGGGCTGAGGAGGACGAGCCATTTTAAAAATAGCCATTCAACCACACACACACACAAAAACACAACCGCCCCCGCACCTTGCCACGATCTGTCTGATGCTAGGCCCAGAGCGGTAACAAGCTATTTTCAAATCCGAAGGGGAGCGCTTCACATCTGTCGGTGTCGTGTGTGTGCATGCATGCGTGCGTGCGTATCTCAGGCAAAGTAGGTTAAGGCTACACTTCTGTAAACACAGTAGGGTAGCACTGGCTTGTTAATTGAAATCACAAAAAGGCCACACACACACACACACACACACACACACACACACACACACACTTTGCTGGTCTCATACCAATGTAACAGCATGCTCAGATGTTTCACACAAGGTCAAGGACAACAACAAAGTCTCCAACATTGCATCATGTTCAAATTACTTGGTTTTTAGCACTTATTTAGCTTGTCTCCCTGAATGCGCGTGCCCGTTCCTCAACTCCCCTTTCCACATTTCTTCCCTGTCTGCATGAGTCACATGCTGGTTGGAAAGGTGCTTGCTATGGCAGGAATAATTGCATTCCGGCTTACACCACAAAGACAGAGACAGTGAGGGAATAAAAATAAAAAAAAGAGACAGATGGAGAGAGAGCACATTAGTGATCGAGACAGTGACTCAGAGAGGGAGAGAGAGACAGAGAGAGGGAAGTGGGAAATGAAGATAAAAGGTTGAGTTTATTTTAAGATGGCCATAGACTGGTGGGCAAACCTGTCAAACCATTTACAGATGCTTTAAAAGACTCTTAAGTAATGCCCTAGGAGCTATCAAGCTCTTGCATGCAGGCCGTAGGGACAAACAGAGTAAGTAAATGTAAGACAGAGTGGAGTAAGCAATGTATCTGTTTGCACACAAGGGAGTGTGATTTGTCTGTGTCTGAGAATGTAGCCTTTCTGCACTTGTGATTGTGAATATTCCGTTTGTTCCAGTGTGTGCGCGACTCTACTTCACATGGATTTTTCATGTGTTCCTTACCACTGAATGTGTTGCACACTCTACAGCATGTGAATGTTGTGTTCACGTCGAAATGGATCTGAAGATCTGAGGGGTCCATTATTTCAGGTCAAAACAGCACTGAGAAGTGGCCTCCACATGGCTACTTTACTCCTACATACAGTGACAACCATATATGGCATCCCAAGAGTAAATATCTTATATATCTTATTTGAAAGGTGTCATCATAGTGGAAAGCATGCTAAACACACTAAAATCCCAAAAGCATAAACATTATACGAAAGCTTTCCCTCGGTAACAAACACTACGGTGCAAAATATGTGAAAATATGTACACATACATGTTTATGAGTGTGGAAGATGCTATACCTACTCGTATTGAGATGCGACAGGTGTGCTCTCAGTGTGTGTGTGTGTGTGTGTGTGTGAAAAAGAACAAGAAAGAGAGAGGATGAGAGTATGTGTGGTTGTACATAAAAAGCAGGGAAGACAGTGGGGGGAAATAGAAAAGAAAAAAATCAAGGAAGAGAAGTTAAGTGGAATCCAACCCGGGGGCTGTCAGACGGCGCTGCTAACAGGAGCGGAATTAGGCAGACAAGAGGGGGGCCCTCCTCCTGCTCCTCCTTCCGGATGACTCCTGGTGTGAAAGCTGGTTTGAGCTGCCTATTCCCCACAAAGCTCAGAGCTCTGATCAAGCACATGCTTCTACTCGACTCTTATTCTCTTCTTCTTCTGGAACTCTCTCCTCTACTTCCTCATGCAGTCTCCCTCTCTCTCTCTCAGTCTGTCTCTCTCTCTCCCAGTCTCTCTCTCTCGCTGAGTCAGTCTCTCTCTCAGTCCTTCTCTCTTTCTCCCCTACACTCCTAGTCAACGTCTCTCTCTCTCTCTCACCATCACTCTCTCACAGTCTTGGTCTCTTACAATCACTCTCTCACGCTCTCTGTAGCTCTCTCTCCAAATCCTCTCTACTCAATGATATCAATAAGGCCTAAAACACTTCACACACACACTGCAGCTTTGAGAGCCTACAAAAAAGGATCGCAGCCCATTCAGAGCCACTGTAATGAGTGTGTGGGAAGGTTGCAGAGAGGCTACTACTGTGAGGCTTCCTTCATCTACTCAACCTTCCAACTCAACCCCTTTGCCAGCGTTGGTGGACTGTGTGTCATCTTCTAACGGCCTGCTCATCAGCTCACCCTTCGGGTAGACATGTGTGAGAGCCTCACACCCATAAGTCATGTCAGGTGCATTCGGTTACAGAGCCACATCCAGGGAGAGCTGGAGCTGGAGCAGGAGCTTCAGCTGGATTGCAGGGCTAGAATGCAGATCTTCTAAATCTAGCGGGCGACTATCTTTTGCCTCTTTGGCCTTAAATGTGAAATGACTTTAATAGCCACTGAGGCTCAGTGGGCATGCCTGGGCTTTTAGGGCACCGGCGGAGTCCTGTCCAGTGTGTCTTCTCCCTCGATGTATCAAGCTGGCTTATTAAGTCAGTTCTTATAAAGCGATATCTGTCGTTAGGGGGACTATGCGGAGGGTAACAACAACAACAACAACAAAAAAAGAAAGCTAGGTGCACTTATATAAATGGATGTGGATACAAATGGATTAATGGAAAAGATAATAAAAAAATACTGAAAGGACAAGGTCCATCCCATTCCATCATCTCCTTTTGTCCTCTTGCAGAATCATAGAGGGGGTGGGTGGGGTGGGGGGGCATTAGGCAGGTCAGTCAGCAAAAGGAGACATACACAGAGACACAACACAACACACACACACACACACACACACACACACAACAGTGCACACACACAAACAGACACACACACACACACAATGGACAGAAAGCGCTGCACTGTCGCAGCGGGCGCGGTCACGGGCAGGCGGTTGGAAGCTCTCACCGTGACGAGCCCAGCACTCTAATCTGGCCCCGCCATAAGGTATGAAATGATTTGATCCGCAGGACGGGAGCGTCAACACACATACTGAGAGAGAGGCAGAGAGAGAGAAAAAGGAAGTGAAATGAACAGAAATACAGAAAGGGGGAAAAAAAAAAGAGAGACTTGGCCTCAAGAAGGCTTCACTTGAACAGCTTTGGTGTCACAACTCCAATTACCATGCTCCACACACACACAAACACGCACATATAAAATCCCTCACAAGGTGTTTTTCCAAGGATGAGCAACAGAGCTCTAAACCCAAAAAGAGAAAAAGACTCCATGGTAACCATTTAACAAGGCTTGTTTAATGGTTTAATATATGAGGGTAATAACAATATAAAAAAAAATTAGAGTCCTTTCAGATAGTCTGTGCCACTCTTACATTGCTTTAAATGCCCAAGTGCTGCCAAAAAAGATTATCCTGGAATGTAGCAGCAGCAGCTAGCAGCGTGGCGCTTCAGCCCCCAGACGGGCGACCTATTCAGGGGTGCCTTAATGAAATTAGACGTTCATCTGACTCTCCCGAAGTTTGCCAACGGGGACGTCGATGGCCTCAGCACCTGCCGAGGCTTTTCCTTCTGGCACCAAGGCGCTAGGCTAGGCATGCTGGGCCAGCAGGCAAGGGACTGGCACAGGGCCCCCCTGGCTCAGGCACTCATCCTGCATTACATTCAGAGTGAGGCCCATCTGACCAGACACTCAGCCGGGCAGACACACAGCTGAATTGCAGGCATTACGACAAAATCAGGACATTTTAATGAAGACGAGGTGAGAGGGTCATGCATCAGTCTTTTTTTTTAATCACAGTTTTCTTTTTTTATTTATTGCCCCTCATAAAATGTCATATTATGTTGTTTTTTTGCATTTCAGAAATTGGCCAAGTGTTTTTGGTTGTAATACACGCTTTTAATATTGCTGTATATTGCTTTAGAGAAAAGAGGTTGCTAAATACTGTAATAGTAACAACCAAGGTCTCACTGTTGAAATAACGTAACATTTCCTGTGTGCAAAACATGGAGGATGCATACTAGACAAGCAATCCATTATATAATTAAGTAAACAATAAACACTAGGAAAAAGGGGGAAGGTAGAAATCAGAAACGGTAAGGGGGATATGGGATACAGTGCTGATCAAAAAAACCCTTTGAAAAGTCCCAACAAACAGAGAGCAGTGCATGTGGGCTAGTGCTAGACCTCCTCCAGTGATGCTAAAGCGTTTTTGCCTTTGAAGTTTGAAATGGAGCCCCAGAAAGTAATCCCGTAAAGAGAAGAGAGTAAAAAAAAAAAAAACACACACACACAGACACACACACACACAGAGACACACACACACTAGTGCTCCAAATGCAGAAGCATAAAAATTGCATCAGCCTGTGGCCATGCTGTAAGGCTGAATTACAGTGCAATGGGCTGGGGTTAAAGCGCAGCCACGCTTAACCTGTCAGCCTATTAACCTGTTAGGCCCCCCAGGGGGACCTGTCCACACAGACCGTACCAGTTTCCATCGGTCAGGACACAAACACTATGATGATATTAACAGAGAACAGAGTTGAGATCACAGAGTTGTTTTTAGTTTGCATTTCATCATCCCATTTGATTATATGCTAAAAGCTGTAGACAGAGTATACACCTGCAAATGTGTGGTTAGAAGCAGTGGTCAAACCGGTTGTGTTTAAGAAAAATCAGATCTGTGGCATAAAACAGTAAACAAAAAAGAAACAATTCACAAAAGGCTTTTTAAAACTGCGTATAGACATTGCAAGACTATTAGATGATTGTTTACCAAGAGCCTGTCTGTACAAAAGCAGCTTGCTACAATGAAGATCACGTAGTCCAAGCGCAATTGGATTTAAAGCGGATGATTGCAGGGGGGTCAAGAGAGTTTCTTCCTCCTCTCCATCGCTCTGCTGCTTTGAACGTCTAGCACGTCGAGCGCACCCCTCACCTCCCGAGATTAGTGGGCCCCACCCCACCCCAGCGCTCTACACGCTGCTGCCACCACCTCACAGCGTCCCAGCACTCAGTCTGAAGGTGACACCATTCATTGCCTTGGGGGAGGGGGTGAACTTCATTAAAGTCAGTTGTATGCTTTAAAACTATTTGCACTTGTGATCAAACAAATTGCAAAGGCCTGATGCATTTGAAGTGGGGGGCAGAATAAGGCAAGGCAAGGCAAGGCAAAGTAAGGACAAGGATAAGGCAATGTAAGGTAAGTCCACTGCAGGCCATCAGCTGATCGTGAGCGTTCGTGATAAGCCTTTTAAACTCTCGACAGCTCCACATAAAGTGGAACCACTTTAAGGCAATTTGGAGGATTGCTGGCCCCTTATTTCTGTCCACTCACAAGTGCTTGACACGTAGCGTAGCGGGGCGTATGCTCCTTCCATGCATTACTTAAAGTGCTTTAATGTCCTTTCAGTCATGGCCTACACATTTTTCAATGCCAGTTACTTGCTCCATTAATTTAAGATTAACTTGTGTGTTGGACTTTCCAGATCTTATTAGCAAGCTAACAATGTGAGAATGGCACTCACATGCTGCAAATGGACCTACTGAATAACATGTATTTCCATTATGTTACAACGCACACGTACTGTAGGTCCACACCCTCAGATTCATTTCAATGAGCAAAACAAGATGTAAAACATGTGTTGTAGAGATCCTGTTCTCTCAGCTGTGAATGCTGTTGCAGTGATTCAGTGTACTCTGAAGATCGCATAAGAGTCGGTGACTCATACTCATGTCCTTGGCTCTTAATGGCTGCTACTCATCAAGGACATGTCTTTCTTGCTGATTTTTTTTTTCAGCCGCAGGAGAAATGACATTATCACTGCCTATGAAAAACAAAACACTAACGCAATCAATGGTAGGTTTAAAAGCACAGTGGATCAGTGCAACAGCTGCGTCTCTGAGCTTGGGATGCTACTGGAAAGATCGGTTTAAAAGAAAATCTGAAATAAAGAGCAAATGTGAAAAAATATCTTTGACAGATACTTTAACTACGTGCCTAGCACCATTGGTGGCACAATCACTAGAAATCAGAAGACTGATGAGGGGTGCATGCCTGAAACAGCACTTTAATTCAACATTTTTGCGTCAGTATAATGCTGGTGTGTGTGTGTAAATAGAGCCACTTGTTTGATTCACTCAAAATTGACCACCAATTGATTCACTAGTCTTGTCTCTCTCTTAGTCTGTGAAAATTCCCTTAAAGTGTATCAAGGAGTCAATTTGCAGTGTGTTGTACAAATGAGAAAGATCAAAACGTCAACATGGTTGGTGTATTTGATCAATAGAACGCAAGCCTCAGACTTTAAAGTAGAGAGAGATTCAATTTTAAGATTCAATTTATTTTCAATTATTTTTTGAAGGTGGAAATATTTTTAAGCAAAATTTAGAATGTACACTACATTCTCAATGCACATTAAAGAGGGTTTAAGGCACGAGAGTGTAACTGCTTCTAGTCTTAAAGTACCCATTATGGAAATCAGAACAATAAAAATGCAACTGCTCCCATGAGAAAGGCATCTGTGGTTCCGGTTCCAGTAGTTATCTCAGTATTCCGAGCACAGTCCTCTTCAGTTGCTTGTGAAAAGAGGAAAAAATAAGATTTTGTGGGACATCAGTTTGCATCAGGCCTCCTTTGATCTCCACACCTCTGTGGCTCCACCCTTATCACAGCTCACAACCTTTAGCATTTTCTTTTTTCTTCTTTTTAAAAATGATACCCATGACTTTCTGCGTCTCACTCTCACTCTCACACCACAGTGATGCACATGGCTCCCTCAAACTACCTTCCTGTTCACCTTCTTTTAGACACTAAGGCTTGCTCTGAGATGATGGGAAACAGATAAATGGGGTGGAAAAAAGAATGCCATGAACTCTCAAAAGCTTTGAGATTACAAGGGTGTGGAGAACAGCCTTTGTCCCACATGACAAATGATACCTGGAAAGTGGACTCCTTTTTTTAAGCGGACTGAAGCTGAAAAAAGCAGCCCAGTTGTCTACAACTAAACATTGTGCAGGTTCCCCTTCATTCAGGTAATGGTAATCATCAGAGACAAACTACGCTTGCAATCCCTACCCTGATACATTGTTGGCTCTTCTGTATTCATTCGATCCTCTGAGCATCATTATCAGTGGACATAAGAGACACTAAAGTGAAAGCTGCTACATTTCGCTCATCCGGTAAGAGTTATTTGTCAGCATGAGTTCTGTGTGACTCAAGGGCTAGCCACATGACAATTGGACCCATCGCTATATAAAGGCCCTCATGTTCCGGTCCAATTTCTTTTTCTAGGTGCCAAATGGATACTCTTGCATTAGAAGATTATTTTCAGGTCTGTGTAGGCGTTTCACAACCTAAGATATCTGAGGTGGGCTTTGTGTATTTCCTTCTCTTCAGGCTATGCTTACATGAGTAATAGTGCTGATGTGAGTATGACCACCTCATGAGAACACAATCACTAGTCATCTGCCTATTTTTGGTACGTTAAGATGTCAGTACACCATCTGCCATCCACGGGATGTTTTGATACTGGGCACTGTCAAAATGCCCACACAAAGGCTCCTGCCCTCGAATGCGGACAGGTAATGAGTAAAACCACTCAAAATCTATAGTTAGTTAACAAGCACATTGGGTTCTACAGCCAACAGCTCACAGTCATTTGCATAAGATATTAAAGTGAGACTTATGTGGCAGTAGATGAAGAGAATTTCGGCATGTATACAGCAGTGCACTTATACTTCTTTCGCACATTACAGTTCAGTTTGAACTTAATATTAAAGATGCCCCAAAAAAGTACAGCAGAGTTTGACATTTTTTTGCAGTTCAGATTGGAGATATCACTAAATGAATAAACACATTTAAATGTAAACATTCCATGTATTTGCCCATGGGCTTGCTGGATTCCAACCACTGCAGTCAATCATGCATCCTAGAATTTGAAAATGGTCTTGCAATCACTGCACATGGCAAAACAGCCTTCTGTCAATCAGCATCACTCCCACACTCAAAACGAACCAATCAAAACCAGGCCAGTAATACAGAGTGATTTGTTGGTCCCCATGGTGGGGTAAAGATACATAGCAGTCGGAAAAGGCTGTTTTTTTCCCACACTCCTCTACTTTGAAGTCTTTTGATTGGTGGTGGTGGTGGTGGTGGTGCATCTCTTTAAGATTCTATCTGCAAACTCCTGTGTCATGCAACTCCTCAAGGTTAAAACGGACTAGTGGGGGGGCTGTGCAGAACCGGAGGGAGTCTTGGAGATGGGGGGGGGGCTTTCTTCATCCTGATTGGATGAGCAAGTCCAAGCAGGGGGTTAAACATCCCAGCATGACTTGTGCTCCCCAGAGAAACACTTCCTCCTCTGCATACATAACTAATGGCATACGCAAGGCCCTTGATGTCAACGTGCCCGCGCCAGAAGCACCATCAGTCAGGTGCTTAGCATTGGTAATCGCACATAATGAAGGTCAAGACCACTGAAGGAGGTGGTCAATGTCATTCTGCCGCTGCGTTTTCATAATCGCCTCTTTCACCGTCAGCGTCACCCAAAGTGAGACGTGTTTTTGATGATATAAACAGGGGCCCCTGTGAATAAAAACCTCAGCGGGCGGCCTCGATGAGTCACTTTCAGCGTGCCTAGACAGTGTTAGCACACCAGAACGTGCACAGGGACACACATGGCGAGACAGTGCAGACAGCTGGAACAAAGTGAGAGGAGAGTCAGTCCTTCACGTCACGAAGGTGACACTTTCAGACACCATCAGCGTCAGACAAAACAAATCATCGCAACAGTGGAGGGAAGAAAAAAAAAAAAAACAGGTTTCCTGAGCCAAGTTACACGCCTTTGCTCCGCTGAATTACATACTGGACTACCTGGGCATCATTGAGACGAGAGAGGCAAAGTCAGTCAGGCAGTCGGGGGAGGAAGAAGATGAGGAAGAGGAGGAGGAGGAGGAGGAAGAAGACAGACTCAAACTGGGCTGCATTATGCTCCTCCGCCTTTGGACGCTAATGAGTCCGACTCATATCACTGTAATTTCATTACTGCCCCCACTGATGGCAATTACAGCCGCAAGCCTGACAGCTCGATTCAAAAGCTACGCACACATCACAACAAGCCAAAGCAAAGGCGGCGGTGCCAGACTCGCTGTGCCTTTCTTCCTGAGTGGATTGGGAGGAAGGTTAGTGGGCTGTGTGGCATAAACAAGACCAGCAGATGAACTTGGGGTTGTTTCAAAAACAAACATACGTACTATATCCTAGGGCTGGGCAATATGGCAAAAACAATTTATCACGATATATTTTTCCATATTGTCCGACATCGATTTTTATCACAATTAGGGCTGGTCAATACAACTTCAAATCAAAATCATCTTTAATTGACTGAAAGAAAGTACCACATGTGGTAGTGTGCTTTCAAAGAAGAGTGCATGAACACACAAACTAGCATGCATAGAATATAAATAAAACGTTTACAAATTAAATAACGATTAGTAGTCATGTCCTTGATCATTGTCAATTAACGGTTCCGATTGTCAGTTCGATTCATTTTTTGATTAATTGCCCAGCCCTACTATATTCCAATTTATGCACCACTTGCTTGCTTGGGCAGAGATAAAGATGTTGGGAAAATATTGCAATCATGATTCCTGTCAGTCAGCAGGATTCTTGTAAGCTTGCCATGTATGACAAACGATAAAACACTGGTAGCATAGGGCAGCAAAAGGTTGGATTGTGCCTCTGGGCATTAGCACTGCTTTCAGAGAGGAGGGGATTGTGGAGGTTTAGAGGAGAGAGGTTGGAGATGAAGATTGTGGTTCATTGACAGTTGTACTGCAGCAACAGTGTTTGAACCCAGAGCCACATGTGTCCAGGACCAGGCAAGCCCAGTTTTAAGACCAGCCTGAGGTCATTTTTCTGAGATGATGGCCTGTCTCTCTTTTCCCACTCATTAGCTGTCAATCACAAAAGAATGTGCTTGAAAATCATGGAGATTTTCAAAATCAAATCAAATCAAACTTTTAGCGTGACGCGCGCACACAGGCTTCTATTCCCCTCTCTATTCTTTTTCTACAATTTATTAAAATTAAATCATTTTGAAAACTCACATACAATGTGCATCACTATTACACACGCACACACAAACACGCACAAATGCACATAAGCACACAAGCACACCGAGCAAACCCAAAGATCGTGATAATGCTAAGTCCAATATTTGTGCCACCATCAACCTCCCCCTCCTGTTTTTTGTGTCTGGAATAAGATTTATGGCAGTGTAAGTGTGTGTGTGTCTATGTTAAGATGAGGTTCAGTTTTAATGAGTTGCTTAAACTGTTATGTGGTCCTTAATCAACGATCCCTCTGACGAAAAGAATTCAATTTAACAGAGCTCCGGTTACTTTTTAATGAGCATGTGTAAACACCAACGATTAAACCGGCCAGTGCTGAATCTTTGGGCCCATCCATAACAATAAAACAGAGCCCAGTGTTGGGGGAGGCAGAAGGCTAAATGAACTCGCCAGCACACTATGTTAATGTTCTCTACCCCCTGAAAGTGCTGCCATTTATTACCCAGGCCTCTCTTCCAGACTTCATTCCAATATAATCGAAGGAGGAGTCCTATGTCAGCCGCTCAACTGATTAAGGTTTAATGAAAGACTTTTAATTAAAGTCGCAGCGTGTGTGTCTGTGTGTGTGTGAATACACATGTGTATGTTTTGTATCTATATATGCTGGCTCAGTGGTGGGTCTGTGTGTGTGTGTGTCTTTGTGTCTGTGTGCATGTCTGTGTCTGTGTGTGTGTGTGTGTGTGTGTGTGTGTGTGTGTGTGTCACAGAGGAAGGAAAAATGAATATTGAACAAGAAGATTAGTGAGGTGCTGCAAATAGATAAACAGATTTCCAGTCACATTTGGCTTCTTCAGCTTTTCAACTCTGGGAAACACACTTGGCTCGATGCTCGCAAAAGCTTCAGCTTACGACAAGCTTCTATTTCTGGAGCTGGGACTTGAATCACTATTATTCGCAAATATGTTGCAAATATGGAGGCTTTCTATACATTAACTGCTATACACTGAACTCAGTGCACTGTTGTTTTTTGTTTTTCATTTGGCAATTTCCTTTCATTTTTATCATTCTTTGTCTTTCAATACTGGAGAATGCCACTGTCACCAGTGAAGCAAAAAGCTTTTACAGAGTTAGGAACCAAACAAAACAAGATGCAGTTACATATATCAAAAGCTGAATAATATGGCAAAAAGGTTCACACTGGGTACAGTGTCAGCCAAACAGTGCTTACTCACACAACTAAAACGTGTATCTCATTCTCCCTGATACAGTCGTCTGCCAAAAACACATCAACTGTGCTACTACATGAGAGAGAGAGAGAGAGAGCGAGATGGAGAGAGAGAGCGAGTGAGCAACAACACCATGAGACAAACCATTTGTGTCTGATGCATTCCACTGCACGTGTGCAGACATAGGGGTCAGAGACCTGTCCCATCATGCTTTGCTCTGCTCTGATTGGCACCACCTGCATTGTGATGGGCCCATTATTTTCATCAGCGTAAAGAGGTGTGCATGAATACATATTTGTGTGTGTGTGTGTATGTGTGTGTGCGCGCATTAACACACGTGTCACATCTGATGGAGGCCGCCAGGAAAAACAGCAACCCGTTATTTCGCCATCGCCTCACGGGCAGCTGCTCCGCACGCCGTGTGCTGAGTGACAGGCGTATGCCACGCTAGATTAGATTAAATTAGGGCAGATTTTCTTTGCTTTTCCGCCGTCCAGGTGATGGCCGTAACGTCGTTGTCAGGCCCCTTTTATGCCACCACACACAATGACAAAAGCACGGCCGCCAACCAAATTGACATAATTTAAATGGGTTTCATTACCATTTCAGAGGCAGAATTTTATGATGGTTTTGACAGTACACCTCCTGCCGTGCTCAGAGCATCTCCCGTGTTCCACACGAGGACGTGTCACTGGCTTTGTGCCTCACTCACAAACCTCTGCAACCCCATGTTACCTTCAACGAAGTACTCATATTTGCATAATGGCAACGAGGGTGCTGTAGTCTCATTTTATCCTCATGCTAATGCTATTCCCCACATAGTTGTCGTGTAGCGTAGCAACAATTAGTCGTTGGTACAATATAATACTCCAGACTTACAGCACACACAGAGTGGGTGCTAAACTCGCTGGATGTTGAAATTCCAAATAACACGCACTCTGTAAGGATTTGCCCTCGTTTGGTTGGGGTTAATACACACAATGCCATCTCTAATTGCGATTTTATTTAGCATGGGTGTTTTTTGAAAACGCACACGGAGGGAGGAGGCCCTGCTGGTCTTGTTGCAGTTTAAATCCAAGGTCGGCAAACTGCAGCATCCAATCCATTTGGTAGGCAAGGGAGACAGTGCCCATGCTGCTTCCATTAAAAGGAATCTTTTGCCTTGTTGCAGACCGCGTGTGCTAGAGCTGAGGGTTTTTGAATGATGTATGCGTAATGTGCGAGGAAGAAAATCTGGCGTTGAATAATAATAATTCCTTCTCCCATGTAAACCCACGGTCGGCCCAATTCAGTCTCCGTCAATAGCATAGATCACTGCTTCCCCATAGGCTTAATTACTTCCCAGCGTTGATGATTAAATGTGCGCGTGTGTGTGTGTGGGTATATATGTTCACACACACCATGTGCGAGTGTGCGGGTACACGCTGACCTAATGATCTCAGAACCATTGTAAACAAATGGAAAAATGGTGAGAGCAGACTTCATTTCTGCCTTGTGTGCATGTTTCTGTTTGTGTGTATGTGTTTGTGTATAATGTGTAGAAATTTTCTTTGGCACCATAAAATGGAAAGTGACTGGAAGTCCATTGAGAGAGAGCATGAGAAAGAGCGAGAGAGAGAGAGAGCGAGAGCGAGAGAGTGAATGTGTGTGTGTGTGTGTGTGTGTGTGTGTGTGTAAGGGGGAATGTGTTCCTCTCCACTGGCTTCGACTGCCAGAACAGCAAACTAATGAACAGCTGAAAGTTGACTACTTGTTGTAATTACATTTAATGTGACTATTACAAGGTTTATAAAACAATTTTACAGCTAGGGCAAAACAATGGAACACAGATAGTGATCTCACACAGTTTTTTAAAGGGGAGATTTACAGAGCGCTTTTAGCTCAGGCAAGACTGTTCCTATTTACCATAATAAACCAGGACAAATGCATCTGGGGAGAGAGCGTGATTGTCAGCCACAGAGAAACTGAGCTTCCCCAATCAGCGTAGCTTAGATAAATAAAGGAACATGAAATTCACACACTGTCACAATGGATGCTATCTCAGCTGTTTTTTTTTTGTTTTTTTCAATCTGAGCAGAGAGAGAGAGAGAGAGAGAGAGAGAGAGAGAGAGAGAGAGAGAGGGGGAGAGAGTGACAGAGATGGGGAGTGAGACAGCATGTGTGTGTGTGTGTGTGTGTGTGTGTGTGTGTGTGTGTGACCAAGCTGACCTTTTGGTGCTGAACATGTTGGCAAAGTGTTTGCTGACTGTAGGGATGTTTCTTCTGCAGCTTGAGGTGAGACTACGTCTTCAGGGATTAAACCTGAGAGAGAGAGAGAGAGAGAGAGAGAGAGAGAGAGAGAGAGAGAGAGAGAGAGAGAGACAGACAGAGAGACAGACAGAGAGACAGAGAGAGACAGACAGAGAGAGAAACAAAACATGTTAATCTCTGTCAAACACCCCCAACATGAAAGTGGATGCGACATGTCATGTCAGATTCTGTTTTCAAAACTGCATTCAGGTCCAAGTGCACTTCACTGCAAACCCATCCAGCATCCTTTCCAAGTCTTTAAATCCTCAGCTTGAGGATGCATACTGACTGGTGAAGAGAAAAAGAGCTATGTACAATGACCTATGCCACAAGCTCATTTCAGACAGACAACCCAACATCTTACATCCATAGACTGTATATAAGACAACTGGACAAACCCCCTATGTTGTCACACATAGACTTTTCCCAGACTGGATGAGGCTTAAATTGAAGGTTCCGGCCGCAGCATCTTTGCCTGTTATTATGTTATTATTTCCCAGGTCATTTACATTGACATTGATCGAACTAATGGATCCTAAAAAAAACAAAAGTAAAAAATAGAAAATAAATTCACCCCACTCAGAGTAATCATGATCCGGAAAAATTAGTGAAACCGTATTTTTTTAACCAGGCTGTCAATACATTTTTTTTTGCTGTGAAAACTGACTTTTTAAGATGGGAGTCTATGGGAAGTTGCTCGCTTCTGCAGCCAGCCCCTAATGGACATGTGAGGTATTGCAACTTAAGAATGTTTTAGTTTGGGGTTCATTATTTAGCCTGGAATATTGCCGCTTGCTTATCCCACACAGAGATTCAAACAACTACCACCGCCAAAAGGTTTAGGACAAGGGTTAAAGTCTACAAATAGTGGTATTTACAAGTAAACAATACCCTTCCCCTTCATTCCCCTTTAAGCTCCCATTCAGATAATTGCATGCTGACTGACAGGCGTGGCAGCAGATGGAGGGGGATACATGAGAGCCCCTGGCTGGGGGTGGGATTAGAACTGCAGTCATGCACCTTGACAACAACAACAACTACTACAAGCATTTGCTTACAGACAGCCACCTGTGGATAAAGCCCCTCCATGTGTGCACTCCACACGCCACAGAAGGAGTAAAACGCAAGACTTCAGGCAACTGCAATTACAGAGTGAGTTGAATATCCTCTTACTGCCAAACTAAGGAGTATGCATGTCAACAGACGTTTTTTGGAACGTCTACCTCCACAGACAGCGAGCACACAAATATATCCACTGGCAGCCTTATTCATTTGTATAGCAGCCTACAGTACATGCTGGGACTTTCAAAACACCCCCATCTAGAAAGACTACAAGTTGAACTGAAGAGAAATGAAGGTCTACTGACTGCAGAGCAGACAGCAGACAGTTATTTCCAGGTTTTCAGGTCAGGAGTCAAAATATCCACCATCATTAGCTGCTAATTAACGAGTAATGTATTTTAAGATTTTTCGAACTGCCGCCTTACCCATTTTACCGAGCCAATTCTGTTACATAATTCACACAGAGCCACATATCTCTGCTTCCAAACTACTGCTGCTCCCAATCTTATCTACCAACACATGGTGACCTTTGAGTGAAAACATCCAGGCTACCCTATCACTGCTCCTACAGGTGACTGGAGACAAAGACAAGCAATGAAGCATGTCGCTGGTGTCGCTGTGCCTTTTAGCCCTAATTTACCACCATCAATGTCACCTTTGACCTTCAAAACTAGGGCACACACTTGCATCCGCTCACTCTACAAATCAGGGCCTTTACAATGAATGGAGAATGAATGGGGGAGAGGAGCAGAATGCCTCTTATGGATGGATGGATACACATACATATGTGATGAGGAGTCTGCTGCTGTAGCAGTGGAGCCCTGGCTCTTTGGCACTTTTATGTAAAGGTTAAGAGAGAGAGCGAGAGAGTGAGAGAGAGCGAGAGAGTGAGAGAGAGAGAGAGAGAGACAGACTTGCAAGAGGGTTAGAGAGAGAACGAATGTAACCAAACACAGCCCAATGACTCATACCTCTGCAGTTACACAGTTGCTGATTACACCCCCAACCACCACTACCCCCCACCCCCACCCCCACCTCAAGCCATAATCCCTCACTGCTGCTGTGCAAAAGGGGGACAAATAGGTAGTTTGTTTTCCCCTGTTTTTGTGGTGGTGGTGTGAGGTTTAGATGCGGCAGGCTTAAAATAGAAGCGCCGGGGCCATATTAAATCCTGTTGTCGCGGCTGATGTTGTAGCCCGTTTGCCATACAGAAGTGGCCTGGCAGCATACCAGCTGCCTTTGTTTTGTTTCTATTTTGCTCAGCCAAAATGTACTACTGCATCCTCAGAAGCAAGGTGGTGAATTTTTGTGTCAGCATATATTGTGTGTGTGTGTGTGTGTGTGTGTTGCATTTGTTTTGCAGGCATTTCACACTCTATCCACCCACATGTGCTACTGCAGTTGCCCGACATTGCAGCCTTCATGGTCTGGAAGCTATCTGAATGTCAATTATTTTAATGTTATTTTGATAATTTTATGCTGTGGTCTTTCTTGGAGAAGACTGATCACCACTCTCACACACACACAGACATAGACACAGACACAGACACAAGTCCATCTTAATGGTACTCTGAAAGCGTTGCCATTTTGGGAGAGGTCATGCCAAACCTGCCTTCTTTTCAAATACCTCATACCCACCCTGCAATGGCTGTAGAGGAAACTGTATTTGCACTGACAAATGGTGACTGTTGAGACTGCATTCTTTATTGGTGTGGGTTATGGAATGTAAGTGTCACATTAAAGGTAATGAGTATCTTTTGTAACAGTTGTGCAATATAGGTCACATTTCAGTTAGTTTTCACTTAAGGGTTTAGCTCCTAAAGGCAAGAGTCGTCAGAGGAAAGTGAGTGTATTGGTGGCATCTTCTCTAAGGGGAAAATTAACTCTAAAAAGTGTTCTACTGTCATAACTGTTCATTTCTTTTCTTTTTCTTAAGGAAGAGATGAGTGGAGATTAGATGGGTCACCTTGAGATGAGTTAAAAAAAGAAAACCTTCATCTTCTCAACCCGTTTGGTGGTGCTTGTCCTTTTTCTCTCTCACTCACTCACCACCCCTGACAAAAAAAGGGAAAACAAACTACCCATTTGTCGCCTTTTTGCACAGCAGCAGTGAGGGATTATGGCTTCGGTTGGGGGGGTGGGGGTGGGGGGTAGTGGTGGTTGGGGGTGTAATCAGCAACTGTGTAACTGCAGAGGTATGAGTCATTGGGCTGTGTTTAGTTACATTCTCTCTCTCCAACACACAACAGCCCCTTCGCAAAGTCTCACTCTCTCCCAGTCTCTCTCTCTGCTAAGCTCCAAATCTATTTCCAATACATTCCGAAGGGCCCCGCAATGTTTTCTGCAACTAATAGGGGTCACATTAGCCTCGCAGGAAGCACAATGTGATTATGGAAATTTGTGCTCACTTATTATGCCACAAAATAAGCAGCCACTGCCACCAGCGCTCCATCAGACCCATTATGTTTGCCTTCATCTGTGTGAGAGTGTGTGAGAGACATCTCCATCTCCAACGAGGATTCGACCCCCGTTGCGTAGCGTACTCGCACAGTGCCACCAGCAGACATCGCCCTGACTGGTTAGCACAGGCACAAAGACACCACAGCGGCCTGATATTGTTTGGAAACGAGATCTAACGAGTCAGGGGGTCGGAACTAATTAAGATGCCAGTACTGTGTGGAGATTGTGCAACCACGATGGTGTGCAATCTTTGGCAAACATGCAGTGCCCTGGAAAAATAAATAAATAAATATGGTGATACCAAGTCCACATTGTGTCCACATACTGTACGTACATGTGCCATGATTTAACAAATGAATCTCATTAGAGAGCCCAGGGGTTCCCTGAGACGCATGTCAGATGGGCGGCATTACGGTCGGGGCGTACAGTGAAACATCATTAATGATGTCCGTTGGTTTGCAGCAGCAGCTGCCCAGCCTGGAACGTAAATAGCTCCGTGGCGTGCATGCCTGATGTGCAGTCTACATCCGCTGTAGTCAGGACCCACTACAACAGAGGGTCACTGCCTGTGTCATTGCCTGGTTGGTTGGTACGACCAATACAGACAGATTGTGGCTCTGTCTAGCATCCCAGTCTGTTGAGAATCCAGTAACGCATGATTAAAATGCTTAATATGATAACAGGACTGAAAGTCAATTTGGATTATATAATAATGTATGGGTATATAGAAATGTATGGGTATGTCATTACATACACAAAAATACCCTTGCCTATAGTAAATTCAATACACACACGGATAAATAATTAATTTAAATAAATAAATAAATACTACTATATATAGTATATAGAAAATTACTCTACCTACCAATAGTGCACATCCTGGATCAATAAGATTCGATTTAGAGCTGCTCAGTGCATCGAGTAGAGTAGCTTTACACCATATGACCGTAAGAACCATATGCCATCCCCAGCCATCCATGCCAATCATCCATCCAACTTCACACATATAGAAAAGATGTCAGGACCCTCCCATCTCATGTTCATCTGGGCCTAATGAGGTGTTGAGTGCAGTCTCTTCTGCACTCGTGTGTCATAGCGTGTGGAAGATAAAAGCTCGGAAAGTATTACTGCCATGTACCCCGCTGTGGCGATCAGTTTTATTATATCACGCCCCTAGCCCATAAAACCGTCACTAACCAGGTCCCTACGGACTGAGAGATTAAAAAAGTTTAATAAGTCAGATCGTATCATGCCAGTTAGCTCGTTTCGACAGAGCAAACAGCGAGGCCAATTAAAAACAGCAAAGGAAAAAGTTATACTGCTAATGGCGTAAAAGCAAGACCAGGCGTCGGATTCGTTTGCGAGACGCATGGGGGTTCCTGAGCCACTAACGTCAGGGCCAGGTGCCAGGCCTTTATACCAATCGTGGCTGTTTGCCAAGAATTAACCAAAAAAAAAAGAAAAAAAAAACCCAGCCGAGCTCCAGCAACAGTCACTTAAGAGTGATTTCTAGCCCTGTAAAATGCCCCAACATTCCACAGAAATGTAATTTCAAATTGATTTTTGATGCGGGGTGAATTAATGAAGAGCCTTGGAGGAATGGGAATATGAGTGAAAATTGAGAGCGTACTGCTTCTTGCTGGCCATTCTCATTCCTGAAATACTGGGCGAAATCTTTTGAAATCTTCACTGTTTGCATTTGCATGACCACTGTTTCAAAAACATCCTCTCCAAGGGGAACCAAACTTATCTGGTCATGTCTTGAAAGCTGAGGTGGATTTCTCTGATATGAGAGTCACTTGAATATATAGAAATTGACATCCTTGATGTTATGCTTTACAATACTGCAATGAAGGTCATCATAAACAGTGACAACCACAGTAATTAACAGTCCACATTCAAACATACAAATATGGATTTTTTTTATTTCATCATCATAACGATTCCACACATAACAAAAACATGCCTGTGCAACCCACACATTCACAGGATAAAAGGCAATAGGTTTTAAAAATTTCATAGACAGCTAATCAACAAAATTATTTGTCTATATCTTTTTTTCTGGACTACAAATCCTTGCTTTTAAGATACCCTGCGACTCAGCATCTTCATTATCAGCCTCAAACAGGCTGTGCTACCAGTTATTTAAAAGCAAATTTTTTGTTGTCAGACAAACTAATCACTGCAAACTTGTCCTTGCACAAAACTCGATACCAAGTTTGAGACTATTTTGAGTGTTGTGAAGTGTGACTATCCTTCCCTCCTGTATCCCTACTGCTCTCCTCTCACATGACAGTGGCAAACAATAATCCATCAACACACAAGACCTCTGCACATTTATTTACCAATGGCACAAGTTAATAACACAAAATATAAGGAAAAAAATAGGCAGTCACAGTTTGTTTTTTTCTGTCTTTTTTTTTTTTAATTTGGCAATTTCCGGTCCTTAATATGTGATGCAAAGAGGTGGCAATACAAAATTAATCTGCACCTTATTACACTGTCAAGCATCAATCACAAAGTAGCTGTCCCTTTAGTCATCATTTTTTTTAAGACTGCTGGCAGTTTCACAAAATTGCATGTCAATAAATAATGTTCACAATTAACAGTGATTTGTTTGTAATTTCATCAGTGGTCATCAATCACTCTTTCTAATTCAATCTTTGATCACAAAGCTTTCATACCCTACAAATGAGGTGTCCTAGGTGAACCTAGGTCACAGTTTCCTGGTGTGCACTCAAGCTTCATTAACTATACATGTCTTTATATCTATAAAAAACTAACCAAACTAAGATATACGATGGACTAAAAAAAAAACTTCTAATGTGAAGGTGACCTGGAGATATGGCAGAGGTAGAGTAAACAAGAGGAAACTGAGACGGTCCAATGTAGCATTTCCTCTTTCTTTCACCCTCTCTCTCGCTAAGCCATTAGATGTACACAGAAACTATATAAATAGCTGGCCATCCAGCCATCTGAGGTAAAATGTTTTATTTACAGTCGCTTCATTTTTCATGAGGAGTAAGCTACAGTTCTCTGCTCCGCACCGCAGGTGAGTCTGACCATGTGGCACTCTGGCCAATGTTGCAAAGCAGACCATCATATTTAAGAGCTACTTAAAAGATGTCATGTGCATCACGTAGGAGGTGTTGCAGGGGAGATGAGCTTGAGGCACAGTAGAGGAGAAGAAATGAGACGGAGCAGGGTACACAAACATTACAAGCTACGATATTATATGAACATGTTAGGAAACGCAGCTCGGGCTGTACAGTATGGCATCATTCACTCATGGCCTCGTCATCCCCCAGGCAAACGTGCGTGCCTTGGATTCAATTATTGATTCCTCATTTAGAGCACCTCGGCAGCGCACAGGACACGTACTGTGAACACTATGTGTGGCAGGCCGCTCTGTATGGTACACAACGCTGCTTACATCTCTTAAAGCAACACTTGCAACATCAAGGTCAAAACCCACAAGGTTGGGTGAAACATGTAAGGGTAAGCAGATATCTAATCTACGCGACTCACTCTGTTATCATTATCTTTTACCCAACCAGGATTGGCCATGTCTATATGCATTGGGGGGAAAAAACGGGACAAAAACATGCAGACGCGAAAATAATGTAGCTGAAGCCTTAAGCTGTTTTCCCAGTGCAAGGCTACTAGCCGTTTTCAGTTTCCAGTTGGGCAAAATCTGGCACATCCATCTATAGATTGAGGTGTTTACACCCTAGAAAGTGCTCTTCTGCCTTCTGCCTCTCCCTCAGCACTTCCATGTTGCTCTGCAAAACAGCAGGAAATAAATTGCCTTTTGCCTGTGCCCGCCTGGCAAGGTACAGCGCTGTCAATTTCAGTTAAAAGCGCCAGAGATGGGTGATTTGAATTTACTCTGCTGACTCATTACATAAAATGATATTACGCTGACAGTGACAAATGCCCCCTGGGGGGCCGAGCTCCAAAACAAACAAAGACTTTGTTCTGTGGCTTTAGTTCAATTGCACAAGCCAGGCACGCAAGGCACGAGACAGGACAGGACAGGGAGCATTCCCTCGCATCCCCATGCTTTGCCTGGATGGGGGTCTCATTCTCATCAGCGTGTCTGCCACTGCCGTGTGAAATATGGCAGTTATTTGTAATATTCATCTCCCATTTTGTCAACCGTCAGCCATGCCTGGGGTTGGGTGGGTGCCACGAACGGTGACAATTTCTAAGATTTACTGGAGATGACGAAATCCAGTGCACTGTTGGGCCTCGGCTTCGTGGAAACATATTGGTGGCGTCAACGTTAAGCCCCTGTGCGCATAAACGGAGAAAGGGAGGTCATTTTTTTTAGCCCGACGCATCAATTATAACTCCAACCCGTTCCACCGCTGCCCCCCTCCTCACGCCCATCCATCTCCGAGGAGCGCCCAGACAGGAAGTGGGTCACCTGGAGGAGAGCCCTGGAGAGCGGGTCGTGGGCGGGTGGGCGATGTGCGTCTGAGTGCTGTGATAGGATAGGATGAAGCAGTACTGGGGTGGGGGGTCAGTGGGTTGGGTCAGTGGGGCTTACTGTGGCAAATCCTCACTAATCCTGGTCCAGCCCAGTGGCACTGTTTACAATGTGTATGTGTAGGCATGGCTTACGCTTACGCGCACACACACTTACTAACACACACACACAATCCTGCACATGCAAAATACAGCTGGCCACTGCAGCATATGTGCAGGGTGGATGGTTTCTAAAATAAGACCAAGCAGACTACTGCCTTTTTAGCTTCGTTTATCACTGGTCTCGGACTTGAACAAGATTCTAAACATACATAGTGAACAAAGACTCTTTAAAAGTGGAATGATGAGAGACGGCTTAACATTATAACATAGTGTGAATATTTTCTTTAAAATGTCATTTTATTTGGCTTGAGGATATGGTTTTGCATGCAGCCATTTTTTTTTAATGAAGGCAGTTTAATTTCCCATCCCGTCAATTGCAAATAGGCAAAAAACTACCTCTTATATTAGTATTTTTAATTCAAATATTCTTTTTGCAACTTACCACCAAACTAGTTCTGAGAGTCACCAATCTGCACCTGCACTGAGGGACAGCTATGCAATGCACTGCACTGCTCCACAACTGGCCACTCCTGTCAGATGACTGCTAAGGATTTAAGGGCAGTGTTATGTAATGACTTTGGCAAACATGGCTAACAGCGCTACGCACAGGAACTGGTGACACATAAGCTAGCGGTTTTGTGTGACGGGTGCATCTCATACTTCCTTCACTCTTGTACACATCCCATACACCCATGGACTAAGTTTTAGGACCAAACACTGCTCTTTAGGCTGAAAGGAACAACCATTTTAAATTGCATTGAATGCACACATAAATGCGAACAGTGAAGACCTTGACTTTGAGGCAAGCAGTTAATTTCGCACACTGTGACCCTGACTTAGCTTATTCTCCTGAATAAATAGTGTTTTTTTCTTTAAAGCTAACCCCTATAACCAGATCCATGTTTCCTCTCTGCATTCTAAGGAAAGTAATAAATGCAAGCTGAGTCACAACAGGCGTGTCAAGCTACAACATGAATCAGATTGTTTTACATTATCTACAATTTCGACATATTATTTGTGTTGATAAACCATTCACATTTTTTGTTGAATCAGAAAGTAAGCACTGGCAATGTGAAACACAAAATGCAAGCCACAAAACTGCCATCTTAGCCTTCAGTTTCAATGTCAAATGTTCCCCTAAGTCCATTTAGCAACAGCCTGTCCCCCTCAAGTGGTGAACTACACTGATACTCATCATAAACGGAACAAGAGGATAACATCTTGGGGTAAATAATACACAGAAGGAAATGTGATACAGAGCACATTACGGGTTCGCCTGACAGAGCGCCGACTTGTAGCCCTTTGGGAGAGCTGTAAGGAATGGACCTGCTCTAGGAAGCAAGTGGCACTAATTACAAAGAGGCTGTACGGCTCTTCAGCCGCAGCTCCAGTGAGATCGTCACATGCATTCAGATATGCCTATGCCTCCGACTGCGCCACTATCCGACACTTGCTTTTTTAGTATTTCTAAGAAGACATGGGAGAGACGAAGATGGAAGGGAAGACTGTGTGTGTTTGTGTGTGTGTGTGTGCGCAGAAGAGAAATGTAGGGGAGACAGGAAATCTCTTATGTCTAATGTCACTACTTGGGGCATCTAATGTGAATAACGTTTAATGTGAATAACGTTCATTGGCTTTCTTCTTCTATCTAAACACATTCAATAGGCTACTATCAATTCAAAGAGCTAGCATCATTTACAAACATGTACATGATATAAGGTTAAACAACTGCTGTTAAGGTTATCAACATTTATAAAGGTTCTGGACAATACTCTGGACAATACTCCCCCTCTGCCACAAGGTTCTACCTTACCACCTCTTCTAATTGGAGGACCATTGTTTAACATATCTCATTTGCAGCATCATGCAAAAATTCTATTAGGATGTTACACTGCCACACTGGAATTCAGATTTTGCACTAGAAAATACCAACAAAAACATGGGTAGTTTACTGAGCTGATATTAAGTAACTGCAACACATCTGGAAATAAACAGTTGATCATTTAATAAATTAAATGCACGTGTGTAACATGGCAAAGGTAACCGCTAAATATGGTAAATATTCCAGTGTTTTCTAAAGGGGGAAAACGCTGAGTAAGTCAAGTAAGCTGAAGAATCTCACCCTTGTTATCTTCAGAAAAAAAAACAGTCTTTAACTTATTACGGTCCAAAGATCCTAGGGGGTGCAGTGTCACAAAGGAAAACTAACAAATCAGTAAGATGCATGATGTACTGCTTTTTATTGGTCTGTCATTTCATAGACATCATAAAACAGTAAGTGGAGAAGTAATGGTATTACAGTTTATGTTAAGATTGTTGCAAACCGACGCTTTTTGTAGGCTACATTTTTTGTCACTCAGTGCATTGGCATGCTGAAAGGTAACGTTTGGTGTCCAGTTCAACCGCTGATTGTGCGTCTGGGATTAAAAGTAGCCCATCTGACAGACTTCAAATTAAACCAACTAATGACAACGATGACAGAATCGGTGTAAGATGGTCCGTGGCAACCTACGTAGTTATCATTTCGAACGCCAGAGTTCAGTTTACTTTAGAGTTATACAACTATGTACGGGACGCCGGGTGTGCATCTTTTGCACACAAGCTTCAACGACTATAAACAACATATTTTCCTGAGGGATAAAACGAATATAAAAGTACTACTTACTTGACAGCAGACAACATGCCACGGCGTCGGTAGTCAGGTAGATGCTGCTGGAACAACAGACGGGGCAAACAGTTTAATTGGTCAGGTATAGCATCTTTGCCGACTACAGGCACATGCACAGAAATTTGACCTTCTCAGATAGAAAGTACCATCACAAGCGCAGGGGAGGAGCGGACCGAACCAACGCGTTACACTTGTCACAACTTTCACTTGTGTGGAGCTGCACCGGAGATAAACAGTATTGTCAAACGGTGCAGTAAAATTAGACAATTTTGTACGTGGTATAATCTATTTACTGCATAGTTTTGTTCTTAATTTCTATATATAAATGCAGTCTATCAAATGTTGGTTACAGAGTTTGTTGGTTAAAACATTTGATGGGATAGGATAGGATAGGATAGGATAGGATAGGATAGGATAGGATAATTGGTCACTCTCTTGGCTTGGCTACTTTCTACAGTAATGGCACTCTACTTAGAAAAGACAGGTATTTAAAAAAGATTGAATATTTCTATGAACTAAAACTGTAGAGCCTTAATGTAAGCCAATAGCAATTGCAGTTCAGGATTAGATTACCAATGTTTAATCTATCTAGGTTTGAGACAGAAAGCATGCTGTGTATTTACATGGTAACTTTTTGTTTATTGTCACAGGTCAGTAAAGGTAAAGAAAAACAGAGAAAGAGAATCTGGTACAGTGAACAAAATGGTTTGCAGGAGTTCCATGGTGAGGTGGGTGTAACTCAGCTGTACTTCACATTTCCAACTACTGGGGCGGTGGGAGGGCGAAACTCCTGTGCTGTGCTTTGCTCTGTCACTGCGGCAGCATGGCAAAAAGGCACCACGACCACGAGAGAGAAACCCAGTGCTGCCAGCTGACTTCCCACATTCTGCCGTGTCTCCTCAGGCACGGAGCGGTGGCTAATGCTCTGATCAGTGCACTCCTGGCTCACTCTGTCATCTCCGGTGAGCCCTCACCACAGTGAAAGGGACAGGCACACGCCGCCCGCACCCAAGCCACATGGGCACAGCGTATCCGACTGACAGCCCAAATGCTGTTCCTTGTTCCTTTTGTATGCTCATGCACAAGGCATGGACCTCTGCTGGTGGTGGAGCAAGTGCGGGCTGGTACAATAGGTTGGGTTTTTTAATGGTGTGAATGATTGCTGGTGACGTGTGTGGGGAAGCTGACCGGGCAGAGAGTGGAGGTGTCAGGGCTGCCTGTTGTTTTTATGAGTCTGGACAGGCCCATCCATCCTGCACGTCATGAATGATGAGGGCCAGTAACTGCCAATTCTGACAGAAAGATGTTACTGTCAAAAGAGACGGTCACAAACAAACACACACACACACACAAACATAAAACTGTCATATACACACACAGGGTGTGTGAGAGAGGACATGCACACTTTTAGGCTTCAACAAACACATACCCATAAACACACACACACACACACACACACACACACACACACACACACACACACACACACACACACACACACACACACACACACAAAGTAAGAGGGAACACAAACATACAAATATACATGCTGTCACACAGCTTACTAATATCTTTGTCTAAACAATTTCAAGTTCCTCAACCACTACATTAACAACATTCCTATGACTTTTCCTGCATCTGTACGCCTTCAATAATGCCCTCAGTTGTCATAGCAACTCACTGTCATGTCTCGACGAATCCCATCAGATAAATCTCCTCATCAGTGCTAATTGACCAGGCTTTACCTAATGAGCAAGAGTTGCTTGTTAACATTTACTACTCCACTAAAAGTGATGAAGGCTGAGGTTAATAAAAGTGAAACCAAGACACGGTCGTGTTTCTTTCCCCCCCACCTCTGATTACCTGCCATTAATTATTGATGTGCCTTTCAATTATTGATGGAGATACAGATGTCAATTCCCAATAGGTCCTTCAGTGTTAGGTGCTTCTGCGTGGACTTTCACTTTCCACTACCACTAAATACCCATCTACCCCCCACCACCCCACCATCCTGAAACTCTAATCACCCTTTTAAGGAGATGAGTTAAGCTTGTAATCACAGCTATTGGTCTTAAGGTCTGATGGTGTAAAAAGGCTTTCAATAACACTGATAGAGGGTTTGACACCTGTTATGCAACGCAATCTGAAGCACCATTCAATTCTTTTTAATGGGTTTTTATAAAACCATGTGATGTCACTCTTCGATGTTTATGTAAGTACATCACGATTCAATGTCATCGGAGGCATTAAAGAGGAACTAAGAGCCTATTTCTGAGAGTCAAAGTGCAATAGTAAGTAAGTTAAAGGCACAGTTAATGGATCTGAGTTAGGGCTCGCTGAGAGAAGTAGAGGCACAAGGCCAGAGATGCATAAGTTGAAGAGGGAGGTACTGTACTGTGTGTAGGCCTATCAAGCAAGTCTTCGGAGGCTGTTTTTGCGCAGATTCACCCAAGCTGTTTTCCATGAGTCATCTTCAAAAGGGAACATCATCGACAACAACAACAATAACAACAACACATTCTGGCAGATACGAATATTCACACACATGCACACACAAGCCCTCAAATACACATGCATATGTATGTGTGAACACATGGGCGTGTGTGTGCATTTACTCATTCTCTCTCTCTCTCTCTCACTCTCTCTCTCTCCCTCTCTCTATCTCTCTCTCTCTATCTGTACATAAACAAAAAAAGCAGCTCCCCAGTTGCCTCGTGATGTGGTTGTTGAAAGCCCCAAATATGCCCATGTGACACGTGTGTGTGACTGTGTGTGTATATTTGCATGTGTGTGTGTGTGTCACGTCCAGCAGGTCGACAGTACTATGTGCTTGGGGCTCCTACCGGGCACAGGCACTCTGGTTTAGTGGCAAATGAAACACCTTGGTGGTGCGGCTACCCAGTGCTGGGGTGACAGCAGCGGCCCACCACCATACCACGCGGATGGATGCACCAGGGGGCACCATGAATCATTTTCTTGGAATACATTAACATTCATGTTTCTGTCCTCCTTCGCGTTGTTGGGCATTTGAATGTGAAGCATATGCATAAATGCCATGGGGCACTTTGCAACATCAAAAGAGGTCTGTATTTGAGGACAAAAATAGATAAAATATAAAAAAAAAAGATAAATATATCAAAGCTGGTTCAAAACCTACTTAAAGAAAAACAGATATAAATGTAATGTATTAATCTTGACTAATACCAAAGTGATTTTTACACTTCCACTGTTGTACACGTGGCTTTCATATAATTTACCAGCAATAATTTAGCGACAGCAAGAATAAAGACTTTAGTTCTGGAACTTTTCGCTATTCACATACAAGGCAGTTAAAAAAAAGTCACATCCACAAAAATATTAGCATGTAATAGTAAGCTAATGGCTTAAAAGCTACCGAGGAATCTAATATTAAGATGTGAAACCCTTTCAGACAGCAGTCTGGTACTGAGTAAAGTTATGAATCTATTCATATGAGTCTATTCATTGTTCGTGTAAATACTAAAGTGTTTAGTTTCTCATAGCCAATTAATCCACGTGGTTTGAAGTATAAAAAACATGCCCGACAAGGTCATTTGGATGTAATAGCTGCTTTACCCAGGCAGGAGTTCTTGAAGCTGTTGCCTGGTAGATGACCAGATGGTCTTTAAAATCATATTTATGAGTTAAGTGCCAAGTAATTGCCTTCTTCCCCCCCTCAATGTACTGTCTAACAGCTACTGGCTGACGAGGAAGAGCAGGTTGTCTGGACCGCTGCCACTCTTGTAGGCTTCAAAAACAATTTTCTACAACATTCTGGGACTGTTCTCTCAGTTTTAACACAGTCATACCCTTTTGATGAATGCTAGTTTTGGTTAACTTGATGTTCATTCAGTGGGCTATAGCTTGGCACAGCAACGCAAAAGGCAAAGACATGGGTGTCTTGAGTCTATCAAGTATATGTATAAACAGTCCATGATGTCAGTGAGTAGAGGAACACAGACTTGGATAAATACATTTATAACAGATTAAGAATCTTTTTAGTCTCTGAATCAGCAGTTGGGTATTCTGTGTGAATGCTCCTGCACTTAAGTGTGTGCTCAGTTGTTAACCTATGTGTCATATGTGTCTTTGGGGAGGACGTGGGAGCATCGTGAAAGAGTGCAAGCGAAACTGATATGATTGAAAAACTGTCTCCATGTACTGTACCGGTACTTTTGCATTATACTCACTTTTTGCGTTTGAGATGACTGGCCTCCAGTATGTTTTGTGCAGTGCCACAGGTAATGCTTCAAGGCAACTAGACCTACAGTACCACTAGATCTAGAGTCAAAGTATGAACAGAATAGATCAGAGCTAAAGCCATAGAGCTAATGCCCATGTGCAATGGCTCCTTATAGACAGATGGAATGTGTTTATGTGATATAGGACTTAGTGAATGTAGCCTTGTCAAATTAGACTTGATGCAAGATTACTGCATCAACACTGGAGTAAAATGTAAAAGTAAAATGACTATGAGGAAAGATAGCATTTGTAGCAAAGGTGATATTGTGCTGCATTTGAATTCGTAGGTACAGTAGCGCTGCACATTATTGCAGGCACAAAGGGATACCAAGGACACAACACAAAAACTCATTATTGTCGAAGGGAACGGCCATGAGCCATGCTGAGTTTGAATGAGTCTGTTTCGTTGTGTCTGTTGACCACATGTACTCTGCTCCCATGTAAAGTACGGATGCCTTTGTGAGGATTCACCAAGAGCTCTTTTTATTTCCCCTTTCTGCTTTTTGCTCAAGCTAGAGGTAAATTGGAATGACGAGCGGTCTAAGGCAAAAGAGAAAAATGAATACAATTGAAATGTTATTATAAATGTTATGGATAATTATTCACTTAACAATCCGGTAGACTCTCTTACTGTGTCTTATCCTTTGTCATTTTCTTTCAAGTTTCAGTTTCATCTTGGAGTTTTACTAGTTTTCCTATTTACAGAAATAATTTAGAGACCCCCTGCAATATAGTGTACTTTCCAGTATGTGTGCTCTCTGCCATCAAAATGAAAATTTCAAAATCAATCTCGACTGACTTTTGTATGATGTTATTTATAGCATATTACTAGATACCATGTTCTCATTCCATCGTGTTTCACTGACTTGTAACCTGACATTTCAAAGTTACCACGTCATATATATTGTTAACATCGGTTGGAGCGAGTGTATGTATGCGTGTGTATATGTGCGTGCGTGCGTGTGTGTCTGTGTGTGTGTGTGTGTGTGTGTGTGTGTGTGTGTGTGTGTGTGTGCATATGTGTGGTGGGGGAGGGGATGTTGAGTTGAAAGCAGTATGTTTTCCCAAGTAGAAATGAAGACTTGTTACGGTATTGATTGATAGCAAGTGTCAGTGGAGCGGGGCGAAAATCGATGGGCACGGCGTGAAGTCCGAGAGGGGCTATGAGTGATGCCGCTGATGCCTTCCTGTGAGCATCCTGCTGGGATTTCATAAATAAGTCAAGGAGCTCACAGGACTCACAGGAGCTAGAGACAGTCGGAGAGAGAGAGAGAGAGAGAGAGAGAGAGAGGGAGAGGGAGAGGGAGAGAGAGAGAGAGGGAGAGAGAGAAAGAGAGAGAGGGGGGGGGGGAGAGGAAAAGAGATGGAGGGGGGTTAGAGACGGAGGAAAAAAATAGAGATGGAAAAATGAGAATCAGATAGATAGATAGATAGATAGATAGATAGATAGATAGATAGATAGATAGATGGGATGATACAAAATATGTGGGAGAAATGGAGAACCGTAAAAGAGGGCAGAGATTCACAGTAAAGAAACTGACAAAGAAAGGGAGGGGAAATAAAAAATGAAAGAAAGAAAGAAAGAAAGAAAGAAAGAAAGAAAGAAAGAAAGAAAGAATAAAAGAAAGAGACAGAAAATCACTCCTGCCTTGATGCAGACACACAGATGGCATTTGCACACACAGGCGCAGGTAGAGTCTTGGTGGCCTCTACACACCCCCCACCCCTGCTTCACCACTACACCCCAACCCACCCACCCCCACCACAGTTCCCCACACCTCTTGCTGGTTGTCTCCGCGCTGCTTCCACACCTGAGAGGACATCATTAAGCCCCGCTCCGGTGACAGCAGCAGGAGCTAGCCTGAGCAACGGGACACAGGCGCCAAGCATGCGAAGTGACCTTCAGAAAGGGAACGCGCTGGCGACGACGACGGTGGCAACATTCTGACATGTCTGACAGCTAGCGTTGTTCATCAAACCCCCTCCCCTCCCCTCCCCACCACATCACCAACCCAACAACCCACTCACCACCCGCCCCCCACAACCACCACCCCAGACACACACCATCCCCCAGACACATACCATCCACCAGGTGCCTGTTACACTTATTTGCATGTGTGGCAAGAACACACACACACACACACACACACACACACACACACACACACACACACACATGCACACATGCATCAGGCTGTAGTCCCACAATCCATAGTCATTTATGTGATAATGAATTCCTTGGGAAAAAAAGGTGCTGTCATTCACACAGCATAAAAAACTAATATTCAGAACAGCCTCAGCCCAATTGCAAAGTGATTTCACTTTCATCACCAGGTTGCCTGATCAGTTTCTTTCCCCCCCACAAGCAAAGGAGCTTTGCCACGCCACGGTACGTTGGAATGACTCCTGACAGGTTTCACATATTGGTGTCGTTTCTGATTGCCGGTTTTGCGTCGCTGACCCAGCTCTGGGATTTCAGACACTTTGCTTTCATTTATGAAAGCTCCCGTCCCCGTCATCTTTTTTAGTGCTCATCAATATTTGAGAACATGGACGTGCCATGAGGGGTGACAGGAGCAGTTCACAATTTTCATTTCAGGTTCGATAAACGCTGAAGCCTTTTGGGGACACTCTCTCTAATTCTCTCTCTCTGTCTCTCTCTCTTTCTGTTTCTCCCTCTCTCACATACACTGTGTCTCTCTCTGTCTCTCTCTCCTTTTCTCTTTTCTCCCTCTCTCACTCTCACACACACTCTCTCTCTCTAACTCTGTCTCTGCCCCCCCCCACCCCCACCCCATCTGTCTCTCCCTCCCTTTCTTTCCCACATTCTCTCAATCTTTCCCTCTCCAACTCTGACTCTCTCTGTCTTTCCCTCTCTCTGCCTTTCTTTCTCTGTCTCTCTCTCTCTCTCTCTCTGACTGTTTCTCAGCTGTGGCCCATGTTATATAAATGGAATAAAGGAACCTACCCCTGAGCTGGTGGCTGCCTGAGGCAGAGCTGAATTAATATTGGCAAAGAATCGCAGCTGGTGATATGAATAGCCGCTGGTGGGCCTGAGTGTCCGGTGCAGGCTA
This sequence comes from Setipinna tenuifilis, assembly GCA_030347295.1. Lineage (NCBI taxonomy): Eukaryota > Metazoa > Chordata > Actinopteri > Clupeiformes > Engraulidae > Setipinna > Setipinna tenuifilis. The sequence continues at coordinate 17,593,110 of CM059277.1, forward strand.
CTGATGCCCTTTGCTGATAAAAGAGGCGGGGTAGGAGTGGGGGAATGGGGGAGGTGGAGGGTTGTTGGGCGGGATGGGGGCATGGGGGGGGGGGTCCAGCTTTCCACCGATATGTTTTCCTGTTAACCTGCTTTATCTGATGAACTGATAGAGGCAAACAGGAAATAGACTTTCACAGGCTCTCCGTGTTATCTCAATTACCGCTATGCTTCATACCAGCACTTACCACAGACGTAGCCCGAAACAGCAGGTCAGGTTCAGGCTCAACCTGTGCTGCATGTAGAAATTGAATTTAATATTCTTGCAGATGGCCAATGTGTGTGTGTTTTTAATGGCTTGTTTGATGTAATTATTGGAGTGTGGAGGAAGCAAATGGGTAAAAAGGATAAAACAATCTGCGTGCTGACTGATATGGCACATCTTGAGCGAAAAACTCAGAGAGCAAACTGAGCTGCACTTAATTAAAAAAAGAATCAATGCCTGAGGAATGAGAACATCCAATTATCCACAGTTTGGTTTTTTAAATGCTGGGGATTTTTATGCAAACAATTAGCAATGGATAGCAACAACGAAACACAATTTTCAATCGATTTGCTGCACACCAAACTCCAAAGGTATAAAAGCCTGTGCAGCACACAAGCTCAGAAGTCACTGTGCGTGTGACTGTGTGTGTATTTTATAGACTGTATATAAGAGAACTTGACAAACCCTTTGTGACGTCAAGCATAGCCTTTCTCAAAGACCAGATGAAGCCTAAATTCATAGTTTTCAGCTGACGTTAGAATGATCGAGATGCGAGCAAAAATGACATTCAAAGGTCCCAGACACAGCCATCTTTGCCAATTCATTCTATGAATGTCAATGCAAATTATCTGGGGATTACACTGATGGATTAAAAAAAAAATCACCCCTCTTAGACTTATCATGGACCCGAAAGCTACTGAAACACACAAAAATCATTTTTTCCTGTAAATACATTTATTTTTGCCATGAAAATTGACTTAGCACCTCAGTCAATGGGAAGTTGCTCGCTTCTGTAGCCAGCGCCCAATGGACATGTGAGGTATTGCAACTTTAGAACATTCCGTTTTGGCATCATTGTTTATCCTGGAACATTGCTGCTTGGTGTATTTTTCTTTGCTTAAGACACACACTGTGACGGCATTTTCAGCAGAACGCACTTGTGAAAAGAAACCCGCAGGGTGAGCTGAACTACATTGCGCGAGTGAGTCGGTGCTTTAATGTCAAGGAGGAGGGACCATGCAGAGGAATAGAATCAGAGAGGAAGGACGTCCGTCTCCCAGAGACACAGAGGAAATGTCAGGGGGCCATGTCAAGGACACCTGGTGCCACTGCTGAAGCTGCTTAGCGCCATATATATATAGCACTTCAGCACTGTATCAACACTGCCCTACAAAGGCAAAAGACCACAGTAGTGTGAAACTGAGAAAAACAACTTTAAAAATCTTCAGCTTGCATGTGTTTTTTAGAATTACGGCAAAGACAACATCTTATTTTTCCCAGAAAACAACAAAATGACTCAACATGTTTGGCCACATGATAATTATTGTTCGAAAAAAGACAATAAGGCATTTTTGTCCAAAATTGAATTTACAGTCTTGGCAGTGCAGCAACGGTGGCCTGCAGAGGTGCAGATTCTGGCTTCAGAAAGTAAAAGTATTTGCCAAGTATTTGATCAAATTATTTCCTGAACCACCTGATCCTAATGAGCACACAAATCACCAGACAGGTCACCGGTAGGTGTTGGTTAATCAGTGAAATCACCTGTGTTAAGTGCACTGGCAGAAGGAATACATGCCAGGGTTTTTACTTTCTGAAGCAGGGATTGACAATGGACCCCCGGTGGTCTGGCTTCAGCCGGAGGGCCAGTATGTGTTTGCCAAGCTCCTGTCATGTCCAATGCATGGACCCCTCTAGTAATTTTGTAGCAGAGTTGATCTAATGAAAATGCACAGGTTATAGAGTCATCTCCTTCAGATGAGGTACAGGCCGGTAGGTTTTACCCTGGAGAAAAAAGGGGCTATTTTTACAGTGCCAACCACCAATTGCCTTTACATGAAAATTACATTTCAGAGGATTGGCGATAGATTGCTTTTTGAATTTCCATGAAGATACCAAAGGGACATCCATGCATCCATTGACCAGCCCTATTCTTATGCTGTTGACATCTGAATATTATCAAGCACCACATACAGCATGAGGTCCCTTTCATTTCAATTCCATTTTTTCACAGTCATGTGGATATAGACTTGAAAGCCTTTTCACTTTGACTTTTGCCAATCACCGCAGAAAAGCCATCATATCCATATAACATCTTCTCAGCCCCTGCAAGAAAGTCAATCTCGTGTAGCCTGCGAGAAGCGTGTGGGATTGTGAACCCCAACCAATTTGTGAGGGGCTTAGCTCCAGTCTAGAGAGTGTGCAAAGCTCTGGGACCCTGTATGAGTAATCCAGTGCACAAATAACAGACAACACTCTTCTTCTGTGGTGCCAAGGTCAGTGAGGACGTTGGTTGTGAGGCGGGCGGGCGGGTAGCACATTCGCGCGGGATGCTGCGAGGATTATTCAGCTGTCATTCTGTGAAAATCACCGCAAGGCAGACAACACAAAGACAATGCGGTTACATAATACTACAATGTTAGTTACGGGAGATGAAATGCTTAGAAGGGGGGGGGGGGGGGGGGGGGGGGGGGTAGGTGGTGTGGGTGGGAGAATCTTAAAGCCTATGTATGAATGGCATCATCATGGCTGTGACCATATACATACAACTGCACACAAACCACAACAACAGTTTCAAGGTTATGTCAAGGTTAATACTGATATTATCATTTAATATCATTTCATATCTGTCCTCAAATTTTATTTAATTTGCAGTGAAGAAGTTAGTATATTTTTGGCTGCTAAAGTCTTTGGAAGTTTATCTGATCAATGTCAAATGCAGCTGGGGAAGGTTGATTTTAGGGCGTTTGATGGGGATTAGGAAAGATCTATTCAAACGGCTGATCCAAACCCATTCAACTAGCAGCTGGTAAGACAGATAACAACCCATGGGACGTAGTTAGATCATTTCAGGAATCAACCATGAATATGGAGGTGTTCTGTCCTTGAGAGAGCATGGCCACTGTGGCTCAATGACTATGTTGTGCTGCTAACCAACAGACTGTTTGATTTGTAACAAGCAGATTTGAAAATATTGCTTATCAGACAGACAAAGGCGAAGGGTAGGGAGGAAGAATAGTCCCTTACATAGGGACGCCTGTTAAAATTCAAGGGATGTGCTATTGACTCTGTTAGAGTTCATGGCCTTTAAATGACTAATTAAAAATGTATCCACTGTCTGAGGCAGAGCAGATGTGTGCGATAAAGCTAGCAAGAAAGATTTCAGGGCATATCAGAAGCACCAGAAATTGGCATCGTCTGTGAATCAGAGAAGCTGTGAATGTTTTTGTAGCAGCAAAAAAAAAAAAGTATCCATATGTGAACCACTGTTGTGTTGATGAAGCTACATGTGTAGTATGAAAAAGCTAATAAACGATGTCTTACTTGAACATTAAAAGACAACCAAACAGAGTTTTACAATTCAAACAAGGTACATAAATAGTGTTCATGCATGCTTACCTCAGTGCACCACTGATATCAAATATTTATTTCTTGTTCATTACTATACACTGACTGGGCAAATAGATGACAGTGTATTACACTATAAAGCAACAAATTAGTGGCTCTAAATGTCATTCTATGCAGATCCACTGGTGTGTCCTATAGCAGATGGGGCCACCTTGAACTTTGGCTCCTGCATGTCTGCCCACACGGCGGCTGAATTCATTTCTCTGAAGTAAATTGTAAATCAATGAATAGGTGGAGTGGGCCTGCATGCGATTCTATTTTTCATGCGGCATCTGCTGCGCCGGGCAAGTAAATTTATAGAGACAGCTAATGGCATAAAGTGATTGATGCCCCGGCTGACATCTTAATTTATTTAATCGACAGGCCAAAACATTGCCATAAAAAAGTCTCCAACAGGCTCGAGCGCATCAATTACCCATCACACCATCCCCTCCATTCTAAACACAATGGAGTCTCTGTAAAATGGCACAGCACTAGAACTGAGAGTGGGGTTAAGTAGATATGATTGCAGATCATCCTCATCATCATCATCATCATCATCATCATCATCATCATCATCATCATCATCATCCTCATCATCATCCGTCTTCTTATGGAATTGTTTGTTCACTACATAAACAAATGTTTTCTGAGGAGGGCCCAAGTGAAGATCACCACAACTCAGGCACAACTCGCTTTTCATCATATGGCTTCTAGCAGTTGTGTACCGGGCAGTGGTGACGGTGAGGGCCTCTGTCAGAAGTTCCGACGAGCGCTCCCTGCACCCCGAGTTTAATTAGGCCAGGACTTGCAACAGCTGTGAGGAGTCAGAGAGGTGAGCGGCGCTCCTGGAAGACGTACGTTCCCCTCCGCCAGGTCCCCTCTGCCGCTGTTTAAAAATATCAGACGCCCACGTTTCCTGACAGTCGAGTCAACAACTGCCATTCATCATCCAGCCTCTCTTCTCGGGCCCTTTTAATTACAGCAATGAATTTACCGCATGGCTGCAATCCTTCTCTTTCTCTTTCACTTACCCTCAATTTTTCTTTCTCTCCCTCTCTCTCCTCATCCCTCTCAGTCACTACTTTCTATATTTACTTTGCACGTCCCTTCCTCCTCCATGCATAAAAGTGATTTGTTTGGAAAATATTCTCAACCTCCGCGGGGGATCTGACATTTTGGTGCACACAGCACAGCAGTGGTGTTATTTTCTGCTTTCGCGTCTGACCATTTCGGCTGCCAAGGACACCGTTGTGTCTTTCAATGCCATGATTGACGGAGTAAGCACCACCTCCCTGCCACATACGCAGCAGTGCACCACTTCACACATAGACCCTACAGCGGTGGACAAAAAAAACAATTTCAGCATGGTGACTGTGATTGCCATGTTACAACGTTTGTGATTGTCTGAAAGATTGTCTGTTACTGTTGGAGGCGCAGTGGGGAGTCTAACATCCTCTGTGACCGATCTCTTCTTCTTCATGTTGCTGAGATGCCTGTTGGGGTGCCCTGAAGATTTTCTCTCTCCCTTTCTCTCTCTGTATCTCTCTCTCTCTCTTTCTCTGTTTGTCCCCCCTCACATTCTCTGTTTCTCTCTTCCTCCAGGAAAGGGTGTTGGAAATGTATGCTCTGATGTGTAATTTTCCTCTGTCAAGTCTCCTTTATCCATTTCGAAGAAAGCCTTGTCGCTCCACAAACAGATGCCAAACGGCTGCCTCTCTGAGACTGAATGACGCAGACAGGACTCAATATGGATGTCACTCCTATCCCGGCTGACGCAAAACGATTCTCTTTGGTACAAGCACAGAAGCATAAAATTGCCTATTTACATGAATTACAGCACTGCATGTAGCTTAAGTCAAAATGTTCCCTGCTGTGCAACAAACATTTGCATTGCATACATAATTAACATAGGGCTAGGCTTTAAAAAGGGGGGGGGGGTCTCATCCCCATGACATTTTTCCTGGGGTCAGTGCAGAGGTCCACACAGCTGTGTCCCCATCCACGTCACTCTTTATTCATGGCCTTCCAGTGTATAATTACATGTGATGTTTCTGCTGACAAGCAGTATCTTCTGGTCCTTACTAAGCCTCTTAATCATTAGACCACAAGATACTTCATTTACATTATGCGCCCTACCTGTTATCTAGAGTCAGGATGACAGCATAGGCCACAAGGGCTCTACTCTATAGGCTTTCTCTGCCTCTATAAGCAGTTGGTGAGATGCAGTGACCTCTACAGTCTTGTTGAGGTATTGCACTGGAATTCTTCTTTCCAGCCTCAGCTAGAATATTCTAGATATGCTAAAAAAAAAACAAGTCAGGTGATGTGCTCTATGATTCTGACTTGTCAGACAGCCAGTTAACTGCTTGAATATAAGTGGAATCGATTGCAAAATCATAGCTATTAGGTTTTTTTTTTTTACAAAGTAGTGTCTGAATAACACCTCCCTCAGAAATACACATAACACTCCCTGCAAAACAGCTGTATCCCATCCTTTTTCAGGGAACTGGAAAAACCCTTCTGATTTTTCTTTTCCCCTAGTGCATGCTCAAAGCAGCCTGAGGGAGGCTATTACATGCTGAAGCTGTACCATCACCTACGCTGATATCTCTGAGGACACGTCCCCCCCTGAGTACTGCTTTAAAAATTACATCTGGAGACAGCGATTTAACCTGGTTAACATGGTGTCACAATTACTGCATTGAGCTAAGGCTATAGGTTAACAGTGTATAGAGTTTTTTTCTGTCATGCAAAATAAATACATACAGTAAATAACAACACAAAAATACAGAACATCTTACAACCCCTCCACTCCTTATATGGTAGTGTGTGTGTGTGTGTGTGTGTGTGTGTGTGTGTGTGTGTGTGTGTGTGTGTGTGTGTATATGTGTGTGTGTGTGTGTGTGTGTGTGTGTGTGTGTGTGTGTGTGTGTATGCATTTTTGTGTATAAATGCATTCTATTCCAGTTGGTTGTTGAAACTAAGCATGGTGCTTTTGGACTATCTGTGAGGTTATAAAGGTTAAGGTGACCGTTTGGACTCTAGAGAAGCAAAACTGTACTGACACTCACACCCCTACTAGGTGGCAAATGTGACCATATGTTTCAGTATTTGTTCCAAGCCTGCATGGAGTTCAGCTACATTTTCATGCTGATGAATGAACTAAATCCTAGGGTATCTGGCAGTTGGTTCTCTTGAAGAATATATTGGGGCCTTTATTAAAAGTAGTGGTGAACAGGCCGTTAAACAACATGTCACATCAAAAAACATCCCACACCTCCCATACCTGTTTCTTTTTACAGTAGAAACTTTAACCTTCATTCATATCTTAGAAAGAAAATTATACTTAAAACGCATTTAGACCCAAAACGGCCACCGTCTCTGTCAAACTGCAACAGGAAGTATGGTGTAGCACGAGCAAGGAGCGGTATTTCCTAGCCAGTCATTCATTGATACCCCTGCAATATAATAGCAGTTCTGAGTATAAAATCACCAACGTTATGTTGCGCAAAAGAACAGACGGTCAAGAGAATGATGGAAATGTTAAAACAGACAAAAAGAAGGTCAAGTTGTTAAACTTTGTGTCATGTTGTGCAACGAACGTAATCTTAAGCTATCGTAAAGGCTGCTGTGTACCATGGATCTCAGAATGTGGTGACGAATCAGTCACTGTTTGTTGTGTGGAGAGCTCACTAACAAATCCACGGTAGATTCAATGCAAAAGCGTTTGTTAAAGAAGCCCGTATGAATAATAGCAGCATAATAACTGGTTGTCTGTGAATGTGCATACAGTCCAGATGGCACTTAGCCTATGCCATGTAAAGTGCAGGTCGTAGCTGTCCAACCTTTTCTCTAGACTTTGTAGCAGCCTGCTGCTGTAACTACTATTTTTGTATCCGTCTCTTGCAGAAGGCGACGCCACCAGGTGAGAATAAAGCATCTCCGCATGCGAATGAGAGAACATGTTGGTCCATGTTGATTCTGATGGGAAAGATCCTACTGCTCATCATCTTCGTTCCCCCCTTTTTAAATTATGCTGCATTGCAGCGAGAGGCGCAGATGCTGACCCCGAAAGGTAGTTTTTCCTTTCAAAGCAATTCATCATCTTAAACAAGTTTTGAGATAAATGCAGTTTAATAAATATTTGAAGGTGAACAAAGCACCCCTCCCCCGAACTGCAACGACAATGGGAAGTGATATTACAAAACAAACAAACAAACAAAAAAACAATTGATAAGTTCATTCCATGCATCTGGACATCTTTCATGTTTATTTCATACTTTTGTATGAGGGTGAAGTAAGCTGTAAGACTATGAACGGATTAATACAATGGCACCACAAGCACACCCTGCTACACATTCCCAATAGAAACTTTTGTGTTATAATCTCTATGGCAAGAAATAATGACAGCACTTATCTTCTACTTATGTAAAAGACAGCATTTTTCAGTCCTTAAAGATTTTATGTATGACATTGCCCTTTTATTTTTCTCTTTTAGATGGACAGTCTTTTGATATTGGCTTAGGTCAAAAGGTCCACATGTTGTGCAAGGGAAAAGGACAACCAGTTGGTATGTTGACTCACCATTAAATATACTCTGGTGACAGAGCTGGTCCAAAGTAAGGACACACCTTCTTATCCAGCAGTTTTTCCTTTTTACATTTCATATTACAAAAGCCATTCAAACACTAAAGGTACAGCTTTAACATTACTGATTGAACACTCTGGGTATATTGTCCAAACTTTTGCTTGGCACTGTATGTGGGATTGGTTTTATAGTAGTTCTAACAGTGTTACTTTCATAATTTGTGTATTTAAATCTGTTTTTGTTTTTCCAGTTATCCTTGATGCGCCAACAGGAATGTCTTCAGATATCTGGTACCACGTGCAGGAGACTCTCTCAGAGATCACAAAGGTGAGGGGCCTGTTCATAAACATTCTAGCCATAAAGGGCACGGCAAGTTTATTTGTGTAGCTCATTTCATACACAGAGGCAGTTCAATGTGCTTTACAAAAAAGCAAAGAACAGTAAATACTAAAATGTAAAAGCATAAAAGATTGAAAAAATCAACAAAAGATAAAATAAGCATAATGGTACAAAGTAAGTGCATAAAACTAAAATAACTATAAGGAAAATCGGGGTCCTCAGACTTCAGCTCCATTTGCAGAACGTCCATGTTTCCAAACCTAAGTGCCGTTTTAAGCATGCTGCTCCTTGTCAGATTAGCAGACAGTAGCCTGATGAAGAGCACCATGGTCGAAATGTCCATTTGGTTTGGGAACTCATCTCAGTGATCGCAGCTTTAAACATTACAATACGAGGCACTTACGTAAAGAGATACTATGCATATGTGTAAAGAGATACTGTGCTTTTTCTCAACGGAGCTGTTCAGGGAGGTTGCCAGTGCATGCCTGCAAAAGTGAAGTCAAGTTTATTTGTACAGCACATTTTATCCACAAGGCAGTTCAATGTGCTTAACAAACATAAAAGCAAAGAACAATATGTAAAAGCATAAAAGATACAAAGAGTAAAATAGTAAATGAATTAAAGGTAAATCACTATATGCCCAGAAAGCATATAAGAACTGTTTGGTCTTAAGTCTAGATTTGAAACTTCCAATGGTAGGAGCATTTTCAATGTCTTCTGGAAGTTATTTCCAAAGCATATATCCGATAGGTAGTTGGGTCCCATCCCATTTTTTTACATTTTATATGTAATGTTTTAAACACTACAAGCACTGCCTTAAACTCCATTGTACAACTTACTGGGAGCCAGTGCAGGGACCTAAAAATTGGAGTAATGTGGTCAGTTCTTTTTGTTCTTGTAAAAACCCTTGCTGCTGCTGCAGTCCACACTAAAAAACAGGGTGCTCTGACTGTGAGGTATTCTCATTACCATATCAGCCACTGCTGCAAGAAGACCGATGTCTGGCAAGTCAGGGATAGCAATGGGGCAAGAAGATTTCTATTTTCATGCATCCGTGAAAAATAAGATGAATAAAATATATTTCCACCCAACGACAAATTCTTCAAAACTCTTCAAAGTTAAGTGCTTTAGGAAATTTAAGCGTTAAAGGGCAAGTTCATCATGACAGATTGCTACAGGATGTAAGCATCAACTTACAGAGCCAGTGCAGAGGGGTGAGGCGGCACAGAGAGCAGAACTGCATCTACAAACATAGCCCATTAAAGTGAATATAGTCATCTTGAGGACAATGCGAGCTATCTCTGGATTGCCACTCGAGTGAACGAGACATACAGGAGTTCATCAGAGAATGCTCTTCAGGAACCCAAAGTGAAACTTAGCACAGCTGCACATCTCTGATCAGTCCTGGGGAATATTTGGACTTAAACAGGCCTGACTCTGAAATATGGTTAAAAAAAAAAAAAGCTCCCCAGCTCACCCCAGAAACCCTAAGCGGCTCTCATTAGTAAAGGTTAGAGTCACAAATGGGGACATATCCTAATGTAATATTTCTGGATTAGTGAGCAGTGCGCCTAAAAAATCCTACAACCATCGTGGGCAGCCAAGCGCAGGTAAAATGCATCACAGTAATTCCTTCTGATGAAAGTGCCCTCAAACAACAGTTCTCAGAAATGGCTGTGTTGTTTTCGCTTAATGCTCTCCCATGGCTTGGTGTTGGCATTGGCATCAGCCTTGGCGGAGAGTAGTTGTGTGTCTGTGTGTGCGTGCACATGTGTGTGTCTGAATATTTGGTGTGTGTGTGTGTCTGTCTGCATATGTGGCATGTGTGTGTCAGTGCTTGCATATGTAGTGTGTGTGTGTGTGTGTGAGAGGGGTTGGGGGCAGTCGGGGTCTGCTGCAGATGCTCTGCCATGTCACCTCTCATCACCAGACGTGCAGCGCGGGCCAGGATTCGAGGTGACAGGCTGCCCTGCGCTGTTCGCCCAAATTCGTCTGTGCGCCTTCACGAGGACGGGGGATTTTTTGGACAGGCTTCTGAAAAGCAGAGCGGCTGGATGCACATGGCTTTGCATCTGCTCTCCACCCCCTCAACCCCCTCACCCCATCCCCCCATGTAAAGCCGCCACTGCACTCACAGTGCCCTGGAGTTAAGAACGACAACTAACTAAATAAATAAATAACTAAATAAATAAATAAATGGAAAAAATACAGCACTTGCTCAATGGAGGTCAACTCTCTGATCTCTCAGTGCTGTTTTACCTGAAGCTGTAGTTGCTTACATAACGCTGTAGTAGACATTAAAACTTTTCGGCCTGTAAAACTGTTAAAAACTGTTTCGTTGTTAATGTTTGAAACAAAAGGAAATATTTACAACCAACAGTTCATCTGTTATCTTGCAAAGGTGTAGTCTTGCTGTGATTTATCATCAACTTGTCTGAACATTAGTGTTGTGTACTGGCAACGTGGTCTATGTTTAGAATTGTATAAAAAATTCTAAGTGCTGGACAGACATTCTGGCTTTTTTTTAAAGAATTTCAAATAAAGGCTTAAGGGATTTGGGAGGTCATTGTGGAGGGAGGTGAAAAGGTATTGAGAAACTAAGAAAAAGAAGAAGAAAATGAAATCCTTGGTTTTTTGAATGTGCTGACAAGACAATATGTGTTTTTTTGCCCGAGTCACCTGGCTGTCTCAGTGGTGTCCAGGACAGGACCTCATTAGGCCGAAATGTTGCCAATGGTCCTTGGTGTGCAAAGTTAGATACGAGATACTGTACATGTTTGGTCGTCAAGTTATGATGGTCAGCAGGGATTTCATGTCTTGACTATGCTAAGACTTTTTATGCTTAACGGTGATTTTTCAAACTTCATTTTGGGAGGGGTGGGGGGGGTTCTTGACTTGCACCGTGTACACCCCCTGTTCCAAATCAGTGGCCAACGCAAGACTTTTCCTCGATCCAACTTTCTTTGGTTTCTCCTCTGTCATCAAAAAGCATTAGCGGGTTCTTGTCAAAATCCCCCCTGAGGAAACTGCACCCCTTGTCACCCTCTGTTCCCAGCCTGTTATACCCCCTCTCTGCTGAAGGCCCAGGGGCCTCCAATCTTGCTGACATGCATCTCATGTTGGCAGGGAGCAAGTGTGCGTGTAATGCCTCTAGTGATGAGCCGTCATGGAGCTAGACTTGGAAAGTCAAACGATTAATAAACTATTAGTAAGACTTGGAGTTCTCCTCCCTCTCTCCTTCCTCCTTCATCCCAAGAGGATAAGCTGAAATTTGTACCACCCGTGTTGTAGGTTCCTCTTCAGGAAGTAGAGCTAGCTCATGTGTTTTTCCAGTGGTATAGATGAAAATGTAACTCGGTAGGGTGCAGCTAGACCCAATGAAGGACTTGTCTGACTGATGAGGTAAAGGGTAAAGGTCATGATACACGGGACAGTTTTTTTGAGCAATGTTGTCGGGCAACAACTTGATAGGCTCCTAATTTCCTGATGGAATGATGGTTAAAAAAAGCCTGCTGCTGATCTCAGTTCTCCTAATAACATGTTGTCTAATATCAGTAATAAAACACCTAAACAACATGTGTCGGTAACATTGCCCTGCAACCTTGCTCAAAACATTGCCCGGTGTATCATCCTCTGTTTTCTCTTCCCTCAGGTGTGCACCTACGACCGGGTAGGCCTGGGCTTCAGCCGTAGGGTGTTCCAGAACGAGAGCACAAGCATGGAGAAAGTGTGGGGAATGTCCACCACTGGCAGGTAAGCTTCAGCTCCACCTCCTGGCAATGTGCAGACCACGTCACCTTGCACAGACACCTACCTTTTTGTAGGTATACAATATGGAGTGTTTCCATGTTTGGAGTCTGTATTTTTGAATAGTGCACAGGCATGGAGAAAGTGTGGGGAATGTCTACCACTGGCAGGTAAGCTTCACCTTCACCTCCACCTCTTGGCCATTTGTAGACCACGTCACCTGCACAGACGCCTACCTTTTTGTAGGTATACAATATGGAGTGCTTCCATGGTTTGGAGTCTGTGTGATATGGTATATGGCTTGCGCAATCCCATCACTTTGAGACATACAGTAAACGCAGACAGGAAATCGCCTCGACGGGTCTTTGTTTGATAAGTCAGTGCGTGTGAGAATGAACACCCTCTCTCCCAGCAGGTGGCCACTTATCTCTGTCAGCCTTTTCAGACACGCTGACATGAGAGACACATGGACACTCCCTCGTTAAAGCCCTTAAAAAAAAAAAACCCTTCCGGAAACGTCCTCATTTTTTTTCGGAGTTGCTGTGATCCCATGTTGTATGTTAATTTCAGTGTCTTTGTGTTTCTTTTGCCGGGGTAATCTCATTGTTCATGCCTCTTAAAACGGGTGCATTTGCATCACTATGCGTGGCCCACTTCAGCATATCAAATGGGCTTATTTTAACTGGCTAATGAGCAGCATTGTGCTTGCTCTGGGGTCGGAGACGATGATCGTTGCTCTCGATCCTCTTATCGGCTATTACCCTTTTAATAATGTGCCGTGACTTTGCCTGAGTGGTGCGGCTGTCGCCGTCTCCCCTCTCCCTCTCCCGGCTGTCAGGGGCGTCAACCTTGAAAACGCCACCCTGTTGCGGTGTCATCACACACCCCTGAGTCCCTTCATCGGTGAGAACCAGGGGTCGGTCAGCTGTCTGGTGCGACCTGGGTTGATGAAACACTTCGGTTCACAGGTACGGCTGGACTCACTGTGTGTGTGTGTGTGTGTGTGTGTGTGTGTGTGTGTGTGTGTGTGTGTGTGTCTGTGTGTGTGTGTCTGTGTGTGTGTGTGTCTGTGTGTGTCTGTGTGTGTGTGTGTGTGTGTGTGTGTGTGTGTCTGTGTGTGTGTGTGTGTCTGTGTGTGTGTGTCTGCCATGTGTGTGCGTCTGCTGTGTCTGCCGTGTGTGTGTGTGTGTGTGTGTGTGTGTGTGTCTGCCATGCTAGACACCACAGAATGTTAAATCTGTCCAGGGGGTGTTATTGAGTGCAGTGGGGGAGAGTGGGGGAGGGAGGCAGAAGAGGGGAGAGTGAGCCTGCACTTTTGGTTCATCTAGTTAAGTCCCCAGTGTCTAGTCCAGACAGGTGGGCAGACACCACTTTTTCACTTTGTTCTTTTTTTTATCTGTTTGTTTTTATTTATTTTTTCCACCTGATGTGGACAATCAATTTTCCAAGAATCCAATAAGCGCGGTGGGTTGGCGGGTTGATGGCCCACTTCCTGCCTCCACAGTGAAATCACTTCATTTGTACTCGCGTCCTATTTGTCAATGCAAGAGGAACATCCCTGAACAGATGGACGTCTATGTGCGGGGCCTCTGCAAATCATGACAGAATGGCTGCTGTAACATCTCTCTCTCTCCCTCTTTCTTTCTGTCTTTCTTTCTTTCATTCATTTCTCTCTTTCATTCCTTGATCATTATTCCCATATAACCCATATTTTAGAAATCCAGAACGCACGCACGCACGCACGCACGCGTACGCACACACATTTATTATCATTTATTCTGATCTCAATTGGGATTTGTGTATTTTTGCTGCCTTGTGCTGCTCTACCCCAGTGATTGTCAAACTGGGGGACGAATACCTCTATAGGTACCTGCATCAACTATATCAAGTATACATACTATATGTGAAAAAAGATCTTACATTCAAGCTATCCCCTATATAGCCCAATTGGGACTACATTATTATGTGCCATATAATATGCACAATTATTATGCAAAAAATACTCATGGGGATACTTGGTAGGACAGAGTGTCTCAGGTGTACAAAGCAGTTACAAGTTTGGGAAGCACTGCTCTACCACATTACCCAGACTATTTCTTATACGCCTCGTCTTGTATTTGTCCTGATCACCACACTGTGACTGTGTAGACTGGAGAAGATGGGGAGCTCCTTTGCTTCTGCCCTGTGTGATGGCTAACACTGTGTGTGTTTCAGGATGGTGGATGACCTCCATCAACTGGTGAAGGTAGCAGAGATCGCCACCCCCTTCATTCTGGTGGGCTCTGAGCTGGGCTCCCTCAATGGCCGCTTCTACAGCCACATCCACCACACGTGAGTAGTGCTCGCAACTGGATGGTCTAGAATTGGGAGTATAGCCATTTTACCATTCGATTTTTCAGCAAGTTTTGTTTCTTTCAGAAACAGCACACAATTTCTTAATTATTGAGCTTAAAGGGACTGTCCCATATCGTAATCATGAAAGCACTTGTAAATAAAACTCGTCATTCTTACACCAACCCACTTCACAGTTATCCTTGAATTTTGCCTGTTTTGCTGTACACCTTGTTAAATGAGCAGCCTGTAAAGCTGTTAAAATAAGAAACATCTGTATTAAGTGCACCCACAACATCCCACTTCTTTGTTGATTTTTTTCTTAGAGTTTTTTTTAAATTAAAAACATTGCAGTCTGAAGTATATGAAAAGATGCCGTCGGTTGACGGTTGTGGTTGGAGAATCAGAGCCTTTTCCGGGTCCGCTTGCCTGAGCTTAGACCCTGTCCTGTTCCGTGGCATTAGTTTAAAGGCCTAGACGGACCCCTAGTCTCTTCACCCCGCGCCGTAAAGGGAAAGCGTTTGACAGGGAGCTCTTTATAAAGCCGTTCCCTCGCCACTCGTATATATTTACCCACAAGCCCCCACTTCCCAAGCAGACGGAGACGTGTGGCCCAGACTGTAAAGTCGTCGTAAGTCTCGGCGATCAAGCGAGGGATTATGGGAGCTAGTGTAGCAGTGTTCTTTCTGTGTCTCTTTTCTCTCCTCTCCTCTCCTCTCCTCTCCTCTCCTCTCTGTCCTCTCTCCTCTCCTCTCCTCCCTGTCCTCTGCTTCATCCTTTTGTGTTTGTCTTTTTTATCTTTCCTTTCCTTTGCTTTCCTTTCCTCTACTCTCCTCTCCTCTCCTCTGCTCTCCTCTCTTCTTCTTTCTTTTTCTTTCCTTTTCTTTCCTTTCCTTTCCTTTTCTTTTCTCTCCTCTCCTCTCCTCTTCCTTCCTCTCCACTCCTCCCCTCTCCTCCTGTCCCCTCCCCTCTCGTCTCCTCCCCTCTCCTGCCATTTGCTTCAATCTCTCCTTCCTCTTCTTTTCTCCTGTCCTCAATTCTATCTCTCTCTTCCTGCTTTCCTGCCAGTAACACTACAGCACTCTGAGTAAATGCAGAGATGGATTGTGTCGCTGCCCATAGCCTAGAAGCGGTGTGCCTGATGAAGACCCTGTTTCTCCTGGGAAGATGTCAGTGTGTCTGTGGGTGGTCAGGCTGATGGACGGCATGGGCCGGCTTGTGGCTCAAAGGCACCGGCCTCTGTCCACCCCTCCCTCTTTCTGTCTGGCCATTTCACTTTAACACTGTCCTGCCACACACACTCCACACACAGACACACACAGACACACACAGACACACTCACTCACACACACACACACACACTTTCACACACACACAGACACACACACTTTCTCTCTCTCTCCCTCTCTCACACACACACACACACACACAGACACACAAAATCTCTCTCTCTCTCCACACAGACACTCCCCACACACAATTGCACACACACACACACCTCCCCCTCACCTCCTCTCTTACACCTACTCTCTCCACAGGCAAGTGTCTGATCTGGTGTTGATCGATCCTATCCCAGAGGATGTCTTTAAGGAGGAGCAGTGGCAGCAATATTGGTGAGTCACTCAATATCGCCAGAGTGGACACACACACACACACACACACACACACACACACACACACACACACACACACACACACACACACACAGTCCCACTCAAATCTGGGGTGCTGAATTGTGTCACCTCTGAAGCCATCCATTCCGTGTAAACTGAAAAGGAGCAATTGATTCTGTCCTCATCAGTTTTTGGGAGTCCAGTGTCTCCCTGTGTTCTATCCTCAACCACACACACAACGACACACACACAACGACACACACACAACGACACACACACAACGACACACACACAACGACACACAAACACACACACACACGCATACACACACGCATACACACACGCGCATACACACACACACACACAGTGCACATAAACATGTGCATATAAAAAAGAAACCTCTATATTAATACATCATCAGTGTATATTGTCAGGCTTTTACAAAAGAGGGGGATTTGACCCAGATAGGAAAGAGGAAAAGACAAATGATTCCAGAAGACATAAACCGAAAAAGGAGAAAAACAAACATTTTCTCTGTGACTCACACACAGAGAGGCCACTCTGGAGCTCCCTGCGATATGTGATGTCCAATTACCCAGTGATGAATACCCCCTCGGCGGGCGCACAGCGACCCCCCCCCCCCCCCCCCCCCCATCTCAGGCTACATGCCCCCCAGTCTGCTGTACTCCAGCACAGCCGAGTAAGTTAGAGGCGGACAAACTGGCTTGAGTTAAAAGTAAAATAGTCCTGCCATATATTCCTTCTCTCTGTGCTCCTAACTCAGGTGATTACTCTACTTAGCTCCTCTGCCTGGCTGAAGAGGTCTGCTAATTGGGATCTGCTGGTTCAGTGAGAACAGTTTAGTTGGAACAATTGTATTTTTGCTTTCTGAACCTGGGAAGTCCACCTCTGGAATAAATACACTTGAAAATACAGTTACGAGTGGATTTTAGCATCTACTACTAACTATACTACCATCCATCCTTTTCTTAAAAAAAGCAGTGATATTACTTAAGAGCAGGCCAGTGATACATGGGCATCTTGAGGTCATTATGGAAGATCTGCAATAAAATTGGATTTGTAATGTCTTTAATGGTGGAATGATGGCGGAACTATTGAGCGACTTGTCGCAGGGCCTCGTAGAGCTGTGATGAAGAAGAAGATGAAGAGGTGTGCTGGATTAGGAGAGCCTCACTCGCAGGGCTGACCCATGTTAGTGGTTGGGGATACATGAACCAAAGTTGGCTGAACTCATCTGAGTGTATGCTCAACAAAAAGCTGTGATGTTATATGAAGAGTGCACAGGAAAAACGGGCATAGTCACAAAATCACATTTTACAAGTTACTCTCCCTATTGATAGTTGCATTGAAACCCCAGCTTTTTGAAGAAGTTTCAAATCCTGTTTAATCCTGTGAATAAACAAGCATAGTCTCAAGCTAGAAGCATTTTACAGTAGCATTTACTTACAAAATCAAATCAAAAATTGAACCTACAAATTACATTTTGTCAGTTTGTGCATTTTATGGACATGCCTGTTTTTTCCCGTGGACTACTCATATGAGAAATTATACACTTGAGTTTTTTTGTCACAGGAGTGGCAGATTTCACACACACAGTGTACACTCACACACAAACATTAACACACATACACACTACATGTAATAAACCTGAGGTTAGGTCAGTCAAATGGCATCCATGGCAAGGTGTCCATCTCAGAAATGGAGAGAAATTTCTAGCAAGACTTGGTTACCTTTTCATTAGCTAGTGCCCCTCTACACTTCTTAACTCCATGGCTCCCCTCCTGTATGCTGGCCATGAGCCACAGCCATCAGTCCTCTCTCCATTAGTGCCACATTTGCTGGGTTACAGATAAGTCATGGGACCGGTGAGGACTATTTGTGTCACTGTGTGTGTGTGTGTGTGTGTGTGTGTGTGTGTGTGTGTGTGTGTGTGTGTGTGTGTGTGTGTGTGTGTGTGTGTGTGTGTGTGTGTGTGTGTGTGTATGTGTGTATGTGTGTATGTTTATGTGTTTGGTTGTTTTCTTTGCATGCCCTTGGGTGCATATGTGAATGTGCCTATATCTGAAATTGTTTTCATGGTTTGGAGTGTGTGTGTGCCTGCGTGTGTGTGTTTGTGCCTGTGTGTGTGTGTGTGTGTGTGTGTGTGTGTGTGTGTGTGTGTGTGTGTGTGTGTGTGTGTGTGTGTGTGACAGAGAGAGAGAGAGAGTGTATGCGTGCATGCATGTGTTTGTGTGTGCCTGTGTTTGTGTGTGTGTGTGTGTATCTGTGTGTGTGTGAGAGAGAAAGTATGCATGCATATGTGTGTGTGTCTGCTTGTGTGTGTATGTGTGTGTATGTGTGTGTATATCTGTGCACCTAAGGAGGCACAGTGTGGGTGTGGAGACCATATCAGTGCCATGCGAGGGCTGGCGGATTTACACATCAAAGTGGCCCATTCAGCCTGGCTCCATCCCCAATGACTTCAGTTCCAGCCCACAAATCAGCCAGCCACTCGCTGCGCTCAGCCCTCCAGTCCCACACAGTGTGTGTGTGTGTGTGTGTGTGTGTGTGTGTGTGTGTGTGTGTGTGTGTGTGTGTGTGTGTGTGTGTGTGTGTCTGTGTCTGTGTATCTGTCACATTTTGTACATTTGTGTATTTGTGCGTGTGTGTATGTGCATGTGTGTTTGTGTGTGTGTGTGTATCTGTCACATTGTGTACATTTGTGTGTGCGTGTGTGCTTGTGTGTGTTTGTGTGTCTGTATCCGTCACATTGTGTACATTTGTGCATGTGTGTGTGTGTGTGATTGTGTGTATGTATCGCTATAAGAGGATCTGTAGCTTTGTGTATATTTGTGTGTATACGGTATGGATCTGTATCTGTGTGTTTGCAGGTATGCACATTTGTGTTTGTGTGTGTACATTTATGTGTGTAGGGATCCTTGTCTGTCTGTGTGGGAATGCTGATTTGTGTGTTGCCACTTAGTTTAATGTGTGTGCACTTAGTTTAATGTGTGTGTGTGTGTGTGTGTGTGTGTGTGTGTGTGTGTGTGTGTGTGTGTGTGCATGCACGCGTGCGTGTGTGTGTGTGTGTGAATGTTAATTTGCGAATGTTAAGATTAGTATGTGTGTGTGTGTGTGTGTCTGAGCGTCTGTGTGTGTAAGCGTGGTGAAGCGATACCCCCGTGTATCCTTCCTCATGGCTGCTTTAGCACGCTTTAACCCCGGCGTCCTCCTCACTTCACCCAGACCCGTCTCCCTTTCCCTGCCCCTGCTCAGGTGACACAGTGCTGGGGGTGTCTTGGGTTACCCACAGTCCAGTCCACCAGCTCCAGTGTAGCAGCACATATCGGGACTCCGCTTCTGACAGAAGCAACATGGGTGGAGTAATGGCAAACAATTACTTAGAAATTTCTCTAAAGGGTTTGTCTCTGCTTTCCTAGCAACGAGAATAGTTGTGGTTTTTTTTTCCTGTGTCTATCTCTCCCTTTGGAGACATTAATGGATACAAAGATGTACTGTAATAATAACAATAATCATTGACAGCTCGAGCTCTTAAGTGGTAACAGGAAAAAAAATGGCTGCCCAAATGCTGTGGTTGCTGAAGCTCTATGGGCCTTATCTCCCCACATTAGATACGCCATCCATTAGTTTGCCGCGCCTGTGCTCTCTCGGCCCTCAGATGGGGCTTCCATTTGACGAGGTATCAGATCCCCAGCATCAGAATGGGCCCTTGGAGACAGTTTAGTGCGTGATTATATTTGGCATAGTGGTGTACAAGCACGTACGTACATGCACACAATGACGCACTCTATACGTATTTGATGAGTCTATTTGTGTGTTCCCATTCATGAGTTTTGCTTGAGACGTACGTAAGAGTATGTGAGTGAGTGCTTGCCTTGTACACATATATCTGAATGAGTGTTTGCGTGTGTGTACCGGTATGATTGTGTGCTTATGTTTGAGTGCTTGGAGGCCTATATCTGTTTGAGTAAATGTGGATTATATGGCCTGTGTGTGTGTGTTTGTGTGTGTGTGTATGTATGTGTGTGTGCGTTTCAGTGCCTGTATGCTTGTATCTGTTTTAGACAAAGTGGATATTAGGACTGTGTGTGTATGTGTGAGTTCCTGTGTATCTCTATGCATACGAGAGAGTGTGTACAAGCCAGTCACTTTCATATTTTACCAACATTTGGCTGGTGGCTGGTGCAAATTTTCATCTCAGGGGGGTGTGCGTGTGTGTGTTTCTGTGTGTGCATGTGTATGTGACAGAAGTGGTTCAGCCTAAGGCTAGTACTTCAGTGCAGAGAGAGAAATCCCGTGTGGGGGACGCGGTTCTGTTTAATAATGGGCTTGTTCTCCGGGTTTGCAGTGGCCCACATTGATCCAGCACCCAGTCAGGGCCGGGCCTGGCAGATCGGCCCATTTGTTCAGCCCAAACCAGATACCAGATCTGTCCGGCCACACTGACGCACTCTGGAGGGGGGGCGCAACTGAACCAGTATGAGGCATCTAATACCACTGCCAGTGTGTGTGTCTAGGGGGGTTTTAAACAGCCAGCTTCAGTGGCGCACAGATTGTGGGTCAGGACTGGTTGATTCACCAGGTGGATTAATGTCCTTGTTATTGGGTGATTTAATTAAAAAACCCAGTATGCCAGCTCAACATGATATCATTATTATTGTAATGCTTCCTCAAAAAATGAGTGCTGCATACTGAACTAACGTGAAGACATCTTTGCAGATGAAGGTGCAATTTTCTGTTCTCTGTTTGGCCACTGCCCTTAGAGTGTAGGAGGGCTTCTTTTTAACAAGTGTCATCAAAAAAAGTCTTTGTAATGAGTTTGTATAGGACGGTACAGCATGGATGGGAAAATGGGAAAAGAGAATAGGAGAATTCACTCGAGCCTGGATTTAGACCAAGGTACAATTAGGCCTTCAGGACAAAGGTGCAACTCTAACAGCCTCCCTGCGCCACCGCTGTTCCCAGTGCTGCACCTGTCTCCTTGACTCTGCCATTGGCTAGCCTCTGGCGACTACCTGCCAATCATACATGATGTCAGTTCTGATTGGCTGCTGGGAGGTGGTAAGGCATCACTGTCAGCCCCCCCTGCCTGTGGGCTGATATAGATACTGTAGGTTAGTGTCTGTGTTGAGTGTTGCCTCAGGGATGTGAGAGGGTGGGTGGGATGGAGTAGGGGCTGTGGATGACAGGGCTTCAGGCCCAGATGGAGGTGTCACTGCTGGGAGAGAGAGCTGACACAATAGGCTCTCCAAAGTGGAGCTCATTCGGGATTGCTGATAGCGGTGTTACACACACATGCACACACACAGACAGACACACACAGATACAGAAATGTGCATGTTGAAGAAAAGTTGTCTGTTTTTTAATAGCAGTTATCCTTGGTTCCATTACTTTCACCATCAGCTGTCAATGACGACAGGGAGGCAAGCAGGGAAAAAAATATGACAGGCCAAGAGAACAAGAGACCTGGGCATGGCCTACCATGTATTCATATGATGATACCTTACTGACACCCAGTGGCCAAAAAGAGAATTGCACCGTCACCTGCAAAAATGTCTTCACGTCAGTCTAGTATGCAGCACTAATTTCCGAGGAAGCATTACACTAATAATGATATCATGTCGAGCTGGCATACTGGGATTTTTTTAAATGAACTCGCTCATGCAACCGTCTTGTGTTAAAATGGCCCCATTATGTGGGTGTTAAGCATGTGTTTTGAAAGAGAGACACCATGAGTGTCTACATTTTTGTTGAAAACTGTGTGTGTGTGTGTGTGTGTGTGTCTGTCTTTCTGTGTACGTGCTGATGCACATCTATCAGTATATGACCATGGAAGGCCATGTTGTGTTGTGTCCACCACAGCTGGGCAGGTGAGGCCGTAGCCAACCTACAACCCCTTTGCACCATAACTACCCCCACCCCCCCACCCCCCCACAGTGCCCACCCCCACCCCCCTCCTAATGAGCCGCTCATCCCGAGGAGCCCTTATCGTGCCCGGAGCGCCAGCATTCCGACAGTGGATTGAACGGCGCTCCGAACAAAAGCAACAGCGCAGCGTCCATTCAGCCTGCACTAATCCAGATGGAAAAGTCAAAGAGCAGAAAGTCCACGGGCCCAAACTCATTTCGACACTCGCTCTCATTTAGATATTTCCCTTGGATTTTTTAGGGGCCCAAGCAAAGAAAAAAAAAAGAGAGAGAGAGAGAGGGAGGGATGAAGAGAGAGAGGGAGGAGGAGAGGAAAAAAAGACTGGTAAAGAATGGTAGAGATGGAGAGAGCAAGAAGGAACAGCTTTGAAAAATGACCAGCATTGGTAATATGTTTTTTTTTCATTCGTTCTCTCTCTCTTTTACTCTCTCTCTCTCTTTTCCTCCCTCCTTCTTGCTCTCTCTCTTCATCTGCCCCCTGTGTTATCTGTTTAATTCATCCCGCCAATCTTGGCTGTCTTTCCCCCACTAAATTTCCCTTTGACACGCATGCCTTGCCTCGCATAATCCCCACCCTGCGGGCAGAATTAAAAATGGAGAAAGAGAGGAGCAGAATAGGACAGGTGGCGAGAGAGAAAAAATAGAGAGCAGAGATGGTGGGAGAGAGAGAGGCAGGGAGGGAGGGAATGAGGGAGGGAAGGAAGGGAAAGAGGAAGAACGAAAGGGAAAAAGCCTTGAAATAAATGTCAATGCCACAAGACTGATTCAGCACAGCAAGGGTGGATACACTCTGGGAACACACTTTTTTATGCAGTGGTTTGGGAGAGAGAAGGTGTGTGTGTGTGTGTGTGTGTGTGTGTGTGTGTGTGTGTGTGTGTGTGTGTGTGTGTGTGTGTGTGTGTGTGTGTGTGTGTGTGTGTGTGTGTGTGTGTGTGTGTGTGTGTGTGTGTGTGTGTGTGTGTGTGTGTGTGTGTGTGTGTGTGTGTGTGTGTGTGTGTGTGTGTGTGTGTGTGTGTGTGTGTGTGTGTGTGGGTGTGTGTGTGTGTGGTGGTGGTGGGGTGGGGTGGGGTGGCGCATGGGTGTGTGTGTGAGGCTGTGGTGTGTGTGGTGGTGTCTGGTGATGGGGAGGGGTTTGCGTTGAACCACTGACAGGTGAAAAGGTGTCAGGGACCAGCGGGTTCCCAAACAGAGTGCAGGAAAATTGGAGTGAGGAAATGACTTTTGAGCGGGGGTGGGTTGGGCTGGGCTAGCGCACGAGAGAGAGAGAGACGGAGAGTGTCAGAAGTGTCAGTGATGTCAGTCTCCGTAAAGTTTGATTTAAGTCACCCTCCACCCCCAGCCCCAGCCCACTCCACCACCATCATCACCACGACCTCCATCTCCATGCAGAGTGTAGGGGAGCAATGTCATGACCCTCACTTCAAAGGGGTGGGCTGGGCTGGGGTAGGGTAGGGTAGGGTGGTGTGGGGTGGAATGGGGTGGGGTGGGAGATGGGTGCCATGTTCCTGATTTCTTTATAGCGCTCCGGGGTACAATTTCTTTGCAATCTCATTGTAACTTCCCAGGAAAAGGCTTCTCTCCTTCAAAGTGCCGGCAAAACATAAAGTTCAGAACCTCCCTGGTAGTAGTAGAGTACGGTGCCAGTATTGATCATTTTGTCATCAGCACAGCACAGTCTCCAGTCTCAACTCAGCAACAGTAATGTCCCTGGCAGAGTTGAGTTTGGTGCTAGTATTGATCTTATTGTCAACGGAAAATAGTCTGTAGTCCCACCTGAACGTCAGAGAAAGAATCATAAAAACGCAAATCAATATCAGAGAAGATTGTGCATATTTGGGCAGTGCACTCATACACATTTGTATATGTCATGAGTGTGAGTGTGTATATATGTGTATGTGGGGGGGGGGCTGCCTATTGATTTGGCTCTGTAGTCTGAGACCAGCCAATTCATAGCACCAGTGAACTGAAACCGATGGGGCCTCTTGAGTTACAAAAAAACCCTTCTGAACCGCCCCCCACCCCCATCCCCCTAATTCCTCTCTAATGTTCAGTGTGGCGTTTCAAGGCTCATTTTTTAGGCAAATGTCTTCCCCTTCTAGTCTACAGCAATGGGGAGGGGGTCTGGCAGGGTGAGGAGGAGGGTGGGTGGTGGTGGTAGTAGTGGGGTCCGTGCTGAGAAGATGAACTGACATGTAGTGATCAGGACTCACTGGAACAAAGTGAATGGGATGACACATTAGGCGTATGAAGGAGAAAGGACAGAGAGCCCCATGTAGGGAGGGGGGTGCGGTGGAATTGGGGGGGGTGTGGGGGGTCTCACCTTGGAGTTGAAGTCTAGGTCATCCAAAGACAGAAACTCATTAGTCTTCAGTGTTAGACTGCATATGTTCGTAAACTTTGGAGTTTGGTTGAAATAGTGTTCACTAGAGGTCCACAGTAGATATTTATGTGGCACCTCATCATTAAAATATTGTTTCTTTTAAAAATTCAGCCAGTGATATAACAACTCATAAATTGAAGAGGGGATTATTGAATACACTGTCATTCTGATGAGGGTGAGTTGCTTGCTTTTTTTTGCTAGCAACAGTACTATGAGCAGGGCACTTTACCTCACTCTCTACTAAAAAACACTTGAGGTAACCATGGCAATAGTTGTTACAGAGAAAGTTCTGTTTATCCACACCCTCAACACTGACCATAGTTGCCAAGGTTATGTTCAAATATTCAAAACTGGTTTGCAGTAAAACTAATGGCTTTAGTTCAGTGTTTCTCAAAGGGTGGTCTGCGTGATTCGCAACAGTTGTGTTAAAATATTATTTTTTTTCATGTCATCTTTGCTATGCAGAGTGTGTTTAAACAACATGTATATCATCTTCATGCTATTCACTAGTTAGGTTTGTGATGATGCACCAATTCATGCATTTGCATAGCCCTGTTAGCCTAAGATGGGGGGAAGTGGTCCTTGATGTTTTTTTAAGGGTGGAAGTGATCCTAGATCTGAAAAACGTTGACAAATACTGATTTAATTTCATGAAAAGGGTGGAACATTAATTAATTATTTGCTGCTATTTATTTAATGTTTGTTTGGTTGGTTGTTAACATCCAAAATATGCTAGATAGCTTGCTGCCTAGTACACTCTTCACCTTCTTCCATGTGTTCTTTTGAGGCTGTTTTAAAATGTAAATAATAGGGACATGCTTCTAAGATTATTGCAATATATACAGTGCAAATGACTGTAAGAATGTAGATACTGAGACAAGTGCTAGCGTTCCTCAATCACCAGATCACTGTGACTATGAATGTTGCACTATAACCTCCTTGACTACTGTACTGTACCATTGAAGGGCTAATGTTAGGTGTTGTAATTAGACATCTGTATAAAATCTCCATATGGGATTGTCTGTGTATGTGTGTCTGTTCCTGGCTTGTAAATGCTGTGTGGTTGGTGTGGGTTGCTTTATCAGATAGAGGCCAGAACTGAGAGAATTTAAAGTAGCATTATTTAGACAGCATTGTTTGCACACAAATGCAAAAGTGGTATTCAAGGCTTTTTTTCCAATTACAGTATTTACAGTACAAGGCCATGTTGGGGAGGGAAGTGAGATTTTGAAACAAATGTGTTTCTGTTTACTTGGTGTGTGTGTGTCTGTGTGTATGTGTCTGTGTGTGTGTGTGTGTGTGTCTGTGTGTATGTGTGTCTGCGCGTGTGTGTGTCTGTGTGTGTGTGTGTGTGTGTGTGTGTGTGTGTCTCTCTCTCTCTCTCTCTGCAGGTACTCTCAGCTGGTGCCCTCGCTGCAGGTGCTGCAGTTTGCGGCGGCGGCGGGCCTGAGTCGTCTGCTGATCATCATGGGCCTGATGAAGCCCACGCTACATGACCAGCATCTGTCTGAGGAGCTGCTGCAGAGACAGGTGGGACACTGCACTCTGTACTGTACTGTACTGTCTGTACTGTCCTTTGTACTGTATGTCCCACCACTCTGTGTTTGCACTGTAAAGTGGCTTTGAGTATCTTAAAAAGCGCTATAGAAATTAACACTGCACTCCACAACATACTACTGCACAGCATTATTGCAACATACTACTACACAGCACAGCACAGCATTATTACATTACATTACACTTAGCAGACGCTTTTATCCAAAGCGACATACAAAAGGAGGACATAATAAGCTAACAGAGGTGTAGAGGAACACAGAGTAAACAGCCTACCCTCATACACACATGTGCCTTAAGTAAGTTTCCCGGAGCAGGGACACTACAGACACACATACGTACCTCCTACACATGCAGACTTATACAGCACAACTCCGAACAGCACAATGCTGCACCAAGAGCATAGCCAGAAATCATAAAATGGGTGGGCCCAGCAAAAAAGGTTAGGTTATCATTATTAATAAAGCAATCAGTCAAACAAAGGGAGCCTTCTGATTGGGGGGTGGTCCTCGTTGACAAGTGGGTGGCACAGGCCCACCCCAGCCCATTCTTGGCTATGCATATGCTCTGCACAGTGCTTGACAGCAATGCACTACACAGCTCAACAATGCACTGTATAGCTCACCACTGCACAATTTACAGCACAGCAATGCACTGCTCTGCTCTGGAGTAGTGCTCACTCAACATTTTACCCACTATGCCAGGGATCCCTAATTCTTATGCTAAGATCAGATTTTTCAATGTTCAGAATGAATTTCAAATTTTCTGAATTGAAACATACCCGATTAAATCACAGATCATGGTCATTTATTTACTGTCTTACTAAACCAGAGCAACCTGTATGACTCTCAGCTATTCCGTAAGCACTCATGCAGTCACAAGTCACATTTTGCCACTAATGTCAGCGGAAGATAAAGTAGGCTCCAGTAAGCACCACACCTGCTCCAGCCTACAGGGACAACTTCCTCGTCTTCAACTCCATTGTAAGTAAATTTCGTAAAAAGTGCCACCCACTTTTCCAGTCCAGTGATCTCTCTAGATCTAGATCTAGGACTCTCCACAGCATGGAGCACAGAGCACAGCACGGAGTAGAGTAGAGCACACCTGATCAGCTGAAAAGTAAAAGGGGACAGCACAACCCAGCAAATGACCAAGTGTGGCCAAGTACAGCATAGCACAGCAAATAATGACATATGGTTGAGCTTTGCAAAGAATATACCGGAAGATATGATCCCATTATCAGCATAGTGTCTATTATCGGCCATTTCTTATGCTGTTCCACTTGAAATGAGGCTTTACCAAGTGAAAAAGAAGTTATCCCTGTAAAAATATAGAGAAATCGACCTTTGGTTTGAGTAAGTGAACTTAAAACGTTTATTTTAAAAATGATTTTGCATCCAAATGTCTCTCACGACCTGGCCGATAATAGACTTGCTTACGCTAAGTAAGAATACAGCAGAGAACAACAGAGCACAGTACAGTGCAGTACAGTGCAGAAAAATTATGTACTGTACAGTAGGATCGTGTTCTAGCAGGAATTGTTTTTATCTCTGTTCGTTAATTCCAACCATTAGAATGTGGTTATTCCCATGGGTCAGTGTAAAGTAGAGTAGGCAACAGTGATGCACACCAAAAAGCAACCGCTGGTAATTGTCAAAGTGCCAACAATTCCCATAGAGAACGTTGTTTATTAGACAGAGCAGCCCAGCATAACACACACACACACACACACACACATTGCATTATGCAGCAGAAGGTACTCTATAAGGTTATATACTGCACTGTGCATCTGGCACTGTAGCACAATGCCCTCTGAGAGATGGTGCAGATGCGGTGGGTAGGTTAGGAGTGGGCCAGGAGGAGTGAGCTCTCCACTTTGCTGTTCCCATGAGATCAATTACAGGGATCGAGACAATTCCTCCAGTCGCTGTAGAGGGAGTGATCGAAAAGAACAAGAGCACAGACTATCAGTGCCATTACCTTGATCTAAAGGACAGCGTGGAATGGTTGGAAGAACAGAAACGTGTGTGTGTGTGTGTGTGTGTGTGTGTGTGTGTGTGTGTGTGTGTGTGTGTGTGTGTGTGTGTGTGTGTGTGTGTGTGTGTGAGTGTGTGAGGGAGAAAGAGAGACTGTGTGTGTGCGTGTGAGAGACAGAGAGACCTTGCTTTATTTCGTTTACCTCTGTGCTTCCGCCACTTGGTGGTGCTAGTGTGTGTATATGTGTGAGTGTGTGTGTATAACGTTGTAAAAGCAGGCAAGTGCAAGGAAGAAGAGTAGCGCCACTCCTGCAGGGTAATTTACCTTTAAGCAGGCAAAGGAACAAAAATAAACTCTGTTAGCAACAGACAAACGGTGTGTTGTTCAGACAGAGCTCCCAGGAGAAAGGTGTCGAGGCTTTCGCGAGAGACTTGGCTCCCATACAGATTGGCTCTGCCTTCAGCTGCTCCTCTCCCTCCTCCCTCCTCCCTCCTTTTCCCCTCCCTACTCCTCCTCCTTCTCCTCCACCTCTTCCCTACTCATCTCTTCCCCTTCCCCTTTCCCTTCCCTTTCCTACTCCTCCTCCACCTCCTCCTCTCTACTCATTTCTTTCTCTTCCTTTTCCCCTGCTCATTTCCCCTATTTCCTCCCTCTCCCCCCCCCCCACTTCCCCGCCTCTTCAGTCGACTTTTTTTTTTTTTTTTCACTCTTCAGAAGTCGCTCAGGTCCCGGACCCCCAGACGCGCCGGCCCGTGGTCAGATAAACTCGCCCGCGCCCAACCGCTCCAGTTCCACCCAATTTCACGCGCGTTAGCGGACCGGCCGGCCAATATGCAAATCGTCCGTTAGGGGTTTTGTGCCGCTCCTCTGGCCTTCTGGAGACGAGAGGCTTCCCTTATTTGCCACCCCGAAATCACCACTCACCGCCCCCCACCCTACCCCCCCTACGCCCCCCTACCCCAACCCCACCCCATTCACCCCCCCCCCCCCCCGCCCATTCACCTTGCCACCCTTATTCACCACTATTTGCAGGGGCAGTGAAAATGTAATTAAATTGACCACTCACCACCAGAGGTTGTAGAGACGGAGAGCAGAGTGGAGGTGTTTTTTTATTTTCTCCTTTTTTTCCTCCTTTTTTTAGGGCTGTGGGCTTGTTTTTTTAGTTTAATTTCTTGTTGGTTTGTAAATGCCCAAGCCATTTGATGAAGTGTGTGTGTGTGTGTGTGTGTTTGCAATTAATAAACTCATCAGTGTTCGGTGTGCAAGAGGCAGCTCGTTGAGATGACCGTGAAGCCAAAGTTTGAGTGGAAGGCCATTTACGCTGACCACGATAGACACTCACATGCTGAGTACAAGCACCGGTGAAAGGGTTGATTGTGCGCACATTGAGGTCCTGAACTTCTCAGTTACTTGTGGAAATGAGGAGAACAAGTCTCTCTCTCTCTCTCTCTTTCATACACACACACACACACACACACACACACACACACACACACACACACACACACACACACACACACACACACACACACACACACACACACACACACACACACACACACACACACACACACGCTGTGGGTTTTCAGTATGCTGTATGGTTGATTAGGTAAGATGTTAAAGGAGGATGTGGCTGGCTGGCTGGCTGGTTGGTTGGGTTGGTTTGGTTTGGTTTGGGGAGGGGGGGAAGAGAAGGGTATGAAAGAGAAAAAAAGCAATCAACTGATGGCTAATGGCGACACAAGCCTTTTATGTAGATGAGAGGGGTTCCTGACGCTTCTTTAATTCAGCTGGCGCGGCAGCTGGGGAGGCAAGGGGGTGGTTGGTCTGGAGGAAGGGTGGGGGGGTCGTTCCTCGCGAGGCTGGCCGCGCCCCCTTAATTGACTCTGCTGTTTACACGACACAGTCAAGTGCCTGCGCTTTTTATTGGGGTTTCTGGGGAAGGGGGGAGCGTTTGCTGGTCGTAGAGGAGTTAGTTGGGGAGCCATATCAAGACCGCTGCTCAATACGTCGACTGTTTTCTGTCGTTCTAGTGACACAGGAGGTGTAGTGTTTCATTATGTTGTCTCCAGGCTGACAATAAAGGCTTGCTTGGAATTCATGTGCTTAGCCTAAAGGGTAGCTGTGAATGTGAAGGAAGTATTTGTTTACATAGTCATTGAGGTTTGTGCCGATCGTTCAGGCCTTGTGTTGTTTATTTTTATTGTAAAAGCACTCATTTCTTTGTCTGACTGTATTTATCTCTTTTGATTTGTTTTTTTGTGTATGAAGGACTGGTGATCAGACTCCTGAATGTATGGACTTGTAATCAGACTACTGACTGTATGGAGTTGTGATCACACTAATTACCTTTATGGACTTGTAATCACAATTAGTAACTATGTATGACATTAGTTTGTATGATAGACTTAGGATTAGACTGCTGACAGTAATTTCACTACAAACAAAATTATATATCAGCAGCCACAGCAGATAAACTTGTCAGGAATAAGCAATAAGATGTAAGACAACATAGATAAAGTTTATGTTTTGTAATCCTCTCCCACCTCCACAGTCCACAGAATTTAATTCTATATCAATGCATCACTTTTTTATATTTTGCATTTGCATTTGTATGGCGTCTTAGTGGCAGCAGCATTAATACAGCTAAACCCTGATAAGGGAAAGGGAAATGGCTGCTGTCACCTGTCTCTGTTTCTGACTGAAGTGCGTCTACACTCAGACTAGTAAGAAGGATGCGGCTGTAGTGCGTGATGTAAAGCATTGGCAGTGAATAGAGATGAGCAGCCTTGTAAAGATGACACATTAAAATATATAGTTACTGACTCCTCTTACATGTCTCCGTCATATCCAAAATAGGGTTAGTTAGCTACCTGCTGTGGTGTTGCCTCCATTCTGTACCAAGTCATATATCTTAATAGGCATACTGGCTCAAAACCTTTGGGAAACCAAGGTAGACTGCAACACAGAACACCGTCATCAAGGTTCTACAGTTGACTTCAAAATTCACTAGAATTTTGGACGTTAAAGGTAGCATAGATACAGCTACACTGCCTTTGAACTGGAAAAAACGAAGATACCTTAAAAGCCAGAATTTTATGCATTTATTTAATTCAAACAGGCCTTCATGTCTTCCTGGCACCGAATGCTCCCTTAGAAGGCAGCATTTTCTATGTTTCAGACACCTTAATCATTTTCTCTCCCTCTGCCTCTACCCTCTGTTTCCCTCATTAGAAGTATCTTCTGAGTAACCCTGCTCACCAGAGTGGTGCTGTGGATGAACACTTCTTCCTGAACGAGAGTGCTTCCCAAGTCGGGTAAGAGTGGCCAGATCACAGCACACTTGCATAGCCCTGTCAACTTTTTAAAAACTATCTCCTTCTGTGCCCTAGGAGGGGTCAGTATGCCCTGGCATGTCATGACCTGTTTTATCTTTTTAGGGAGATCTCCAAGTTCAAGCCCCTTTCGTCCAAGACCTCGGTGAGCGTGATCACAGGGGACACCTATGACGAGACATTGCCTGCCCACCTGAACGAAGTGAGTGCATTGCCTGTTCTTCATCCGTATTAATGGCCAACCTGGTCTCAAAAGTTACAGTCCAGCACCACATATTTCTTATAGTCATTTGCTAAATCAGCTGATTACAACTGGCACAACTTATAAACCAGGTAGCTGTGTCAACCAGTGAATTCCCTGTATTAACTGCACAGATGGAACTAGGTGATTTGGAAGATGTTTTATCGGATTGTGGCTTCTGAATGTAGTTCATCATGACTGCTCACCTTCCTCTTTATGGCTCTCTTTACTTCTCACAATCTCTTGCTCTTCTACATTCATCTCTCACCTCTTTGATATCTTATTCTTGCCTCGGTTGCTCTAAGTTAAGTGCTTTTCTGCCTACTCACTGCTGCTCTTGTGAAACTTCACTCATAGCTCTCAGAGGGACACTTTTCTTTACACTCATTTAAAACTGTGAACCTCCAGTCTTCACTCAGATTTTCCCTTTTTATTTTCATCATGCCGCCATCTTTCTCATTACATCTCCCTTTGGTCTTCACTCACTTTTGAACTGATCAAAAACACTAGAAGCTCTCATTATCAGTGTTACGACATCACAAGTTGAGACGGGATTGAAGATAACAAAAGATGAAGCACTTTGCCTCTGAATAGGTAATGAAATGAAGAATAGAAGCAGGTGTAAGTTGCTGTAGGTTGCGTGTACTCCTGTGTTTCTTCACTGTATGACTTCTCTCACTGGAATTGTCATATTTTCCCCTACCCATAACCCTCCAAAAAAAAAAAACAAAAAACAAAAACCTCCATCCTGCACCCCCCTCGGGTGGTGTGTGTGTGTGTGTGTGGCAGGTGGTGTCGGAGCTTCAGAGGCGCTTTGTGGAGCAGTCCTACCCGCAGGCCTCGCGCATCCACGTCCCCGGGGCCGACCGCCGCATGATCTACACCCAGCCGGCCGCCGTGAGCAAACATCTGTGGAGGCTGGTGTCGCGCCGGCAGACCCGGCAGCAGAGCCAGTGAAGCAGTCAGGGATGGCAGTGCCTGGGCCTCCTCTTCATCTTCCTCCTCTTCATCTTCTTCCTCCTGCTCCTGCACTGGGCCATGACCTAGCTCTCGGCTGCCAAGGAGAATGAGTGAGCAGCCCACACCCGAAAGGAATTCCAGGGAAGGTGCAGCACAAACCTAACTCGCATTTGAATTTTTTAAAGGCTGTGAGGCTTTCAGTGATGCTGACTGACTGAGCTCAAAATGTAAATATAAAACATCCTCTTTTTTTGTGAATAAAGTTTTGGAATTTTACAGTCACTGTGATGTTTTTTTTGTACGTTTTTTGTTCATTTTTGTGTGTGTGTGTTGAAAAGGAGGACAAAAGTCATGAGAAGTTATCCTGAGGATTGAAGTTTAATTATGACACCACATCAAAATAAAAATTTCCAACAGTTCTGGAATTTAATTCCATCCATATACATGCATAGCAACAACGTATTTTTTAAGAAATATTTTTTTCTCCCATAAGGACATTGGAATGATCATTTTACAGTACTATTCCCCACCCACCCACTCCCCCAAACCACCCCACACCCCTTCCACCCATTATGTTCTTCAAACATCAATAGACGTACTTTTAAATTTCCTTTGTTTTTTTTTCCTTCTTCACCCCTTTAAATGGGTAACAAATAATTTCTGCCAAGTCCCCTTTTTATAATACTGCTTTCAGTAACGTTTTTTCCTCATTTACAAAGTATTGCGTTGAGAGCACATTTTTAAAAAGGGAGACCAAAATGTTATCCGCAGATAACAGAAATACGAGTACTGTACAAGAAAGAATGCTGCCATCGTCATGAAAACATCCACTTCGGAGTCGAAGAAAAGAGACAGGGACGAACAGTTACATACATATGCAAAGCCGCATGTATATGCCAAAACATGAGATGTAGGGTGCCTGTGCCTGGTTATCCCCCGAAAACAGTGTTTTAAGGCTGAGAAGTCATGAATATCAAGCTGCAAATGACATTTAGGCATATACAAAAACGTTACAGCAAATAAGAATACACAAGTGCTTCTGGGAGCTATTTTGTGTCTAAAATGCAATTTCTGTTTTTGTACTTTGTGACTATTGTCTCCTTGAACCTACATTACAGTGTAAACAATATGTGTGCTACACAAGAATGACTATACAATAACATTACAAACAACTCTGATATAAATTTCTTTTTTGAATTTAAATTAAGAGCACTACTCCTATTAATACTGATTGTAAAATAAATAAAGGTGAAAGTGGCACCAATATTACACTTGTCTTTTTTTCATTGTTTTTTTTTTCCTAACCAATGATAGTCTTAAAATGATGACAGAAGAAGCTTCTCTTGATTGTCCACAAGCAGTATATAAAACTGCGTGATGCACTACTCCAGACACGACAGTGTACCCAAAAAAAGAGAGAATGCTGTGAGGGAAGAAGAAGAAGAAGGAGACAAGGGAAGGGAGGAACGGGCTAGGTCAGAGGGATAGAGAGAGAGAGAGAGCAAGGGCTTCATTTCACGTGTTCAGCGGCGTGTGACGAACAGTAGAACTTCTTGTGAGTGATAAAGTTTGACAGGTTATTGAACTGGATGTCACACAGGCGGCAATACTTGCCGCTGCCTGCGTTCTGGGACGAGCCGTTGACACCCTTGTTGACGGCTGACTGCGGCGTCGCCTCCTCTGAGGGAGACTTGGTCCCGTTGGGGGACGCGTTCTCGGGGGCGTCGGGCGGGTTCTCCGTGTTCCATGTTGGGGAACAGTGGCCGTCTGCGGTGCCCGGGGGGTGCAGGGCCTGGTTCTCCTGCTGATGGGGGGTGGAGGCAGTGGGGCGATCCTCTGGCTTGTGCCCACCGTTTACGATCACCATGCCTCGGTTGTTGGGCAGCAGAGGCATGCCGTCTTTGCCAGGGTGGCATCCGTTGGAGGATGGTGGGGGCTCCTTGACTGCCTCTGGGGCACCGTTAGCTGCCACCGCTTGGTCCTGCTCACCTACCTCGTTGGGTGTCAGCAGTCCACCACTCAGGTAGTCGCTGGGTTTCATCCCGAAGTAGGGAGGTGAGATTTGCTCGCTGCCCTTGACCTTCTTTATTGCTCCAGGGTAGAGGCAGTGGGGCAAAAACATGTTCTTGCTCTCGTCTTTGTTGGGCCCGAGCACCGGGTCGGGGAAAGCCTTCAGCGCCGGAGCCGGGCCCAGGTGGTGTGGTGGGGGATACAGGCCGCCATTCTGCACCATCAGGTCTCCTCCACCGTTCTTGTCACATTTGACTGGGTTCTTGTCGAAGGTGTCCTCAGGATTACTGCCTTCGTTTTTCACGTCGGGGAACATGGGGGGTTTCAAAGGCCCAATGTCGTTGGGCGGGTGGGTGGCTGTCACGGGGCAAAAGTTCTGTTTGTGGGCCAGGTAGTTCTCCACCTTGTTGAAACTGATCTTGCACACGGTACATTCATGGTAGTCCAAAAGTCTTTTGGGTGAGTTGCCCGACTTGTCGGGGAGGGGCGAGCATTTTTTGCTGAGATCGATTGGCGCGTCCAGCTCGTGCGAGTCGACCGTGTTGCATTTGGGGCCGAGGATGGATTTGCTGACTGTGAGCGAGGCCTCCAGGTGCTTGGGGACCATGCTGGGAAAGATGTCGCAACGGGGGTGGAAGCGGTCGGCTAGGTTCTCCACAGCCTCCTGGGATGTGCAGGGGTTGCCCAAGGTGGGGACACCCAAGAAGCCAGGCTGGTGGGGCCCCATGGGCGGCCTTTGTTCCTGGTCCGGGAGGCACATCTCGTACATCTTCCGGCGCTTGCGTGTCCTCATGGTCCGCTGCATGGCTGGGACTTTGTTGCTGGACATGCGCTTCATGGGTGGGTCGTGGCGTGTGGCGCAGTAGTATTGCTTGTGCACCATGTAGGTCTCATGGCGACTGAAGGTGATGTTGCATGCCTCACACGTGGTCTTGTTGGGATCATTGTCCCCCTCGCCCAGAGCTGTACTGGGGCTCTTCACCTCTGGCTGTTTGCCGTTCAAACGCTCCTCCACACTGGTAGGTGTAGTGACCTTTTTCACCTGAGCTGAGAGGTCCTTCTCAGGCCCTTTTACTCCAGCATTCATCATATCCAGCACTGAGGAGTTGATGCAAGTAGACGGCAGTAGGTTATTTTCTGTCTCTGTGGTGTGGCATCCAGGGAGCATGCTCACTGCGCTGTGACCACTGTTTGGGCTGACCGACTCCTGCACTGCCTTGTCAGATATGCCGGGAAAGTCGGGGGACTTGGTCATGTGTTGCCAGCGACTGTTGCAGTAGTGCTTCTTGTGGACCAGGTAGTTGTCCAGGTTGTTGAAGGTGATGTTGCACTCAAAGCAGGTGGCCCCTTTCGGCATGAGCGGGCTGTAGATGACTGGCGGGTAACTGTTGCCACCGTGGCGGAGACGCCGATGGACGAGCTCGGACATTTTCGCCAGGATCTCGGACGCCTGCGGGACCACGGAGATGTCCTGCGAGAAGGCGAACTGGGAAAGAAATGGTCCCATTGGGAAGCTGGGCCCCATGCTGTGCTGGACGGGTGAGGAGGCCAGGCGGGGGCTGGAGGGCTCTGACTTGATACGAGTGTAGGAGAAGCTGGCCTTGCTCACCGGGTGGCCGTCCGGCTTCTGCATGGCCAGCGCCGGCTTCTTCTCCGGTCTCTCCATCTCGACGTCCGTGCTGCTGTCTTTCCCCGGCGCCCCCTTGGGGCTCGGCAGGACCACGTCCTTCCTACCGGCCAGCTCGGCCCGGGCCTGCTGCAGGGCGTCGTCTCCGGTGCGGGGGGAGTGGTCGGTCTCGTTGTCCCTGCGGAGCTTCCCCGAGTGGCCGTGCAGGTCCTGATGCTGCAGCAGTTCCCTGTGGCTCTGGAAGCCGACATGGCAGTGGTTGCATCGGAAGGCCGCCTGTGACAGGTGCGAGATGATGTGGTGCTGGAATGTGAGCGGCGAGTCTGCCGTGTAGCTGCAGATCGTGCATTTCAGGCTGGTGCCAGGGGGCAGAGTCTCTTCCATTTTGACACCTGCAAGCGAGATAAAGACACCACAGGTTTTTTTAGATCGGCATTCTGCCTAGCAGATCTCCCACTCTCTCACCACATATTAAGCACAGCAGCCATCAGGTCCTGCATTATAACACACCTGGCCCCCAAACCCCCCAACAACAAACCCCCTGACACTCGACTAGAAATACATGATAAACTGCCAACAGCACCGGCTGACAGGGAAGTAAGTATGTTTCGGGTAAATGTGAGATTTAATCTGTGATTTACTAATCCAAATATGATCCTGTCAGACACATGCATAAGATGCACCTGTCTGTAGCTATCTATCAGTAAAAATGCTGAGAATCAGTTGTCAACAAATTCATGAAAACTTATTTAAATGACTTCCCATGCGTCACCAGAAAGAATCAGGAGATAAACACTTCAGTGAGCCTCATACTGAGCAGGTGCATATGCTCGCTGCTTAGCAACCGAACCATTTGACCTTGATCATGACATTCTCTATGAGCAGAAAATAAAAGATGGCAATTAAGTCTTGCACTAAATCCTTCTCTGAATACAGCTCTTTTATTCATTTTCTAGCATGGAATGATTGCTATGTGATGTAACACAGCAAATGTAATGTAGGTGTAATGAAAGTGCTTAGATGGCACTACATCCAGACAGTGTCAGACAGCCTTCACACTTACCACTGTGTGTGCTTAGGTGCATCTCCAGGGCCCGGGGGCTCGAGAAGCTCTTGTTGCATTGTGGGAAGGGGCAGATGCTGGGCGGCTGCTGGTGGTGGTTGGTCTCTGTGTCCTCGGCCACACTCTCTAGCTCCCTCTGGCGGCCGCTGCAGTAGTACATCAGGTGAGCCTGCAGGTTCCTTTCGCTGCGGAACCAGATCCCACACGCCTTACAGGGGAAGATGTCCTCTGTAGATGGGGAAGGAGAGACACGCATACCTGGTAAGGTAAAAGCCTACACCCCAGCATTGTTCTTTCCTCCCCTCACTAACACATTTTAGCAAGGAATAAAGACATTACCTACACTGTTTTGAGAACACCTCTACTCTATATTCTCCAAGTGAAACTATACCACAGATGCTGTTCTGACGTCAGCGGTTCACAGTAATGCACACATTTTTTTAAGAGTTGTGGCTGAATAGTGGTCAACTCAGGCAGGTTGACAAAAACTGACATGGTTGTCTGCTCTACATACCCCAAGGCCAAACAGTGTGTTATGACCACATGCCTACAGTTAGCCCTCCGTACTTCCTTGTCTAAATTTGCAGATGAACCACACTGAGTCCACTATAATATATCTGCAAACGAATTTATTCATCGTTTTAGGTTAGCTGTTGATGTATGTTTCCCGTTTTATGGTTCAGCCTGAAGCATCACCTTTATATTCTTGACACCTTACTTGGAGAGGTTAATCAGTTTGATTGCACCTTCCCAGTTTACCCACTGACTACACATCGTAACTACACCATATTATTTGTGAGTATGAGTTTATAACCTTCATGGTCTTATCTCCGCAAACAGAAGCCAACTCACAGACTGAAGTGAACTGCATGGCCATAAAATACAGGTAAATCATGCTAATATTGCCAAGTTAATTACTCTGACCTATATCTGAGACATTATCAGCCGTAACATGTAAGTGTAGCCAACAACATTACCCAGGGTTAAATTAATACACTGACAATATACCAGTAAGTACAAATAGTCTCTGGTGGTGATTAAGACCGTGTGTGTGTGATTTCTGTGAAGTGAAGCGTGTCTGTCTGAGTTCATGTGTGTTTTGGTGAATATTCTCTACTTCTGTAACATCCGTCTGTGTGGATGTGGATATGGGGAATATACTCTACTTACAGTGGGGCAAAAAAGTATTTAGTCAGCCACCAATTGTGCAGGTTCTCCCACTTAAGAATATGACAGAGACCTGTCATTTTCATCATAGGTATACCTATACATATAGGTATAGGTATACATATTTGTAAGTGGAAGAGCACAATTGGTGGCTGACGAAATATTTTTTGCCCCACTGTATATACTGTAATGTCAGTTTATAGGCATGTATTCCCTAACATGGTGATGATGCACTGCTCTACTCAGTGCTATCTATACTCACTGTTGACGATGGCCGTGGGCAGGATGGAGGCCATGGCGGCCTGCTGGGGCAGCAGCTGGATGCTGTCGAGGAGCCGTGCCGGGTACATGCCCTCGCTCATGGACATGTGGCCCACCGCCTGCAGCCGCGAGTCGAAGTCCACCACGAACGCCACCAGCTCCTCGCCCTCCATCAGGTTCTTTGTGGTGGTGCACCACAGCTGGCCCCCTGCAACACAAGCAAAACACAAACACATACTGTAAACACACATTTAAGGGGGTGCGTCAAAGCCGAAGTAGAGCATTCTGCGGTAGGTTTGCTTCTGTGAGTCAAGTGTCCAAGAGTGAGGTTATTTCATTGAAAGGTTTAAAGTTTGCTTAAGTATGGCATCTAAACCAGAACCAGAAGTATAAACATATTCATTTGTGTATACTTTAAGCATCACATGAATTACTACATCAATTAAATTATTCATGCAAAACAGACCCAGTTAAAATCCAAGGTAAATAAAAGTAGGTGTCTTCGTATCTGTGACAATCCTATCATGCCAGTGCAGATTTATCTATTTCCTATTCTAGATGAACTGAGGAAGCCAGTGGGCTATGTTACTCATTTCTTATTGCCCCCCCCCACCCCCCTCCATGAGGGCAAAAGGATTTCCTCGTGACGTGCTTGGTGTTTATCCAGAACCACTGCCTGAGCAAACTAAGGCATCTGGTTTGTTTATAATTTACAGTGACAGTGATGCGGTGTGGGATGAAGCTGATATGTGGGGAAGTAAGCATGCCCTCAGGGTGCAATAGAATTCCACCACTCAGCACTTCTTTCTCTGTGCTATGCCATTTTTTATGTGTAATTTTAACGCACTTGACTTCAAGTTCTTGTGTACATGTGCTTAAATACTGTATAACAACTGTTGTGCTTGGTTTATTTTTATGACAGTTATTGGTACATTTTAATTGAATGTTTCTTGTTTTTTCTTCCTGGTATTCCAGTTTGACCAAGCCACACCTGATGTACGGACATGGCTACATTAAACTGTTGAGGTTTGGATTAAACATTCTTCAGTGAAGTCTTCAGGACATATTTATTAAGTCAGTCAGGCAGAGGGAGGGGGTGGGAGAGGCAGAGAGAAGGGGATGGGGAGGGTGGGGGGAAGGTTTAAGCTCAGATAATATTTATCTCTGCACATGACAGGCTTTTCAGCGGCACTTCATTTTCCATTGAAGAGATTAAAGTTTTTAATATGACTATTTACAAAAATCTGGCTGCCAAGATAACAACAAACCATGATATGCCAGCGCTAAATGGCAGAATTAGGACATTGTTTCGGAGGGAAAAGCTGGACAATTAATTAAACCACACTGTTAGCTCTCAAAGATGAGCAAACACTCCCGACAGCGCGTCAGAGCAGAAGAGGACCTGCGGTTTGACTCCAGCCGCTTTGGGCAGCTCAAGGGGTACCTCAGCTGCTGGCGAGAGAAACCCTTTTTAGCAGTCCCAGAAACCAACCGCAAGTGTTTACATTAGAGGTCAAAGGTTAATACGCCACATTCCCTCAGATGTTGCAGAATACATGGGGTGCTAATTATACCTCTGCTACGGTCTACTGAGATTATTATAGCGGGTGTATCTAACAAAAACAGCCAATTATCAGTACATAAAAAAACACAGTCGGAGCAATGCGGTCTAGGACAGTCTTGGGCCTGCTGGTTTGAAAGAGCCTAGGGCAGCCATGTTAACCGCCAGCCGTCAGTCCTTAATGCTGGTTAGAGAGTCCCTACTGTATTCCAGCCCCATATCTCACTGCCACCCTGCTGTGACACAATCTATGTTTGCTCATCTCATAAGACCACACAAGATTCTTCCTCGACTCTTTCTCTTCCCATGCGTGTGTGTGTGTGCGTGTGTGTGTGAGAGAGAATCTCAGAGAGCAAGAGAGCGAGAGAGCAAGTGTGTGTGCACTGCAGTTAGTGCAGTCTACTTTAAGTACATGTCAGAGGAGAGGAGTGTTATTAATAAAGGTCATCTCTCTATAGTGACCTTACTTTGCAGTGGCAGTGGTGTGTGTGTGTGTGTGTGTGTGTGTGTGTGTGTGTGTGTGAGAGAGAGAGAGAAAGAAAGAGCGAGAGAAGTAGAGACAGAAAAAGAGAGAAGAGAGGAGAGGAGAGGAGAGAGTGAGCGAGCAATGCCTTAAAGAGAAGTTTATCAGCCTGATCTACAATAACAAGACACTCTCCTCAGGCCTGTCCTCCTCATCTGCTGGATCCTGTCACCACACACACACACACACACACACACACACACACACACACACACACACACACACACACACACACAGGCTGCCAGAAGAGGCTCTTTGAATCCTTATCTCCTAATTAAAATAACAAAACTCGATGTGCTGCCAGCCTCAGTGAGCATACAAGTAGATCTGAGCCATCGCTGTGTGCAGAGGGCCAGCAGGTCTGTCCTGTGTCCGCTTAAAGTGCTAGAACTTTCTACAGAACACTTGAGTCTATTCCACTCCGCTCACCTCAGCCTCTCCCCCTGCCTTTCTCTCGCTCTCCCTCTCACACACACACAGTATACACACACACACACAGTATAGCCTATTACTAGTAAGGAAGTGAAAGATTAGCTTAGCGTTGCTTTGCTAGTTCATGCTAATGTGCTCTGCTGTATTGATGGTTATTATTGATAATGGTGTCATGCAAATGGTACCAGTTTACAAAAGGTTACAAGAAAAAACTACAATATCAGCACACACAGAACATGCATGTAGTGTCTGTCTGTCTAGGCAAAACATCACAGTTCAAGCCACAAGTTGTTGTATTTCTCCTCCTGTAGGTTTTTGATATGTCTGGCTATCTGGGTCATAACTCAAAGCTGAAGTATCCACGGCCGGAAGCGGCATGTTGGAATGTCCTGATGGAGTGTTTGAAAATGATCTGACCCCAACTATGCAGCTGGTGGTGCAGGACTTCAGGAAGTTACCCTTGACACACACAACCCTTCCTGGAATGAAAATTATATGCTAGTGTGTGTGTTTGTTAGTGTGTGTGTGTGTGTGTGTGTGCGTGTGTGCGTGTGTGCAACGGTAAGGGTCAGATGGTAAAGCTGCAGAGGACTAAAAGATGCCACTCCTTTCATTTTTATCTTTTCATTTCTATGCTTCTTTTCTATGCTTCCTTTTTCCCCTTCTTCCACTAAGGTGCTCTGGTTTGTTTGTCTATCTTTTCTGTTCTGTTCAGCCCTCTCTTTCTCTCTCTTCTCCCTCTCCTTGTCCTCGCACCCCAAAAACCAACTCTCTTCTCTGCTCCTCCACTCCTCCTTCTGATCTCTCTCTCCTCCTCCTCCTCCTTTTCTCCTATACTGCTCTCTGCTCCTCTCCTCCTCCTGTGCCCTTTTCCCCATTTCCTTCCCTCCTCTCCTCCACTTATCTCTTTTGCTCTACTCCTCCTTTGCTCCTCCTCTACTCTCTCTCTTCCTCCCCTCTCCCTCTCTCTCCTCTCCTCTCTCTCCTTTCCTTCTCTCCTCCACTCGGCTGTCGACAGAGAGAGGGTTCGCCTTTGTGCGGTGGCCAGCGGCATCCAAAAAAGCGGCGGCCATTGTTTGCCTCCTCCTGCAGAGCACCTGATAAAAGAATAAAGAACTATGACATATTCCCCAAAACAAAGGAGGAATTAAGGCCCCACAATAGGCCAGCTGCTTCATTAAAACAATCAGAGGGAGCGAGGGGAGAGAGAAAACACACACACACACACACACACACACACACACACACACACACACTTACACACATACATACGCACACACACACACACCATGTAGTCCAGATAATTAAAAAAGAGTGAGAAAATGTAGGAAAAAACAAATCTTCTGTACCGTCGTACCAGTCTACTACAGTGGTTCTGCATTCTCTCCTAGAAGTGTGTCTACCGCACCACACGCACACACACACACACACACACACACACACACACACAAACACCCCTGTCTGTCATTAGGTGACTCTTTCAACC
This sequence comes from Setipinna tenuifilis, assembly GCA_030347295.1. NCBI lineage: Eukaryota > Metazoa > Chordata > Actinopteri > Clupeiformes > Engraulidae > Setipinna > Setipinna tenuifilis. The sequence continues at coordinate 17,635,883 of CM059277.1, forward strand.
ACACCACCACCGAAGATGTACGTGTGTGTGGTTTTGCGTGTAAGAACTTCAGAGGCGGCATCATGTAATTACACATGGAAGTGTCCCTGCCTATTGCCCTCACACTCCACCCCACCCCATTCTCCATCTTCATCAGAGTAGATGTGTGTGGGGGTGAATAGGGTGGTGAATGCAAAGGACCATGCATGCTTCCCCTCCGCCCCTCTCTCAAACATCAACCAATCCAAAGTGGGCCATCACACTGCGCTTTTCTCTTACGCCGCAATTGGTCTTTGAGGTCTGTGTAAAGGAACGTCTTTATGTGTGTGTGTGTGTGTGTGTGTGTGTGTGCGTGCGTGTGTGTGTTGTCTGTGTGTATGTAAATATGCACAAGAGTGGTGGAAGGTGATACTTAAGGAAGACTGAATTATGCCTGCTTCCAACTCTCCCATTCCATCCCATCTTTGTTAAAACAACAAAAACATTTTTTTCCTCCCCTGTCTCTGTCCTTCGCTCCCTCTAGTCATCTCCTCCCACCCTGTCTTTCTCTTTCTTTCTCTCTCTCTCTATCCCTCCCTCTGTCTCTCTCTCTCTATCCCTCCCTCTGTCTCAGTCTCTCTCTATCCCTCCCTCTGTCTCTCTCTCTATCCCTTCCTTAGTCTCTCTCTATCCCTCCCTCTGTCTCTCTCTCTATCCCTCCCTCTGTCTCAGTCTCTCTCTATCCCTCCCTCTGTCTCTCTCTCTATCCCTCCCTCTCTCTCTCTCTGTCCCTCCCTCTCTCTCTCCCTGTCAGAGAGATGACTACAAAGCCATAGAGCTAACAGAAGGGGCTGGATAATTAAACTGGCCTGAAGACAGGTATTCAAATGTTTGTGTGTGTAAACAGTGTGAGTCTTTAATAGTTTTGCTGTAAAATGCGCAGTTAAGCACATCAGCTTTCGCCGCTCCCATCTGGCCAGACAAATGAGCACTGCAGAGGCAGAAGCTCTGTGTGTGTGTGTGTGTGTGTGCGTACATGCATGCCTGTGTAGGTGTGTGTGAATGCGTGTGTGTGTATGTGTTTTTGTGTGTGTGCACGTGCATGCATGCGTGCATGCATAGGTGTGTAAGAATGTGTGTATGTGTACATGTTCAAGTGTGTGTGCATGTACAAGTGTGTGCACTTAAGAATGAGTTTTCATGAGTGTAGGTAAGTGCACAATAGAGAAAGAGTAAGACAGACAGATAGGCTTGCACACAATGAACTTCGTGTGTGTGTGTGTGTGTGTGTGTGTGCATACATATGCATGTGTGTTTCTGTAACACAACAGAACCCCCCTACAATTATAACTCCCCCATCCCGTGACACACCCCGACCACCGAAAGGCAACTGAATGCACCTTTGGCTGTGGGTTTGTTTTTGTATTTATGAAACTCCTGGACGCATAAATCAGAGAAGAGCACAATGACCAAGGACGCTGATAGAATTAGCGAGTCAAACAAGTGTGAGATTTGTGCTAGAGGCAAGACACTTGGCGTGGTAAATATTTTGTTCAGAACATTAGCTTGAGGAAGGGAATTTTTTCATTTTTTGTGATGGCAAGACATTTATCATCAAAAGCCTTCGACGACACGCTACAGAAGCACGTGTTTGTCCAAAGAAAGACAACAAACAAACAAACAAGATGAAACATTTACTCGAAGAACAGTGGGCTTATTCGACGCCATGCCTGTTTTCTTTACATCAGTCCGTCCCTCCATCATTTCTGTTCTATTCTTCCGTTTTGTCTTATTTCCCCATTTCCCCCTTTTCTCTCTCTCCTGCACTCTCTTTCTCTCTCTCACTGTCTGTCTGGCAATCATGTCCACTCACTTTCCAGTTCTTTCTTTCTGTCTGTTTGTCTGTCTCTCTCTGAGTCCTTCTGTCAGACATACCCTCTCTTCCTCTCTTTCTGCCTTGTTCTCTCTCCCTCTCTTGCTCTTGTTCTCTCTCTGCCTCTCTCCACAGTTCGCCTGAAGGGATGTCTTGCTGGTGGCAGGCATGACTTGTGATTGAGTCCCCCCTCCTCTTTCTTTCTCTCTCTCACTCTCTCTCTCAGGCTGCATGTCTGTTGGTCTGTTGCAGTGTATGTGTATGTGTGTGTGTGTGTGTGTGTGAAGGGGTTGCGGGGGCCTGTGAAATGTCTGTGTTAATTGTGAGGCGGATGCTGGCCAGCCTCGGGCCCTGGGCTTTGAGTAATTAAAGACCTTGGCTCTTGTCTCCTCATCTCCATCAGCCCGGGCTGGGGAAGGAGAGAAGCTTACTGGCAGCCCAGGTTGAATATCAACGAGCTGATTGGGACTGGGTTTTTTGGTCACTTGCTTTGTTTTTCGGCTTCATTTTCTGTGTGTGTGTGTGTGTGTGTGTGTGTGTGTGTGTGTGTGTGTGTGTGTGTGTGTGTGTGTGTGTGGTTTTTAGATGGTTTGAATGGTGCCAAATGACTTTTAAATGACCTGGGCAGGCAGGGTGCTGTGAGGAGGACTACCTGACAGAGGTCAGTATAGTCATCATATTACTGGAAAAAGCATAGACCTCTGTAGGTCACACATATTTTGGATTCCAATGGTTCTCTATTTAAATAACTCTAGACTCAAAAGCCAAAAGTAATTTCTGTATTTCCATACACTCTGAAGGTGACATATTTGTTCATAGTTTTCGCATCTGTCCAACATGCCTCTTGAAAGGCAATGAAGATCGACTTGACTTCTAAAATCATATTAGTTCAGCAGGTACACTTCATGACAAGAGTGAAGTGGATTAAATATGGCTTTTTTATTACAAACAAATATAGTGTATAAAGCATGCTTTTTAAAAGTGTGTGTGTGTGTGTGTGTGTGTGTGTGTGTGTGTGTGTGTGTGTGTGTGTGTGTGTGTGTATGTGTGTGTGAGAGAGTGCGTGCATGTGCATGTCAGGCAAACAGACAGACAGACAGACAGATAGAGAGCTGTGGAACCACCTTTTCACTGTTCCAGTCAAACATTAAGACAGACCGCCTGCCCCTTCCCTCCTTCCATTCTGTTGACATGTTGCTGTTATACCCCCAATGGCCATAAGGGGGCACACTCCTCATGCTGTAGAAACCCTACTAAGTGAAGCTGAAGTTGAGGGCAGAGGCTTGCTACACAGGGGACAAAACCTGTGAAATGTCATGCAGACAGAAATGCTTCTGTTTATTTGTTCACTACAACTATTGATCTTAATTACTACTTGTTTAAAAAAAAAAGCAAAAAAAAAATGTTGGACCGTAGATATTGAATATACAGTATTAAGAACCACTGTCAAATTCAGTGTTACACTTTCATCGAGCAAGATTATTGCTAAATCCAAAATGTTCACTCGATCACTTTATAGTGCAGTATTCAGTACGTAAACCAATATAACTGTACAACTTCATAGTGCAGAATATAGTGAACAGATCAACATTTCAGATCTTACACTACATAAGAGTCATACCAAATGCCTGATTATGGTTGCAGATTTCAATAAACAGGCAGACTCTTTATGAAGTATACAGGCATAGGTACTGAAACAGATGAAGAGAGACAGAGAGAGAGAGAGAGAGAGGGAGGGATGGAGGGGGGTGAAAGAGAGAGAGAGAGAGAACTGGAGGAGTTTACAGTTTAACCAGTCAGACTTCACCCTAAAGGCGTTTCATTCGACTGCAGTCTCCTCTAAGGAGCATCAGAAGGAGCTCCTTTTAAAAAGGAAAAAATGCCATGAAGGTCAACTCACACACACAGACACACACAGACAGACAGACACACACACACACACACACACACACACACAACAAATGGAAAGAAACATTTGTTTCAAAATCTCAACTCCCTCCCTAACATGGCCTTGTACTGTAAATACTGTAACTGAAAAAAAGCCTTGAATACCACTTTTGCATTTGTGTGCAAAAAATGCTGTCTAAAAAAAGAAAGAAAAAAATGCTGCTTTAAATTTTCTCAGTTCTGGCCTCTATCTGATAAAGCAAATGATTTATAATATTTTTAAAATGAGATGCTTCCTTCATAATTAATGCTGTTTCTTTGACAAATCCCTTGAGATGCGGGAAGCTCTTTTCACAGTGCGCTGGAAAACGATACTGGCAAATGCCTACTCTCTCCGCTTTAAATATGACAAAGACAAAAAAAAAACGCAGAGCAGAGAATTAATATGGTAAGATTTTTTACAGATCTATTAATGGCTGCAAATGATGAGGAGAAGCCACAAATCCTTTAAATGTATAATGTAACGTATCTATTTTGGATGTATAGAGTCTCCTAAAAATAAATGAATTCTGGAGCAGTATTAATACAAAATGTGCTTGACTCATACGGTGAAAGATAAATTATATGTTTTAAAAATATCCTCGCTAATTCTGTCATCTGTTTTCATTAACCAGCTTAGCATATTTTGCTAACACTGTATCTGTATGCTGGGTCAGCTCGGTTCTTTTTGGGGGTATTTTCTGCATTGCAATTTTTTTTAAATGCACACAAACACAGCACAATCAGTGAGTGTTTCATCCAGTACTCTGTATCACACCTTGAAAATAGGGCACAGTTGAGCTATTCACAGAAAAAAAAACCTTCACTCCTGAAACCTCAGACATCCAACATTCGTCTGTCACGATGTCTTTAATACCTTGAGCTTCATGCCTAATTCTATGTTAATTCTCCTGCTCTCTCTCTCTCTCTCTCTCACACACACAAACACACACTCCCTTTCTCTTTCTCTCTGACACACTCTCTCTCTCTTTCTTTCTCTCTCCCTCTCCCTCTCCCTCTCTGTCTGTGTGTGTATGTGTACGTGTGTGTGTGTGTGTGTGATATAGGCTGTTTGTGGCCAGGCAATGTGTGTTTACAAAGGACCATGCTGAGAGCCACACACACACTCACATTTCAGTTCGTTCTCCCAGTTTCTCTCTCTCTCTCACACACACACGCACATACACACACACACACACACACACACACACACACACACACACACACTCCGATGCAAGCCATGCCAGCGACATGCCAGCGAGCCCATCATGTCATGGAGCTGTTGTGTTGAGCACCACCACAGACCCCCAGCTGGGGCCGGTGGCCCACAGTCACCCCCCCCCCAAACCCCCCCCACAAACCCCTCCCATCCTTACCCAGCATGCCCCACGCCGGGGAGCAGGTGAGAGGCACAATTCCAGAAGGAGGGGCACTCTATCTCTCTCTCTCTGTCTCTGTCTCTGTTTCTCTCTCTCTCTGTTTCTCTCTCTCTCTTTTTCTCTCTCTGTTTCTCTCTTTTTTCTCTGTCTCTGTCTGTCTCTCTCTCTCTCTCTCCCTGATAGACACATAAGGCAGACTGCACACTTTTACATACCCATACACACAAATACAAGCAGAGACACATAGCAAACACACATTCTCGAAAAAATTAACACATTCTAGAAAAGTCTTACCTACATATATTAATGATATGACACCCTAACGGTGAAAATAAAAACAATGCCTGAACGTCCTATTTTGTACCCAAACTATTTCCGCTACATTTCACAAAGTTGATAAATGTTAAAACTGAACCCCTGTGGGAACAGCTATGATGTCAATAATCAAACTCTTGTGAAGTGCTAAATATTACGCTAAATACACATATGCACACATACACACACAAAAACACATGTGTAAAAGTACTAATCTCTCACTATTAAAAATATGTCTTACACACACACACACACACACACACACACACATACAAACATACTTTTACTCAAACTCACACACAAAAGTAGACTACTCTGTCTCTCTCTCTCTCTCTCTTACACACAAACACACACATGGAAGTACTTCTACTCTCACACACACACACACACAAGCACATATGCACGTGGCAAATGGGCTGCTGGGCCGAAGCCCCAGTGAGCGAGCGAGCGAGTGTGTGTGTGTGTGTGTCCAGGCTGAGCTGGGCGGCTCTGCGCTCCACTGGAGCCTCCTGGCGTTGGGGGGCTCTTCCCCCGTGGCAGTGGGGGGAGAGCAGGAGCCAGACAGATGCACCTGTCAAGCAGCCTGGCGTGGAACAGTTAGTCATGATATGAACAAATTAAACCGAGGCCACCTCACAGGCTGCTGTGCTGGTGGGGCTGGACAGAGCTGACAGTACTGTGTGCCCCCCACCCCCACACACACACTTCCTTCTTTTCTCTCTCCCTTTTTCTCCTATTCTCTCTCTTGCACTGTCTCTCACTTTCTCCCTGCTTGTCTTTCTCTCATTCTCTCTTAATGCCTCTGTCCGTATTTGTCTGTCTGATACACACAAATAATGATGAGCTTCCCATACAATCCAAACTATGTGAGGAGGAAGAGTTGACACCTAAATGACTGGCACTGGTACGTTTTTTAAGAGTCATGCCGTGCCGTGCTGTGCCGTGCCACCCTGTCACAGCCCTGTCCCTGTCCCCTGTCCCCTGTCCCCTGTCCCTGTCTCTGTTCCTGTCCCCAGTGAGTGCCATCCTCCATCCTCCTCCCGCTCTGCTGCAATTCCTCATGCCGCCTGCGGTGTGTGCTAATTACACTCCCCGCGGCCTCGCATAACGCATAACTAACGGGCTGCTCCATGCAGGGGGGCCTAATTGTGTGTGTGTGTGTGTGTGTGTAAGTGTGTGTGTGCTGTCGTATGGTGTGGTGTGGTGTGCTAGGCCATGTCATGAACCAACAGGATGGAGGGAGGGAGGGAAAGAGAGACACAAAATGAGGGAGAGAGAGAGAGAGAGATGGAGAGAGATGGAGAGAGAGATAGGGGAGAAAGAGAGATGGAAGGAAAGAGAGACAGAAAGAGAGAGAGAGAGAGAAAGAAAGAAAGAAAAAGAGGGCAGCCGCTGCCCTTGCTCATTGCCATTCTGTGGTCCTGGCAAGCCCCGGTGCTGCCCCAGGTATCGCCACACAGCCATCTGGAGCCGACATCTGTCTCTCTATTGATCACAAGGGTTTAGCACTTGATCAAACAGACTGCGACAGGAAATTGCTCTTTTCCCCATAGAAAAAAAAATGGCCAATGGCCTCGCGTCAGGAGTAATAGAGTGGAACTGAAATAGACGCACTGGCATGGCGGAAAGACAGGACAGGGGCAGTTCAGGACAGGACAGGACATGACGGTGGAAGGCAGACAGAGAGACAGACAGAGAGACAGACAGACAGACAGACGGACAGACAGACAGACAGACAGACAGACAGACAGGGGGTAAGAGAAAGACAGACAGACAGAGAGACAGACAGACAGGCCAACAGACAGGCGTGGTGTGCAGGGCAGAAGGAAGAGAGACAGACAGGTGCGTGGGCAAGCAGATGTGTGTGTGAAGGCAGACAGGTATGGAGGTAAACAGACAAGTAGGGCCACAGAGGTTAGCGGCAACAGACAGACAGACGAGGGGACAAATAAAGGAAAGGAGAGGAGAGAGACAGAGAGACAGAGAGAGAGAGAGAGAGAGAGAGAAAGAGAGAGAGAGAGAAAGAGAAAGAGAGAGAAAGAGAGAGAGAGAGAGGAGAAGGACACAGGCAGCAGCTGACTGAGTGGTCTGCCCTTAGTGGTGTTGGCAGAGGCCAGAGAGGAGTGGAGTAGAGGAGAGTAGAGGAGACGGCAGGAAGAGGGGGAGGGAACACATACAGGTCACACTGTCCAAGGCGGGTTTTAAAATAAAAGCCTCGGTTGCTCGGTAACATTCACACGTCATCATGCCACAACAACGCCTACACCAACACCAAGTCCTCTTGTTAAAAACAAAAAAAACAAAAACATAACAATGTGCTTTCTCTCCTCAGGTAGTGAAATAACAATGATTGTACAAGTTTATTTTTAAAAATAATTAAAAATGAATACATTAAGATTCCTTAGATCTTGTAGAGAAATCTCACGTTGTAGCCATCTCAGGTATATTTTAGGCGCTGACGTTTCGGTTTTGGAAAAAAATGGTACAGCATACTGGATCCACATCGAGCTTACTGCCAAAAAATGCTCACCAGATGGTGAGCAACTGCCACATTAAAAAAACTGTTTATGGAACAGCACAAGACAGTACACAAAATGACTAGTGCAAAAAGTTAAAGTTAAAATTAAAACAGGTTGAGCCAGCTGTTTTAAATTATGTTTTAAAAAATATATATATATATATATATTTTTTTTATATGTGTGTATGTGTGTGTGTGTGTGTGTGTGTGTGTGTGTGTGTGTGTGTGTGTACATTAATTCAAATGTCTGTTTAGCACATGATTGACATACTATTTAATTATCGCATCTCAGGGTTTGGAGTGGATAAATATAGTTCATATAAAGTATACTACATTTCACAGAATATCTTTCCTTACGAAAGAAAAAAAAAGGAATCAGTTTGAAAATTGTCTAAAATTTGTCATTGTGCTCTGAGCAACAGGTAGGGTGGGAAGTAAAGTGACAGTAATTGGCTTCCTGTCTGTTCCCACACTGAACGAGCGAGCTGTGCCACTCAGCTTAAATTGGCCACCGCCGCATGTGTGTGTGTGTGTGTGTGGCTGGGATTAGGCACACATACCCCCACATTATAAACACTGCTGCACTCCCCTCTTTTTTTCAGAAGCTGTGTGTATGTGTGTGTGCCTGTGTCTGTGTGTTGTGTAAGTGTCTGTGTGTGTGTGTGTGTGTGTGTGTGTGTGTTGTGTACGTGTGTGTGTGTGTGTGTATGTATGTGTCTGTGTGTCTTTGTGTGTGTGTGTGTGTGTGTGTGTGTGTGTGTGTGTGTGTCTGTGGGTCTTTGTCTGTGTGTTGTATAAGTGTGTGTGTGTGTCTGTGTGTGTGTGTATATGTGTGTGTGTGTGAGAGTGCAGCTTCAATTCTCTCACAACTCTGTCATAGCAGGCTTGCTTTCAACAAACACTCGCCTCAAAAACAGCGCTTCGGCGCGGCACAGTTTCCAACCACAGCGGGTTGACTACATTCAAACTGCTAAATTAGTGCCGAGAAAAAGAGAGCTTTTTGTTTTTCTTTTTCCTCTCGCAGTGCTTTGTCGGGGGAAAGCTGGGATTGTTCCTGGGAGAATGGGGTTTGTGTGGGATACAGAGACTCTGTTAATACCTTTCTGAGCACCTCAACCAACCCAGCCAGCCAGCCAGCCAGCCCCTGCACAACTCCTGCCTGTCCTCAATGTTGAACCCCCCTACCTCTCTTTCTCTCTTTCTTTCTCTCTCTCCTCTCCATCTCTTCTCTCATTGAAGCAAAGCCTCAGATTCATCTGGTGACCATCCGCCCCTCTCATTCTGTTATTTTTTTTTTTTTAGTTTCTTTTTTTTTCTTCCAAGCCATACCATACCACTGTGGCATGGCAGGGTGTTCTGCCATTTTTGGCACATCATTTAAAATAAATAAATAATAATAAAAAAATAAACATGGGATGAAAATTTGAGCTATAGCCCAAGGAGGAAGAAGTCGAAAGTATGAGCAGTGGAAGGGAGAGGAAAAAAAATATGACCAGGGGATGCGATAAAAAAAAAAAAAAAAAAATTATCAGTGAGTGTGTTTTCCTGTTTGGTTTTAATCTACATTTAATTAAATTCTTATCAGCTGTGTGCTTATGGCGGCATGTGAATGGCGAGACTGGCTTCATTATGAATGGTAAAATTGAACTCAGTACATTGTGTGTGGGCCAATAAAGAAACAAGGCTCTTACCACAGCGCCGCATGCACACAGGCTCAACGACAACAGGAAGGAAAAAAATAAAAAAATAAATAAAGACGAGGCACATGGAGGGGTGGTGGTGGGGGTGGGGGGTGAACTCAACTGGGGTGGGGAGGAATAAGTCAATTAAGATGGGTCTTTAAATTACCACTGTATCAAAACAAGGCAAGGGGTAGGGGGGTTGGGGGGTTGAGGGGTGGGGGGGTTAGTGCTTTCATAATAGAATTCTGACAGGGAGGATGAGCCTAGTCGTCTGTAGTTAATATACATTGCAGCCGGATGCAACCAATTGCATTATGGGGGCTCCTCGTGGAATACACACAGTCCACGCCTAGATTTACTGGTTTTTCGAGCGATGATAGAGCGCGGTGGCAGTGGTGGCGATAGAAAAGGGGAGCGGGGGGGGGGGGGGGGGGGTGGGGGGGGGGTGGCGAGTGGGAGGAGACGAGAGTCGGGTAATTACAATTAAGAGGTCAAAATTCCAACACGGCTGCCTCGTCCTGAGGACGGACGAGTCGTCGCCCGCGTGCAGAGATCACAGACACACGGGTGGTGGGGTGGGGGGTTGGGGGGGTTAGGGGGGACAACAATAGGGGCCCCCCTTGCTGATCAAACAAAACGTCTTAATTGCACTCAAAGACGCACAACTGAATTGAAAATTGTCACGACGCAGCGGAATGGCCCCGTATATGGAAGTGATACTGCGTGCGATGAATGAAATGCTTGCTTCAGTAAACTGCCAGTGTGCTAGCAAGCCCTTTCACAAAATGGGGGAGAACACAGTAAAGGGAGGCGTGTGTGTGTGTGTGTGTGTGTGTGTGTGTGTGTGTGTGTGTCTGTCTGTGTGTGTGGGGGGGGTGTTTGCCCAGCAGAGGGGAATGGTAATGCCATTCACTAAAGACACAGCTTAGGGCCAGAGCAAGCCTTTATGAGCTAAGAACAACAGCAGCAGCAGCATCCCAGTAAAATCTGCAGGGAGTGAAGCACATTAAACACACATATGCACACACACACACTCACACTCACTCACACGCACACACATACACAGAGTGAATGAGCAAGAAATAAAAGAAGGAGAGAGAGAGATCGAGTGGGGAAAAAAGTGAAAAAAAGGAGAAGGGAAAGAAAAAAGGGAGAGAGAGAAAGAGACAAAGAGAACATAAAAGAGAGAGAGGGAGACCTAAAGCTCAGATACTCCAAACTTGGGGCCTCCGAAATCCTTAAATCTCCCCTTGTTTGCCTACTCCCAGCTCCCCACACACTGCCTCTCCTCTCCTTCCCTTTCCTCTCTTCTCCTCCTTTCCCCTTCTCTCCTGTCCTCTCCTCTCCCCTCCTCTCCTCTCCCCTTTCCTCTCCTCTCCTCTCCTCTCCTCTCTTCTCCTCTCCTCTCCTCTCCTCTCTTCTTCTCTTCTCTCCTCTCCTCTCCTCCTCAGGCCCCTCATCCCACATACTGACACACAGCACACACATGATTAGGAACGTGCCTTTGCATACTGTGTGTGTGTGTGAGAGAGAGAGAGAGAGAGAGAGAGAGAGAGAGAGAGAGAGAGTTTGTGTGTCTGTGTATTTGCATGTGTGTGCACAAGTGTGTGTCTGTGTGTGTGAGAGAGAAAGAAAGAAAGAGCGAGAAAAAGAGTCTGTGTGTGTGTGTGTGTGAGAGAGAGAGCATTTGTGTGCCTGTGTATTTTGCATGTGTGTTTAAGTGTGTGTATGTGTGAGAGAGTGAGAGAGAGAGAGAGAGAGAAAGAGCGTCTGTGTATGTGTTAGAGAGAGAGTTTGAATAGAAATAGAATCTGTCTGTCTGTGTGTGTGGGTGAGAGAGAGTTTGTGTGTCTGTGTATTTGCATGTGTGTGTTTAAGTGTGTGTGTGTATGTCAGAGAGAGCCATAGAGCGAGAAATAGAGTGTCTGTGTGTGTGAGCGTGAGAGAGAGTTTGTGTGTCTGTGTATTTGCATGTGTGTGTTTAAGTGTGTGTGTGTGAGAGAGAGAGAGAGCGATAGAGCGAGAAAGAGCATCTGTGTGTGTGTTAGAGAGAGAGTTTGTCTGTCTGTGTATTTGCATGTGTGCGCGCAAGTGTGTGTGTGTGTGTGTGTGAGAGAGAAAGAGAGCGAGAGAAAGAAAGAGAGTCTGTGTGTGTGTATGTGTGTATGTGTGTGTGAGAGAGAGAGAGTTTGTGTGTCTGTGTATTTGCATGTGTGTTTAAGTGTGTGTGTGTGAGAGAGAGAGCAATAGAGCGAGAAAGAGAGTCTGTGTGTGTGTGTGTGTTTGAGAGAGAGACAGTTTGTGTGTCTGTGTATTTGCATGTGTGTGCGTAAGTGTGTGTGTATGTGTGTGTGAGAGAGAGAGCGAGCGAGAAAGAGAATCTCTGTGTGTGTGTGTGTGTGTGTGTGTGTGTGTGTGTGTGTGTGAGAGAGAGAGAGTTTGTGTGTCTGTGTATTTGCATGTGTGCGTGCAAGTGTGTGTGTGTGTGTGTCTGTGTATGTGTGTGAGAGAGAGAGAGGTGGGTGGAATCGGCAGATGAATGACTCCGGTGCGTCGGTAGAAAGGGGATCGCGGCAGATAATCGCTGCCGGCTTGCGGCGGTGGAGCGCTCCCATCTGCTCTTTAAAATAATGCTGGCGAGAGGGAGGGAGAGGGAGAGGGAGTGGAGTCTCTCCAAACGCAGCCACCGCCGCCACCCCCACCACCCACACCACCACGGCCCCCACCTCCACCACCGCTACCAGCCCCGCTACCACCACCATGTGCAGGTTATCTGTGCCATTTGCTGTTTGCTGTTTAAATCTTAACGGGACACCAGCCTGCCACAGTGGGCAAATACGTCTGGAGTGGAGTGAGGGGGGGGGGGTAGCCGAGTGGAAATGCTATTGTGCCGAAGTGCATGAGTTTGTGTGTGTGTGTGTGTGTGTGTGGTGTGGTGTGGTGTGTGTGTGCACGCCTTGCTCTCTCTTTCTGTGTGTGTGTGCGCCTCACTTTCTCTTTCTCCCTGTGTGTGTGTGTGTGTGTGCATGTGTGCATGTCGTGCTCTCTCTCTTTCTCCCTGTATATGTGTGTGTGTGTGTGTGTGTGTGTGCATCTGTGTATGTGTGTGTCAGGAGAATGGGATTAGTTGTCGTGGGGCCTAAGAAGATGAAATTCCGCTACTGCGATGGCTTTTGTTCTCGCCGAAAAAAAAGACACGATAAAACAACAGGACAAAAAAAAGGAGTGTGGTTGGGCTAAAAGTTTCAGACGTTCGCGTTTCACCTTGTGCCAATCTCAGTTCTACAAAGGCATCATGCATGTACTCTTGTCTGTGTCGACATGTATAATTCAGTAGCAGAAGAAGCACACGCTACACCAAATATAGCAACGACAAACCAGCGATTACACATAATCACACTTGAGTGTCACGACACAAATAGCAGTGCTAAAGTGCTAAGTGCTAAATAAGCAAGCATCTAAAAAACACAGCTTTGACACAGTGAACCCTTACTAGCACACAATGAATACTGGAACCTCTTCTCTAACTGTGGTGCTTTTGCGCTTTCGTTTATCTTTTAAAGACACACACACACACACACACACACACACACTCCCACACACACACACACACACACACACACGCACAACACACACACACACACACACTGACACACACACACATAACACACTGCTGCCACCACATATTTTAGCGTTTGATACGCTGTCTGGATGATTCATTTCTCTCACTCTGTCCCAATTGTCTTTGTAATTGACCGTTGCCATGGCACGCGGCGAGGCACGCGGCGTCACCTGGGCCTTATCGTGGTTCGGCGAGGCCGCCGGCCGCTCTTGAAGCCGTGCCCATACCGCTGCCACTCGCTGACTCCCGCCCAAGCGCTGAGGGGTCTCTGAACCCCTCACGGCAAAGTGGCGGGGGCCGGAAAATTACGGCTAACAACTAATTAACATCATAAAGGGCCGTCCCGACGGCAGCCGCGACATCCGCAACCTTCATTTGCACATGCTAAAACAAAAACATTACCTGTGTGCGCGCGTGTGTGTGTATGTTTTTTTTTTTCATTATTCGGACGCTAATGTATGCATTCTTCGGCTCTCTCGCTAGCATATTAATTGCTCACATTAGACCTGGCTGACAGTAGTAGTATTTGCATGACAAAAAAAAAGGGAAACAATAAAAATGACTGAATAAATAGCAAAACAGAAAAAAAATCGTTTTCATTTTGAAGGGCACTTAGAGTTACATGCACTTGAAAAGGTAAACTAAACCTTGTGCTATATAAGGGTTTAACACACATGACATTTTCTAACATTCTACTGTAAATTCAAGGTATTTTTGCACAGTACAATGTAAGTGTGTGTGTGTGTGTGTGTGTGTGTGTGTGTGTGTGTGTGTGTGTGTGTGTGTGTGTGTGTGTGTGTGTGTGTGTGTGTGTGTGTGTGTGTGTGTGTGTGTGTGATTGTGTGTGTGTGTGTTCTGTGTGTGTGTCTGCTATAGGTGACCTTGCTGGTTGGCTGTGCTAAGCAGGCTAACATGGATGCTCTTCGCTGAGACTGAGCCTCTCTTCTCTCGGCAGACAACCCTCGGACGTCACGCCGTGCCACTTTTCATCACATCATGCCTTAACCTTGGCCTGTAGAGGTCTCCATCACTGTCTCTGTTTGCAGCTACACTTTGGTTGCTTCCAAGATAACAATGAACTTGACTTTTTTCACTGTATCCTTGATGGTTGTCAACGACAACATCAATCAGGTGAAAGGAGTTATAAACAATACTTGCCACTGAAGGGCTAGTGATCTACTCTAGTGATCACTATAAAATAGCCTTCTCGGATCACCTCCTAATATCAAGCTAAAACACTCACACACACACATTTTGTCCTTCACTTTAGAAGTGAAGTGGACACACACACACACACACACACACACACACACACACACACACACACACACACACACACACACACACACACACCTCCACCTAAGATGCACCAGCATCTAAGGAACATTCTGACCTTCAAACTCTTTTGTTACACTCCTCAACTGTGCCATTACCATAATTAAGTGCCCTCCTCCTCCACCCTCTCCTCCTCCTCTCTCTCCTCCTCATTCTCCTCCTCCTCCTCTTCCTCATTCTCCCCCTTTTCCTCTCCTGTCTCCCCTCACAGACAAAAACCAAAACTGTTAAATATGAGAACAGTTGATTCTTGCTGTGTTCTTTTCCTCCCTCCCTCCCTCTCTCCCTCCCTTTCCCCCCTTCTCTCTCTCTCTCCTCTCTTCTCTCTTCTCTCTCTCTCTCTCTTAATGAGAAGCAACATCCCTCACTCTGCGGAGGGATGCATGCAGGCTCGGCAGGCGATAGAGACAGCGACTGCGGCTGTTTGTTAATAATGAATTTTGGAATGTTCGCGTTGTGGAATGTTATCAGGCCGCACACAATCCGACCAATAGTTTACCCTGATGGGGTAGCTGGGTTCCTCATTAGCCCAACATATTTAATCCAGAAGTTTCTTATCAAATGTCACACCTGCATCTCCAAATGGCATTTCCACATTCAGTCGCATGTATTTGGGAGATGACGCTCCAAGGTGCTTTGTGGAGATTAAGCAGAGGGGGGAGAGAAAGACAGAGGGAGAGAGGGAGAGAGAGGGAGGGAGGAGAGAGTGCAAGCTTATTTTATCATTTAGCGGGTCTGGAATGAATCCAAGGAGTTTTTGTCTTGTTGTTGTAATTAGAAAGCCTTTTAAGTGATAACGCCTGCATAGGAATATGAATATGGAGAGATCAGGCCTGTTCCTCTCTCTCTCTCTCTCTTTTTCTCTCCCTCTCTCTCACCCTCTCTCTCTCTCTCTCTCGCTCTCTCTCTCTTTCTCTCCTATCTCATTCACTCACTCTCACTCTCTATTTTCCCTTACTGTTTTTTTCTTTCCCTTTTTTAATTGTTGAATGCAGCATTTTTTTGGTTTATGGTGAAGCAAAGATTAGTATGGGCTTCAGAAGTTTAATGAAAGACTTGAAAGCAAGAAAACATTCCTGTGAGGGAACTTGAACTCTTTTTTTCCCTAATGTTTTTTCTTTTTTTCGTTTGCATTTTTTTTTTTTTATATTTTATTCCTTATATTTAAGGCCTCACAATGTGCCTGGCCAGTATCAAAGGACAGCTGTGACTGGCACGCTTTCTGTGGGCATTTGGCCTTTTTGAGCGCAGATGGGCCTCTGAACCCTAGGAAGCTGCATTAAGAGAAAAAATAAATAAAACACAGATTTAACGACTACTCACTTCTCCAGTCTAATGGAACATCTTCAGTAGACAGAAGCAAACAAAAAAATAAATAAAAAACACCCATCACTGGACACTAAATGATGAAAGGACATGATGCTCATCTAATCTGTGTTGGCATGCATTTATCAGCCCAACTTGAGGGAAAAAAAAACAACTGAAAAGCCAAAAGTGTCTAAATAAGGGGTTACTGTCACTGCTTATTTGTGTATCTGCATCCATCTATGAAACTGTCATTAGCAAAGGCAAATGGCTATGTCAGTTAAGTGCTGTACTTGCTATACATGTTCATATATGGTTATATAAATAATTTTGTTGGTATAAATATGTATATGGTTATATCAATATTTCAAACATATTATACATGGTGATATATTTTGTTAGTGCTTGGACAAAGAGAAGGCCATCTGGCAACCCCAAACCACCACCACCACCCCCAACACCATCATCTCATCCCTCTCCTAATCATCCAACCAACTGCCCTCCTCCCTCTTCCCTCTACACCTGAGGAACATCGATGGAGTGGACAGCAAAGAAGAAGAAGAAGAACAAGAAGAAGAAGAACAAGAAGAACAGCAAGAAAAACAAGAACAAAAACAAAAACAGGAAAGCAAGAGGACCAAGAAAGAGCCTGGTAAAAAGAGAGGCTGGAGGAAGTGCAAAGAAGCAATAAAAAAAGAAAGCTGAAATGGACAGAAGAGAAGAATGAAAAAGGTGAAGAAAAAACTAAGAGCAGATAGGAAGTGGAGGAGAAGAAGGCGAAGGAGGAGGAGGAGAGGAGAAGAAGGAGCCAGCTTCCCAGCGGCCAGTGCAGCAGTGCGCAGCCAGCAGAGAGGCGAGCCATCAGGCCGGGCGATAAGTGCAAAACTGAGCAGTATTGATCCGGTAATAGCGGCGGGCGCTTTGACTGCGACACCTTAACCCCGCAGACATAATGTCATAGCCTCTTATCCCCCGCTCTTAACACCACCTGACTATCTCGCCGCAGCTGTCAAACGCCGGTAATACGCTCTTCACTGCTCCCCCTCTAAATCACTGAAATCACTGCACTGTAAGACCTTATTTATTTCTACACCTTTGGAGAGAGAGGGAAAGGGGGAGAGAAAGGGAGGGGACAGAGAGAGAGAGAGACAGAAAAGGAAAAAATGACGAAAGAGCAAGAGATAGAGAAAAAGACGGAGCTAAATGTGATTTAAAGTTTGACTAATAAAAAAAGTTGGGCCTCTCCTTAATCCCCGAAGACCAAGCGCATCCATTAAGTCGCGCGGCAACTTCCTCAGTGTTTCTAAGCTCCCTAATTGTGCGAGAGGGGACGCGTCAGAAGCAGTTAGCTGTGGACTCTTTTTTTTTGTGTGTGTGTGTGTGTGTGTGTGTGTGTGTTGCGATTGTGCAGCCATCTCTCGTGGAGACACGTCGCGCGAGCGCTTGCCACATTCGTTCTCTCAACCCGCACACACAACACACACATGCACGCTAATTGAAAGCTTCGGCGTGCTAACGATGCTCCACTGCAGTCCAGCAGGTGCGAATAATGCTTAATGCCACCTAATTGCTCGCCGGTTAATGCGCATTGTGAAGGCAGCAGCAGCAGCGAGAGGAAAACTGCTCTTTTTTATTTATCTGTGGGGAGAGATCTGAGAGGTGTGGTGTGTGTGTGTGTGTGTGTGTGTGTGTGGGGCACGGGAGTGTTGAGCTGTGATAATTAACTGAGGTCTGATGATGATATGTCTTTAAAGGAGGGGAAAGGGAGGGGGAGAGAGAAAGAAAGAAAGAAAGAAAGAAAGAAAGAAAGAGAGAGAAGAGAAAGGATGGATGGATGGATGGATATCACTGTAGTCACATTGCTTTCTCTCTCTCTCACTTTCTCTGCCCCCTCCACGTACACACAAACACACAACACTCCAATTCCAACATAGAGACACACCACAAACACAATTACAAGCACACATCAGACACACATAACACACTCAACACAGCCACAGCCCAGCATCTATACCCCTTAATATCATGATCATCATCCTTGATTTTCTTTCTCCAAGAGCCCTCTATAGTAAGACAAACAAGAGAAAAAAAACACACACTACCCCACCCCACCCCACCCAACCCCACCCCACCCCTATCACAGAACACGCCGGCAATGCTGGGTTGGGACCCTTAGCGAGCCTTCCCTTCCCTTCCCTTCTTTCCCTTCTTCCTCCCTCCTTCCCTCCTTCCTCTTGGAGGATGATGCCAGGCACTGACATTATATGCAAATGTTGTTTATTATCTCGCAGGCAGGCAGGCAGGCAGGCGGCTTCGCTTTGGATCTGGGTCTGGATCTGGCCTCATCTCGGCTGGGGCCCGGTTGCCGCCCTGAGGCAGCTTCCAAAGCGGTTGCGGCTGCGGCTGTAGTGCGGCGCGCCACGCCTCGGTGCCGGTGCCGGCGAGCGAGCGAGCGAGGGCTCCTAATTAGCTCTCAGGGGCCGCAGTTAGTGTGGCACTTTGCGCCGCACCAGTTGGGGGGGAAGTTGAGGGAACGAACGGGAAAAAAAAAAAACAAAAAAAAAACTTGGAGGGCTCCATATGTTGCCCAGGAGGCTGACTGAAGACTGGGAGCACTTTGTGTGTGTGTGTGTGTGTGTGTGTGTAAGTGTGTGTGTATGTGTGCTTGTGTGTGTTTGTGTGTATGTCGGTGTGTATGTACAAGTGTGTGTGTGTATTTGTGTGCACTATGTGTGTGTAAGTATATGTGTGTGTGTACTGTCTGTGTGTGCTTGTGTGTGTGTGTGTGTGTGTTTGTGTGTGTGCAAGTATGAGTGTATGTGTATGTGTATGTGTATGTGTATGTGTATGTGTATGTGTATGTGTGTGAGTGTTTGTGAAGGTGTGAGAGTGTGTGTGTGTGTGTGAGTGCATAAGAGGGTGTTTGTGTGTGTGTGCATGCGAGTGTATACTGTAGCACGTCTCTCTCTCTCTCTCTCTCTCTCTCTCTCTCTGCTCCACAGTCACAAAGAGGGGGCTGCTGAGTGCCCTGCCTGCCCGCCTCTCTCACCTTGAATGGCGGCTCCAGCAACGCTGCACATTATTTAAGTAGCCTCTGGGGCCGAGCAGCGTAAAGAGATAGTTTTTTTGGAGGCAGAAGGTTCTAAGCGGCACAAATGAACCGCACATCGCCCTGAATACACACATGCTCCCACGTGCCTTTTTCCGTCTGGCAAAAACTCTCTCCCTTCATTCCTCTTTCTTTGACTCCTGTTTACCCACCTCTCTCTCTCCTTCTTGCCCCCTCTCCCTCTTTCCCGTTAGGAGCTGTATGCATGCAGGTATATATTCAGTACACACATATATCTCCAACACCTACTATATGCACACACAGCACCAAATCTAAATGCAACCTATATTACAGGTGGACACACACACACACTCTCATACTTACACACACACACACACACCTACACACATAAACACCTACAACTCCACCTGCACAAGGTGCTCTCAAAGCAGAGTACACCACAGCTGTACCATTCCCTTTCCTCCTCATCCTTTCCCCACTCCTCCCTCTCTCTCTCTCTCTCTCTCTCTCTCCCTCTTTCCCACCTTCCCTTGATGCCATCACCCTCTCTCCAGAATCCTGCTTTGCCTGCTTGCAAGAGCTGTTTGAAGCCTCCGTTAAAGCCACCTCAGTGAGACAAAGGGCCTCATCAGCGCTATCCATGTAGAATCTGCACCCCCTACCCACCCAAACCAAACCCCCCTTCCCCAAACCCAATCCCCCCACATCTACTCGTCTATGTGGAGCCCCACTCTCACCTTCATCTCCCAGTTGCTCGCTGGGCTCCCGTTTCAAAAGCTCTGATGATCAAATATCTCTTTCTCTCATGCGTGTGCAAAAGAAAGAGAAAGTGGAGGGACACATAGCGATAGAGATGGGGGGAGAAGGGGGGGGGGGGGGGGGTGGGGCAGGTGGGGAGGTAGGGAGGGAGGGGGGTTGTGAAAGAAAGTGGGTGCACTCCTCCTTTGCATCAGAGGTCTTCCATTTCTCCGCTCTTTACCATACACTCGAGAGTGTGTGTGTTTTTTGTGTGTGTGTGTGTGTGTGTGTGTGTGTGTGTCTGTGTCTATCTGTCTGTATGTGTGTCTGTTTCTGAATGTGCATATCTGTGTGTGTGTCTGTGTATCTGTGTGTGTGCATGTGGATGTGTGTATGTGTGTACATGTGCGTGTGTGTGTGTGTGTGTGTGTGTGTGTGTGCACATATGGGTGTGCACATTCTTCGTCTGCGCCTCAATCTCGGCAAGTTTTCCGCCCCTGACCCCGAAAGCGTGGCAGAGACACCACGTCTCATTACCCTGCGCCTCTTGTCTTTCTCCCCCACCCCCTTCCCCCTCCTCTCCTCCCTCTCTCTCCTCCCTCTCTCCTCTCTCTCTCTTTCTTCTCTTTCTTTCGCCTCCAATACGGCTTTCGGCGTATTGTCTTCTCTGCCCCTATCTGGCCCTGCCATCTTGGAGCGTGGAAAAGGGAGCGTGTGTGATTACCACTGTGTGTGTGCCATTAGTCACAAATGAAGTGGTTGGCGCCAAGAAGATAAGGCTGCGCTCAGATGCAAGGCGAAGATAGGGGTCCTCGTTGGGGTGTGGGTGGAGGTGTGGGTGGGGGTTTGGTGGGATACATGGCAGCAATGAAGAGAGAGAGAGACGGAGAGAGACAGAGATAGAGAGAGCGAGACAGAGAGAGAGAGAGAGATTGTGCCTTGTGCAAATTGGGGCTTACACATCATCAAACAGTGTTATTACCAAATTAGCCCCCACTGTTTTTTTCCCGCCCACTACTGACAAAGGAGAAACCTTGGGAGAAGGGGTTGAACAGGAAGGAGCAGAAAGAAGAGCAAGGGAAGAAAAAAACAGAAGAGGCAAAGGAGAATAAAAAAGATGGGATTCTTTCTCTCTTGGCGGCACAGCACGACGCTAAAAAAGCTACTGAAAATCTTTCGGTAAACACTTTTTCAAACAAAGAGTAATAAGATAATAACATTATGAGACAGAAGTTAGGCGCTTTTCAAATGAGCAAAATTGACAACGTTTCAAACAGCCTGTTGATGAGATGCAAGGCTTTACAAATGCAAGAGCGCCAATGGAAAAGTACGGCAAAATGGGAAAGGAAGTTCATATGACAATGAGTTAGCCATGAAAGCTTTTGTGTCTGCATCTCCTCACGCATTGTTCTCATCGAAGAGTAAAATACGCCGGCAGTTTCTGTCGATTCCTGTTGTCTTATTCAGTCATTGTGATGAGACGAGTGTGCGGGAAAAGTGTTTTTGACACTGTTCTTCACACGACAAACGAGAGATGTGGAAAGAATCAAAAATGGCTTGTGGAATGGCTGCAGAAACTGACTGACTGACTGTAGCCTTCACCACAAGCGGAGAGAGTGGAGAGTAGAACGTCTAGTCTCGAGACTAGACGTCAAGGCACTCACCCTACCTGGTGAGAAACATCTAAAGGTCTCCCCCCATCGTGATCGGAGCAAAGGAGTGCTTGTTAAAAATGTAGGAATCTAGGCATCTGTGCGGTACCACCATGAGAGGAATGGCTTTGGACAAGGAAGGGAGGAAGAGGAGGAGTGAGAAACAGGCAGAAAGAGAAGAGAAGGGAAGAGAGGATAGGAGGTAGGAGGAGAGGAGGAGAGGAGGGACGAGGAAAAGGGAGGAGAGACAAGGAGAGGAGAAGAGAGGAGAGGAGACGGAGGGGAGCAGAGGAGGGATGAGGAAAAGGGAGGAAAGAAAAGGAGATGGTGGACAGGAGAGGAGAGGAGAAGAGAAGAGAGGAGGTAGGAGGAGAGAAGAGGACAGGAGGGTTGAAGAAAAGGGAGGAGAGGAGAGGAGAGGAGAAGAGAAGAGAGGAGGAGGCTGGCAGGCGACACGGAGGCCATGCCAGCCTTGTCTGTGACATGCGGAGAGAGGCAGGCAGGGGGGCGAGCGTGCCAGGCAACGTGGCGCGAGGAGGAAAGATCAAACAACAAGGGCTGCAGATCTCCACCAATCTGCTCTGCATTACTCCCAACGCCAGGGAGATGGCACACACACACACACACACACACACACACATACACACACACACACACACACAAACACCTGTGCACACACACTCACACGCACACAAATAATGTGCATACACATGCATTCACACACACACACAAACATGCCAAAAATTTGCATTTACTCATGTCTGCACACACACATCTTCACATACGCATAGCAAACATAACACACACACACACTACATCCGCACTACACACCATACATCTTGACTATATCAGTAAAATCATCTCTCATACATCATAGAGTACACACCACTCATAAATCAAGCACCATCACACAGAACACACACAAGTGGCACGTCAACCACGCAGTGCCACCCACACATCACAACACTAGCCAGGGAATACAGCACCATCACTCATAACACAACACACACACACACACACGCTCACACACGCACTCACGCACACACATATACACACACACATAAAATCTCATACTGTGTCAGCATGGCTACAGCGTAATGCCATTCAAAATCCCAACTGCAGTGAGGTATGTAGTGTAAGAAAAATGAGAGGAAGACAGAGAACAAGAGAGAAAATGAAACAGAGAGAGAGAGGGAGCGTACTGTATGTGTGTGTGTGTGTGTGAAAGAGAGAGAGAGAGACAGAGAGAGACAGAGATAGAGAAAGAGAGACAGTGACAGAGACAGCGGAGAGAGACAGAGAGAATATAAGGCAGTTTACCCAAGACTGATGGAGTGTGTTAGTGTGTATGCATCTGAGGCTGACACTGTGTGTGTGTGTGTGTGTGTGTGTGTGAGAGAGAGAGAGAGAAAGACAGAGAAATAAAAAGAGACCAAGACAGAGGAACTGATGAGGCCTTGATGAATGGTGAACATTAGGATGGGCAGAGGGTGAATTCCTGGAGTGGCGCACTAAAGAGTTAACACCAGCGTGTCTGCTCTTACTGCAGCCTGAGGGCTCAGGGCCTGAGGCAAGGGAGTCTATGTGTGTGTGAGTGTGTGTGTGTGTGTGTAGAAGTGTACGTGTCTGTGTGTGCGAGTGAGTGTGTGTGTGTGTTTGTGTGAGCTTACATTTGTGTGTGTGTGTGTGTGTGTGTAAGAGTTCACATATGTTTGAACGGGTGTGTGTGTGTAAGTGAGTGTGTGTGTGTGTAAGAGTTCACGTGTGTTTGGAAGGGTGTGTGTGTGTTTGTGAAAGCTCATTCTGTGTGTGTGTGTGTGTAAGAATTCATGTGTGTGTGTGTGGGTGGATGTGTGTTTGTATGAGCTCATGCTTGTGTGTGTGTGTGTGTGTGTGTGTGCAGTTCTAGCCTCTCTCCAGCTCCAGGTCCATTTCCACTGTCCTGCTCCAGCCAAACGCGTTCAGCTCTGTCCGGCGGCCCACCGCTAAAGACAAGCAGACGGCAAACGAGCTCCTTGCTCGCCATCTCTCCCTCCATTCATCCCTCCCTCCCTCCATCCATCCCTCCGTCCATCCGTCCATCGTTTCCTCCCTCCATCTATCCATCCCTCCCCTCCGTCCAACCATCCCTCCTTCTATCCCTCCCCTCAGTCCATCCGTCCCTCCTTCTACCCCTCCCCTCCGTCCATCCATACCTCCCTCTCTCCCTCCCTTCATCCCTCCATCTCCTCCTCTCTTCTTCTCTCTCTCCCTCCCTCCCTGGACAGATGGCTAAATTAGACAATATGCTTTCCAAAAATCGACACCCGGAATCAGCTCATGGTGCTCACGGCTGCCGGCTGCCCCCCCACCCCCTTCTCTCTTTCTCTCTCTCTCTCTTTCTCTCTGTCTCTCATTTCTCTCTCTTTCTCTTTCTCTCCATTCTTCTCGCTCTGGCCGTCTGTATGGCAGCCTTCGGCAGGGAGAGAGTGTGTGGCGTGTTGGGTTGTTGGGTTGATATGGCGTGATTTGGGCAATGAGGGGGGGGGTGGTGGCTGAGGGAGGGGGGGCGGGCGGGAGGGGTGGGTTGGTAGTGGTGGTGGCATTGGGGCGGAGGCCAACCTCATTGCCTGTGATTGATATCAGAGACAGTGGAGTGGAGAGACAGGGTGTATGTGTGTGTGTGTGTGTGTGTGTGTCCTGTTTGGAGGGGTGTGGGTGGCCAACAGCCGCTCGTCCCAGGCTTTTGGGAGGGTGACAGCCCCGCTCTGTGACAATGCATGATGGACAGCCTGTGATTTTGTGTGTGTGTGTGTGTGTGTGTGTGTGTGTGTGTTTATTCTATTTCTTTCAGGGGTAGGGGGAGCTAGGAGGGGCGCATGTGCAAATCCTGGAGCGGGCTGAGGGAGAGACAAGGCGACCAGAACGCGACAAATGTGTCGCGAGATGGACGGCAGACGTGACACGGGCGCTTCCAGAATATTCTGGCGATCTGTGTGTGTGTGGGTGTGTGTGTGTTTGTGTGCGTGTGCATGTGTGTGTGCATGCATACGTGCATCCGTGTGTCTGTATGCACATATGTGTGTGTTTTTGCATGCATGCGTGTGTGCGTGCGTGCGTGCGTGCCTGTGTGTGTGTGTGCTTTGCATATAATTGAGAATGTCAGTCAGGTACAAAGAAAGAGTACTTTTGTTTCTCTGTCTAATGTTCTCCAGAGCTGAATCTGAATCTGCTTTACAGTAATGCTGGATGTAAATTGCATGGCAATACCTGTCAAATCCACAAATTTCAAACGTCAACTCCGAAAGCAACTAAAAATGCAACTCCAGTTCCTACAGACTACAGTACTATCCACATTAGGACAAAACAACCCTATTATTCTCTGCACACAGTAGTACAATGCCAATTGTAATGTACATTTCAAAACATCAACTCCAAAAAGCAACTAAAAAATGCAACTCCGGTTTCCTACAGACTCCAGTACTCCCCACATTAGGGACAAAAAACTCCCCTATTATTCTCTTCGCACACAGTAGTAGTACAATGCCAATTACTTCAGCGTGTCAGATGACAAAAAAAAAGGGGCCAGTCTCCAGACATTGCTGAAAGGGTTAATGGCAAAGGCACCTCCTGTAGAAGGGGTGTCTCGGAAGAGCAGGCAGCGTGGACAGAGGAGACAGCCTGCTAAACTAGCCCTGGTCCCCGGGTTCCCCCCCGAGGAAGGCGCCCGCTCCCGCTCGGGCTCCGGTGCCCCTGTTCAAGCAATTAAGCCCAGCTCATGTTCTCTCCCAGATATGTGTGCGTGACTCTCGGAGAGAGTGTGTGTGTGTGTGTTTCTCTCTGTGTATATGTGTGTGTATGTGAGACTGTGTTTCTCTCTGCGTGTGTGTGTGTGTGTGTGTGTGTGTGTGCGTGTGTGGTTGTGTGTGTTTTTGTGAGTCTGTGTTTCTTTCTGGGTGTGTATGTGTGTGTGTGTGTCTATGTGTTTGTAGAGATGTGTAGGAATGTGTATGTGTTTATGACAGTTTTTTGTGTGTGTGTATGTGTAAGTATGTGGGTATGTGTACTGTATGTGTGTAATGTCAGCATGTGCAATGTGCTTATGTGTATGTGTGTGTGTGCATATAGGTATGTGTGTATATGTATGCGCGTGTGTGTGTGCATACCCGCACTGGGAGGTGGTAAAGCACGAGGGAAAAAAAAGTCATTTTTTGCGAAGTGCACTCCACTCCTCAGTTCCGGTCACGCTCCTCTCCGACGCAAATGAGGAGCTGATGGTGGCCTATGTAAATACGCCAGTGCCACCTCCTCCACCACCACCTCCTCCATTGCTCCATCACCACTGCACCTCCACCTCCACCTCCACTCCTCCTTGCTCAAATGAGCCACGATATGAAAGAGCCTCCATTTCAACAACAACCTCCACCTCCCCATACCCAAACCACACTACAACACACCACCCCCCAAAGGAACCGCACGCCTGATGGGTAACAGCTGTGGCAAACTTTAGAGAGGTGAAGTTGGGTTTGGTAGGGTGGGGTGTAGATCTGTTGGTGGGGTGGTGGTGTAGGGATGGAGGGCATCGGGGGCCTTGGGAATGTGACAGCTCTGGGCAACTCTGACCAGCTAGGTAAGGACCAGAAAAGAGAAAGAGAGGGAGCGAAAGATAGGAAGCAAAAGGTAGACAGACAAAGAAGGCGAAAACAGGGCTGTGAAAGAGGGAGAAACAGGATAGCAAAAAGCAAAAAAAGAAAGACAAATACATAAATTAGAGCCGAAAATATGAAGCAATGCAATAAGGGAGAGAGAAAAAGACAAGGTGAGAGAGCGGGGGGAGGAGGAGAGAAGCAGAAAGAGAATTACAGCGTTAAATAAACGCAGAGAGGGGACAAACAAATAAATTGGAGACAGCAACGAGAAAAGATGAACACAGAAAGAAAGAAAGAAAGAAAGAAAGAAAGAAAGATACAGGGAAAGGGAGAGAGAGAAAGAAAGAGAGAGAAAGAGAGAGAGAGAAAAAGAAATTGGGGGCAGGTATGCCAGTTGTATCGTCTCGCCTCAAAAAAAGGTGCTGGCACGTGCCACTGTCATCAACTTAAAAAATGTACATAATTTCCGCACAGGGGCCTCAATCCTCTAATAACCTGTCTTCTAAAAACCTTACACGGATTACCTATCGCCAAATCTGCTTTGTATGCAGAACCAGGGCAGCCACGGCAGCATGGAAATGCCCACCCCCTTCCCCCCCACCCCCCGTTGCCATCACCACCCAACCCGTCAGGCATGGCTCCCCCACCAAAGAGGAGACCCTCCCATGGCTCCTCCTGCCTGGAGACTACTAATCCCACAACAGTAGTGTTGCCACCAGCATCACTGCAATCATAGTCACAGGCCGAAGTGTGCTTCACCACCACCAGCTACAGCCATGATCAAGACTCTCACCCCCAATGGAGAAGGGAGGAAACAGGGAAGGAGACCTCAGCTGGCTAGGCAAGACAGGTATACACATTCATCAGGGAGGCTGGGGTGTGCTGTTTCCTGCTTTCCTACGCAGTATGAAAATGGTTAAATACTGTAAAATAAATTGGAAAAAAAACAATCTATTGCATGAATGAAGATGCTATGTTTCAAAACTTTAGCTGTCTGCACCTATGACAAAAAAAAAACACCCTAACGCTTTTTGTGGGGTCCAATTCCTTGTCATTAGAAGTGGTCCATTATACTTTGCTGAATCTGAAAAGTTGCTTGTTGATGGTAAAAAAAGGGTTGACTGTTATGGAAGCCTCTGTCTCTTTAAAATAAACTGCAGGTTAATTATGTTTTAAAAAAAATAAAGGTCTAAAAATGTGTGTTCCTGATAAGAGATAATAGCGTCAATTAGGATTCCTGTGTTGATTGTTTGGCCTTACAAGCTGTTTGTTTAGTGAATAGCACACAGAAAACAACAATTTGCTAGGACTCACTATTAGTGGGCCAAAAAAGTGCAGAGCAAGAGAAAAATAGAAAGATGGAGCGCATGAAAATGAGAGAGAGAGAGAGAGCAAAACAGAAAACAGAAGAGAAAAGGGAAAAGGAAGAGAAAAGGCCTTGCTGACACTGGAGTCTTTAAACAGAGACGGAGTGAGGGGGGGGAGAGAAGAGATATGTAGATTTGGGGGAATTTGTAGCCTACTTTGTTGGTTTGAACCAGGCAAAGCCACGCTAAATCCATTCTCTAAAGTATTCAGCGAGCACTCTGAAAGGTATTCCGACTGCCGGATTGGCTGCTGCACCCTATTGTTGTGTCATCTGACAGCTTTAACCACCAGAAACACAGAGAGAGGGAGAGAGAGAGAGAGAGACAGAGACAGAGACATAGACAGAGAGGAAGACAGAGACAAAGACAGAGAGAGCGAAAAAGAGAGAGAGACAGATAGAGACAGAGAGAGAGAGAGAGAGGGAGGGAGAGAGAGAGAGACAGAGCCATAAACAGAGAGGAAGAGAGAAACAAAGACAGAGAGAGAGACACAGAGAGAGAGAGAAAGAGAGAGAGAAATAGAGACAGAGAGAGAGAGACAAACAGAGACAGATAGAAAGGTAGGGATGAAAGAATCAGCAGAATATGGCAGTAGGGTGCCTTATGAATTTAGACTCAGTTAAAATTCCAGTCCTGACAATGGGTTTGTTTCATGAGCCACACTCTAGAGTAGAGAGCCTCCACCACCATTCTGTCTGAGGTAAAGACAGAAAACAAAATGAGAAAAGCGGAACCTTAATTAAGCGGTAAGGACGCCATTCTAAAAAATGCACACACTGCACTGACACCTCCACACATAAACACACGCGCCACAGTTCACAGGAAATAGTCCAACGCTTCTGACAACACTACGTTGGAGATGGACAAGACAAGCAAACGTGAGGTTGTTATGTGCGAATCTGTGTTGTGATGGAGTACTGATGTGGTTGCTTTACTGAGAGACAAGACAAAGACACTCAATACAGCACATACAGTTCTTATTGAACTTGTTGGACAATGACTATCAACAGATTCAAATTTTGGAAAAAAAGGCAGGGATAGTGGGGGTCTCTACCTAATCCAACACACACACACACAGACAAACAAACACACACACACATGCACACAGACAGACAGACAGACAGACAGACAAACAGACAGACACCACACACACACACACACACACACAGTAACACACACACACTACACTTCCTTTTCCCCCACTATTCACTTCTGCTCCACCCCCACCCCCCCATTCCATAACTCAGTCCCCCTCCTTTGCCTTTTTTACAAGGCCCACCACCACACCATCTCGCTCGGCCCCCGACAACTTTGCCTGACCTTGCGGAGGGGCTGAATAACACTGTAAAATTGATTCAGCTCCCGTAATAAAAGGGCCCATGCATATTATCTGCATTCTAATTCTAATTAATATTACCCGCTGCGGCCGCCATGCTATAATTTACAGCAGCGCTAAGCAAACACGGTAATAATCTACTCCATATTTTTATTGATGTGTTGATGAATGGCTTTATTTTGCACAAAACGGCGTCGGAGGGGGGTGGGGTCGGAGGGGGTGGGGTGGGAGTGGGATGGCTGGGGAGTCGCCCAGAGAGGAGACGACGATCGCAAATGCTGTTGATTATTTTTTCGCAGGGGCTGTTTGTCGTACATCGACCCCCACCACCACCGCCACCCCCACAACCACCACTACCACTACAGCTTGTGCACAGATACAGTCACACACACACACACACACACACAAATACCCGCACACACACATACATATACACACACAAATACACACACACACACAAATAAACACACACACAAACACACACACACAATCACACGTACACACACACTTACACACACACACACACACACCAAGCGGGCCCTGTCATTAGGCTTTTGTTTGCCTCACATGGAGTCACACTGATTCAAAACCTCATTATAGGCCACGGTCATCGAGCCATTCACCATGACCGCAGGTGAATTACAGGGCAGGCGTGTACAAAACAGGGGCATACAAGCACACACCTAAACACACACACACACGTGCACGCCCACACACTTCTACACACTTTTAAACACCTGCACACATATTTCTAAACACAAGCACCCACCCACCCACACACACACATGCACACATCTACAACACTCCTACACACCCACACACCTATTCCTCAACACACACGCTTACACGGTCCTACACCCACCATTTATACATACATCCACATGCATACATGCACACACCATTTTTACACACATACAAACCTAAACACAGGAACACATGCATGCCTGAACAGCCCTAAACACACTACCTAGACACTCACACACACACATACACACACACCCTTAACCAAACCCAAATGCACACACCCACATACTTAACTCCCACCTAAACAAAATTATCTCATAACATAACTAATTCACACACCACCTTTAGTCAAAGTAAATACTCAGTCCTGCATTAGGCTCTATATGATCACCTGTCTGTGCTTGTACTGTACCATTGGCATACAAATCCATGCCATTTGTGTGGGAGACTCTTCAGTAAAAATCATATTGTGTGGAGGCTCTGGAGGCAAAGTATAGTTCCATCAAGGCCTCTTCTCCCTTTGACTGTGTGAGATGGTTAAAGTCATCTATCTGATATATTATAAACTCACATTCAGAGGTCGCCATGCTCTTTGTGCAGGGAAGCTGCAGATACAGAACAAAAACGCACTGGTTCAAGGTAAGAGAAGGCCACACAAAAAGATAATGGTAGTGTGTGTTGAAAGAGCTAGAAGTGTCCTTGGATGAGAATGCCTGCCTGTTAATTCAGCAAACGTGCTGAAAAAGAATGTGCTGTATGTATCAAAATTCTTCTCTTTTTTTTCGCCCCAGTAAAGCAATAAGCAGGCCACTTTCACTCCTTTTAAACATACCCCCACTCTCATTAAACATTAAATAAATCCCTCCAAAATTGTCCAATAATTAAACAATCATACCAAATAGTACAGTATCGATATCTGTGGTGCTGTTGTTTTTTTTGGGGGGGTGGGACATAATTACAATTCTAATCATAATTGTAAATTTCCTCATATCTTGGTAATTACTCCGTCGCATAATACAGCTGTAGTTCCCTCCCTCCCTCCCTGACTGACCGGTTATAATACAGTTCTTCCCTCTGCGTAAAAGCGCGTGTCATAAATCAGACTCCTTCTCCAGATCTAGGTTATCGCTCATAATTAGGTGTCTATGTAGCTAACGCCAACACCACCACCACCACCACCACCACCACACCCACCACCACCATCATCCCCACCACCACTTCCATCCTTCCGCCTCCATGTTAGATAATTGTGGTCCATCCTTCCTAATTTTTTTTTCTTCCTTTTCCCGAGGAGGAAAGCGAGGCCCTTATTTGTCTCTATCTCCTTATTAATTCCGCTCACAAATCCTCGATTATTTTCCCAATCCTTGCCGGTGATAGGAGGAGGAGGACGACGACTCTGTTTGTCTGTCTCTCTCTCTCTCTGTCTCGCACTCTTTCGTGGTCTCTTCCGCCCGACCGGCACGCCTTGCCTTCTCAATCGCCTGTTTTGTTTCTGCTTTTAATGAACAGTTGGATTCTTTTATTTCCCTACAAGTGCTGGATTTGCCTTATCAACCCCGCTCCCTTTGAGGGCTGCCAATTGGTTTTATCCACGCATGTATCATTTCTCCAGCTCCCCCCCACCACCACTCACCACCACCACCCTCACTACCACCACCACCACCCTCACACCCCCATCCCCACTCCCTTCCTCCCTTCCTCCCTCCCTCCCTTCCTTTACCCCCCTCCTTTTCCTCCCTCTCACTCCTCTCCTCTCCTCTCCTCTCCTCTCCTCTCCTCTCCACTCCCTCCACAAAAGAGAAAGAAACCCACTTCGTCAACAAGCCTCCACGGAGCTCCAGATTAAAAACCTCAACATCACCTAGCCTTCCAGCGCTACTCCCAGCTGGCTTGTGTAAAACTCAATTAAACCAGTCCCTGCTGAATTCCACATTACAGTGCATTAAATGGGAGCCCGTCAAGCGTGGATGACAAAGCCGGGCCTTGTGGTATCTGAGCCCGGCGTTTAGGAGCCCATCCCTGAACACCTCCTGGATGTCTTCTGGGGGGTGGGGTGGGGAGAGGGAGGGGGAGGGAGGGAGGGAGGGAGGCTTTGGCCTCTCTCATTTGATGTGAAATGAGAGGAAAAAAAAGGCAACCGAACAAAGACAAAGTGAGGAGACTGGTGTTGTGTGTGTTTTTTTTTTTTACTTTACTTTCACCCTTTCACTTGAGGAAAAACAAACTCTTTCCAATTTGTTTACCCAAACCGTGGCTCGTGGATAAAAAAAAACAGAGAGAGAGAAAGAGAGAAAGAGAGAGAAAGACAAAAAGGGGCGTTGATTTGCCCTTGCTTGAGAGACGTATATGTACACAGGCGGCGCACGTAAACAGCTCTTTTAACGCCTCATTTTCACTAATTGGATAAGAGTAATCCTTTGACAATTACAGGTAAATATTATCAAACGCTTTGGCACGCTACTTAAGCTACCTTTTACAATAAGCGGCCCTGTGAAAACAAAGATACGCAGTGCGATGGCGGCCGTGATGAAGCAGTAATAATAATAATAATGATTTCAGCTAGCGCTACGGTGACCGAACATGCTGATGCCTTAGCTAGCACCACCTGGGTATTCTCTGTGAAGGGAATAGCCAAGGCTAGGTTGACATCAAAGCGCGCTCTTTTTTTAACCATTCATGTTAACCTCAATACATGTTTTCCCCCTCTTATACACAACATTCAAAGAATAAGAAATCAGTCAGCCCCCCCCCCCCTCCTCCTCCTCGCGGGATGGCTATAATTGGTCATGGTTCAAAGACACTTGTGGGTCTGTGGTGAAATATGGAGAAAAAAAAACAGTGGGCCAGAAATGATATATTGATCACAGCGACATCCATTATTTTTTTTTTCTGTGAGGATGGACAGTCTGCCCCCCCCCCACACCCCCCACCCCCCACCCCATCTTCCTGCTTCCCTCCTTCGAGGCTGCTAGTGATATGAGGGGGTAAACAAGTGGTGTGCGAATCCTAGAGAGGCCTCACAACCTCTGGGCATGACATGCTTCTTCTGGTTGTCTCCCTTATCAAAGGGAGAGGTTTCTGTGTGTGTGTGTGTGTGTGTGTGTGTGTGTGTGTGTGTGTGAGATAGAGAGAGTATGTATGCGCATGTGTGTGAGTATGTATGCGCGTGTGTGTGCATGTGTGTTTACGTGACAGAGAGGGACAAGGAGAGATAGAGAGACAGAGAAAGATGCCTCGTACTTGTAACCTCAGCTACACTTTGGGAATGTAGGGCTGGCTTTGAACCTCCTCTACTCTAGTGGGCACTAGATGCCACTGCTTAACACTCACACACACACACACACACACACACACACACACACACACACACACACACACACATACACACACACATACACACACACACACACACACATACACACACACACACACACACACACACACACTCACACACACACACACACACACACACACACACACACACACACACACCCCGGTTTACACCCTCAGAGGTGTGCTCTGGCTGCCTACCCCGATCACCCCCTTTCCTGTGATGTGGGGGCCCAGGGCTGTGTCTGTGCCTGGCCTTTTGCCCACTGACCCTCCTCTCTTCCTCCTTTCTCTTCTCTTCTCTCCTCCCTTACTCCTCTCCTCTCCTCCTCCTCCTCCTCCTGCCCTCTCCCCCTCCCTCCCTCTCTCCCTTCCTCCTTCTTGTCTCCACCACTTCCTCTCCACAAGCACACTCTCTCAGCGCTTGGGTCAGCTACAGCCACTGATCCGCTCTCTCAGATAGCACCAGTTGAAGGTCAGGCTAGAGGCCTGCAAGTCAAAGAAAAAAAAGGGATTCGGGGAAGAAACGAAAGAAGAAGAAGAAAAAAAGACACACATGCTCCTGATAGTCATTTGACAGTGTTTACTCTAGATAGCGGGGAAAAGTTCACTGTCTCTCCCTTTTTCTTGGCTTTGGATGTACTGTGCGTGCGTGTGCTTGCTTCCTTAGCCCCCAGATCTGCAGTGTCTGATGAGGGAGAGGTACTACAAGACCTACAGGCCTGTGCTATTCATCCATATTTGTAGTTAAATGTTACTAAATCAACCTATCTCACAAGCTTCTATAATAACCATGCAACCTCATTTAGCATAAACATTGCATTTTACCATGGGCGTAGCCAGAAGTCATAAAATGGGTGGGCCCAGAAAAATAGTCACGGGGGCCTAGCTCATAGCACATAGGTTATTTTTAGTACTAAAACAATCAATCAAACATATAGAGCATTCTGATTGGGTGGGCCTGATTGACAAGTTTGTGGACACAGGCCAATTGTTGAGGGTTGTGCTTTTCTTTTATGGGTGCCTATGGTTACATGTTACATGTCAGTCTACCTCATAAGGTTCTACAACACCTTTTCCAACCTTATTTACCAAACAAATTACACTTTAACATTCCTGTTCTAAACAATAATTCAACTCCTAGTTTGAAAACCATGGATAGCAGTTTTGTAATTTGCTACTGGTATCAGAGCATTTCATGACTGTTAAAGAGTTTGATGCGCACAGAGAAAGGCTCTGTGACTCCATATTGGCAAAAGAACGTGGCCAGGAATGCTTGTTAAAATTTTGGGAATAAAACAAGGGAAGTTGTGCAGGAGGAGTGTGAGTCTTCAAGTCAGATCAAGGCGACCACACCAGTGGTCATTGCTTTAGCCAGGCTAAGGACTTTAGCCCCAGACTGAGAAGTGAAGTGGAGGGGACAGGGGATAGAGATAGAAGGAAACAGGGAGAGCGGGAGAGAATGAGAGAGAGACAGAGAATAAGAAAAGGAGATAGAGAAAGAGAGAGAGAGAGACAGAGAGAGAGAAAATGACAGAGTGATGGAGAGAGGATGAGGAAGGGAGGTGGAGAAAGAGATAGAGGAAGGAAAGAGAGAGAAGTTCTCTGTGAGAGAGATGGAGAGAAAGAAGATGTAATTACTCAGCATCTACCACCAGGTGCACTTCAACTTTGTTCAGATTGGAGGCAGAAAAATCAGCATAATCTGTGTGCTGGTGTGCAGAAGCCATTCCTCCATGACCGTGTTTTTTTATGTGTATGGAAATGCCAGCATGTGTGTGTGTGTGTGTGTGTGTGTGTGTGCAGGTCGATGCAGATATTAACATGGCTCTTGGCATGGCAATATATATAACTGTAAATCTATTTGTGTGCAGCCATGGCTGTGTGCATGCGATGGTAACGCATGCATGCACATATATTTGTGTTTACATATGCATGTGGTTTTTACTATATATGGTTGTGTGAGTGTGTGAGTGTAAGTGTGTGTGTCTGTGTCTGTGTCTGTGCTTGTTCTTGTGTGTGTGTGTGTGTGTGTGTATGTGTGTGTGTGAGTGTGAGTGTGTGTGTGTGTGTCTGTGTCTGTGCTTGTTCTTGTGTGTGTGTGTGCATGTGTGTGTGTGAGAGAGTGTGTGTCTGTGTCTGTGTCTATGTCTGTGTTTGTGTGTGTGTGTGTGTGTGTGTATGCATGTATGTATGTACGGTATGTTTGCATGGGTATATATGTGGGCACCATCCTTATGCTTCATAATTCACCAGGAGGCAGAGACCTACCTGATGTGGTGGTGGTGGTGTTGAGACTTAACACCTCATCATTAGGTAGCCTAGGTCACTCATGACAGAGCTGTGTGAAACACTAATGGAATCCACCCCTATAATTCACCCTGCACCCCCACCGCACTGCAGACTTGGGTGTGTGTGTGTGTGTGTGTGTGTGTGTGTATGTGTGTGTGTGTGTATGTGTGGTTGGGAGGGGGGGGACACTTCAAATGCTTTTTCAAAGAATGTATTGTCATGCCTTTATAAAAATCCAGGACGGGGAGCAGGAAGAAAAAAAAGAAGGCAAAAAAAACAAAGGCAGAAAAAATAATTACAGGACTTTGTTTTCATGGCCTCTTTGTCTCCCATTTAAAAGCCCTCATCACATTCCAACCTTTATCAGGCACACATTAGTATATATTTTGAGACACATGAATGACATAAGAGCTATTTTTCTGTGTGTGTGTGTGTGTGCGTGTGTGTGTGTGTGTGAGTGTGTGCGTGCGTGCGTGTGTGTGTATATTTGTGCACGTGAGTGTGTATGTGAGTGGCTTGTGTTTGTGTGCGGCAAGCTTTTTCCCGTTGACAGTCGTGCTCAAAAAGCATGGCCTGCTCTCAATACAAGCCCTCAAATTGGAATTACATTGCTCTGATTTGGTCCAGCAAACATCATTATTGTGTCATTGTTGTCATTTCCTGCTGCTGACGACTACTACTTCTCACCGAGCCTATGCATTGTGAGGGACACGTGTTTTTGAAGAGAAGGTGTGTGTGTGTGTGTGTGTGAATTTGTGTGTGTGTGTGTATTTTTATGGGGGGGAGTGTATTTGAGGCCACATTCAAAGGCAGCATCTGCCATTTTAAAAAGCCTTAATTAGCCAGCATGGCCGGTCTATCTCCAGTAGTGTGTGTGTGTGTGTGTGTGTGGAGGGGGGGGGGGCTACTGAGCGATGCCCAGTAGCAAAAGGGCCCCCACGCTCCCTGTGTGAAAATGATCGATGCTTGGCTGAGCCTCCAGGTGCAGAAAAAATGTGAGGTGCGCTTGCCTAATTCAGTGACATGAAATATTACCTCAGCCACTCCACCGAGCACTCCCGTTTGGATGGCGGGGGGCGATAGCATCCATCCTTTTAGTATGAGACACAAACAAACAAACAGAAAGCTTGGCGACCTTTCACCCGACACGGGAAGTACAACTGATAAGTCACTACCAATTTCTTTTTCCCCCCATTCCTTTTCTTATTCCTTTCCTTTTCTTCTTCCCTCTCCTCTCTCTCATCCTCCCCCTTTCTCTCTCTCTTTCTCTCTTTTTTCGCGTTTTCTCCCCTTGGCCCCAGTTTCACCTTGCTGTGCCGCTGCCCTTCTATTAAAGGTAGTAATGGCAGCCAACTCCTCCCTCAGGCTTTTTTTCTAAGATTTGTCAGTCATGAAAAGAAGAGGGGGGTGGTTGGAGGCAGGAAGGGGGGGTTGGGGTGAGGGTGAGAGGGGTGGGGTGGGAGAACGATAAATCTTATTTCGCCAGCTAAGGGCTTGTATCTCACCGGGCGGAATAAAAAATCCGGGCCGAAAAACACTTGCTGTGCGCGCCGGGAAGCTGTGGATTTAAGCCTTGTCTGCCATGATCAAACCAGGATTTATGGAAGCATCATAACTCCCGACAACATCCAGCAGCTTATTAATTTTATATATTTCTGTCCATTCCCTGATATTCCCAGCCTTGACAGTCACTCAAGATAAGCCAAAAGGCCTGTGACAGGATAGAGTGTGTGTATATTTTTCACCGCTTTGCCTCTCTGCCCTCCTCTGAATGGGTGTTAGGCGGGAACCTTGAGAGGGGCCCCTAGCCACACATTTGTCTTTTCTTTTTCTGCCTCTTTCTGTCTCTCTCTCTCTCTTCCTTTCTCTGTTTTTTCTCTCTCGCCCTCTCGTTTTTTGCACTTTCACTGTGCATCTCTTATTTCTTTATTTTGCCATTTCTACGCGTGTCATTCATAACATGCCATTACATGAAGGGATCATGCTCTGGTGAGATCGTGACCTGAGTGACAAGAGAAATGTGTGTGTGTGTTTTGTGTGTGTGTGTATGTGTGTGTGTCTGTATGTTTTTTTGTGTGTGTGAAAGTGCTATGTATGTATGCATGTGTGTCAGAACATATGTGGGTTGGGAACATCTGTATGTTAACACTAAATGTCTGCGTAAATCTCTTTTGTGCATCTAAACCTTGTCGTGTCTGACTTCGCTCCATCTGGATGCCTGTACGTGAATGAGTGAGAATGACAGTGTGTGTGTTAGTGTGTGTGTGTGCCTGTATGTATGAGTTTCTGTATGTGTGTGTGTGTACATGAGTGTGTTAACGCAGTGGTAGACCTGAATGCAAGCGTGTGGGTAATCAGCACTGTGTGAGTTTGTGTACGTGTGTATGTGTGTGTACATGAGTGTGTGAACGCAGTGGTGGCCCTGAATGCAAGCGTGTGTGTAATCAGCGCTGTGTAAAGGGGGGGGGGGGGGGGTGGGGGGGTGGAGAGGTCAGCATCAGAGGCGTTGCTCTACAGATGTGAGCAGGCTGCCCGCTGTCCAGCCCTCTCAGTCCCCCAGCAGCGCAGGGCACACAGGCCACATCTGATCCGGCCCACAGGAGGAGAGCAGACACGGAGAGAGGGAAAGAAAGAAAGAAAGAAAGAAAGAAAGAAAGAAAGAAAGGGAGAAAAAAGAAAGGGAGCGTACGAGTGAGAGAGAGGAAAGGAGTAAGGGAGGGAGGGAGTGAGAAAGAGAGAGAGAGAAAATGAGAGAGAGAGAGAGTAAAGGAGTAAGAGAGGGGAATGTACTACAGTAGGAGAGAGAGAGTGATAGAAAGACATAAAAAGAAAGGGAGAGTAAGTGAGAAAGAGAGGGAGAGAGAGGGGAAAGGAGGGAAGGAGAGACAGTAATGAAGGAAAATAGGGGAATGGACTACAGTAAGACTGAGAGAGAGCAAGAGAGAGAGAGAGAGAGGGAGAGAGAGAGAGAGAGAGAGAAAGAGGGAAGGAAGGAGAAAAGAGAGGGGGGGTGGAGTGGGTGTGAGAGAATGAGAAATAAAGCTTGGAAGGGAAACAAGAAAGAGGGAGGGAGAGAGAGAAAGAGAGAAACTAAAAGGGAGAGAGGAGAGGAAAAGAGGGAGAAAATGCAAGAGAGAGGGAAAGAAAGAGGGAGAAAAAGCCAAAGAGCAGCAGTAGTCTTTATGGAGTGATTACATAGGCTCCATTCACCCCAACAACACTCATTAACACAAACACATGAAAGAGGTTCGGGGGCTTTGGACTGCTGTCGCGTTGAGCCATGGGCCACCACTAAATGCTTGCTCCAAAAGTTCACACACACACACACACACACACACACACACACACACACACACACACACACACACACACACATTAACATACACACACACGTTAACATACACACACTCTCTCTTATTCTCTCTCTTTCTTTCTCTCTCTCTCTCTCTCTCTCTCTCTCTCTCTCTCTCACACACACACACTCTAACTCTCTCTCTCACACACACACTGACCGATCCGCAATTATTACCCCGACGCACCATAGTGCACCGCCATTACCAGGATTACAGGTATTTAGCCAGCGAGGCCACACTGGACGGCAGTCTCCCGCTGCTCCAGTCATGGGCCACCTTCTGCCACCGTGGACCCCCACTTCCACACGGGCTCTTACACGGGCAAAAAACAAAAGGGTTCCTCTGGCCTCATAAGCCTTTCTTGTGGTGCGGCTGGAGGACAAGTAATCTTCAAACGCCTGCCAAGACACCACGGGGCCCTTTTAATATAGTAGAATATAGAGAACCTGTCAGCTCGGGAGAAAACAGTGTAGGGTGACATAAAGCTCAGAGCCATCAAGCAGCACATTCTGACCATTGCCCACAGTTTCACTGGAGCCCCACTGGTAATGATGAGGCCATAGAGCAACACAATGTCTGCCTGTCTTAGGGGTTCATTTGTAAGACCAACTGCTTCTTTTTTTGTGGTGTGATGTGGGGGTGGGTTATAGTCCAGGTTAATTGACAGGATCAATCAGAAGTAAAAAAAAAAAATGTCCAGTTGCGTTAATGTTTGCTGACTTTCACACAAAAAAGACCTTGACAACAAATTGCAGCTAATTTCCTGTCTCTAACTCAAAATCACTTCTGCTGTCATTCTGGAAACATGCGCACTGATAATACGAAGACCTCCTTGCACTGTCCTGGACTTAGCAGTTGCTGGATGAGAGCATCTACTGGTGGAAGCTTAAATGTTAAGGTCGCCTCCTGGTGTTTCCTTACCTTTGAATACACACTGTCACTGAGCAACACCTGGAGAGATGGCACACAGGGGCCTTGTTCTCCTTACGTCTCTCAACTCTCCACTCATATCGCTCTGTCTCCTCTTCCCATCATTCTCTCTCTCTACCTGTAATTCCCATCCCTCTTTCTCTCTCTCTCTCTCTCTCTCTCTCTGTCTCTCTCTTTCTCTCTCTCTCTCTTCTTCTCTCTCTTCCACACAGGTGAGGTGAAGGGGTGTATGTGGTGGTGTGAAAGGGGAGGGGAGTGGTGGGGGTGGGGGTGGGGGTGGGGTATTAATCTGAGGGGGCTGTTGATACAGGGAAGCAGGGAAGGGTCCCGGAAGGTCAAAGGGATTAAAGTGCTGAAGGTGGATGTAAGAGGTGGGGTGCGTAGGGGAGGAGAGAGGAGAGGGGAGGAGAGGGGAGAGGAGAAGAGAAGAGAGGAGACGAGAAAAGAGGGTAGGGTAGGGTAGGGGATGAGGGGTTGGAGTCTTTTTTTTTTCTTCTTTTTCGCGGCGTGGCAGCGGGCACGCACCCCAACACAACCGAGCCGCTAGCGAGAGAGAGGCGAGGATTACAGGCCAAAACATGGCCGTCACCCCTCACACACGGCTCACAGAGATGGAGGCTGTGAGCACCGCGGCAAGGCATTAGTAGCCAGCAGTAGTGTGTGTGTGTGTGTGTGTGTGTGTGTGTGTGTGTGTGTGTGTGTGTGTGAAAGAGAGAGAGAGAGAGAGAGAGAGAGAGAGAGAGAGGGAGAAAGAGAAAGCGAGATATAGAGATAGAGAGAGTGAGAACTCACAACCAGTGGGTGTTGTTGTTGCTCAGGTCCCTAAAGCGAGCACTGCAC
Organism: Setipinna tenuifilis; assembly: GCA_030347295.1. Taxonomy (NCBI): domain Eukaryota; kingdom Metazoa; phylum Chordata; class Actinopteri; order Clupeiformes; family Engraulidae; genus Setipinna; species Setipinna tenuifilis. The sequence goes on from CM059277.1 coordinate 17,676,079, forward strand.
TGACTAAACTGTCACAACCTGCACTCAGCATCCTCCGGTTCCTATCCAACAGTGCTCACATTCACGTTCCCACTATACGATTTTCCATACATTGCTTATACATTTGTCTTTGTGTACTAAGAGCATGTATCTTATCAGTGCTCCTCGTCTCTGGGAATGGGACCTAGTGTATGTGTGACCTTGGCCTGGCTATCTCCTGCGCTCGAACTGAAGGAAGCATGTGAGAGATCTAAGCCCCCTTCTTCTCCCAGATAGTGGCTGTGTATGTAAATGAGATGTGTGAATAGTGATAGAGATGCAGAGACTCTGCCCAACTGATAGTGAATGTCAATCACTTCTCCCTCCTTCACATAATGGATGGAGACCAGGAAGGAAGATCTGCTTCAATGGTAAGTGTGCGGTAGAAAAGGCTACGGTGGCCTGTGAGGTCCAAAAAACATGGCTATTAATACTTTTTAGGGCAGTTAGGGCTGTGAATAGTGATGCAGGAAATCTTCTAAATTGATAGTGAAAGCCAATCACTCCCCTCCTTAACATGATGAATGGTGACCAGGAAGGGCTGCTTCAATGGTAAGTGTGCCCTAGGAACCGCTACGGTGGCCTGTGAGGTCCAAAACACCACGACTATTAATACTTTTTAGGACAGCTAGGGCTGTGTATGTAAATGAGATGTGGGAATAGTGATAGTGATGCAGAAAATCTTCTAAATTGATAGTGAAAGTCAATCACTCTCCCCCTTAACATGATGAATGGAGACCAGGGAGGGCTGCATTCAATGGTTAAGTGTGCCCTAGGAAAGACTACAGTAGCCTGTGAGGTCCAAAAAACATGGCCGGTGCAGTAATATTTTTCTTTTTTTTTGTGAAAGGTGAGGTTTCAATGTTCACTGGGTGTCAGGGCGGGGTGATGAAGTGCAGCTTTGCGTCAGCCACCTGGACAAGCGTGAGGGATGGAGTCAAGGTTCCCCGCGATCTCTCTTACTCTCTCACTCTTTCTCTCTCTCTCTCTCTCACTCTGTCTCTCTCACTCCTGTCCTCTTCCTCTCTCTTCTGCCTCGGGCTCTCACTCCCCCTCTTGACCCCCTCTCTTCCAATCTCTCTGTCTTCTCTCTAATCTCTTCTCCTGTTCTCTGTTTCTACAACCTCCACCCTCTATCTTTCTCTCTCTCACTCTATCCCTCTCTTTGTCGCCCCACCTCTCTCTCTCGCTCTCTCTCTCAGTGCCTCTCTCTCTGTCCCTTCCTCTCTCTCCCTCAATGCCTCTCTCTCTCTGCCCCTTCCTCTCTCTCTCTATCCCTCCCCCCTCTCTCCCTCTCTCTCTCTCTCTGCTAGCTGATGGTGAGAATGGATGGTCCTGTCTGGCCGAGCAGACATCAGTAGTGCCGCCTACGCGCTGTACCTCCAGCACAGATGCCTCTCCCTCTACCTCTCCCTGTCCCTGCCCTCCCACCACTCCTTTCACCCACCTCCTGCAACCCCCCACACCCTACACCCCCCCTGCCCACCCCAACCTGCCCCAACCCCCCGCTGCTGTCCCCATGTCAGCCACTGTCGTTTGCCACCGCCGCCGCCCCTGCTGAGAGGTCAGTCGTGTTACGCGTGTGGCGGCAGTGCTGTCACCGGGCCTGTGATCCGTCACCATCAGGCCCGGCGGGGGAGTCGTTGTGGCCCCGGCTACTACTAGTGGCACACAGCGGCCAGGCACGGCTGCCATCTTCGGCGGGGACACATGAGCCCAGCCGAGTGCCATCTGAACACGCGACTACCCCCCAGAGCAGCCTGACCACCAACACTGGACTTCTGTGTGTGTGTGTGTGTGTGTGTGTGTGTGTGTGTGTGTGTGTGTGTGAATGAGGGTATTACTATGTGTATCTGTTTATGTGTGTGAGCACAGGTGTGCCTACCTGTGTGTATTTGTGTGTGTGTGTGTGTGTGTGTGTGTGTGTGTGTCTGTTT
>CM059277.1:17683033-17700533 GCA_030347295.1 Setipinna tenuifilis
CGAAGCGAGAATCGAATGGCGAGACTAAGGACTTAACGAAAGACGAGCGCGAAACACAAAGATACAGTGAATTAGCCCCATTCAGCTGCAGACGAGCTTATGTAAAACGCTCCCGTTACACTGGTCAATTTCCAGCCGCACAATGGCAAAGTTTCTCCCGAGACTCGTTCGACAAGCTGTATCAGTCTGTGGTCGGCGTAAGAGGCTTACGCGGGAAATTTAGGTGACCTTTAAATAATAAAGACGTACTATTACGGGACAGCTAGTGTCCAAGTTTAAAAGGGTCGAGATATCAGGTGACAATGGTTCAGTCCAATAATTGGGAATTTTTGGACATGAATGGGACATACTGGTTGTTTTTTTTTGTCCCCCTTTTTTAAATATTAAGGGACTTTGAATAATTCCCACTGATGTCTGTAACGTCACGATGGATGGGTGAGGAGAATATTAAGAGTGTTTAATCCAGCTGACAAGAATAGCTGACAGTTATTCTTTCATAATTAATTGCATTGCCCTTTTCATGGGAATCACCAAAAAAAAAAAAAGAACAAAACAATTGGCGAATTTGTGTCAATTGTGAGAGCGCTCCACGTCAAATGAATTCAGAAAATGTGAAAAAGTCAACAGGCATGAAATACCTAAACAATGCAACTGATGCTTCACTCCTCTCCATATATCACCACAGCAGTTTATCAAGTGTATAATTTTCAGCAGTAAAATATCACCACGGCTGATTACTACTCTCTCTCTCTCTTTCTCTCTCCCTCTCTCTTTCCCCGCCTCTCTCTCCTTAACTTCTCCGTTCCTCTAATTCTTAATTACTCGGCAGATGAGCTCCCGCTCCCTGCGTTAGCATGCGCGAGCAACAGCTAAAAGAAGCTGGCGGAGTGTGGAGAGGTGTATTGTGGGAGTTCCAGGTGGATTTCCCGATAATGAGTTATGCCAGCGAGAAGTGGAGAGTTTTAGTGATGGCTGACTGCCGGCTGACTGTGATGCTAATGTAAAACAAACAGCACGTGGCTATGCTAATACCCTCAGCATGAGAGACACTCGGTACACCCCCCCGCCCCCAACACCGACACCACCGACACCCCCACCCCACCCTCATCGCCCCTTTTCTTCCTCCTACTTCTCCTCCTCCTCTGTTCCGCTCTTGCCTTTCAACTGACAGCTATTGTTTCCTGATTGGTTTCAGTAGAGCATGGGGTGAGATAGCTAGTGTACAGTAAACTTTAGCTTCACACCCACAAGGGGTGGCGGATTGATGTCAGTTCACGACTGTGAGAGAGGCAAAGGCAATGTAAATACCTCAGAGGGACACGAGAGCATGTCTATGCTAGATCCCCAGTGAGGTACTTTTATAGGCCGCCTTTCTGTATGGGCGGGCAAACAGAACAGGTGCATACACACACACACACAGGTAAGCAGGAGCTAAATTTAGGGGTCCAGAAATTTACTGGTGCTTCAGAAGAACAGAACAGAACATCTTTTTTTCTTTCCCGAGAGACTTTTTTCCACTAGATAAGTAAGCTAACTGTCCTTAAGGACAAGCCCTGAAGACACCTTCTGTTCCTACATCGACTCTTCTCTCTGTGCTAATTTTAATTTAAGGTCTGATGGTGGTCATTGGCTCAAACCTACTCCTTTAAGTCCAGGGGGGTAGGTGGCAGTTGGTTTTTATATATACATATCTTTAGATGTTCACCTTAGTAAAGGTGATTTATCCAAGAATGTGCAAGTCAACTTTTTCCAAAATAAAATTACTCCCTCAGCAACACCCTTGGTCCATTTATATTACTCTGCTTTGACAGTGTTTTGCCAGTATACTTCATTAATTTTATTTTTTTCTTCTAAGCAGCAGTGAAGAAAAGCCTGAACAGGATATGACTGCTAAGAGAGAGAAAGACAGGCAGAGAAGAAGTGAGAGAGAGAGAAAAGAGAAAGCGAGAGAGAGAAAAGAGAAAGACAGAAAGAACGAAACACAAACACAGAAAAACTAAAAGAGAGAGAGAGAGGGGGAAAGGGAGAAAGTGAGGTGAGAGAAATGGGAAGTAAGTGACAGACAGAGAACTGCATGAGCTCAGTATGGTGTGTCTATATTCACCGTGGCGCCTGTGACCCCTCTGCTTCAACCCCATCTTTAAAGCACGTGATCACAATCAACACCAAGGCGGAGGGAAGAAAATTATACCGACTTAACAAAACAGTGTAGAAATCCTGTTATTACCCTTTTTTGTTTCATATATTCAGTCTCCTGGCAAAAAGATTAGACGATTTTAAAGAACTGCATAATCTCCTTTAACAGCTTATCAAAACTTTAATGATTTGGTGATAAAGAGCACAAAGTTAAGTAGCCGGGTAAGAGGATAACTCTGCAGTGCAGTCTAGTGATTAGTAGATGAGAATTGGGAGACCGAAAATCCGGGGGGCTGCAAATCCCACTTCTGCCACTTATTCACTTTGAGGGGGGTGTGGGGTGGGGGGGGGGGAACTCCATTTCAGAGTCGAGTCAAGTCACGGGTGTAATCATTCGGCAGAACTGATAAATGAGAGGACGCCGCTCGTGTGTCCTCTGAAATCATCTCGCCGGCCGCAGACGCTTGTTTACTTTTTATTTACTTAGCGCGTCACTAACTACACCAATCAAGAACCAATTACAGTGAGACAGTGAGGCGCCTGGGAGGCTCGTGAAAGAACAGGGGCCTGCAAATTATAACGTCCGTCTGTAGACCCTCAGCCCCCCCTCAGCCCCCCAGCCCTCACCCCCACCCTCCTCCTTCACTTGCATCTCCAGAATTGAGATTCTGAATGGCCTGTATCTCCTTTTTTCCCGAGCCCTGGATTAAGGGGGGTAGGTCACGCCATTGCTTTCCCAAAGACCCCCATGCCTCCTGTGTGTTTGTGTGTCCCCTCAGTGTGACAGTGTGGCGTTAGCCTGACTGGATGTGCTCCCATGGTCCACACTGTATGTCGGACATGTTGAGTGCCCCGTGCGGGGGTTAAGACAGTAAACACATAGATACCCACATTCAGTTTACGATCACGAGGACCTCTTTCACAGTTCTTAGGGACGTTGTGTATGACTGCTGTGTTGGTCGTTGGTGTGGGGAGAGTGTGCCTTTGGCCCACAGGATGCTTCCGTTACTACCTTTGTGTGTATATGGGTGTGTGTGTGTGTGTGAGGGTTTGTGGGTTGTTGCAGGTGGGCAGAGGGGCAATAACTAGTCACATGTGTAACTACTAACAACAGTATTGTGCTAGTGTGCAATACTGCAATGAATGTGATATTACAGTATGTTCTGAGTACAGCATTTCAAAATAACACTTTAATGGTGTGTGCGTTTGTGTGTGTGTGTGTGTGCATGTGTACATCCATGTGTGTGTATGTACACATTAAGGTGTGTGTGTGCGCAATCACGATATATCTGTATATCTCTTCTCAGTCTGCCACAGCAGACGAGGCATGACAGCTTCATCTCAAATTGTATTACGTCAATTTTTTTTCAACCACTCTTCTCATCTCTTGTCTGTCTCTCTCCACCATCCCCCCTACACCGGCCTGTATTAGTTTGACAGATGAGGCCCGTGTGGCACAGTCATAACACTGTTCTAATACCCGGACAGGGGAAGGCAAGGTTTTACCCTTTGCTCTACCAGCCCCTCTCTTTCTCTCTCTCTCTCTCTCTCTCTCTCTCTCTCTCTATCTCTCTCTCTCTCTGCAATGACATGCAGGGCTCTGACGGGAGAGGGGCTGAAGAACAACAAGGAAGGATTTGGCGGGGAGGAGTGAAAGAATGTGTGTGTGTGTTTGTGTGTGTGTGTGTGTGGGTGGGTGGGGTACATCTCAGACTGACAGAGAGAGAGAGAGAGAGAGAGTATACCCGAGACTGACAGAGTGTGTTAGTGTGTATATGCGTCTGAGGCTGTCAATGCATGTGTGTGTGTGCGTGCATGTGTGTGTTTGATACTGAGAGTTTGTGTGTGTGTGTGTGTGTGTGTGTGTGTGTGTGTGTGTGTGTGTGCGTGTGTGCGTGTGTGCGTGTGTATGCAGCTGAGACAAACATTGTGCACACACATGTGTGTGTGTCTGTGTGTGTGTGTGTGTGTGTGTGCGCGCACACGTGGGCGTGTGTCTGTGTGTCTGTGTGTCTGTGTTGAAGGGGCTGTGGAGGTGCGGGAGAAAGATAACACACTGGCGCTTACCTTTGCTGTACACTACGCAGTTGTTTTTGTTGTCCTCCGCTCCCTGCCAAGTCACATCCAGAAGCCACCTGGGGCCGGCGTTCAGCACCAACGGCACCGAGCTCTTGGTCTTCTGTACGGGGCAAGATAACAGGGGGCTTAATCAGCCGCTCATTCCACCAGACGATTTGAGGCACACTAATAAGCACAAGTTACGCTTCTTTCCGGCATCTTCCGCAAAAAGCCGTAAACAGCCATTTTCTTTTTCTTTATTTTGTGTGTGTGTGTGTGTGTGTGTGTGTGTGTGTGTGTTTGTGTAGTGGGGTTTACGGAGACTTGTCTGTATGTCTCCGGTGGCTGAGGAGATTTAAATGTTTGAGACAGAGGGGTGAGGTGAATGAGAGAGCCGTGAAGGAGACATGAATGGGGGGGTGGGGTGGGGGAGGGTGAATGGGAGAGGAAGGGGTGCACCTGGAGGTTTGGATTAATGCTGGGTGGGTTGGTAGGTATGGAGGGGTGGTTGGGAGTGTGGGGGTGGAGGGGGGGTGGGCGTTTGTGGTCAGGGGGTTTAAAGATTTGATTTGGGGAGGATGTGGTTGTGGTGGGTGTGGGATTGAGGGGGGGTGGGGGGGGGGGGTGGATGTGGTATGTGGGGTTGAATCTGGGGTACTGTGGGGACAGCCGTGCTGTTTGGCAGCCCCCTCTGCCCCATCTAAAAGGGGGGCTTGAAGAGTGTGTCATTATCACGCTGGATTTCTCCCAGTGATCCAGTATCAGATCGCCCGAGATTAGTCCCCCCCCCCCCCCCCTCGCCCCCTCCGCCCCCTCCGCCTGATCTCCAATTGCTGGGAATCACCAAAGGAATGCAGATGACTTTCAAGAGGGGTTGGTTGGGGGGGTGGGGGTGGTTGGGGTGGAGGGGAGGAGAGCAGCCCAGGGTTCAGGAGTGAACTTTGGGCACATTGTGTGCCGCTATCACCGCCATCTCGCTATTTCCTGCAACAGGCAGGGAAGAATTTAAAGAATCAGTATCCATTTCAAAGGGGGCGATTGAGGTTGCCTTTTTTTATAATGCGCTGACAAATTATTCTGAATGGGCAAAAACGTCATTTTTCTTTTCAGAGCCAGGGTCAAACGGGCCGCTTTAAGTTATTTCTGAGAGACGAGGGGTAGCAGAAGGGAGGGGGGGGAGAAAGAAAAAAAAACAGGTGAGATAGAGGAGAAGGCCCTGCCCAGATGCATTTGAGGCCCAGAGAGAGATGGGAAGAGACAGACAGAGAGAGAGAGGGAGAGAGAGAGAGGGGGGGGGGGGGGGGGTGAACAGATGGAAAGAGAGGGTAAGTGAGGAAGGGTGCAACACTGGGTCTCCTCTATTTATTTTCATGTGATTTTATTCGATTTTATTTTAAATGGCAGGGGTAATGAAAGCCCAGGGTACATCTTCACTGTGCTTGGAGGGTGTGTGTGTGTGTGTGTGTGTGTGTGTGTGTGCGTGTGTATGTGTGTGTGTGTGTGTGTGTCAAGGGTTGGGAGGAGGGTACAGGCAGCATATTGAGTGGCGGTTACAGTACCCTATTACTCGTAGGCAAGATGTCAGTCTTTCTAGGCCATTACTTTTTAACCCCGGGCCCTCCTTCATTAGGGTGCTACAGAAATAGTTTAGCTAAGAGAAAATGGGTTGGAGTGCAATGCAATCTCCACTCACACACTTTTTTTTTTACCCTTCCTCCCTCCCTCCCTCCCTCCCCACCACATTCATTTGAAACAGGCACTCAAGCAGGCAGCCATCCCTCTCCCTGATGTCACCGACCTCCTCCACTCTCCTCTGATTTTATCTTCAATATATATATATATATATATATATATGTAGTATATATATAATACTACATCTTTATTTCGCTTCACAGATATTTTATTTATTGTAATGGACACATGCTCGAGGGAGGTAAATGCAAAATAGGGCGATTGGATTGGTGGGGGGTGGGGCATGCCATCCTCAGTATCATATGTCGGACTGACAGGCGTTTCCATACTCACTCACCCAGGAGCGTGGATGCTCCCATATGGTGCAGCCAAACAGATGCCATTTGTTTACACCTCCGCCTAAGTACTGTACGGCAGCGAATGGGAAATGATGCCCCATTTCCACTGCAGGGATTTGCTTCTTGCTGATGCTGTTTTGTAAGCAACAAATTCTGCCTTTGTCTGTTTCTCCTCTCTCCCCCTCTCTCTCTCTCTCTCCCTTGCTCTCTCTCTCACACACACTTTCTGTCTCGTTTTTCCTCCCTCCCTTCTTCCTTCTTTCTTTTTTTCATTCTTTTTTTTTGGTCTAATTTCTGAGCAGGCACGCTGCCCCATGCTGGCACTACAACAGAGAGTGCCTGTCGTAATTTCGGTCGGCTCGTATTTCACACCTGAAATTAACCGCCGTATAAGGTCTTATATCTGAGCTAACCTGTAAATCTCGGACTCCTGTCAAAAAAAAGGAGAGGGGGGGAAGAGGAGGGTTGTGGGGGGGTGGGGTGGGGAGGTGAGACTGATTGTTGCCACGACGACTATCTAAAATGAGAATCGGATTAACCCTTTCTCTGATCCCCCCCCCCCTTACCCCTCTTACCCCACCCCACCCCACCCCACCCCTGTCTGGGCGGCCGGTTCTTATTCATCTCTCCATCTCTCTGGTGCTAAACAAGCGGCACCGGCGGACATCTGCTGTCTTGGCTTGACCTGGCCCTGCCTCGCACGTAGGAGACAGAAAGGACACCTGCCCACCGAGGGTTAACGGTCACCCGAGGGTCCCATTTAAATAAGGGAATCGGTGCTGAGATCACTAAGACGCTAATGGACATTAGCAAAAGGGCTATAGGGGAAATTACGAGTCTGTTTGAATTTGAAGCCATCTGTAGCCGGGGTAAGGATGGGGCGAGAGGAGAGAGGAGGAAGGAAGAAAAAGAAAAAAAAATGTCCGTCTGCACAGTGTGCTGGGGTTTTTTTTTTTGCGGTTTGGTGCTCTCAACACCTCTCACCTCACTGGTTTCAATACCCTCCCTGGCTGCCTGTTTCTTTTTTTTTTTCTTTTTCCATTTTCTTTTTTTTTTATCCTGGGGTGTGTTACGTGTAAGAGATACAGTGACCAAAACAGTGTAGTCAGCGAGCGAGTGATTACAAACTGATTCTCCAAATTCGCTATAAAATGAAAATCAATATTTCCACAAGTTGCTGCAACATAAAAGATAACCTTCATTGATTTTTCGAGACTTAGGCCCCTCTGTGATAAAATCTAATATAAATTTTCAGCAGTGCGGATTTGGATCAGAGCAGGAGCAGGGGGCTGCCGATAAGTTCCACACTCACATCCCTCAGACTCGGATTTTTCCTCCCCTCCTTTCACCCCTCTCTCTCTCTCTTTCTCACTCTCTCTCTCTCTTTCTATCTCTCGCTCTTTCTCTCACTCTCTCTCGCTCTCTTTCTCGCTCTCTCTATCTCTCGCTCACTCTCTCTCTCTCTCTCTCATGCTCGCTCTCTCTCTATCCCTCTCTCTCTCTCCCCTCTCTCTATCTCTCGCTCCCTGTCCCCTGCTCTCTTTTTCCAAGCCATGGCGGTACTATTTATAATTGGCCCGGTGCGGGCGAAAAAGCTTCTATCAGGAATCTGTTCTAATTTTTATTACGGAGTGGGGGTTGGGAGGGGTGGCAGGGGGGAGGGGAAGGGCTAAAGCCTGTTCCAGATAATTTGGAAATTTCAGGGGGAATTGTGATGGAGCTGATGGCAGAGTCCGCCTGTGCCCCCGGAAAAGGAGCTAACCTGTAATAGCCTGAGCGGCCGGCCCTGATTAAATGTTGCCATAGATGAAAGACCTGCCATCGCCGCAATAAATTAACCAATCACACAAATCCCGCGTCGCTACTAATCCGGCCTTGATACCCCTGATCCTCTGATCAGCTGAAGGAGGTGAGAGGCAAGAAAGTGTCTAGTGACACTACTCTCCTCTCCTCTCCTTCCTCTCTCTCTCTCTCTCTCTCTCCCCATCGCTCACCAACTTCCTGTGTAAACAACTGGGCTAATGATATCACGGCTGACCAACTGAACAGCCCTCGCTAGCCTTCAGACCCCTTCCAATCTCTCTCTCCCCCTTTCTCATTCTCTCTCTCCTAGCCCACCTTTCTATCTGTCTCTCATTCTCTTCCTCTTTTAGTTGTTTTTTTTTCCTTTGCACTAGAGGCTTGTGAAATCGATACAAACAAGGGTGGGAAAGTTTCTCCCCCCCAAAACACACACACACAAACAAACACACACACGTACACACACACACACACACACACACATACACACACACACACACACACACACACACACACACACACACACACACACACACACACACACTTAACTCTACCTCTCCCTCTCTCTCTTTTTCTCTTACCCTCTCTCCCAGCTCTCTACTCTAACACTCTCCTCAATCTTCCCTCTTTTTCTCTCCTCCTCCTCCTCCTTCTCCTCCACCAGTGTTGGATTTACAGGAAGCAGATTCAATGAGCAAAACCTTTATCTGGTCAGTACATTCGTAAGAGTGCACTGCAGAGATTCGCTGCTTTGCATATGCAGTGTGGCCATGGTAATGGCTGCTCTGTACTTCCTAAATCCCCTTTCTTGGCCTAGAGAGTTGGCTGCACAGTGTAGTGCTTTTGGAGAAAAATAAAATAACACAAGCAATGCAAAAAAGCCACAAATGTGCCACAAACCTAGGGGAGAACTGGTAACATGACAACATTAAGTGTGTAAGACTACAATGTTAAATAGTACTAAAAAATGTGATCCAATAAAAAGAAGCTTTGCAAAATGCACTATACTATACTACACTACACTATACTATAATGTAACATACTATACTATACTATACTATACTATACTATACCATACGTCTAGATTTCTAAATGCCTAATAAAGAAAAACTATCCAAGTATTTTACAATATACTATCAACAAATCCAAACATCCTACATTTTTTATCATTCTACAAACTGGTCTTTCCAATCACAATGGACTTTGATAATATCAACCCTTATTACACATTACATTGCACTTCTTTTTTGACCAGCACATAGCCTAATCAAGAGCGTGTCACTCTTCAGACCTATCCAGCATCAGCATCACAGCTCTAGATATTTTCTCCCTTATCTCTGGGTCTACACAGGAAACCTCACTTGCAATAGTCTCTCTCTGCCAGGCTCTCTCTCCAGCACATTCAGTGCAGTCAGTACAAATCAGCAGATGCTGCTGCTCCACTCTGAGCCTTAATGCTAGTGGCTGGGTTATGTCAAGCTTCCATGTATAAGACTGCAGTTCGGGGACTGGGTGAGGCTGGAGTGGAGGCCAAGGCCAGAGGCTGGAGAGGGAGGTGGGGGTTGGGGAGCGGGTTGGTTGGGGGTTGGGAAGGAGAGGTGTGGGGGGGTCTAACAGGTTTGGGGCTGTTCTCGGACTCTGTTTACAACAAAAAGCACACTCACACCTCGATAACGTCTGTTGCAATTAGTTGTTCGCTGTGATGAAACAAATTGCATGTGGTCAACTGGAAATTTCATTAAGGCAGATTTTCTCCCGGCCCGCGTTATCTCTTTCGGTATTAATATTTCCTTAGGCCTTTAGAATGGATGAGTTGCCAGGGATTTTTTTTTTCTATATGTAAAATAAATGTCCAAATACCCACCTTCCCTGCAAGGTATTCACTGAAATTGTGCATACCACATTGGTATACACTTGGCGTTCATGTATTTGGTGTTTGAGTTTGGCGCTTGGTGTTTAGAAAAGAGTTATATTTATAAAAGCTACTTAAAAGAACATATATTTTAAAAAAAATTCCATCCCCTCTCAAAAAAGATTGAACATCATTTTCATTTTGTGATTTGCTGCACAAACATCTTTAAATGACAGTGGTTTCAAAGGGCAAAAGGAAAAAAAATAAAAAAAAATATATATATACATATATATACCTCCATGCAGTCCTAGTTTTTTTGAGTTAGCATGTGCTACAGGAAAAGCTAAATAACAGGAATATGCAAAATGTGCACGCTAATTCCTTTTGGAGATAGATCTTGGCGGCCGCCCTGTCATAAATCAGAGCGTTTTTCGATATGAAATGAGGCAAGCTGCTCTAATCATTTCTGCATTTCAAATTGGATCACTGGCTCAATCGCCTGGCTTTTAAACTGCTTGCCTAAGAGCAAATGTGAGGTGTGAGATAATGGCGGAGAAATCTCTTGCCTGCGCCGTAGTTAGTTTACTGCTTGAGTGCAAAAGAATGCGGTGCCCCCTGCCCCTCCCCCCTCCAGCCGCCGTTCTCTTTTCAACTTTGTTAAATTGACTTTTTCGTTTGAAATCGATTAAATTGAGAATCGCCGACGTTTTTTTTTTCTCGCCCCCCAACCCCTTTCTTCAATCTCTGAGGGAACACCCATCAAGGTGCACACAGAGCACTATTTTGTGGCAGTCACTGTTGCCACAGCAAGACGAAGAAAAAAAATACAAATAAAAAAAAAAACAGGTTTCATCTGAACAAAATAAAAGAAGAGCAGCATAGTCCTAAACAAACCTACAGTAGCTAGAATTAATTAACAAAAAAAAGCAACAGGAGTGAATAAAGGTAATTAAACACCTTGATAAATAGGGTGCAAATTGTTAGTTTGCAACTTAATGATGCTTGGCAGCACGTTAAATTGGACTCATATAACCTTGAATACAGTGAGGCAGTGAGCAAGGGTGAGAAAGAGACAGAGAACAGAGACAGTCAGGCAGGCAGGCAGACAGACAGACAGACAGACAGACAGACACAGAGAAAGAGAAAGAGTAATAAGAAAGGGATATGCACATACTGTATTCTTTGTTGAACATAGTACTGTTTGGTGTATATGTTTTCTCTCTCTCTCTCTCTCTCTCTCTCTGTCTGTCTCTCTTTCATTCTTTCTTTTTTCTTCCCTCACATTCTCTATCTCTATCTGTAATTTCTAAACAAAATCTTTTTTTTGAGAACATTCTTAGCATCGTCCCTCCATCCTTTGGCTTGGCTCGGCTCCTTGATGACCCTGTTTACCTCCCATAGCCCCTCCCACAGTGCTGTGTCTCGACACTGACAAACGACCGCAGCGACCGTCATCTCGTCCCACACACCCCACGCAAAATTTACCCCAAGCAAACACCCATCTGCATAGCAAGGGCCAATCAATCCATCAATCAATCTAACAAGATTTCAAACAGACCTCCGCAGCAGGCATGTAGACTTTGCAAAACTGATAGTGTTGTTATGCAAGCTCCATCCACACTTCCACCTATAATGCAAACACATTCCCAATTTACAGACAGTTGTACACACAAGAAGAGTGTCAAAACTGATCTCTGTCAAAGCCATGGCACTAAGTGGTGTGGTCACACAGACACCAATAGACACCCAGCAAAGTGCTAGTGAAACACCCTATTTGTTTAATGAACTGTACTGAGTCTGGGTCATTTTTAAGGTGGTTAGTAATTAGTAATATGCACCTACTTCAACACTCAGCATTGATGTTCGAATGCTAATTAGCACTAAATCATTATGGAGATGCATCGACTGTAACTAAGTAAATACAACATGTCCCACCACGCACCCAGACAACTAATTACTGCAGCCCAGAAGCTAACACTGAACATTATGACAGTGTGTCGCCACTGAACAAAGAACTACAGAGGACACCACGTTAGGAGTTGTGAACCCTTCCAACATGGCGGAATAGCTGGAAGGAAAGAGTGGAGGATTATAAAAAAATTCAAAAAAAAAAGAGGGGACTCCTGGATTCAGATTGAGTGCCTCAAACAGGCCAATAACATGCCTGTTCCCTGCATGTTCGTGTTTGAATAAGATTTTTTTTTTCGCCCCCCCATGTTTGAATTCAATTGCTGACTTGTTTGATCTTTTCACAGGGCTCTCGGTTGACTCCTGCAGCTACGTGTAGGTACAGCCATCCCATAATAGGCAGCCCAACTCCAAGTGATGTTCACCTGTACGGTGTATTACCAGGCCCTCTCGGCTTGGGAGGTTTTTTTTTTTCTTTCTTTTTAAAAAAAAAAAAAAATCTGGTTTCTCTTCTCTTCTTTCCAACTAATGGAAATATAACACACATTTGTCTGGTATGAACCACCCCCACCCTTGCCCCCACCCTGACACTCCTGATCACAATAATAGTAATAACAAAATAAAAATAATAAAAAATCTATCACCTGAGGGTTTCTAAAGGGGTGAAACGGTCCCTCAGCCTTCCCCTGATGATAACAAACAATAAAGTCAGAACAAAATAGTCAGCATCAGTATTTTTTTTTTTTTGGGGTGGGGGGGTTGGGGGGTTATGGGCACCTCTGACAAGCCTCTCTGTATCTGTGGCACGCTTCGTATGCATCCTTTTGAACTCGCACTGAAGGGGCCGAGCTTACAGTCTGTCTCTGAGTAAATGTCACGAGGGCTGTGGGCTTTTTAAAGCAAAAACCAGCTGCATCCCCCACCACCACCACCACCACACCCCCACCCCTCCGCCAACCCCCCCTTCACTCTCTCGTCACCTGCAGCTTTACCCCGTGCCCTGGGCTGTAATGCTCTCTCTAAGTGTTTTCTGCTCCACAGACAGACCCTCTGAAGGCACTGCAGGAACACACACGTAGATACACACACAAAGACACACACACACGCACAGTAACACACAGAAGCACACACACACACTGTAAATTGAGCAGCATAATCAAACTGATACAGAACAGATCCAATTTAAGACTCTCTCACAGACATACACACACACACAAACACACACACACAAACACACACACACACATATACACACATACACACACACACACACACACACACCTCCATGGGTGAAGAAAGAAACTCCAGTAACATGCCTCCTGAGCTCCTGGGTGAACTTTTGTACTTCAAGAGGGGTCGCAGACATTTGCATACACAGCAATTTACCGACACCATATAAAAAGGTGCAATCTTTTAACATTGAGGCCGTTTTGCCCCCCCGCCACCCCCTCCCCACTCCTGCCCACCCCATGCATCAGAGAAGATGGGGGTCTTAATAAATCCATTTTAAAGACCGGCAATATTTACACTGAGGTAAGTAAATAAGATAAAATGAGGTGTGTGTCTGTGTGTGTGTGTGTGTGTGTGTGTGTGGTGGGGGGGGGTTGGACCTCGCCTCTGACTAAATGCATTAGATGTGAACCCTCTTATCGGTGTCTCCGCACACACACACACACACTGACGGTTAAGAGATGGGCTTCCTGGGCTGCCTATGCTCTTTGTTACCCAATTAGTTTACGGATGACCCTGCAGTCTAATATTACCTATGTTTTTTGACAGCCTCATACACACACACAACGCACACACACACACACAGACACACACACACACACACACACAAACACACACACACACAAACACGCGCACACATGCCATGGTGCCGTCTCACACACACACACACACACACATGCCATGGTGCACACACACACACACACACACACACACACACACACACACACACACACACACATACACATGCCATGGTGCCATCACACACATACACACACACACACATGCCATGCCGCCGTCTCACACACACACACACACACACACACACACACACACACACACATACAGGACCACCAGGACTGATGCCCAAGAGCCTGTCCAGACATCTTCGTCTGCTCATCCACTTTCTTTCTTTTTTTTGTGCTATCTGGAGGTGTTTATCTTGTCCCCTTGCTTTTTGCATTAGCGCACCAGATGACCAGCACAGACCCACACACACACACACACACACACAAATGTGAGTGGTAGTGTTAGCACTGAATACGCTTCTATATAACAGATCCTCCATCTGGAGTCATTTGACAGGCTTCTCTCTCTCCCTCTCCCTCCTTCTCTCTCTCTCTTTTGCTCTTGTCTTCCTCTTCCCCCTCGTATTTTGGCACGCGAGGCCTTGGCGGATGGATGATGATCCGCGGGGGCCGGTCCCGAGTTATCAGGACCCAGCAGCAGGGGCTTGCCTCCCTACGGGGTGGCCCAGCTCATGCCCGAGAGGAGGTGAGGCAGGCAGGCAGGCAGGCAGGCAGGCAGGCAGGCAGCAGAGGAGGCTCACCGGCACAAACACACACAGATACACACACATACAGATATACACACACACATATACACACACACATACAAACACAAACACACATACAGCTACACACATACAAACACAAACACACATACAGATAGACAAGCACACACACGTACACACACACATACACACACACACACACACACACACACAGATATGCACACAAACACACACATATAGACAGACAGACACACACACAGACACACACACAGACACACACACACACACACACACACACACACACACACACTCTGAATGGGCTAACCCAGAGAGCAGAGGACATAAGGAGAGTGAGTGGCAGAGGCCAGCCATGCATGGTGCCTCCCCAACAAACAGGGGCCCATAGAGTAGGTGACATATCAGCTCCATCATGATAAAGATCAACTACACACACTGTGAACACAAACTCTGAGACTAATTTGGGCAACAAAGTAGCTTTCATTTACAAAATGAAACTGTCTTTTGTTAACACTTTATGTTTGATAAAAAAATATGCCCTAACACTAAACATCTCAGTTGTCTTTTGTATTTTATCAGCAGGTTGGTTCGTCCAGTCTGTAACGAACACTCAGCTGGACTGAGGTCAAAACAAAGGAGTGAGTTAGTAGGATGCTGCGTGAAGTACGTATTCATCCAGTGAGTAAACGCCAAGCAAATTCAGTGTTTGCCTACTGGACTTCATTCACAAACTGTGACCACACTCTTGGTTACAACAGCACCACCACCACTGTGCACGCCACAGTACATGAGTCTTAACAAAGGAAATGTGTTGTTAAAAAAGTGTTAATAAAGGGAGAAGACAGTAATGGCCACTAAAGATACATTTTAAAATGTTGAAACAAAAAAAAGAGGCCCCACAGTGGCACCCTTTCCTCCTTCAACTCGCACACGATGTTTCAGAATTCCAGGAGGGGACGGGAGATTGCTAAACGGAAACAATCGCCGGATTATCTCTGCCACTTTTCAAGGAAGTCGCTCCTTCGTCCCACAAGTACAGGCATGACAGTGACAGATGGCAAAGCAGCTGCCACCACTCAAGTCGCTCACACTTTTTTGCATCCACCCCCCTCTGTATACGCACGCACCATGCGCGCACACACACACACACACACACACACACACTTTCTCTCTCTCTCTCTCTCTCTCTCTCACTCTCTCTCTCTCTAACACACACACACACACTCTCTCTCTTTCTCTCTCTCTAACACACACACACACACGTCTCTGCTGTGTGTGTTTTAATGGTGTATCCACACACACACTTGGCAAGGCCCACTGGATACCACAGGATGAGGTGGTAAAAAAAAAAGAAAAGCAAACTCCTGTCTCAGACAGAAATACTGACAGATACTCCACTTTCCCCATGTTCCTCCCCCAAACTTTAAGTGTCATTACAATTGTTTGGGGAAAATAACCTATATAAACTTTTCTCTTTCCGCGGGTAATTTTTGTTTTTCCCTCCCCTCATCAGCCAGAATGGCTCTTCTCTCTCTCCCTCTCTCTCCCTGTCTGTCTCTCTCTTTCCTCCCTCCCTCCTCATCACTCCCTCCCTCCCTCCATCTCTCCCTGCCTTCTGTGAGTGCTGCCTGATGTGGTTTGTGTCAAAAGTAACAAACGCTCATGGTTGCCCGGTCGCCCGTGTCAGAAGCTGAAGACAGCCCCTGTGTGCTGCCGTGTCGTCTCATTGGCGGTCTTACTGTCTCTCCCCATATGTCTACATGACTCAAATAACCTGCAATTTGTTCCCCGGTGAGCTACTAGGGAAAGGGAGGGGGGAGAGAGAGAGGGAGGTGGGGGGTGGAAAGAGAAGGAGATTGGAAAAGAAAGAGAGAAAATAAGAGAGAAAGAATGAGAGAGAGAGAGAGAAGAGGGCCCTCAAGGCTCTGCGGATCATTTCTCTTGGGAGAGAGAGACAGAGGAAATGAGAAAGAGAAGGAGAAAAGTAGAAAGAAAGTGAAAAAGAGGGAGAGACAGAGGAAAGGAGAGAGAGAGAGACAGAGACAGAGACAACAAGACAGAGAGAGAGACATTGGAAGGAGAAGGAGAAAGGGAAAAAATTAAAAAGAGGAGATACGGAGTACGGTACACTGTTCAACTCTACTCCAATGTGGCCCCATGGCTTTGCCAGCTGAATTCATATAAATCAACAAACAAACAACAAAGACATAACAAATAGGCTTGAAATAAAATACTTAATTTATGACTGTGTGCCTTTGTATAGTGTTTCTGAAACATTGCCATGGTTTAAAATGAAATGTGATACATCACTAATTAGGTCCGGGGGAAAAGAAACAAAAAGCCAGTGTCCTAACCTTTGGTCCAAAAACAAACATGCTTCCTGTATGAACATTTAAAAAGAAACAGACACAATTACACTATAATTATCCCCAACTCCAGAATTGTCCTTGAAGTTCTGACCTTTAAGTCAAGTGACAACTAAAGATGTCAGACAGCTGTCCATCAGCTAGGCCTGGGCAATTGTTTGAAAAATGAATCGAATCGACAACCGGTTAGTCGAACAATGATCAAGGACATGACTTAAAATTGTTGTTTATTATTACTGTTATTATTATTTATTTGGTGAACTCTTTCTTTATATTCTGTGCATTCCACTGTGTGTGTTCATGTACTGTTTCTTGAAAGCACACTACCACATGTGTTGTCATGTGATTCTGCCCAGTCCAGTCAATTAAAGCCAATTTTGAATTTAAGTCTGAATTGTCCAGCTCTAATCATGATAAAAAATCATACTCTAGTTAATATGGAAAAATATATCAGGATCAAATTTCTATATATTATTGCCATAGTGCCCAGGCCTACCATTAGCCATGCATAGCTCAGTATGCCATGTGTGCACTTGGGCACCATGAGGCTGCCTGTCGTTAGCAGTGGCGGTTTATCTCAGGCTATGACTGCTAGAGCTATGACTGCTCCTAAAGTACATGGGCAGCCACTTCAGTCACAACGCAATGCTCTTATCGGGCCGTGGACCCACCCCAGCCCCCCCAGTCTTCCCAGAGCCCAGCCCCCAGCCCCCAGCCTCCCCAACCGCCCCACCACCCAAACCAAACCCCATACCCAGTTGATCTGTGATCTGTTTTGGGAGTTGTGTTGTGTTGTGATGAAGCGTGTGGT
>CM059277.1:17708033-17720533 GCA_030347295.1 Setipinna tenuifilis
AAAAATCTCATGAAGATCGATCACATGGCGATCATCAAAACAGCTGCCGTGTAAACGCATCTGAAAGGTATTCCGCTCCTCTCCTCCTCTCCTCTTCTCTCTCTTCTCTCTCTCTCTCTCTCTCTGTCACTGATAAATCTCTGTGAGATGTTACAGGCTTAGCGGCTGGCAGGGGCCAGGCTATTTCTGTTGTTCCAGGAAGACGAGGGGCCCTTTTGCTAGTGCCGCGCCGAACTCACAGTTAATTAACTGTGTCACAGGACAGCTCGGCCAGTGCAGTCAGATCCCCGCCATGCTTCTTCTTCCTCTCCCTCTCTCTCTCTCTTTCTCGTTCTCTCTCTCACTCTCCTGCTCTCCTCTCCACTTATCTTATCTGTTAGATTTAGTGTACTTTTTTTGGTGGGGGTAAGGGGGTGCAGGGGCGATTAATCAAATAGTTATGATAATAGACCCCGCTGGTCACGACAGGGCCCATTTTCTCGGGGAAAGAATCACGACGGGGCGGGGGTGGACGGTGAGGGGGTGTTGTGGGGGGGGGGGGCTCTCTCAAGTGCACATTTCCGCCCGGTCGCCTTGACAACGCCAAGTGCCCGGGTTTTTCAGGAAGACCTATGGCTGGCGAGGATTTAGCCCCTCCAAACCGTCGGGCGGGCGGCTATCAGCTTTATCTTCGTACCTCGCCCCCCACCCCCCCAAACCCCCCCACCCCTTTCTCCACCTTGTCTCCTTCCTGAGCCTGGGTGCTACAGCTACAGCTATGGCTGTGGCACTCATCATAACATATCACCTCTTTATGGGCTGTAGCTCACAGGGGCCCTGCGTTTCATCATCCCTCCACTGCTTTTGTGAGGCCGCCATGACACTGGGGTGCAACGCACAGGGCACATGCTGCTCACACTTGCACAAATGCACTTACGCACACACACACAGTCGCACACACACACACACAAACACACACATACATGCACCCACACACACACATGTACGCACACACACATAGAGGTACACACACACACAGTGGCACACACACATACAGTACATACACACACACACACACATGCATGCACACACACCTAGGTACACACACACACCCAGAGACACACATACATCCAGAGGCACACACACATACATACACACATAATCATGTGCACACACACAATCATGTGCACACAGACACACATACACATACACACACACACACACACACACACACACACACACACACACACTCAACAACAAACACGTTTGTGGATGATCAAACAATGGAGGCAGATGAGGTGGACTGCAAGTAATTTTCTGTGACCCTCAACAGAGGTGCTTTAGGGGTGGCTGTTGATGCTGTTGTTGTTGTTGTGCTTGAACTGCTTCAAATTCTTTGTCCATTGTAAGCCGAGAGTGTGTGAGAGAAAGAAAGAGAGAGAGAGAGACGGGGAGAGAGAGAGAGATAGAGAGAGAGAAAGAGAGAAAGAGAGAGTGAGAGAGCCACAGAGTAGAGGAGGGAGGGGGGGGGGGGTGAGTGAACTTTATATTGCATCTAAGGCATAATGACCTATTCAGTCCTGCTCTTTTCAGTAAATATCAGCCGTGTATCTGTTACACGGCATCGTGTACACGGCCTGTTGGTATGGAAATTCTCTCATGTGCTCTCACTCATGCATAAACAACATAAGGTGACTCGGTTACATTGTCGAAGCGTAAATACCACAGGCACCTTTTGCGATCGCACGGCACGAACACACGCACGCACGCAACCAGATCAGCTCACAGTGTTTTCTCTCTCCTCTTTTTTTCATGAGGCACTTTTTAGCTCCCAGATGGCACAGCCATCTTTTGTTTTTGTTCTTTATTTTTTAACCGCAGCACTTAACAAAGTATGACTGAACGAACGACTGAATGAAAAACCGTGATAAAATCTAATTTCATTAATGTGTTACGGCCGTGTTAAAGATAAAACATTTTTTTACAAAAGCAATAATTGAGTGATGTTATGGGCTGATTTTCCATGAAAGCAAAGAGGCTCTGTGTTATTGAACTATTCATTTCACACTTAACCTCATAATTATCAGATTTATCTCTTTTCACAAATACTCACGATTTATCTCTACTTGCGTGTAAAGCGTGTAAATACATCCTGGCAATAAACAACAAATGTTGTTTAAGTGCACAATTTTCCCATCTTTTTTATCAGCAACTCTGCAGAGATGTAATCAACTGTATGATCTCTTTCCCAGTTAACATCTCTCTCTCTCTCTCTCTCTCCCTCTCTCTCTCTCTCTCTCTCTCTCTCTCTCTCTCTCTCTCTCTTTCACTCGTGAACAACAAAACACCCCCCTAGCCATGTTGGTTGTCTAACAACTGCATTCAGGGGTGTTACAAGGAATTAAGCTTTACTGGGGCACTGTAACCCCCCCCCCCCCCCCCACCCACCCACCCCCAACATTACATCCTTCACATTCCTGATACATGTAGCGGTAAAGTTAAAAATGTGTAGGTACAGTATGTTCATGAAATGAGGGAGCAAGATTCAGGACAATGTTTCCTTGTGTTTTGATCTATGGATTAACTCTCCACACTCAGTCAGTTTTAGCCAAAATTAGAAAATAATAGCTCTGGACGCCTTAATCTAGACAGTGCTGCAACAGCACCTTCCTTTGCTAATGTAGACAATTTTATGAGGAATGTCCCCTAAGTTGCCGAAAACAGGTTAGCCCTATTTCCTCAACCTGTGCAGACTGGATACTGGATACTTCATGTTAGCAATAGCCAAGATGAATTATTGCAATGCAGGCTCTCTAGTGAATGAGGTTACTGGACGAACAGGTCAATGAGACAGAGAGACCATCCATGTCCCCCCAAAAAACTGTAGCTGCCATTTAGGGTTTTAATGCATGCGGATGCTGAATGTATGAACATATGAGCAGCAAGAGTGTCTCTTAATGTAAGCGCAGATGTCTCATCGCAACTCTCTCACATCATAACCCTGATTAGCTGGTTAGTTGTCCACCGACTAGCACATACAACCATAATCTTACTTCTCTCACCCTCCTCATCTGTTGCCATCTGCCTGCCCCTGTCTCTGCGTTGTGAGAAGAAATTTCCTGAAATCCATCCACAGAAATAATTCAATACTGTTTTAGCCCATGTAGGATAATAGGTCTGTTAAACTGTTGTATACTTTTGTAGCAGAAACTTTGAGCTACTTTACCTCATCCCTCCAGTATTGTGCACTAAACTAAACACACATTACAGTTTACAGATAGAATGTCCCAGACCAATAAGAAAAATAGAAAAGTAGAGGTGATACGAGTTAGTAATACACTCCTTTCCTACAGCCTACTGTTGATCTTAATTAATGTGCCAAAGAAACTAGTTTATTAATAAAATCTTTTACTGGGGCACAGCTGATTTCTACTGGGGCATGTGCCCTAGTAAATAAAGGCCTAATGATGACCATGACTACATCAGAGATTACTACAAGAAAGCTTTGGTTAAAGTTCCTCTGAATCCTACGCTTGTTAGAAGGCTTGGCGGTGGTGGTCGCAGTGCAGGGGGTCTCTACAGTAGTTCTCGAAGAACTGCACAGTAATTGCAAGGTGAGAGATTCCACTTTAGTTCCTCTGAATAACATTCTTTTTTTTTTTTTTTAGAGGACTGCAAGTTGACTGCAAGGTGGAGTTTCAACTCTCTAGGAACTTTCACAGTAATCGTTCTGTGGTTGTGTCTGTGGGAGTCTCTGAATGAGGGTCTTTTTTTGGACACTCAGTTGGGGAGGTGTGTGTATGGGGGTGTGTGAGGGGTGGGGTGGGGTAGGGGGGGTTGTTTGAAATAATAGGAGGTGAGTCGGAAGGGTAAGTTGTCAGCGGTGGATGTGTGAAAGTGTGTGTGTGTGCACACGTATGCGTATGTGTGTGTGTGTGTGTGTGTGTGTCTTGAGTGTAGGTCGGGAAATGGTTGGTGGTGACGTTCACTGCACACCCCAGACATATCTGGCCCCTTCTGAAGCACGCAGCGTTTTTGGCGGCCCTGGCAGGATGGCGGGGAGGCTCATTAAAGGCCAATAATTAAGCGGCGGGCCGCAGCTGGTCCACATCACAGGGAGGCTGGAGCGGGGGCCTCGGCCAGACACCGCTTGATGCGTCCTGCGCAGCCTCTGATAAGACCCCCATGGCCTTTAGCCACATGGATGGAGGCAGCCTCGCCAGTCCCCGCCTGACACCTGGGTAATGCCTGCTCTCGGCAGGGCAAGACTTCCCATGTCTGCTCTGCTATTGCTCGGCCGTCTGGGCAGTGTCCGTCTGTCTGTCTCTCTGTCTATCTGGGTATCTGGGTAGCACGGTGTAAGGTGTCTGTTCGTCTGTCTGTCTGTCTGTCTCACTGGTGGTAATGAGGGTGCAAGGGCTTGTGGGATGTGGAAAAAAAAAACAGAGTGCCTGTTTATTTGACACCGGGCTAAAATCTGCCTTAAGAATAGCCAAGTTGTCTCTCTGGCCCTCTACTTATCTGTCTGTAGGGGCTGTTTTCCTGCACATCTGTCTGTTTTTCCGAGGTACAGGTAGAGGGAATGTAATGGATATGGGGTGGGGAGTAGTTCTCGCTAGCCTGCCTGTCTGACTACTTGTTTGTCTGTCTCATATGAGGGACAGGGAGTGGGCTGCGGATATCAGATTGGACCGGAGATTGAAAAGTGGGGTGGGTTTTTTTTTGTTTTTTTTTTTCATTGGAGGCGGTAGGGTTTGTTGGGTGCAGGGGCATTTGAAGTTGGGAGGTACCCAGCGACCAATGAGGGTGCCAGTTTTCTGTTGTCCGGTTCCAACCCATAGCCTGAGGACCCTTCCTCCCAGCTGGCCTGTCACAGCTGTTGGGAGACGCGGGTGCGAGAGAGAGAGAGAGAGAGAGGGAGAGAGAGAGAGAGAGAGAGAGCAAAAGAGAGAGAGAAAGAAAGAGACAGAGACAGAAAGAGAGACAGAGAGAGGGAAAAAGATAGAGACAGAGAGAGAGAGAGAGATGGGCGGAGGAAAAGGTAGAGAGAGAAAGAGAGAGAGAAAGAGATAGAAAGATAAAGCGAGAGAAAGAGGGAGAGAGAAAGAGAAAGAGAGAGAACCTGAGCCAAGAGGAATAATGAGGCTCTCGCCGGCCTCTCCCTATTTGCCACCAGCGTTTAGATGTTGACTCTCTATGGATAATGAGATCAGGATACACAGACTGGGAACATCCGCGAGGATTGTGCGGCGGCTTTCCAGTAATGCTGCCAGTGCCGCACACTACTATACAGAACAAAAAAACAGCCCCCTCTTTCACTGGTGTACGTGTGTGTGGGGGAGCAAAACAAGGAGGATCAGATTCACAACAAACTAAAACTGGCAAAAGTGGAATAAGGCAAGCAAGGAGTAAGTGTATGCTACGCAATTATAATTCTAGAATGCCAGATTACTGATAATCTCTTCCTCTTCGTCTTCAACCTTTTCCCTCCGTTTATCCAGGGGCACATGTCTGAATGTCTGAATCTGCTAAGATGGTGATGCAAAACCCAAAGATGGCTCCAAGTTTTGGGGAAGGAAAAAAAAACGGTGAGAGAAGTTGACTGACGGCACATTTGTGATGCATGAACAACACAGACGCACAAAATGTCTTCTCCTTCTCGTTGGGTGACTGCAGTGGTTGCATGCCCATGCCCCCTCTCCACCCTTTCACACGTACAGCCTTCTGGCACAGAGAGTGCACGAGCGTGTGTGTGTGCGAGTGTGAGGAGGATTGGAGGGGAGAAAAAAAAGGGGGCGCGAGAGGATTTCGCGAATGCCAGCCTCCTCCACTTCCCCTTCAAAGTGCCGCTCATCACCCGATGCCCAAATGCCACAATCCTGGCAACCGATGAAGTGTCTCAAGATCTATCTCGCTCCCTGAGCCTTCAGCAGACCCCCCCCCCCCCTCTCCTCCTTCCCCTTCCCCTTTCCCCTCTCCTTCCCCTACCACGTCCTCCACCCCCCTCCTCACACACACACACTCACACACACACACACAAGCACACACACGTCCCCTGACTTTCTCCACCCTCCCTCGATAAGATCATCATCTGTCGCTCAAGTCTGGGGGTCTATTCCTGCGCTCCATAGCTGCTTGGCAGCGCAATGAATGTCCCTTTGTGCCGGAAGATTCTCCGCAGATAGGCGGCGGCAAGGGGGCAACGTCCTGCTGCAGGCCTGTGTCCAGGGTGTGACGATGGGGCACAGGAGTGTGCGCACGTGTGTGTGTGTGTGTGTTTGTGTGTTTGTTGTATGTGTGTTGTGTGTGTTTGTTGTGTGTGTGCATGTGTTGTGTGTGTTTGTTGAATGTGTGTGTGTTGGGTGGGTGTGTGTGTGTTGGGTGTTCTGTGTGTGTGAGTGTTTGAGTATGTGTGTATGCTTGTGCCTGTTGTGTGTGTGTTGTCCGAGTGAGAGATAAAGTGCTTGTGTTTGTACATGTATGTATGTGTGCATGTATGTGTGGCCATGGTGGGCATGGTACGTATATGCTCATACTCACCCTACCCCACACCAATAAAAGGAACCCCTGCTCTCCCCCCCTGCCCCCCGCCCCCCTCCTGTGTGACTTGATGGGGTGCTAACGAGCCCCCTCATCTCTCACCAAGGGGGCCGACCGCTCTGCCATGGCATGGCGAGGGGGCAGGTGAGACAACCCCGCATCTACAATTAGGCCGCGTCAAAGTCACACACGCCAAGAAGGGGGTCTCTTTGGACGTTTTTTTTTGTATGTGGGGGGCCCTTAGCCCCTGACACAGGGGCCTCTGTGCCGGCTGACACCGGAGGTGTTTTGGGTGCCCTGGCTGTCTCCACATCCTGTCCCCTCTGCCTTTCTTCGTCCTTGTCATGCTGACTTACATGGGGGCGGATGGCAGCCTCAAATCACTCCATTGGACCAAAAGTGGTCTAGGAGCTGAAGCGGTGGTGTCTTGTTATAAAGTCAGAAGGCCTTCACAATGGGAGAAATAATGGCCTCTGGAGCTGCAGCTGGGATGGAGGGAGGGAGGGAGAGAGGGAACCAGGAGAAGAGTGATGGGTGGATGCCGAAGATGGAGGATGGGTTCAGTAATATGGTCAATCTCTGGGGACCTCTAATTAACCATTTGAGATGTTCTCTAACTAAACAACAGAAACAAGCAGTTTCTTTTTTCAATTTTTTGGGCAAACTTTTTTCCTCAAATCAAATCCCTGCACACCCTCTTAAGAACATCATGCTGTGGGTCACGGAAAGTAATTCGTCTGAAAATAGGCACGATAAACTAAGCAATTACACAAAAAATGACGAAGTGATTGATCTTATTCCTTTCATCAAAAACTTCATTTTCAGATCCTTAATGACATCCATCTACTGTAAAAAGAAATATAAAAATATTAACGCTACAGAAAAAGCTGTTTTTATAAATACTGTACCGCTACCACATTGCATCTGTGCTTCCATCGTGGGTGGAGAATGTGCTGTGTGGTGAGCCTTGTCAATCCATTTTGAGGTGGCAGTGTGGTATGGTAAAGTTTGGGTGGCATCATTTTAAACAGTCACAAATGACAATCCCAGGTGACGGCTATCAGGGGAATGGGGTTGCAGGGTGCGTTGATGGTTTGGAGGGGTAGGGGTGGTCCTATCACTGGTGACAGAGAGGTGCGTGGGTCAGACAAATGGATGGCAAATTAATGTGGTGCGCGAAGCATATGACGTGCTGTATCGCTGACACAATAGGTGCTAGAACTCCAAAAAGGAGATAGGCGATAGGCGAATTTTGCAGCTGAAGGAGAAATGTCACTGGGCCTCGATAAGAGAGCGATGAACTTTCCTCCCCTCACTCCGCCATTCCTTCCACACAACCCCCTCCACACAACCCACCCCCCCCAAAAAATGGGAAAAAAGCACCATTATCACACTGTTTCATTTATATCCCACTGCCTTAGTATTATCTCCTGGACGAGGCACTTGTTTTTAAAACACAGAAGGACCTTTCCCCCCCTTTTTCCTCTCCCTCTGCCTCTCTCTTTTTTTTCTTCCTCCCCTCTCTCATCCTCCCTGTTTTTTTTTCCCCCCACCAGCCCAACTCTCACTCTCACCTCTCTCTTCCTCTTGCGCTTTCTTTTCTTTCTCCATTCCTCTCTGTCACTAACAATGGCCCTGTGCTTAACCTGTGCTCTGGTCTGAAGAGCGAGCTGCAGGCAGGTAGAGGCTGTGTGTTCAAGGGGGGAAGGTTGCGGAGTCCAGCCCCCTCAACGGCATCGCAACAGGAGCAGACCTGGAGTAAATGGCGCCCTGACCGCAACACTAGGAGAGCATAGGCATTGCCTTGAACCTCTACTGCAGCTGAATGTTTATAGACTTTTTTTTTACAGCATACACACTGTATTTTTCACTTTAAAACTACATAGCTGGTGAAAATTTCAAAGGGAGTAGACATGTCGCTTGCCAGACTACTGTATGTATATATGCACGGAATGTATGTTAAATGTAAGCTGTTTCACCGATGGGCAATCACTTTTAGGAAATTACTGATGTTTTGTCTCACCTGAAAGTTTTGTTTATTTCCACTGTTAGTATAGCAATAGCTGTACTGGGTAATGTTGTGCATCACGAGTTCAATGAACATGAACACTGTTTGTCTTACTCAAGCTGTTGGAAACAATATTTTCATGTTGTTTACATTTAAATGCTGATAGACTTGAAATAGTTGGCCAGAGGTTTTGCCAAAATAGCTGTCGAGTGGCATGACTGGCATAGGATGTTGATATAGCTGTAAAGACAGGGTACACCATTTTTGTGTACCTAGCACAATTTTTACTATTTATTCTAGTATATTAACTATAAGAGCATTTCTTACAATCTTTACAATCTGTATATCCTCTCTGAAAATGGAAGTCACTGTCAGACAAGCCAGTAATATTTTCTGTAAATGACAATAGATAAATGTTTTGATTAATGCCAACCATCCCTTCATTAATTTTTTTTGGAACAGAATTGATCATTTGCCTAAGCATGCAACAGGTAAGAACATTGCATTGTTTTAAAAATATCAAACTGCTGTATTTAAGGGATAATAACTTGCCGGCTGCTTGGAGTTCAGTTTGATCAAAGGCCCACCAAAGTCACCGAGACAACGATCTCTAATGCATCCATCTTTTGCAGCTGCCACAATGCCGCATGATAGCCTGAAAAGATGAGTGAAAAACCTCAAGGATGATGCGCTATCACCGAACATCATCTAGAGGACAGACAGTTTCCGTCTGGAAAAACCAGATTTGATTGGTTGAGATGAGTTACAAATTCGAAGCGACTTAGAGGGACATAATTCTTCCATCTGCTGTCAAGCCAAAATGGACAAACAGTGGTCACGAGTATTGGAAGAAAAATGCCGTACTTCACTACTGATGACTAAGTACACATTAAGGGTGTACTTTACCATACTGACGGATGTCATTTCAGAAGAAGGTGACACAGGCTGGATGTTTTAAAAGCATCTCACAGACTCAAGAAAGAACATCATGTTCCCGAACAAAACACTCCCATGTACACATGAAACTTGGAAGTGCTCTTAATTAGGGTGTCAGTACACCATGTGCAGTATCCGTATGGACTTCATAACGCTCTTTTCCGGTCACAGGTGGTCGGTAGCAGCTGACAACATTCTATCATAACAAACCAAAAATACCTCCTCCTTCCATTTCCCCCTTTAAAACCCTCCCAACCAAACGCAATTACCACACGTTTCAAAAACTTCCCCAAAAACCAGAATGCTGTCTTTCCTCAGTGACCCGGTTGTCTTTTGTGAGTAGGTCTTAGCCAGAGCAGTTTGACAGTTAACTGATAAGATGGATTAAGCTTTTTTTTTTCATCCAGTTTTGATGTGAACAGCATGAAAAGCTGGTTAAATCATCCAGTTTCAGGAGTAGTTTTTAAATGCCTCAAGATGGACCGATAGAGGGGCTAAACCTGGAGCTTGGCCTTAGAAGGTCAAGGTCATGTTTTTTTCGCCGCTAATATCCTAATGATGAGGCCAAAGGACTTTCCTTTTTCAACTCTCAGACTCACCAACCTGCACACACACACACAAACACAGACCTACACACACACACACACACACACACACACACACACACACAGCTAACTGGAAGGACTGAAGCATTCTCCAGTATCACGTTTATGTGTATATGTTATACTTATATATATATATATATATATATATATATATATATATATATATATATATAAATATCCAGTACATACATAAAAACGTACATACATACATAAATACATGCATACATACATACATACATACATACATACATACATACATACATACATACATACATACATACATACATACATACCTGTTTTTGTACATGTAATGACTGGAAAACATTACTGATACACCTCTTAGAGCCTGTTTTAATATGTAAAATCCACTATTTTTCTTACACATATGTTATAATATGATAATAAACACATTTTTTTCACATACGATTTTTTTTGCCCGAATGAGTTACTTATTGTACATAATAAATTAATATTGGACTTCAAGCTGACAGTTTAGGAAGATAAGCAGACAGTGTGCTTTTGATGGCCAAGGTCTGTTATTCTTTCAAGTTTCCATGGGTGCCTGAGATTTCGAAAACACCAGTCTCCCCGTGTTTGATTTCTACATCGTCTGCTGAACCAGCCAATGGCGATAAGATAGAGGACACAGGCAACAAAACAGTGTGAGTGATTCCTGCCCCCATGTCTCAGATGGAATCTTTTTATAGGCGCATTCAGCCGCATATCTCTCTCTCTCTCTCTCTCTCTGCCGCTGCAACCTATGTGAAGCCTCGGAGAAACACTGCAGACATATTTAGAAACATTTCATACATGGTGTGTTCATGTGTGTGTGTGTGTGTATGTGTGTATGTATGTGTGCAGGTCTGGGAGTGTGTGTAGGTCTGTGTTTGTGTGTGTGTGTGTGTGCAGGTTTGTGAGTGTGTGTAGGTGTGCGTGTGTGTGTGTGTATGTGTGTGTGTGTGTGTGTGTGTGTGTGTGTGTGTGTGTGCAGGTCTGTGAGT
The DNA here is from genome assembly GCA_030347295.1 of Setipinna tenuifilis. Lineage (NCBI taxonomy): Eukaryota > Metazoa > Chordata > Actinopteri > Clupeiformes > Engraulidae > Setipinna > Setipinna tenuifilis. The sequence goes on from CM059277.1 coordinate 17,719,103, forward strand.
GTGTGTAGGTCTGTCTGTATGTGTGTGTGTGTGTGTGTGTTTTCCCTCACTGCCCCCCCATGTCAGTGACAGGGGAAAGTAATCCTATACACAGGCTGCTATTGTGAAATGAGAAACTAGCCTTCTTCACTGGCAGAGCCAGATGCACCTCTCTCTCTCTCTATCCTAATCTGGAAAGGACTTAAAGGAGCCTTATCTCCGGGCTCTCCTGCTTCATTTCATGCTTGATTTACTTTAATTTGTCTGATAGGGCACAAGGATTTGGAAATGGCCCATCTTTCAGTGGAAAATGTTCTGATTTTTCTCCGGCATTGTTATGTGGAGGTTTTTTTTTTTCTTTCTTTTTTTTTTTACTTTTCTCCTTCTCTCTCGCTCTCTTCCTTCTCTTTCTCTCTCTTTTTCTCTATCAACTCTCTCTCTTTGGCTCTCTTTCCTAAGCATTCTCTCTTTCTGCTGTCTTCTCGCTCTTTCTCTCTGTCTGTCTCTCTCTCTCTCTCCAGCCTCCTGTTTTTCCCTGTTTTTTTGTGATGTTTTTCTCTCAATTTTGCTTCCTTGAGGAAGCACCTCGCTCCTGTGTAGCAGTCTGTTTGAGTGCATTTAGATTTGAGCTAACACTGCAGAAAAGATGAGATTTCTCCCTGTGTGTGTGTGTGTGTGTGTGCTTCTTCCTGAGTGTGTGTGTGTGTGTGTGAGTGTGTGTGTGTCTGCGTCTGTCCGTGTCTGTGTGTGTCTGTCCGTGTCTGTGTGTGCGGGAGTGCATGCGGCATGTTTTTTTTTTGTGATGAGTGACAGCATCACCCGTGCAGTGTGTGTATGTGTATGCGAGTGTGAGTGTGTGTGTGCGAGTGTGTGTATGCGATTGTGTGTGTGTCAGAGAGTGTGTGTGGTGTGTTTGCCTTTCAGATTGGCACTGGGGGAGCGGTGAGGACAGAGTGGGGCAGCCGAGTGCTTCAAAGCACAAAGATCCTGTGTTTAAGTTAAGAACGGAGGGAAGAGGGAGTGTGGGTGAGGAGAGAGAGAAAGAGAGAGAGAGACAGAGAGGGAGAGAGAGAGTGAGAGAGACAGAGAGAGACGAAAAGACAGAGGAGAAAGAGAGAGAGAGAGCAGGAGAGGGAGAGAGGGAGAAAGAGAGAGAGAGAAAGAGGGAGAGACAGACGTCCCCCCCTCCTCCCCCCTCTCCTGAGTGCAAAGGCTGATAAAGTCAGACTCCGCAGTGAGGAGCAGGAAGGAGCAACATGTCTGCAGATGCCTGCAGTTCCTCTTCAGTGACGGGCTTGAGTGCCTCAGTACAACCACCCTCCACCTGCTCTTCACCAAACACCATCGCTCTCGCTCTCCCTCCCTTTCTCTCCCTCTCTCTCTCTCTCTCTCTCTCTCTCTCTCTCTCTCTCTCTCTCTCTCTCTCACACACACACACACACACACACACAC
>CM059277.1:17723033-17730533 GCA_030347295.1 Setipinna tenuifilis
TGTTTATCAGTAATAGAAGTACACCGTCATATTTGAAAAGATATGATGACTGGATAATAATAGCTTTATCTAATATTAGCAATTCCGTAGGTGTAGCTTATGACGGTTGATATAACCATTGTTATAAATATAAATTTGAGTAGACAGAGTAATTATAACAACCTGCTAATATTTACACATAAACCTGTTAACAGATCAGGGAAGGGCTTTACTGTAACTGAAAAGAAAAAAAAATATGGCTATGGATACAATGATCTAAGTAATCTTTTGTCAGATGTTACATAAACACTGATACTGCCATAGTGCTTGTCTAAGTAAGGGGCATGTCATAGTGTACCTAAATCAAAGGAGTGTGTACATATGAGTAAGTATTTCTGTGTGTGTCTTTCTCCTGTGTAATGTGCTACATTTCCAGCCTATCTAAGGTCCACGTACAGTATATGGCAGAGTGTGAAATGTGGTGAAGGACTGTCATTTGCACACATTTACAAATACCTGTTGTTGATACAGTTGCCAGGCAACAAATCCCCTTTGGCCATGTACAGTCACAGCCACAGTCAGTTTGTGCACCATTTGCACAGGGGAGGATCAATCAGGTTTGGCCTTGGCTTGGTGCAAGCTGCAGTCCACATTGAGTACTTTGTCTGTAAAACGTTACTTACGCACCCCTTTCATTTTCTGTAGATTTCTCACTCTCAAGGGCACATAACTGTATTGAAATGTACTGCTGAGGATAAAATAGCTGTATGGACTTACATGATTTTCTTCCCTTCTTTTTTTTGTCATGTCAATCTGATTCCCTAACAGTAGTGCTTCTCACCACGAGACCTCGAACAAAAATGCCTGTGAATCGAGATGACTCGAGGAATCAAGCTCAACACGCGCCTTTGGAGGGGAATCAAGTGCAACGGAAGCCCTGTCAAAAAAATGTCTTGATTACAGGGGCTGCAATAAACAACTGTGAATGAAAGCCACTGCTCAAAGTTGGCGCTTTGCATACATTAGAGCGTGCGCGTCTGCCTATAAGTCCTCTTAAAACGCTTAGGTATCAGTGCAAGTTGTCTCTGACAGCCTTTTTACCCCTGTGCGTCGTCTAGGGCGTTATCAAGACTCTCGAATAGATCTGAGCCTACACTTCAGCTAACAAAAACCTCCCGAAGGAGAGGATGGTGGTGGGGGTGGTGGTGGATGTGGTGGTGGTGGTGGTGGTGAGGGGAGACATCTTTTCATCCACCACCATCTCACCAATCCGATTCACTGGAAAAGTGTGCTGTTGAAAGTGGCCGCCACATCCGTTTACCAATCTTTGCTTTCCAAGACATACTCTCCCTCTCTCTCTCACACTTGCTTTCTTTATTTTCCTCCTGCTTTCTCTCTTCCTCTCTCTCTCTCTCTCTCTCTCTCTCTCCTTTCTTGCTCACTCGCTGTGTGCTTGAGGCTTGAGGGGTTCAATCAATGCCGCTTTGATCTCGGTTGGAACTATAATTATTTAACATTGTTACAAGGATTTCTCTAATCCATCCTACCATTAAATCCCTTTTACACCCTCATCTCGCGCTCCCTAATCTGCATCTGCGCACTCGTTTCGCCTTTCCCCTCCCCTCTGACGACACCCTGACTTAACGGACTTCTGCGAATTATTACAGGAGGATGACAAAAATAGCATTCGATTGGACAAAAAAAAGGAAAGAACGAGAAAAAAAAACTTTTCTCCCCCCCTCTGTGGTCAGTTGGTGGAACTTGTCAGGTGTTTAGGGAAAATTCTGGAATGTCCTCGGTTTCTCCCTGAAAAAGGAATGCTTATGCACCATCACCGTGTGTGTGTGTGTGTGTGTGTGTGTGTGTGTGTGTGTGTGTATGTCCTCCAGTAAGATCCTTGCTTGAAATTCCCTTACAGCAGTTTTGAGCCTTAAATACAGAGAGAGCGCTTTTTCGATTGAGCAACTGAGAATTAAATGGCTGTTAGGGAGGGATTTGCAAAGCCTAGAGAGTCAGATATGTAGCTTTCGCAGAGAGTGATCATATTTAAAGCCTGGGTTTTTTAAACAGCCCAAACACGACCTTGACCTGGAATAAAACTCCTGCTGTGGCCTTGGATCCAACACTCTCCCACCAGGAGTAATTTAGCGAGCTTCACTGCTAAATCCTGGACACTTTATTAGCTGAGCTGACTCTCTACTCCAGGCACAGAGCTGACTGCTGGAGGATCTAGCGAGAAGAAGCATTCCCACTTTCTCCCACCACTTTCTCCTGAGCAAACCAGCAGTAGCAGCTGACATCTCCCGTAATTGAGGAAGTGGGGCGTGTTTGTGGAGGACCTCTGTTGTTATACATAAGTAGTCCCAAACTGCCTGAGCGATGTAAACGAACCCCTGCAGAATTACTTTGCTACGTTGTCTCAAAGCCTTAGCCTAATTTATTTTAATGTCAGAGAGAAAGAGAAAGAGAGGGAGAGAGAGAGAGAGAGGAAGAGCGAGTAGAAGAAGCGAGACACAGAGAGATCTATTAACTCTCCCCTTTTTCTCTAGAGCTCCTCCTGTCTTCTCGAGAGGTAATCCAGCCTTTTCATCCCCTCTAAACCAGACATGCAGAGGAGAGCTCTCACATCAAGCCCAGCACCACCATCTGTTTGTTTTGATGCGGGAGAAAACATTGATCATTCTGACGCACGTTTAAAGACCCTCCCACCCCCTCCACCAACCCCCCCCCCCTACAAAAACAAAAAAATGGGAGCAACAGAGAGAGAGAGAGAGAGAGAGACAGAGAGCGAGAGAGAGAGAGAAGAGAGAGAAGAGAGAGGGCCCACTGGCCTTTCGCAAATATTTGTGCCTCCGTGTTTTGCCCTGATATAAATAGCAGCACAGTGAACTCAAACATTTGTCGAGGCACCTGCCATGCTACCGTGGCCATCTGCTCCACAAATTCACTTAGCGTGACATATGTGCATAAAAAAGCTGAAATGGCTATTGTTTTGTGTGGATGGGCGCAGGCAAGAGGGATCACTGCGACAGAGGGGGGGCTTAGGTGGGCTGTGCTAAAAGAAAGAGAAAAAGACAGAGATAGAAAGAGAGAGAGAGAGAGAGAGACAGCGTGCAAAAGAGAGAGAGAGAAAAAAAGTGACAATGAAAAAAAAAAAGTGTGAGAGAGCAGTGTTTCTCACAGCCTGTCCTCAGCACAGCACAGAGGAGGCTGCTGGGTATTCGGCCGGTCCGCAGGGGCACGCCCTGGAGGTCCGCTCCTTCACCTGCCCGCCGGCTGCCCGTGGCCTGTGCCCAAGCTGGCACTGGGAGAGGAGAGCAGTGGGCAGGGCTGTGCCCGATAAGCACTGCTGAGCACAGAAGATCAGTGACGAGCACAGCTCTGTCCTCAAGGTGATCAATTTATTTCTTTATTTATTTTTGTTTCATTTTCTTTTTCTTTTTTCTCCTCTCTCTCTATCTCTCTTTCTCTCTCTCATGCAGATTCACTGTTGTGTTTGTGCCCTTGCTGGAATCATTGCCCATGGTCAGCCCATTTGGTGAAGATCATTCATCTGATTAACAGAGGTTTATTGTTGTAATTTGATTACATGGGTGTCCAGGCAAATTGGCTATTAAGCAGCATGGGTACGGTAATCCTGTTTCTAAACAACCATTAGGTTTGTGTTATCGCAACAAAACAAAAAAATAGTTTGTGATTTAACAGTTCTAAGTTGAGCAGGCTGAAGCAGAAAATTTTTCCCTTTTCGAAAATTCTAGCAGAAAGCTTCCATTTTTCTGTTCCTAAGCCAAAGCTGAGTATCTAAAAATCCTAATCTCCAGACTTGTCATCCCCACGAGCAGTGATGGAAGCCAGCTTTGGTGTGGCAGATAGCTTGTGTGGGAAGATCTCGGTGAGCAGAAGTTCATTAGCAAAACGGGGTGCTAAACTCCCCCACTTCTGTTTTTTTTTTCCTGCGTTTTTTTCCCTGATTTTCTCGCCCAGGGGAGGGTGTCAAGATATGCATCAAAAAGGAGCCTGCAACAATTAGCACATTACTATACATGCTATCGCACAACGTTACGACATGAGACTGCAAACACCCGTGACGGGAGAGAGAGGGACATGAAACAGCAGATTCGAGGAGCAGATTGCTCAGGGACAAGCTCGATATCAAGGGAGCGCTACGTGGGTGTTCTCCCCGGATGTCGACATCAGAGGGGAATGTTCTCCGCACAAGCACCCTCCTGCTAGACTAATGAGCTGGAAGAGCTAAGAACCGTCACCGTGCAAAAAAAGTGAGAAGAACAAAAGGGAACGAGGAACAGAACATGGTGGAGCCACTCCATTCAACAAGAATTTTTTCTTTAAACGATAAAGAGATTTAGACCAAGGAGGACCAAGGAAGAAAAGAAAAAAAAAAAAACGCTCCAACAAAAGTGGCAGGTTGCCCCTATTTTTTAAAGCACCTTGTCCAAAATGGAGTTGGTTTAAATAGATACGTCACAGCAGGTGTACTTGGTCAAAGTCACTTCATTAGAAATCCTCCTTCTTTTTGATGCAATAGCCATTACAGCCGCCCCATTCAGATACACGCTAAGGGGTGATTAAGCATTATCAGCCACTGATTATAATCACACCTGCTTAAAATCCTAAGCCAAGAAATAACAAAGGAACCGACGTGAATCTGAACATTCACAAAAGAGATAGCAAAGAGGACCGTCTGCTAAACTAAATAAATTTACTTTTAATCGCACCGAACAGGAAGGCATGTCATTTGCGATGTTCATATTTGATTGTCTTGATTTCCCCCACTTAACTCAAATTATGACATGCCCATCTGACTTTTCTAACACAATGGGCAAAATTAAAAGGAGGGAAATGGCCTTTCAAGGGGGGCATGACGGGAAAGTGAATGTGGTTATTACATGCAAATGATTAATATCCCAGCCCCCTCTGTGGTCGGCTTCAAAGACGTTGTGCGGCTTCAAAGGCAATGTTGTCATTTTAAGAAGGCCCTTCTGTCTTCCTAAGCAAGACGACAGATACTGAAATAGGTAAGTCTCCACTGTCTACCACCATCCTTGTCATTCTACCCACCCCAAAAAAAAGAAGAAAAAAAAAGAGAAAGCGAGACTGGTTGGATATCAAAGCTTAATAGATCTATCTATCTGGGAGAATGAATATGTAAAGACGATCTTATCGCCCTAATGCAACAAGATTGCGTGGATACAGTAGTAGTACGAAGCCACGGGTGATAAAAATGTAAATATATAAAAATCATCTGGGTTTCCCTAGCTGACCATGCATGAATTGACCTGACAAATGAGAGACCTGACCATGCTGGGCCTGCGTGCTACTACGCCAGTGTATGTATCGCCTCAGGCAACTGTGCTACTGTATATGCTCCCACTACTGCACAGATCCCCAGGCACTGCATAGATGCACGGACACGATAAGGGGGCATGTGGTGGGTGCATGGAGGATGGCGTGGATGGTGGCGTCAGTTTCGTGCAGCTGCCAGATCCCACTGACATTAGGGAAGGCACACTCAGAGAAATGAGCTCCTAAACCATAAGGCTGTACAGGGCATGTCAGTTGGCTGTGGGGGTGTGTGTGTGTGTGTGTGTGCATGTATGCTGTGTGTGTGTGTGTGTGTGTGTGTGTGTGTGTGTGTGTGTGTGTGCACGTGTGCATGTATGCTGTGTGTGCGTGTATGCTGTGTGTGTGTGTCTGTGTGTGTGTGCATGTGTGTCTGTGTGCGTCCTGTGTGTGTGTGTGTGATTCAGTATGGGGTATGGACAGGGAAGATAATTAGAGCCAGTCACAGAACTACAGTTGCTTCTCACACTCCCTTCCTCCCACACACACCACCCCCTTCCCTCATTTTTCAAAGAACTAGTTTTAAGCTCAGCAGTTTCCTCTCCTCTAAGGCCCTTTCTGTTTGTTCCCTGCCTCCCTCCCACTCTCTCTCTCCCTCTCTCTGTCGCTCTCTCTGTGTCTCCTTCTCTCTATCTCTCTCTCTCTCTCTCTCTCCCCTCTCTCTCTCTTTCTCCCTCTCTCCCTTTCTCTCTCTGTCCCTCTCTCTTACTCTCTCTCTTTCTCCCTTTCTCTCTCTGTCTGTCTCTCGCTCTATCTTTCTCCCTCTCTCTCTATCCCTCTCTCTCTCTTTCTCCCTCTCTGTTGCATTCTCTCCCCTTTTTTTGTCACGTCGCCCTCCTGGTTGTGGTTTGACCTGCTTGGGCCTGTCTGCGGACTGATCACAGTGATGGTTTATTACTGTCGTCCGAAACGTCTCTTATCTGTCGCCGGCCATGCTCATTTCCCTTCCCACAGATTGAAATGCAAATGTGAAGTTTAATGATAAATGCATTATCTGATAGGGCCCGATAACGCTGATTCACTGTCAGTATAAAATACACCCCCCCAGGGGGCCGCCCCCCCACCCCCACACCTCACTGCAGACAACTTGCCCAAATGCACTTCTATAAACCTATGCCACCTGCAATAAATTCTCGAGGTCATTCGCATTAAACGGGAATCATATTTTGTGTATTCAGCAGTGGCCGACTAACAGTGCAGAACAGTAATTGCTGGTGTTGCTATCTTGTTCCCCTGTATTATCCGAAGCTTTGATGAAGTGACTTTTTTATTAAAAAAAAGAGAGAAGGCAAAGAAAGAAAGAAGGAACGAATGAATGAGAAAAGAAAAAAAATAACAACATGATAAAAATATAGTTTTGAGAATGAGAGAGGAGGAAGAAAAAAAAGCAATGGATAAACCAGAAGGAGAAATGTGCATAGAAAAACGAGATTATTGAAGAAGAAAAAAAGAAAAGATATGTATTTGGAGCACACTGGCTTTGTGCTAGCTTTCCCCAGTCTGTGTTCAATAACACATACGAGCGAGCTTAAGAGCAAAGCAATTTAATCCATTCCATGCATCCCCAGTGACTAAACTTAAACATGATAGTGATAACAACTTCATTTAAGCCCATTCACTTTTGCTCCCTAGTGCTCGCACCTACAGCAGCGCACACACCACACGCGCCCCTCACGCAGGAAAGCAATTCAGTCAGCGCTTTGACGCCACCATCCCTCGCATACTCCTTTTAGCTCAGGAGGGAGCAGCCTCGGTGAAATCCTTACGCCCCCTCACTGATAGATGATCTGTGGCGATATGCGTGACAACGTTGTCATACATATCGGCGAAGCCAGATAAGGGCTGACAGTGAAGGAGCAAAGATCATCAGTCTATCTGTGTAATCAGGCACAGCTTGCTGATGAACTCCTCTGCTCTCCCAGCTGATCTGTATCTGCGCCCACCCTCTTTTTATACACGCAAGAATTTCACTTCACACAAACGCCTTTTTTTGTGTGAAATGGTGCAGAACGTGTTCACCATCTCCGCGTTTTTTTTTTCCTTTTGTTATAGCGCTTGTCGATTGATGATGGTTTACTTCGAATGACCTTGTCGAATGAACACCAACGCTCTACATCAAAGGGGGGCATACAAGGAAGGTGCATTTTAATTTACCTAACA
>CM059277.1:17738033-17758033 GCA_030347295.1 Setipinna tenuifilis
ACATGAATGGCTTCAATCACTTCAGCTTCAACAGGACCATCCTGCGTCACACCCATTAATACTGTGAGTGGAGCTGTGGCCTGTCGAGATACGGATGGTCAACAATTCACAAAGCAGGCCCTGCCCGGCCCTACCCTACCCTGCCACTGCCCTGCCCTGGCCCTCAGGGCCCCCGGCCATCAGCTCATTTTCAGCTTCTCTGATAAGCGGCAGCAGAATACAAATCTCAGCTTATGATACAAACAATTTTTGGAATGCCTCTAAAACGCCACCAAAGCCCCCAACCACTAACCACCAACACAAACCCCTCCAACACACTCACAGTCACACACACTCACACACACACAAAAATCCCACAAAGCTCTCCAGTGGTGTGAAGTGATTAGCGAAAGGCCTCGGCCACTATCTCTTTAAAGGCCCCCATAAATTCGCCATCATTACAGAATCTGGCAGTCAGGCTGGCGGGGGTGGGGGGTGTGGGGTGCGGGTGGCTGCTGCCCCGGCCTCTTTATCTCTCTGTGATTCAGTCCGTCAGGAAGGGGGGGGTGGGGGTGGGGGGTAGTGGGGTGGGCTGGGGTGGGGTGGGGTGGCGTGTAGATCTGGCCTGGCTAGATTGTCATACTTAACAAACATTAATGATTCATTTCCTCTGCTGAGTCAAATAAGAGCGGCTAAAGGGATGTCTCGATTCATCTTATCAAACCTTTTCCCCGGCAAATTAGCATTTTCCATATTCCCACCGCTTTTCTCTCGGCTTTCGGGCATTCAAACGTGGCATCTCTCCCATTTCCCCTTTCTCTGATCGACGGGAAATTATTGCCGAGATATTCCCCCCGCTGCCCATTTGCCGCGGATTTCCGATTACCTGCAAATGGCACAAAAGAGGGGGGGGAGCATAATTAACTCCGACCGCTCTGTGTTTATGGCACGGGCATTTTTTTTTACTATTTTTTTTAGCTGAGGCCACTTTGATTCAAATGATTCCATTTCATTCGAGCGGTCGCCTCGGTCACGTGGCGGGTCAGTCCGCCTTGGCATTAACTACCCCGACTCGTGGGCTATTCAGAGTCCCATTCAGATGTGATAAACTCGACCGGGGGGCTCGCACTGGGCCTGCATCATAATGTGAGCATTTAGATGAATCGATGAATAAACCAGAGGGCCGAGGCCCCCGTGTCGAGGCACAGGCACAGTCCGCCACATTAAGCGAGGAAACTACTGTTGATCAGCCTACACTGCTTCTGCTTTTCGTGCCACGGCTCACTGCTGAGAATGAGAAAACGCTCATGAATATGCGTTTCGAGGAGTTCTTTGAGAGGACAAACACATTCTGGTATATATATTTTTTTTCCACCTTCTCTCTAGTCGTCGTAGTTATTCCACACCACCTGGAACGGGATTTCCACATTGTTTGAACTCTTAGGGACTACTAACGTTCTGTTCTTAAGGACTACTGCTGCCACACGTTTCTGCCCCCTCACACAATAACAAGACCAAGTCCAAGCAACAAAACACGAAAAGGAAAGGAAATGAAAGCAAGGTGAAATTTCACAATTTCTGTTAAAAAAAAAGAAAAAAACTTCACGGGGCTCAGTATATAAAAATGGCAGTACTGGCTCAATTATAGCTCTCTGTGTGACAATGGCACATAAATCAGAACATGGGTCTTGTGTGCTGCCATGCCGTTCACAAGCAAGCAAAAGCACCATAAAAAACGTGAAATTGACCACCAGGAAAGTTGTTTGAGGAGGGCCTTCTTTAATCGCCAAGGAGATGTCAAGGTCGTTTTAGTAGTCTTAGAGCCTGTTTTTTTTCACCCCTCATCTTTTTTTCGGGGGGGGGGGGGAAATCCGTGCCAAACATACAGGAATCGCATCAAGCACTCAACAATCCCATCCCAACCGACCCCCCCCCCCCCCCCCACCCACACACACACACACCTCACCTCGCGTTTACGGTTTTCATGTTTATTCACACACTCTTGCATCGCTTCCTCACGCCAGCGGCCAGGGGACTTCATTTCACACCGGTTGTATGTTGTTTCAACACCATTACATGCGAAGCCATCGAGGAGAGGAGAGGAGAGCCCCCATCTCTCCTCAATCATTTCATGGTACATGAGTACGCCATGCCGCCACTGAAGCCGAGACACTCTCCAAATAGTTTAAGGGCAGCCACTCAAGGGAGCGTCATTACTACTACTACCACTGCTGCTGCTGTTTCAGCCGCCACCTACGCAGACCACTATCACACCACGAGAGGGAGAGAGGGAATGAGGAGGGAAAGAAAGATAGGCTACCTGCTCCTGTCCTTTAAAAGAGTCCTGCACACTCGCTTCTCTCTACCTTTCTATCCAGGTTGCTGAACATGGCACCATGTCATTTCAGCATGGCATGCTCTTCTGTCTCAATAGAAAGCATGTGGTGCTGTCTGCCATTGTCACAGGAGAATGGCAATGCGTGGTGAGCAATGCAGACTGATGTCTGGATGAATGGTCATTTCTGATGGGAAACATTTATTTCTTTATTTCTTTATTTATTGATTTAGCTACAGCTGAATTGGTTAACCAAGGTAGTAGCAAAGAAAAAGCCTGGGGCACTTGGTTTATGTACCAGTAAGCACAAGAAGCGATAAAATGTATATCTTCACTGTACCACCACAAGTAGCTTTCTGTGAAAGGTTTCTTTTTTTAAATGCCCGACTAGAAATACAGAGGGAAGAAAAGAAGCAATAGGAAACCCGAAGCACCCGAAGAAAATGCTGTTTGTCCAGTGGCGCAGGGCTTCAAGCAGAGGGCACACAGCTACTATGTGTTGGTTCTTTGAGGATGGCCCGAAGGCCGACAAGAAGGTTGAGCCCGCTGCTTCAAGGTGCAACAGTTATCGCCTGAGCCTCCCTCCATGCTTCGTCTGGCAAGGGCAAGGCGAATGGAGCAGGACTTTTGGTGGCATTCAACTTGGTGACCTTTGTGCCTTTAAGCCGCTTTCCTACTCCACCGCACTCTCTGATCAAAGTTAATAAGCGCTCCCGTATGTTAATGAAAATGGGCGCTCCTCCTTTTGTGTTGCGACAGCTTTTTAATACCTATTATGGGCTGAAACTTTTAATGGAGGTTTTAGGTTTCCCCCCCACCCTGACAAGCCCATTTTCGGAGAGAGTGACGACGCTAGATACAAGAGAGAGGGGGCTAAAGCTAAGACCGGCGATGCCGCCACAGGGGCGAATGCTTGCCCACAAGCCCTCCTTACATGCAACGCAAGACCTTATTCTCTCCACCACCAAAGCAGTGGCAGATAAAGGGGCCTGGGGATGAGTGGCTGCCTTTAAAGCCTGACGTCTTGACTCTGCACTGGGCTAATTACACCGTGCCATCACATTTGAGAGGGTTTACTTAATGCAATGGGCCCTCTTTTCTCACACATGCACACATGCACACACACACTCTGTCTCTCTCTCCTTCTCTCTCTCTTCCTTTCTCTCTCTCTCCCTCTCCTTCTCCTTATTCTCTTCCTATAGCAGAGGAATAACATGGCGTAAACCGCCCTTTAATGCCTAGGCAGGATTGTGTCGGCATTTAATTCGCCCGCACTTCTGCATTAAGTGGGGTAAATTTAAGCCACTCAGACGTTCAGCTAAATTAGTTTTAAAGAGATCTAATTGAGGCACGGATCAAGAGGGGGGTGGGGGGTGGGGGTAGTACTGCTGGTGGTGGACTACACCTGATGATTGCTCAAAAACTTTTCATGGCGCGAGACAAGGGGGAAAAGGGAGCTTTGGCCAAAGCATCACTGTGACGTGAACATGAGACTTAGCTGAGAATTAGTACAGATGGGAAGAAGGTTTTTTTTCCTCAAATCTGAAGAAAACAGCTTTTACGTTTAGTCATAATAATAAAAAACGAGATGACTTTAAGTATCTAGGAAATTAAACGTTGGAACTTTGGACAATCACCGCTCTCAGTTTGTGCAGAGGCATCAGAAATATAGGGGAGATTTCCTAAGGCCTGCTGTTAGAGAAGACAATAGAAATATCAGCAGAGGGATTTGAGAAACTTTCCAACTTCTTTCTCACAAACGCTATGCTATGGCTTGTGCTTAAACACAGTTTGTGTGCTCTAGTTAATTGGCCTCCATTGTACCTCCTCAACCTTCTCTGTTGGAATATCACATGTCAGGGCCCTTTAGAGCAATGACTTAAAAAAACCCACATGCACCACAGAATTATAATTAATCTACTGGAAAAAAGCAGCACATGGAATCTTTAACTTTACATGTTGTTATCTGCAGTAGTTTAAAACATAATGCAAAAATCTTTTGGTAAAGTGTACTATGACTGTGAATAGCAAAAACTGTGAAGCTAGACTAAAAATAAGGCAATGAAAAAGTTATCAAGGTTCATTTCATTGCCCATTTTTAACTTTTATTTACAGTATTTAGACTCAGACAAAGCGTGCTACAAGCATGGAAAAATACAGTGACAACTTGCTAGGCTTTGTAAGTGAGCAGATAGCTTATGCATTGAGCTTCACTATGGGAAGAAACAGCCTGGTCTCGCAAGCAGGCACTGTTGAATAAAATGGACTTCAAATGTCACACACGTCTGTGTTTGCATGGGTATGGAAAACTGTAAAGAATAATGGTGATTCTGACATTGTGGCACTCTCAGTTCATGACTTTTAGAGTGTGATGTAAGTAATGAATTTGTTTACCAATACGTGTCTATGAACCTCTGACCAAAAAATTAAACCAAAACAAAACAAACATAAACATAAAATCATTTTCCTCTGAGAACATTTTTAAACGTTTTAGCATGGAAAAAAACCACAGGGCTTTGGAAAGGCTATGGCATCACAATTATCCAATTATGAGCCGAGTTTCATCAATATTCATGTTCCGAGGCTGCGTGCCTTTCATGTCCTTTCTTAGCGAACAAAAGGAAAATTACTATTATGATGCACAGCCAGTGTAGCACATGAAACTATGTCTTTCAAGGTGTCTCTGGGAGAGCCAGCTCCCTCAAGGCACTATTCCATACATGTGCAAGCACACACAGACCGTCTTTATCAAGGCACACGGACGTACATTCGCAAGCACATACACACACATACTGTCTTCATCAGGGATGCTTCTTTCTTTTGTAGAAGACTGATATAAAGCGCAGACTGCAGACTCCAGACTCCATATTAACAAGTCACATAGGTAGCATTGACAGACTGAAGAGGGTGAGGCCTAGCAGGCACTCTGGGTTAGGTTCAGGTGTGTGTGTGTGTGTGTGTGTGTGTGTGTGTGTGTGTGTGTGTGTCTGTGTGTGTGTGTGTCTGTGTGTGAGTGAGTGGGAGAGAGAAAGAAAGAGAGATGAGAGAAAGTGTGCAAGAGAAAGAGAGATAGAGAGAGGAGAGAGAGAGAGAGAGGAGAGAGAGAGAGAGAGAGAGAGAGATTAGACAGTTTGACAGCGAAGGTTATATAAATTAAAATTAAACTCTGAAGTAATTTTAAGAAGTGGCAAAAAGATCAAACTGATGGGTGGCAGCTATGATCTACAGTCTCCTCTCTTTGCCAGACCATCTTGCATATGCTCACACATACACTAAAAGTTGAACTCAAACACACACACACACACACATTCAGAAATATACACAAATTCATACACACACACACACACACACGCACAGACACACACACACACACACACATTCAGAAATATACACAAACACACACATTCAGAAATATACACAAATTCATACACACACACACACACACACACACACACACACACACACACACACACACACACACACACACACATGCACACACACATGCACACACACTCCAACGGGCAAGCAAAAGCTTATGGTACCACCTGGCTGGGATTAGATAGTGTGGCAGCCAGCAATGTGGCTGCCATCTCCCAGATCAAACTCCTGCTCTTAGGTACATTGTGGGAATCAGATATCAAACAGAATGCTCTGAAACCTGGGCAGGAGAGGTGCTGGAGGGATTCCCACACCATTACCACTACCGCCAAAGCCACTCACTGTGCCTGTGGTTCAAACAAGCACAAAAAAGCTCATCAATACCTGCTTTGGAAACGCAGCTGGCCTGCCCTGTAAAATCATTAACACAATTGAAAAGCGAATCGTTCGTTTCAAAAATGAAACTGTTAATGGCTTTTGTCAGCGTGTGAAGAAATGATTTTTTTAGCGCTTACCTGAACATTCGAGGACGCTCTCAGTAGATAGAAATTGTGGACGAGTCAAGCGGCGTGAAAATCGATGTCTGGCATTACTTACCGTGCTGTCTAGTGAGCGCTAACAACAGGGGCAATGGTGTCTCACCTGAGAGAGATGATGAAGGTGGATGGTTGGGGGGGTGAGGGAAGGAAGATGATGATGGTGATGATGGTGGTAGGTAGGCTACCACTGCTGCAGTATAAGCCTGCCTATAGCACTACAGTTCAAATGTAGCACACGTAAAGTTGACACTATCGCTCATGAACATGAACTTTTGCTTTTGTTTGCTGATTGGTCCAGTAAAAAATTGACCGAAGTTAACCATGTTTGTCAATGGAAGGAAACCCAGACTACCACTGTGGGGGGAGAAAATAATCAAGTGGAAGTGCGTAGGCAGGCCTATAGCCAGGCTAGTGGGACGGGGGTGAGGGGGGGAAGATGTTGGTGAGTGAGTTGGTCAGCTGGAGGAAGGAGGAAGGCTCTGTACCTTTGTTGCAGAAGTACTCCATGCCCTCGCAGCTCAGGTTCTCGGCCTCGAAGTCGGCGCTGAAGCCTCGGTCCTCCGTCGAGAACTCCTCTTTGGCCACCAGCTCATTCTCCTCCGACACACACTCCTCCTCTTCCTCTTCCAGGCCATCATCCAGAGGACCTGTGAGAGAGAGACAGCCAAACAAACAGACAATAGACCACTTTTACAAATGAATGACGCTCAGAAGATATACTGGATACAGTTTCTTTTTAAAGCAACACTGAGTAGTTTTTTCAACCTTAAAATAACGCTTCCAAAATTGTTTCAGTGCTTGTAACAGGGTGAAAGTGGTTGTAACTGAATGAACTGGCACTTCTGAATTTCCTTTGCCGCCCTCCATGAGCTTTAACCGCACCAAGTAAGTTTGGAGTTTCAGACCGTTTCTCTGTAGTTCTCTATGAGAGACAATTCCGCTTCCATCTTGTATGGCAACTGAAGACGAAAACTACTTAGTGTAGTTAACGATTTGTAACATTATGTACCTACACAGTATGTACAAAGTAAGTACATTATATTACATTTGGTACATGTAGATACAGTTTAAAAATAGGTGGTAAAATAAAGTGTTACTAATACAACAAATGTGTCAGGCATTATATTGACACCCTAAGACAGAGGTTAAGGTACAACTTAAGAATGACATAGCATTAAGAACGCTTTGGGAAACTGGCCCCACAGCAGTAGAGAGAGGAAGAAGAGGAAAGGACAAAAAAAACTGAATTACACAATTGCGTGAGTGACTTTGAGAGCCATTTGAATACAGTGTTCGCTGTTG
The DNA here is from genome assembly GCA_030347295.1 of Setipinna tenuifilis. NCBI lineage: Eukaryota > Metazoa > Chordata > Actinopteri > Clupeiformes > Engraulidae > Setipinna > Setipinna tenuifilis. Next base: position 17,745,567 of record CM059277.1, read on the forward strand.
ACCTTTGAAGCTCCTATGATTTAACCAGCAGAGCCTGCAGCAAGCTGAGCAAGGGGGCTATAGGTTACATTCAGAGGACGCGGGAAAATGCTCATGAAAATTAAATGCCATCAATGTCCTTTGAGTCGCAGCGAATAAAGAAAAAAAAGCGTGTGCTTGATAGCCGATTGTAAATGTTAGGACAGTGCGGCAGAGCAGGGCGCAGGTGGGTTCGGTGAGGGATTACAGAGTGGCTTGTGTAAGGGGGGGTGGTGGGGGGGTGTCTGTCTTAGTGGGGAGAGAAAGTGTGGACCTCCAGACCCCAGTCACAGTTCACAGAGGGTGATTCAGCAGTTGGTTCTCTCCCAGTAACCAAGAGACAGGAGAACAAGTGAGCTGTCACAAATGATCTCTGTACATACTCACTCTGGGTCTCTCTGGCTCCCTCTCTCACACTCATGCACACATGATTGTCTGTGACACTCCACACATAGTTTAGGAACAGCAACAGCGCACAAGCACGTACACCTAAGTGCTCACAAACATACCTACACACACACACACACACACACACACACACACACACACACACACAGACGCACACACACACGCACACTATTGGAGAAGTATGTAAACAAAAAATACAGTCTACAAAATTGTAGTGTTAGTTTTTGAGTTCCACCTGATACCTTAGTTTACACAGAGTTAGACAAAGGTGAAAAATGCAGCAGCCAAGGTCTCCTTAGCTGTGTACTCAAAGCTCAGTAGAATCACAGAATTCTGCTTGTTCTTTTGAATATATTTTTTTTCTATCTATTGTGAAACAGCTCTTGGGGATCTACCCTGCTCTACCTTGATAGAGAGGAGGTAAAAAAGGTCTTTGTGAGTAGGATTTCTGCTTGCCGAAAGCCACCTGACTCAAAGCCAAGGTGCATTCCTCTGTGTGTCTGTATCAGCAGCTAAACAAGTCAGTTCTGGAAGGGTGTGTGTGTGTGTGTGTGTGTGTGTGTGTGTGTGTTTGGGAAAGGGGGGGCAAAGGAGAAAAAGTTCCTCTTTGACTGCCTTATGGCTTCTCGCACCCACGCCAGAACAGGGAGGTGGAGAGAAAATACTTTTATTAATTTGTTCGCCTTATCACAGGGTACAATGTTGATTTTCCATTTACATTCCATGCCTCCAGGTAATACACCAGTGCAATCTTAAAGGAGACATTTTTTCCGTGTGATTAATTTTTTCCCCCCTCTGTGCAATATTATTTCTTTAAATCTAAATGATTTCCCAGGTTTGCTTATAGCTGTACATCTCTTATGCTGGTCGATTTGCATACTGCCACTTTTTTTGCTTCAATCAAGGGCATTGATGGAATTATTTCTACCATGAATTGTATTACTTTAGGAGAGAGAGAGAAAAAAAATCACCTGCCATCTGAATGCCACTTCAACAAATGCCCCCCCTCCTTCCTCCTGAAAGGATACAATCACAAATTTCTTACCAGAGCAGCAAAACTTAAAACTTAAAAAAAAAAAATGCTGGGTTTTCACATTCAAACAAATCGCTGTGCCACAAAATGGATGCCACTTATATTTGAAAGCAAGGTGCATCAGATATGGCCAACAGTGCAGGCAGAAATATCACTGCAGAACCTGTTGTCTGTGCTTTCTGGGGTGTGAGCATGTGAATGGCTTTGTTCTCTCCTGCGTTCAGCTCATCTCTCTCTCTGTCACACATGAACACATGAGACGAGTGGGTGCTCAAGTGGCCTAAGATTGCCTATGTTTTACCTATATCCCCCCCCCCCAACCTGAACTGTAACACAGAATTAATGCCCTTAGCCAAATTAAGTAAATATATGTAAATAGGATCTTTTTTTTAATAGAAGAAAGAAAAAGGTCAGGCATGCCTGTGCTCCTCTTCGCATTTCCACCACGTACAGCGACTCATAAAAGCCGCCCCCCAACCACCCCAACCCCACCCCCCAAATCTGGGCAAGCAGCAGCAGTCTTTTCATTGAGCTTGCACATTACCCCTTTGTAGTGCGGGCCACAGCCACTGGTGCACCGAACATGAAAAGAATTAGCACACGCACACTTCTGATAGGCCAGGCAGGAAGGGTCACGACTGACACTTTAAATTAGGATACAGATTTTTTTTTCTGCTTTTGTGATACTATCGGTCGCTTTTTGCACCGATCTCTGTACCGAAGGGCTGTGGTGTGAAGTATCTAAATATTCAAAGCCAGATCTGGGGAAGAGATAGCAGCCACAGGAGCAAATTGTATCTAACAGAGCAACAAAAGCACTTGTATTTACTGACACCATGCCTGTGCAGTGGTACCATTCTCCCTTTTTTTGGAGTCGATACTACAAATAGGTGATAGGCTTGGTGAAGATGTACAGGTTTATCAGGGTGGTTCTGCACAACAATCAGACAGCAGCTGAAATCAAATCTATTTTTTGTGTACAGCTTTCCAAACACAACCACTATAAAGAGTTTTGCTACATTTCATTTAAATAAACAATTGTGTTAGACAATATGCACAACTCTGAGGATATGGTTAACTTTCTGCAATCCTACAATCAACCAACAGACAAAGTAGATGAGCTTTGAGATTTTACATTTTAAAACTCAGCAAAAGCAATGTTTTGTTTTTGCCCACAAAGACTACCTTGCCAAACCTGCATCGACTGCCAAACTTCGAACCCCTGCAACATGTTTAGCTTATTATACAGTATTCATTGCATGGAGAGAGAGACCTGAAATAATTTCACAGACAGCAAATGATAAGAATAATGACTTTCTAAACGACCAGCAGCACACTCTTGCCTCATTTTCTGATAGTGGCCTTCCCCTGCTATATTTAGTTGTGTACTGTTTAAAACCTTGTCACATTCAGGGTCCAGGAACACCAGTTTGCTTCCATAGGAGCTGAAAGGTTTGGGGGAGGGTGGGGTGGGTCGAAAGAATGGACACAAGGCCCTACTCTGCAGCTTTCTGTAAAGTTCACTTATTCACCCGTGCCAAGTCGCCAAGTCTTTTTTACTTTACATGTAAGACCTTGTTTAGAGTTTGCTGAGGACCAAACGAAGACAAGAACACATTCAGGTTGTCTGCCTTTACAATCTCTGCTGTGTTCGGGATGAGTCTACAAACACTTGAAGGAACATACATGATCACCTTCTTGTACGCTCATCACCAAACCTTACTTAGTACTTCAGCTGTTTATGGTTTTTGACTGACCAGACCAGGAATGAAGTTTATACTCGGTTGGCTGTCAGCTTCTAAACATCTACACCACCTATATGGTCGTACTTGGAGGCTTCAACGATTTAACTACTCAGTACAGAAAATTTTGATTCATTGACTGACCAGCACGAGATGATGACTTTGCTAATCATGATTTGTTGTTACAATACTACTGCAAAACAATGAAGAAGGACGAGAAACAGGCTGGATTGTGGCAAGCTGAAACGACTGACCCATAGTGTGGTCCTGCTCCACTGTGACTGTTGTGCTCTGGTGGGGGGGGGGGCGTGTTTGGGGATTCTGATGGCGATAGTCGGCATTATCAGTGGACCCCACAGTGTGGGGCCGGGATCACAAACCGGACCTTCTCTGTAGCCCCCTAATTACAGTCGAGGTAATTGAATCGGGACAGAACAAAGCAGCAGATCTCCAGAAATGCAAAAAGTGTTGTGATGTTTTTTTTTTATGTGCCCATCTACAGCAGTTATTTGTTGCGTTTTGGGGTGTTGTGTTGTTTTATTTTCCCCAAGCCCGCCATTGACAAAGGGACCAGGCTTGGCAGGAGAGTAAACCGCCCAGTGCACCTGAGAGGGCTGTAACGGGCATAATGCAGTTGCCATGCCTATGGGGATGGCTCTGTCCTAACCTTGCCAAACCCCGGGCCCGCAACATGCCTCATTGTGCCAGTGCAGATACCAGTGCGGTTTTTTAGACTTTCCAGACACATATGGGAGAAACACACTCACTCGTACACACACACAGACACACACACACAGACACACACACACACACACAAACACGTACACAAACAAATGATTACAACATCTACAAGGAGGAGCTCACAGACTTTTTTTGTTTAACTAGGGAACTAAAATTCATGCACAGTTCCATAGCTATGCTTCAGACTATGGAAGCCTGGGAGCTGCACGACACGACAGACCCTCTTTCACGATGACTGGATGTGAATGGATGTTGAACACAAAAAGAGGGTCACATCGCCTTCCATTCTCTCTCTTTTCCCCCACTGGAGTCTATGATGAAGCAGGGGCAGCAGCAGCAGCAGAGGAAGGTGGGAGGAGGAGGGGGGTTGGGTGGAGGAGCGGGGCTGGGGGTGTAGAGACCATGGGCCCAATATGTTCCTGTGATGTGCACACATTGGTTCTAATGACCTTGGGGATCGTGAGGGGCCTCTGACAGCTTAGGAGCCGGCCCAGTGTATATACGTTACGGGGGGGGGGGGGGGGCTCCGTCCCTGTAATTTAATCCTTCATCGTCGTAATAAAATAGATAGCATTTACGTGATTCTTATTGGCTTAATGCGTTACAGGGACACTTGGCGGGATGATTCATAGCAGAATTCGTTCCTTAATATGGTTCATGGGGAGGAAGAAGAAAAAGTTAAAAGAAGGAGAAAGAAAGAGAAGAGAGAGAGCGAGAACGTTCTCAGGTCATACACACACCCTATGATCAAACCCAATTTGAAGCTAATGCTTCGATGCTAGTCTAGAGTAAATTGCCATCTGTGGTATTTCACATGGCTCAGTCTATTTGGTAAGCGTGTGTGTGTGTGTTTGTGTGTGAGTGCGTGTGTATGTTTGTGTGTGAGTGTGTGTGTGTGTGTTTGCTGACACACGTGTGTGTTTGTGTTTGTGAGGCAGGGTGGAACAGCATCAGCCCTGAGATTGATGTGTTCTCGGTCCCGCCTGTCTGTGTCTGTGGAATAAGCAGTGCTATTGTTTAACTTGATTTTCCGGTTGCTAAGCAATGTAATTCTGGTGATTAGAAATGGCTGCGTTCCTAAAGTTGGGCACTTACAATCAACAGTCAACAAACTGTTACGGGAACTCTGCACCGAGACCCGCACACTAAATTGCCACAGAAAAAATGGGGGGTGGGGTGGTTGGGGTGGTTGGGGGGGTGGGGGGGTGGGATTGGGGAAAAGTAATCTGAGGATGTCAGGACACACCCCTTTGGGAAGCTAGCGGGTCGTTTCCAGGTCTGATGACACAGGAGCCCCGTTGCCATGCCTACGGATGACATCGCCGTTTACATGACCTTGACGCTTGCTGAGGTATACGAGTGAAAGGAGGCCAAGAGGTTGTGAATAAAAAAAAGTGCGCAGCGAGGTTGTCGTTAATTCAGTTCGAAGTATCTTGTATTTACATCTACATTGAAAGTGACAGTGGAATGCCAAATCTACAGAGGGTAAAAACAGTGGAGAATTTTTCTTTTAGGCGAGCTATTGCTACGGACAAATCAAACAAACAGTTTTTCTTTTCCCTGTACTAAATGTCACATCGCGGTGGCCCGATTTTAGGGCAAGAGAGGAGGGGAAAAAAACAAGACCACTTTACAGCCTAATTAGGTCATTTCTGCTGAATGTGTTTCAGTAGAATTGAAAGTTCCATGATTCAGTGATTAAATGAAAAATTGTACACAGAAGCCAAATCCATCAAAAGTTGCTGGCCTGGCGTACCGCGCCGTGTGAACTTCAGCACGGACAGCCACACAGAGACGGCAAAAAAAGAAGAAGAAGAAGAAAAAAAAGTTGAGTTTTGGGAGTTAAAGCTTTGTTGGCCTATGCTTCCTTTTTTCCTTTTTTCTTTGTTTTTTTTTTGTATTTTTTTCTCTTTTCCCCCCAATCCCACCCCAATGCTACATTCATGAGGATATTAAAGAGAAATAGCCTGCGCCTATTTTCTTTATCCAGCAAGTTGGAATTGGAATGGCATGAGAAACAAACTGGCATTTTGACTGGGACCCATTAAAATGCTGGAGGCCCCTCCAAAGCGTGCCTTTGGGCGACGGCAGATGCCAGTGGCTCTGTGTGTGTGTGTGTGTGTGTGTGTGTGTATGTGTATGTGTGTGTTTGTGTGTGTGTGTGTGTGTGTGTGTGTATGTGTGTGTGGCGGGCAGGCAGGGCCATGCCTCGCTTTGCTCTCCGCACACAGAGGTACACCCAACTGGCAGCCTCAACGCGCTCCATTAGAGGCCCAGGGTCGTCCTCCAAATGTTAGACACCAATAAAAGGGAGACATGCCGTCTGAAGCTCAGGTGCGAACTCTTTATTAGCTTTCCCCCCTCTCATTTGTGTGTGTCCCAATTTTCTTTCTCTCTCGTTCTCTCTCTCTCTCGCTCTTTTTCTCTTTCTCTCTCCCTGCTGTTTTATTTTTCGGTGTGTGTGTGTGTAATTGTGTGTGTGTGTGTGTGTGTGTGTGTGTGTGTGCGTGCGTGTGTGTGTGTTGGGTGGGAGGTGTGTGTGTGTGGGTGCAGCAGGGACCGTTCTCAACATCCTGAATCTTGTCCAAAGTGGCCGAAACAGAATTACTGAATTAAAACAGACAGACTGAATGACCAAATGTCCTCCCCGTGCATCGCCAACTTGGTTCTGTGCAACAGCCTAACTACAGTAGCATTTCTTTTCTGGTCCTTTTTTGTTTGGACTCTCACTGTCTCTTTCTTTCTTTGTGAATAGTATATGAAGCAGCACTGTGTGCATAAACTAGACAACACTAGACAGACTAGGATCATGGATTCAGAACTGTGTAGGACAGTGATCAGGTATGGTCATGCATTGTGCTTGACCTTTCGTGGCACTTGTTCTGATATGGCCATTACTGACTCTAGGGTTAAATGTCCACTGCTGATTAACAAGCCAATGAAAAAAGTAACATCTGTATTATAACAAAACACAAAACAAAACAAAACAAGTTTCAACAAGCTTAAACTAGACATAGTGACAAGAAAATGCTAAATCACGCTTGTGAAACCTCTACCAAGTATGTCTGCTGTATTGTTTCTTTCATTTTCAAGCCTATCAAGAAAAACATTAAGTCTGCTGCTCCAATAAGCTTTCAGTCAAGGAAATATCATTTCAAAGACAAACGAAGAGCCTTTGGAGAAAATGATTAGTTTATCAAGTAGTGTAGATAAAACAATATTTTTGCCCCCATCAGGAAAGGAAAATTCCCGGAAATGGATATATCTGAGATGCCAATTTCATTTCAACACTAAAAGCAAAAAGGGTTTCTTTAGCAATAAAATTCTCATTAATTCAATTCTAATTTGCCTCTGGTTCCTATTTTCACTATTGATAGTTCAACTTCTTAATACCCCAGATAAAAAAAAAAAATAGCTCAGTGCTCAAACTCGAAGGAGACTGCCATGGTTGATAAGATCTAAATATTACCCATGCCAAAAAGAAGTGTGAAGTCTGATGAACAATTCAAAAGAACAATTCTTTATGGATCAGCTAAATCTTTTCCACTTTTTAATTAAAAGTAAAGAAAATAGAAGTTAATTATCCTGTAAAGATTAGCTGGTGGGCATCTTTCTGTAAATTAGTTCTAATTAAAAGGAAATTGTCAAATGACATTCAAAGTGCTGTCCTTTAAAACAGAGACAGAGAGTGAGTGTGTACATGTGTATGTGTGTGAGTGCGAGTGTGAGTGTGAGTGTCAGCGAGAGCGAGAGAGACTGATTTTTTCGCGCTCCCTTAATTCTTGATCTGGTCATGTGAAGCTTAAGAGTTAGAGGAGATTAGAATGCTCTCTGTGACTCTTTTTTTCTTCCTCCCTCTCCAGACATGGCAGGGGATGGGCTGGGCTGGGCTGTGGGAGAAGCTCCCCAGATACAGTGCACCATAACAGGTCATCAACACTGGCAGGCCAGCCTCTAGCGATCCCAGCCTCCAAAACAAAAAAAAACAACAAAAAAATAAACGAGAAAAAAAACACCCGAGTGCCTCCTGCCTGACCCAGGAACCCCCCCACTGACGGCGTTTGATCTCTCCCCCTCGGAGGGCTACTGCCTCACCCACGGCCGCATGGTAAACACAGGAAGCCTCCTGTGACTCTTCTCCCAGCTTTCACAACAAGGCAGTCTGCTGCTGCTGCTGCTGCTGCTGCTGCTCCTGCTCCTGCTCCTGCTCGAGGATGACGAGGGCTGATGTCAAATATTTCACGCGGGTTTCGTCATCTGTGAATTTCTGTGTTATGTGTCCTTCCTCCGCTGCCAGGAGTGAAACTAGTCCACAGAGACGAGCTACTAGCTTCTGGCTTTGCTGATGGGGGTTTCTGATGCAAAAGGTGCAGGCTTTGGATTTGACCACTAAAAATGCATTGTTGTTGTTCCCCTCTTTGATGTACTTTTTTTGATCACGAATCCACCACGAAGTCCACATTGCAAGATAGCAACATTTCCAATTAGAATGACAAATTGAATGTTGACAAATTGCACATTGTCCACTGAATTGTAATAATAAAACTCATGAATGACACAGAACAACTAGGACATGTACCAAGTATACTATTCATTACAGCAGTGTGCATTTGTTCATTCCAAGAATATGCCCATGGAAATAATTACAATCAGTGGCATTGTGTGTGAGTGTAGCCTCAGTAACTTTAATGTATGCTACAAACAAGGAGAAATACTGAGCACACAATGAAGCAACCCACATAGGAATATATGCGTCTGTCTCTCTCTCTCTCTCTCTCTCTCTCTCTCTCTCTCTCTCTCTCTGTCTGTCTGTTTCTGTCTCTCTCTTTTTCTCACTCTCTCTCTCTCTGCACTGGATGGAGAGAGAGAATAAACAGAAAATTAAACAACAGCCTGCATCAGCACAGTCACCTTGTCAAGCTCATTACTTAACAACTAGCTCTGCAGCCTCTAATTACCCTTCAAGTGAAAAGCATACGTCTGCTGTGACGCCGCTTGTCGCTCTCACCAGAGACAGAGTCAGAGAGAGAGAGAGAGAGAAAGTGACAGAGAGAGAGAAAAGAGAGACTCTTACTAGGACTAAGAGGTACACTCTCCAAAGGGAGATGGATGGATGTTCCCCCAGTAAAAACGAAAGAGGTGGAGGTGTGACCTTTACTCTGAGCCGATAGGAAAGGAAAGGAGAGGAGAGGATAGGAAAGGAGAAGAGAGAAGAGAGAGGAGAGAGGCTTCTGTCAAAAGACTCCTTCAGAGATGACAATCCACCCCGCCAGTCCCCAGCCTTGACAGGGCAGCGACTTAAAGAGGGGACCCACTGTGACCTGCTGATCCTCACACTCCAAATGAGAAGATGTCCATCACTAGCAAAGCAGCATTCTGTACAGCAGTAGACATGTTTTTTTTGCACGAAAAATAAAAAAAAACCCAGAATATGTGTAAAAAAAATAGACACGAGACGAGTAAATAAAATATAAAAGTTGTGTAATAATAATAACAGTAATAATAATAATTATTATTATTATCACTATAATAATAACAGCTACAGAAGTGAGATGTTCCTATTGAAATGACAAAGCACAAAGAACGTGGTATGTAACAATTGTATCACTCCAAACCCACTGAGGATGCTGCTCCAACCTAAATATCACAGCACCCCCCCACCCCCCCCGATTTTTTTTTTTTTTTAACAAAATGCCTCCGTATTACAAGCAAATTACTAGTAGCGGAGCAGGAAGCTGCCGAGGAACAAAGACAGGGAGCCATAATTATATCTTGGCGTGTGCGGCATGTCAATGGGCACCCTCCTTCTGTAGGCCAATCCCACGGGCCCCTCGAGGCATCAGAGTGATGGCCAAATTATTTTGCCGCTCGCTCGACTCGGGCTGCGTCGCAGGAGCGGAGCGGAGAGGAGCGGAGAGATGCGGTGCGTTGCGGTGCGGCATGGCGAGGCCCCACAAGATTACCATATTTACCGGCGGGGGCATTCTGACAACAGAGAGAGAGAGCGAGCTGTTTACACCTGTCTGTGTGAGGGGAGGTGTGTGGGGGGTATGTGAGGGGTGGTGGGAAGGGGTGAGTTTACTCTTCTCTAATTTTGCAAATGTACAGTATGCATATGAGGCTTGTTTGGCAGGGATTTAAATTAGGTCAGGAACGGAATACATCAAATGGCAACCCCATATGTGCCTTTCCGTCTTTCTCGCCTATCCCCCTGCCCCCTGTTCCATGCCAACCGGCGCCAGCCCCCTGCTCACAAGCCTTGGCGAAGGAGCAGCTTGACAACTGCAGAAGTGTGATATGTGCAAATCACATTTGCAGATGAGCTTGAAACTCCCTTTTAATATTCAGATATCAGACATTCCGAGCAGCAAGCACACTAAGACTCGATCCGAGAGAGAAAGAGCCACGGAGAAAAGAGAGGGAGGGAGGGAGGGATGGAGGGAGGGGGGAAAGAAATAGGGGGGGAATGAGAAAGTGAAAGGCAGCAAGATCCCTTGTCATTAAGGGAAACGTTAGCTCGCTTTACATTTTACATATTTCACACAAATGCACGACCAAGTAAAAACATCGCCCTTATCGGTGATAACAATGCAAATTTGTTGAAAGCTCCGGAAGATTTGGCGGAAAATCCGAAGTCATTTCTGAAGCCCCTCTTATTATTATCTTTCCCTTTTTTCGGCTTATTGGCGCTTGCGATTTCTTCCTATTTTCTCTTTTTTTCTCCCCCCCCTCTTCTTCTCCTCGCCTCACATGCCTTTCTCGACTCTCTCGTTCAACGGTACGGTTGCCACGAGACGAGCGGAACACGTGTCCCTCAATTTCGACCAATCGTATATCCAATGCGTGACTCCGGAGGCGGGAATGCAGTGTATCTGCATCCGAAAAAAGGAAAAAAAAAAACGACAAAAAATACATCCCTATCCCCTCTCAGCCTGTTACCCTCCTACGAGCAGCTAGACTCCCACTCCAAACCCGCTAAAGCCCACTTTGAGGCGTCTGACCACACAAATTTTTTTCAGACCAACACAGGCACACCCTTCGCCTCACCTCGTAATAGTATCTTATTTACTCTCCAGTATTCTCCATTTTTCTTTTTGAACATTTATTTTTTTAAATATCGATTATACATAATACTACCACAGCAGATTTACCACCCCATACCATACCAACCTTCCCTCCACATTAATACCCCCCCCCCCCCCCACACACACACACACACATCAACCCCCCCACCATTCAACCCCCCTTCCTCCCTCCCTCCCTCCCTGCCTCTACGTCAGGCTCGTCTCCCGCTTGTTAGCCCCCGACGTCAGATTTGTCTCCGTGCCATTTTAATTACAGCCCCAGCAATCTTTCTGGTGGCATTCTGAGGGAACAGCGATCTGCAAAATAGGCGATAAGTGGAGCCGCCACCCAGCCTTGGTATCACTCATAAACAGACACTTAATTGAATCATTTGACCTGAGAGGCTGATTCCTTGGAAATAGCATGTAGCAAGGAAATGATTTTGGAAAATTAAGACTGTCGGGCGTGTTTTTTTTTTTTTTTTTGCTTGCATGATGCCTGCGGTACGTAGGAGCGAGGCGTACACACACACACACACACACACACACACACACACACACACACACACACAAACACACATAGGGGCTTTGGCTACCTGCCCAGCTGTACCAGTGTGGGCTGTGGTAAGTCATTACGGAAGAGATAAGTGAGCCTATGGTGGCCTGGAAGGGAAGGGGAGTGTGTGTGCATAAGTGTCTGGTGTGTGTGTGTGTGTGTGTGTGTGTGTGTTGGTTTGGGGGGGGGGGGGTATGAGGGAGAGAGGGGTGGAGGTGGATAGGTTGAGGGTTGTGCATATGTGAGAATGAGTGAGTGTGTATGTGGAGGTGAAAGAGAATGTGTGTGTCTGTGTGTGTGTGTGTGTGTGTGTGTGTGTGTATGTGTGTGTGTGTGTGTGTGTGTGTGTGTGTGTGTGTGTGTGTGTGTGAAAATGACCCCAGTTGCATGCTCTGTCCTCCACACTTCCATCACTTCTCTCTTTTTCTCTCTTTCAAAGCATCAGTGCCTTCCTGTTTTGGGACATCTGTCAAGGGGTGATGGCACACATTCAATGCTTTACTGCATTTGTTCAAGGCTATTTAGATGCGCACACACACTCTCTCTCACACACACACACTTTCACATGTACACACACATAATTATAACCGACCGCACTGAAATTTACACACACACAGACATGCACAGGAGAACATACAAACACACAGATGATCAGACACAGGCATTGAAAAACAAACCTATGTAATGACGCACACAGACAAACACACGCACACACACGCACGCACGCACACACACACACACACACACACAAACACACACACACACACAAAACCACCAGCACATCATGCTACTGCTGCCTCACAGTTCAGGGCTGATTTGTCTGCATGCTTTTTTCCCTCCTCTCCTCTTCTCTCTCCTCTCTCCTCTCCTCTCCTCTCCTCTGCTCGTTTGCAGGGGGAAGACTA
>CM059277.1:17765533-17778033 GCA_030347295.1 Setipinna tenuifilis
TCTCCTCTCTCAGCAGACCTGGTGAAATGAGCTGACTCAACCCTATATACTGTACGGCTTCCTAATTTTACCCAGATACGGCAACGACAACTAATTGGAAATTCCCTGCCCCGTAATTCTCCTACGAGTGCTTTCGCTATGATGTTAGAGATGACAAAATCTGGCCCGCCCGCCTGCCCCTGACATCCCACTCCAGTTCCCCCTCTGATCGGACTATGCAGACGTAAGCGGCACGGAGACCGCCTCTGCCTCTACGTCTGCCTCTGCCTCAGCCTCTGTTTCGTACACGCGCCGATTTCTCCGCTCTCGGATAGTCTGACTCAGCACTAGGCGCCCGGACTACAGCTGGAGCGTTCGCGCTAATGGAGACGCAGACGGGGAATGCTGATTCTCCAAGATGGAGGCTGAGACTGAGACAGAGACCTGGAGCATCCGGTGGTGCCGGCGAGGTAATGGGAACAGGCCAGGGCTGGTACCTAAAATAAAAGAGCGCTCCTCCAGCTGTAGTACATAGCAACACTCTCCTCATTCCCATGGTGCTCCAGCCTAAACACACTACACATCATTTCTCTTTTCTCACTCCTTCTCCCTCTCTCTCTCTTTCTCTCTCTCTCTTCCTTTCCTCTCTACACTTAGACACCCACCCAAACAGACTCTCACACTCACACACACAAGTATTGTATACTTACAAACACACTTACACACACATACGCATACAATCAATCACACTTGCTTTCCTATACACCCACTCACAAGCGGGCATGCAAATGCAGTGATGTCATCTTGGGCTGTGTCATCTTGCTTGCAATTGTTGACACACACATAAACATACAACTTCAAACATTCTTTTCTTTTCTCCCTCACTCATTGTCTGTTTGTCTGTCTACATACCCCCACCTCCTCTCTTTCTCCTTCACACACACACATACACACATGCACACACACAAACACACACACACACATACACACACACACTGTTTCTCCCTTCCTCACACACACACACACACACATACACACACACACACACACACACAAACATACATACACACACACACACACACACACACACACACAAACACACACATTCACATGTGCGCGCACACACACACACACAGCCCCGTCCTCCTCCCAGCTCGGCTGTCCCTGAGCTGTGCTGCTGCGTGCTGCTGGGTCACTGGTCTGGCCCACTAAGATAAAAGAGGCCCAGATGAGATGAGGTATTTAGGGCTGGACACGTCTGTACAGTAGCCAAGCGGAGGCCAGCCCATATCAGACCTATGGGGGATGGAGGAGATACCGGGGCGCTTTTTCAGTGATTTCAGACTGTCTAATAAAAGGATCCAGTGATGTAAATGACTACCAGTGTGCAGCAACGTGGGAGGAATTATACACACTTGTATGTATGATGGACAAACATTTACTGTGACACATACTGTGGATTTGAACATTTACACATGACACATGCACACACGCACGCACACACACACATACAAACACAAACACACATGCGGATGTGCACGTGCACACGCATACACACACACACACACACCACACACACACACACACACACACACACACACCACAGGCCTGTCCCACTAAGAGTACAATCAGAGCACGCCCCTCTTATTTACAGTCAGTCTTCTCCACAGTGACTCACACAGAGGACTGAACAAACGGCTCCTGTAATCTCTCTCTCCCCCTCTCTCCCTCTAACTCTCCCTCCTTCTCTCTCTTTTTCGTCTTTCCTCCCTAACTCTCCCAATCTCTCTCTCTCTCTCTCTCATTTTCTCTCTCTCTCTACCTCCTTCTCATTTCCCTTGCACATCATTTGCATGTTATTCCAAGTCAAATTAGGAAACAGTTAAACACAACTGATTAAAGTTAATTAATGCAAATGTAATAATGTTTTTTTTTCTCTCCACAGCAATGGGAGGGGGGGGGGGATGAACACAGCACCGCACCGCAATACTGTATGTTCTCTTTCCCTCCCCTTACAGTGAAGTAATGGAAAAGCAAAGAGAGTGTGAAGGAGGAATTTCAAATCGGCGGGAGAAGACCACCATTAGAGAGAGCCAATATGACTAGCGTGCAGTGTAAACAGTGTCTTTTCTGTGGACGCTGAATGGATCGGTGAGTGGTTGCCTAGTATTTGAAGTTGGCTATACTACTGTGTGCTGAATGGTCACACACACACTGCGCACATAAAGAGGCCATTACCTGAGAGAGATGGGCATGCAGAAATTGTATGTATATGTAAAAGGATTGATATGACTTTCTCCTTCTTCTTTTCCTCCTTCCTCCCTCTCTTCCTCTTACTTCGACTACTGTCATTGCTGCTGCTACTACTACTACCACTATAATACACACATGCCGATACATACAATACACACACATGTACACACACAGCAACATACATTTTAGAATGTATATGTATATGACAATATATTTGAATAAATACAGTCAATATTTGATGCATCTTGAATCAAATGCATAGTGCACACACACAGGGAAAAAAACATACAGTGCACACACATACAGAAGACACACACACACACACACACACACACACACACACACACACACACACACACACGCACACACAGCACATGTTATCACAAACATACATAAAGTATAGGCCTGCAAAATATCTAAGTCAATCCTGTGAATATTTGACAGAAGCTGGATGTTGATATGCATTTTGTTGCATTTTCATACAAGACAAAGCACAGATTTTTACTGAGGGGATGCTTTCTCTCTCTCTTTCTCTCTCTCTCTCTCTCTCTCTCTCTCTCTCTCTCTCTCTCTCTCTGGCTGGTGTAAGGCATCTGTGGCTAGTGCGGTCCACACTGCAATCACAGAGCACAGGGCTGATTGTGCTGGAGGATATTTCTTACACTGCGGGTAGCCGCACTGACAAAGCGGCCTCACGCTGGCCACAGTGATTATAGTCACAGATCACTTACATGCACAGGCACACAAACAAACACACACATATACACACACACACACACTCATGCATTTACACACACACACACACACACACACACACACACACACACACACTCATGGATTCACACACAGACAAACACACACACACACACACAATTTTACGCATGCATTGCACACACACACACACACGTGCACACACACACACACACACACACACACACACACACACACACAAACAAACACATACTGACACATGTTCATGTACACACGCACAGACACACCCACAAACAAACATACACTAACACATTTTCATGCACACATACACACACACACACACGCACACATACATGTTCACACATGCACGCACAAACACACACAGACATTCACGACAGGCACAAACACACGTACACATACTCACACACATACACAAGGACACACACACACCAAAAAAAGCATGTGCACCAACATAGATACACAAAAGAAAAGAATTTACAATGAATTCATAATAATTAGCCCAATCTAGTAACAAACTGCCAGCCTTTTAGCATTCAAAGCACTTCCTCTATGTAGCGCACAGGTGTGACACTGACCTGGGAACAGCATCAGGCTGAGCAGGGGCCCTGCGCCTTTCTCACTTTCCTATCAGATTCTCAGTTTACCTATTTAAAACAGGTTAATCCCCGCCACATTGTACGCTTAATCCCAAACATACGTAGCCTCGCTGTGATTGATCACGATGCCACAAATCATTACTCCTCAACCCCTTCCTCTTGCCCTCGCTCTCTGTCTCTCTTTCTCTCTTTCTTTCTCTCTCTCCCTCCCTCTCTCTCTTTCTCTCTCTCTCTCAGTATCCACAACCTGTATGCCGTTTATTGATAAAAAAAGAAGCTGGTCAATATACATCACCTTCCTGAAAGGATTACATTCCTTATCTAAAATGATATTCAATAAAGTATGACCGCAGAAATACCACTGGAGTGTTCTTGGATATGGCTTGTTCTTTTAAAAAGGAAACACTTTATTGGAATTAAGATCTGTGTCAAGATTAGCAGGAGAAACAGCAGTGTGATTTCTGTTAAAGCTCCCTCCGCTCCCTCCCCCCACCACACACACACACTCTCCACACACACACACACACACACACACACACACACACACACACACACACACAGTCTCGGTTTTCTTTAACTACTGGAGTTTGGGCTGCTTTCTGACCCTCCTGTAACTGAGTTTGCCTGAGGAGAACTTGGTGTTACCATGCCTACAGCTGATACACATAACATCTGTCCTCCTCCTCCTGTTCCTCCATGATTCACTTCAAAGTTACCACTGCATTTACACTACCTTAAGAGCATCTTTACAAAATATACTACATAGGATAGTCTTTTTGTCTTCCTGATAGCACATACTTGTGTACTGTAATCTGGAAAAGTAACTAAGTCACAAAAGGGGCCCAATAATAGGGTGACTCGATCTTTCAGATGAAAACCATTTTCCTCAAAAAAATGTTAACATTCCAAGATCTGCAGTCGATAAAAGTCCAGAAACAAATTGGGTTTTTGTGTTACTAAAAAAAAACAGGCAACCGAAAACCGGAACTGTCCCTGAAAAACACAGGGGGGTGTCTGGTCACCCTACCTAATCGGCCTCTGATTAGGACTGAGGTCAGTTACTCAAAGTAAGCATGTCACTATCCTCTTACTGTAATCTGCAGAGTACTGAATTCAAATGAGTCATTCAAGTCACTGGCTCATTTAGTGGAAGTGAACTTGAATAGATTTCTGGAGCCATGACTGTCAGGAAACATGAAACAGGAAGTATATCACATGCTAACAATTAACTGTCAAACAGATGTAGCACAGGCTTGATTCTACATCACCATTTTTTTTTTACATCCACAAAAATACATAGCCTTAATTAAATTTTAACACAGTGCCAGCAATAACTCAAATTGCCTAAATGTACTTTGAAGGATCCAAATCCTTATCCTGAAACTGGACGCTTGCACTTAAAACAAAAGTGTTGCTGGCACCTACACAAATGAGTTAGCGCAGACTGTTTCCTTTTCTATTTTGCATTTATTAAACACACAACTGGACATACACTGGCTTATAAAGAGCTAAACACCTTGAACTGCAAAACAGACGTGCTCTCCCTTGATTTATACCAGAATATGTGCATTTTCTCTTATAGTTGATCCTCAAACTTCTCCTTTTCTTACAATGTTCCCTTAAATGCATGTACAAGTCTGAAAAGCCCTACATGTCACTCTGTGCTCTTGTGATGATTGTGATGATGTTATTTTAGTAATGTGCATCGCTCTTGCATACAATGTCATGGTTTTAGGTGCACACTGGCATGAAAGGACACCTAATGGGCACTAACATGTTAATATATCTGCACTTGAAATATGGATTGTGAAGAAGGCTTTCTGTCACTGACTCTTTCTGGACAATAAATCAGTAAAGTTGAAGAAGTATTTACTACACCGCCCCCCCAACCCGACCCCCACCACACACGCTCACACACATCCACAGATAGACACACACACACACACACACACGCATACTTACACACTTCCCCTAAAGCCATAAGTCACATCGAAAACAACTGTAATAACACTATCAAATTACGCAGGCCACTATCGCTCCCTCATTTGTGCCGCCTAATTAAGCTACTCTCCGCCCCCTCTGCTACGCCCTCCAATTACAAAGGCCTCATTTGCATTTCTGACGGAGGCCAGACTGCTGGGGGAGATAGGAACAATGGATGGAGTGCAGCGCTAATGCTAACAGATCGCTCCGCTCGCTATTTCTCAAAATGCCATGCGACAGATCCTCATCTTCACCCTTGAGGCAAAAACTTTCTTTAAAGACTCTGTGGGAGTTCCCATCTTCTCTTCACACTTTATGCTATAGTCTTCTATATAAGTTCCATGAGTCACAACTTATGACTTTGATGTGGCGGAGGGTGATTGATGTCTGATGAACACTGATGAAAATGCGGCTACTGCTAATTGGTGTAGATAGATGAGTTTCCACGGCCTATTGTAAAAATTAGATGAGCCATTACAGTATGAAGTTTAGTAAAAAATGACACCACCCACACTGAGTTTTCACATTAGAAGTACAGTGATTCATTTGTGAGTTTATTCATTTGAGGACATTAAAGAAATTGAGTTTGAAAGCCGCAATGACATGTATTAGCTGTGAGTTGAGCTGAGTGTGATGATAGCCAACTGTTGTTTATACTATTATACAAACATGCTGACAAAAATAGTTTGGGATTACATGAAAATAGGACGTTTTATCCAATATCCTAAATGTCCTCTCCAAGCCTACATATACTGTAGTCCTTTTTTATGAACCACATTTGCCTTAATTTGGACAAACACACCCTTTTTTCCGCCATAAACCTCTGAATAGGAACTGAACTGAGATGTTTTTGAACTTTGGCAGGCAGAATTAATTTGCAAAAGATTTTTTTTGCTCCTCTACATAGTTTGTTTTTATACAAAAGCCTTAAACTTCTATGCAGAATCATGCCGGAAGTTAAATATCTTAAATAGCTTTTTTGGGACACTGTGCCATGTTTCACCATTTGTGAGTTTGTTTAGCAATATGTAGATTAAGTATATTAATCAGGAGGTGTAGTCATTTTACAGTCGGCGGATTGCACAGGCCATAGCACAACACCACTCCAACATGACTGACGACTGACTGTGAATAGACATAAGACCAATACCAAGATGTTTTTGAAGTTTTTCGAGCGTTCCTGCCTTGTATAATACCATGCACAAATGCAAAGGCTAACTGCTAACCAGCAGCTGCTTTATTTTAATGGAAATGTAAGGCATGTGTCTGAATGCTATCTTTTGGTAATAGCATAACAAGTGGTGCACGTCCTCTTCTGTTAGATGATGTGAAACTAGGCTGGTCTCACACTGGCTGACGATGCCTCAGTTCCAGCACTTTGGCTTCAAATGTAAATGAAAGGGAAGGACACACTGGGACACACATGAGGACACACGCTCACACACAGAGACACAGACATGCACACACACAGACATGCACACACACACACTCATACACACTCACACTCACACACACACACACACACACACACACACACACACACACACACACACACACACACAATCTCTCTCTCACACACACCCAGACACACACACACAGATACACACACACACACACACACACGCGCACACACACACACACACACACACACACAATCTCTCTCTCACACACACCCAGACACACGCACACAGATACACACACACACTCACAGACACACACACACACACACTCACACACACACACACACACACACAATCTCTCTCTCACACACACCCACACACACAGACACACAGACACACACACATACACACCAACTCTCCCTGTCTCTCTCTCTCTTCCTCTCTCGCTGTGAGTGCGTTCTAATTGGCTGATGTATGCAGGACCTGGTCCATGTTGGAGGGGTATCAAAAAGCAATCAACGCTCCATTCCTGATGAGCTCGGCAGCCTAGTGACTCACACTGGGGATGGAAAGATGATGTGCCACTGGACCCGAAAGCCTGCTTTTCAAACCCCTGCCTAAATGCCATGCAATCACTAGACATTATGCACAGATCTAAACTCCAAAGCCACAGGAAAGGAGGAAAAAAATAAGAGGAAAAAAAATACAAGAGGAGTCCATAACTCAAAGCGAGAAAGAGATTGAGAGAGAGAGAAAGTGAGAGAGAGAGAGAGAGAGAGAGAGAGGTGGAGAGACAGAGAGACAGAGAGAGAAAGCAAATGAAAATGTTTTTTTTTTTTTTAAATCATTTTCAGATTCAGCTGTTAGGGACAAGGACAGTTTTAGCTAACTTCTAAATAAAAAAGAATTTCTTTTAACAAAATGGCAAAAAAGTAATAAACTGTGTTAAAAGTATGACCAAATACACGATTAAAAATCTATTCGTGCCAATCAACATTCTAATCAATAGTTCTGTCTTTTTCACGTAACAGTTATATCAGGTTACAAAGCTCGTTCTCATTCATATAGTACGAGTCAATCACTAACAAGTCGTGGTTTATTGAGGAAATGAATAAGGTCCACTACATTGCCTTCTTTTTTTTCCTCGTTTTTTTTTCTTGTCCAGTGGAGGATTGCTCCAAATTTCCCCAAGGACCTCCACATCTCCACACGGTTCATGGAACGGCAAAAACACCAAGGCCGGCAACACAAAGAGGCTCCCTCCGTCAGCCGGCTCAAAGAAAAGGGACCCTGTATCAAAATCTTATCTTCAAAGGCATGGGCAGCAGCTCCGGGGTGGGGGGTGGGGTGGGGGTAGGGGTGGGTGGTCGAACTATACTGGTATGAAGGAGAGGAGGTGGGGGGGGGGGGGGGGGGGGGGACTGTGTGTGTGTGTGTGTGTGCCTGTGTGCCTGTGTGTCTGTGTCTGTGTGTGTGTCTGTGTCTGCGGTGGGGGGCAGGTGCACGCCCGTGTGTGTGTGTGTGTGTGTGTGTGTGTGTCTCTCTCTCCCTCTCTCTGGTGGTGGGAGGGGGAGATTGGGGGTATATGTGTTACCGACTCCTCACAGCGAGGAGGGGTGAGAGGGTGTGTGGGTGGGGCGGGCAGAGTTGGGGGGGGGTTGGAGGTGGAGGTGGTGATGGGGGGGTGGGTGAGGGAGCGAGGGAGGGTGGGTGTTGGGGGATTTGGAGTGTGGCTGCGGCCCTCCTCCAACTGGCCCTGCGGGGAGCCGGCAGCCCTCCGCGCCGACGTGGCACCGCATCCAACGCCGCCCCGACCCGCTCCAACCAATGGGGCCCATGCCACCGTGTCACCGCGCCATGGCCCTCCCGCATCCACCTGCCTCCCCTCAACACTCACTCACTCACCCCCCCAACCACCCACCCACCGGCCTGGGCAGCCCTCCCTTGCCCTGGAGGAGGAGGAGGAGGTGGAGGTGGTAGTGGAGGAGGAGGAGGCGCAACTGGGATCTGAACTCAACTTAGACACAGAGATGAAGGTGGATTTCACAGATGGCAGTTAAGGGGCTTTAGCTGGGAGAGGAGAGGACAGGGAGCGATAGTGGCAGGAGAGAGAGAGAGAGAGAGAGAGCAAGAGAGAGAGAGAGACAGAGAGAGAGAGAGAAAGAGTGATAGAAAAAGAAAGTGAAAGAGAGAGAGAGAGCAAGAGAGACAGAGAGAGAGAGAGAGAAAGTGTGAGAGAGGGAGAGAAAGAAAGTGAGAGAGAGAGAGAAAGAGAGAGAGGGAGGAGGTGACAGAGATGGAGGGGGGAAAGAGGATGATTTCACACTGGTCCCCAACACATGGAAACAGGCCACCTCTAATCCACTGACTGCGGCAGGGGGCCTGGAGCTACGCTGCAGATTGGACAGTGGAAACACACTCATGTGCGCAAACATACACACACACACACACATCTAGAAACACACAGGCATGAAGATGACCAAACTCACATTTGCTCTCTCTCTCTCTCTCTCTCTCTCTCTTTCTCTCTCTTTCTCTCTCTGTCTCCCTCTCTTTGTCTCCATTTTTGTCTGTCTGTCTGTCTTTCTCTCTCTGTCACACACACACTCCCAGATAAACATACACGTGCGCTTATAGACATACACATACACATTCACATTCACAGATACACACACATACACACACGGGGACACACATGGGGGGGGGGGGGGGGCGCAGACTAAATTATACAGCAAAGCTTGAGGAGTGACTGCTGATGGTCTGATAGATGGTCAACAAAGACTGCACACATCACAGCAGCAGACCAACACCCACCCATACACACACACACACACAACACACATATAGATACGCACACACAAAAAAACACACACAACACACACACACACACCCCACACACAACACAGCAGCCCCCACTTTCCCCCATTCACTTCACTCCAGTGCGAGAGGGGGGCGATTGGGGTTATTTCATAGCGGCGATTTTGATCGCGATGACTTAAGACACACGGGCCATGACAGAGCAGCGCCTCCGTAATAATGTAGCTCAGCTCCAGCGGCGGACTGCAGTGTGTGTGGGGGGGCGGGGGGGTGTGGGGTGAGGAGGAGACACGACACACACACGCGCACGAGAGAGAGAAAAAGGGGGTCTTCTCCCACAGAATCCCTATCTCCAAAGTTAGCAGAAGTCTTAAAGAGCCTTTGAACTTCAGAAAAAAAAGCAATCACTGGCATGAAAGCTGACTGAAATATATAAACATGGGCAAATTTAAATAAATTGCCACAAAGGGAATGAAGGGGGGGTGGTGGTAGGGGTATGTGGGGGTGGGGTTGGGGTTGGGTGCGGGGGAGGCCCAGAGAAATGTAATGATAAGGCAGCACCAGAATAGATGTATTTACATGAAACGGACAGCGGTAGTGAAGACTTAGATAAACAAACGCAGAGGCTGTCTCTGACGGGGGTGGGGGGGTGGGGGGGGGGCATCAGTTTTTTAGTGTATGTTTGTCAAATGGGAGGGTGTTTTAAACACGACCTGTGTCATCTAACGCCACTCCTCGCTTAACATAAACACACAAAATTCCCCCTTAGTACAAATGCATAGCCAATGAAGCAACCAAGTAAAAGACAGAAGCCCTTTCACAAAGTGCTTAGCGAAGTCAAGCATGTTCGGTAAACACTTTGTAAAGTCAAGCGGACACACAAAGGTAATTCAGACCGGTGGAGATGTTTAAGGGTCGGGGGCGCAAGTGAGTAATTATGGTAATTAACAAATTCTCCCCTTTTTCCTTCAGGCACACACACAAAAAACGTGAACATACTCTCTCTCTCTCTCTCTTTCCCTTACTCTCTCTTTCTTTCTTTCTTTCAAACATCACTTGGGGTGCGTAGGACAGGCTGCTTCCCGTTCGGCCTTGTCCTTTCAAACAACACCTAGCGCTGCTGAGATCATGGTCTCAAATGACCATGCATGGCCAAAAACAGGCCATAGCCAGGATTCACATACAGTAATATAGCATAGCAGCTAGCGTTAGCATATTAGCACAGCTATTCCAGTGGCTTGTGATTTCAGAGAGAGAGGTTTATATATTTTTATTAGCAAATGTAGGTGAGGCGGCACTGCATGACAGTCTCCACCACCCCCTAACCCACTTTTTCTCTACCATGGCACAGCAGCGACAAAATTGTACATCAGCCCTGTAAGTCCAAAGAACAACAGTGGGAGTAGAAGGCTAATTCCAATTGTTGACTCCAATTCTCGCTTGAGATTGAATTGGTAATCTAGGACCTTACACTATCTGAAGGGCTGATCTCTATCAGCTCAGATTATCATTTCTTTTGCATGTTCAGCAGGAAAAAAAGGGGAATTGTTTACGATAGGCCAGACTTGTGCCAATAGCTGTGTGCCTTTTTCACATTCATCTAACATGCGACCGGCTCCGCCAGACCGGACCCAGCCAAGCATGGCATTGCGAGCGTCGAGATTCAATTTTCATCAAAATTGACATAATGTCTCTGTGTGACATACGGCACACACCATGATACGACGATGACAACGAAAGATGCGCTGCCGCCCCTATATTTCACTTCTGTGGTCGCGGCTGGCAGCCGCCTCGACCGACTGACTGCAGCACAGATCCCCAAGCCCGGCGTCTAAGCAAGGAGTACAGTATGATAAAAACCACATGCTCTGGACGGCAAGGATAAGCGCGCGTGTTCATGATAATGCCCAGCCGCAAGAATCTTCCAGCATCTGGAGACATCTGTGGCATCCGCGGTAATTTATTTGTTTTGTCTCGGAGAAGCCTTCGAGGGAGCGAGCTATAAACAGTGGAGGGCAGGAGAGACGGGGGCGAGAGAGAGAGAGAGAGCGAGAGAGAGACAGAGACAGAAAGAGAAAGAGAGAGAGAGGAGGAGTGAGGAGGTTGGCGAGCGAGAGAGGTAGCAGGGTGATAGAGCGATAGAGCCCCAGCAAAGCAGCCAGACAGATGCCTGTGACCTTTTTTGTCCTTCATATTTGCCTAGTCCTCCCTTGCTCTCTCTCCCTTGCTCTCTCTCTCCATCCCTGTCTCTCTCTCTTTCTCTCTCTCCCTCTCTCGCTCTCTCTTTCTCTCTCTCTCCTTCCTTCAATCTTAAGACTGAAATCATGTGCTCCCAAACTAACTGTCAAGACTCTCTGATATGTGATGGTGGCAATGCTGGACATCAATCAATCAGATTTTATTTATATATATAGACACTGTATATCACTATTTTTTCGTTCTGCTTTCTCTCTCTCTCTCTCTCTCACTCTCTCTCTCTGTCCCCCTCCTGTTTTTCGCTTGTGTTATCGTCTGACCCAGTTGTTATCCTGTTCCAGAAGCTCACCAAAGTGGACGGAGAGCCGACATGTTTGTGCTCTGTGTGTGTGTCCCAGAAACATGCAAGGCCCAGATCGAGCGGCAGACTGTGCTGTGGGAGGTTTGCCAGACCAGGGGGCCATCAGTGTTTTAAGAATGCATCGCTTTTTCGTGGCCAGCAAGCCCAGCTGTGTGGTAAGGTTTAAGGAAAGCCAGAGCATAT
>CM059277.1:17788033-17798033 GCA_030347295.1 Setipinna tenuifilis
CTTTGTCCAACAGCAATACGTACCCAAAACATACAAATAGCCACACACACACACACACACACACACACACACACACACACACACACACACACAAACAAAATCAAACTTAAATCTCTGACATTACGTTTAAATCCTCATATACAGTGACTACACTACAAAATATATTGTAGTTTACACAGCAGTTCACCTGATGATACAAATTTTGACCAAATAAAATCAAAATATTTATCATGCAAAAAAATTACTTCACATTTGTTGCCCAACCCTGCGTTAAAAGAATCGCCATACTCCTTATGGCTAAGTTATTCTTTTATTTGTCTTATAGATAAACAAAAGAATATAAGACACCACCCGTACCGCACATGTGTGTCCTCAAACTAGACTGACATTTCATAGAAACGGGATATAGAACAGCAGAAATTAAATGCTCATTACGACTTCAGGCACCAACACAAAATCCCTTTACTGTGAATGTAAAGAGAAATCATCCAAGGAATCACTGTGAATGTGACATAAGCATCCACATCCGCACTCTAATTTACTGCAGAGTATAAAAATCGATCGTTGTTCTTGTGTCCTGTTTCTATGCCCCACATTCATTTCAAGACAAGAAAAGATATAAAATATTAGCAACAATTGTAGGAAATGACATCAAATGTCATTGTGTTACCAAAGGCAGCAGCTGTGCAGAGTATACTAAAGACCGTAACAACAAAAAAACAACAACAATTGAGAGAAATATGACAACCTCTGTAAACACGTATGCCTTCAGAGCACGTGTCCACCAGTCACCAGTTAGTGGTCACTTTACAACAACCCCACAGGAGAAACTGACTTCCTGCTCAAAAGCTACCCCTGAACACAGCGTAGCATAAAGACACCCCTTCACTTGTGCCCGTCCATTCAAGCAGGCAATATAAAGATGGGTTATGCAGGTGATCAGGTGCCCAACACTCTCCGGTGGCATTTCGATATTTCACAAATATTTTTTTTACTTCTAAGGTGGGAAGGAGATATTTAAACTCGGAAACTTTGAAGGCCAGCATACACTCTAAATAATACCATCTTCTAAAATTAGGAAAAATAGGAACAACAGAAAAATAAACCATAACATTATGACATAACACATAAAAAATAATTTACACAAAATATTTACGTTACCATCTTGTTCTAGTGGGTGTTTTTAATATCAGGCTACTAAAAAGAATAATATACTAAAAGATTGTGTCTTGATTCTGTCCTAAAGTCTTGATTTTGTCAGCAAATGTACGATGTAAAGTTTGCAACCATATTTTGCCTTTCTGTAAAATGTAAACAAAATAAATGATTCTTTACACTAGATGCTACAGTAACAACATTTTTAGTGAAGTGTTGCTTGTGTACCTAAATATTGTAGTGATTTCTTTTTACATAGTTAAATATAATGTCACTGTGATATTGCAATATTAAGGTCTTCCTGTGTGTGTGTGTGTGTGAGTGTGTGTGGGTGTTGTATTGTCTATGAGTGGGTGTGTCGCTGTGTTAAACTGTAACATATGTTTCCATTTTTAATTTATTTTTAGTGATGTCACCTGAACACAGTAGTTTAGCAGATTGTAATAGAACTGGTATACATTATGCACTTCTGACATCTCCCAATGCAGGCCTAACAACACAAACTGCCATGCTGCTGTCAACAGGCACAATAACACTGAACTTACAATGTTGTGCACATTTGGTTAATGCAATAGGTTTGTAATATCACAACAAAGTCGTAAAAGACATGGCAAGGTCTGAATATTGTGTAAAGTCGTCAGGACTGTTAGATTTGCAAAGGAACTGTCCTTGTAACTGGCCATATCATTTATTAAAAATATATCAGCTATTTAAAATGGATTGGGATTTTTGTAGGCTGGAGCTTGTACATTTGTAGCCTGTTACAAAGTGACGCAATACACCTTTGATTACCAAAATAGTTATTAAAGTCGGAGCGAAATTAAAAGGAAATAACCTTAATTTAGCGAAAGACCACAACATTCTGGCATGGTGAAGTGACCGAAAGCTGACATGCAATTTTTTTTTTCGGGATAACGTAAACTATGACAAAAGTCTGCAAGTACCAACCACGGAATAAACTCAGATGGCATAGGCTAATCGCTGTCAACTTTTCTCTCTACTGACCGCTGCAACGTACGGACACAAAACGCATAAAGAGGCAATAAAACTTAACCTACGTTTGATTTGCCGTGGGTTGCTCTGTTTCCTTCGGGACATGCCTGCTATTAGCTGGTCAGTGGATCCAGGTGTAACACTGACAGATCGATAGGTTTTGTTTCATCCAAGCGCCGACGGGGTTTGAGATGAAATTGGAGAGAAAATTGTGACGTTTGGTGGTCACTATTATTCACAGTGTCTGTCGCTCCGTCCCTTCCCTGTCTCCCTGCTCTCTGGCTCGCTCTCGCTCTTTCACTCACTCTCTCACTAGTGTTCTCCGAGATGAAGCTGCACTGTGCTGCGATCCGCACGGACTGACTGAAGAGGTGAAGGCGTTTCGCGGTTTTGTTTGAAGATAAGGTTTGTGCCTCCCCGGGTACCGTAGCTACAGCCACTGAACTTCATTTAGCCATGTGCTGCTTTGATGTTGACTGCACTTTTTACTTTCTTCAGATGTAGACAAGTGTGATCGGTTGTTTTTGTTCCCCTCATAAACATTTTTTTAATATTACTTAAACCAGTACCGTTGCTATGTGCATCAAGACACGTTAATTCAAACAGAAGAGAAACTCCTCTCAATGGTAACATGGCCTTATGAGCAGGTGCATGTCTATGGTTGCTTATATATAATTACATATGTATAACAATATATAATGTAAAAATATACAATATACAAAAATAATAATCTAAAATGAAAAGACCATTTAAAAAGTACTGTTGTGCTTTTGGTGTATGAGTTAATGATACATAGTCGACCTTAAGTGTAGTCTACAGTCTTTGTGGTTTGAGAAAGAAAAGATCAAAATACACAGTAAAGTCAGTGCAGCCTGGGTGCTCTTTCAGCACATTTTGCCCTGTTAAATGTCTGTCCCATTTCAGTGTAACCCTCTTTTCAATATGTCAATTTATAGGTCAGCTGAACCACTGTGGTCAGTCAGCTTTTGCAACTGAGAATCTGGCCATTACTGAGGCTGCAAATGGGGATTACAATTTCAGACAGAGACAGACAGAGAGACACGTAGTTTTTTAATGTCCACAAAGGGAAATGTTTTTTTTCTCAGGTAAGTAACTGTTTTTCTTGCTGTTGTTGTAATATGCATTTCATTCAAAAAGAGTATTAATAAAATGTTAAAGATGAGAGTTATTAGTATTCTTTCCCTTTTTATTGCAGTGCCTTTCTAAAATATCTTTGGCATTGAGGGGGTGTTAGTGACAAGAATAAAGTTAATACATTTACTACATGAAATTGAAGTTAAATGCTTATCCACACTTTTAAAGTATCTCTCTTTTATATTCATGCTTCTCAGTCTGCCCACCTTTTGATTGCTACAACAATTTCAAACTGTCAAACAACATGCACCCTGGTATTGTCCCCTGGCCATGGTAATTCACAAGTTCACTTAACTTTTCTGAACAGGGAACCTTTATCTGTGAATGTATGCCTTAAGTTAATTGACTTCACTGTCTATCTTCTTTCAAACGGTAGCACTCTTTAGCTGTTTTTTCTTGCAGTGAATTTTAAAGAAGGTTTGATACATAAAACTGTAGGCATTACAACTGTATTTGGCTTCACTTACTAATACACACCTGGCTGGTAACTCATTGGTTGTTTACCCTAAATACATAATTTTCCCCGCCCAGATGCCTCCCACCCCCCAATCAAATGGTCAATTGATCCTGAAGAATCAGAGGACACTGATAACAGGATGCAGGCAGTGGCAATGGCAATGGTAAGATTTGCTTGTACACAGGTAACCAAAACAAGTCGTCTCTTCTTGTCGTCTTTTCAACAAATTCAGTACATCAAAAATACATTACTGATTTACAAGCATCTGTGCCCTTACAGACTGTTTATGTTATTTACAAGAAGCATTTTAGCATTGATTTTTAACTGACACACACCTACATACAGTATATGTTAACTAACAGCGGGACCTTCACAGGTTCCCCGTTTGCAAATGTATGTATATTAGAGGTTACTGAGCTCTACCATGTGAGTTGGACCATCACCGAGGCCAGTGGGTTTGGTCGTGCAGCAAATGGGAATTATGCATATGTTCAAAAAATCCAGCAACTTCCACCACGTCACACACACACAAAAATCCCCTTTATCGTCATTACTCAGATTTTAAGTATCGTTCCTTAAACAGTTGCAGGAACTGGAAATAGCCCCCTCTCTTCAATTAGCCAGTTGAACTGCCAAGTAAGACAAGCAAGTCGCCTGTGAAATTATCTTGTAACCCAATTCCCGGACTTTGGAACGGAGTCATGAAACTACAGCATAATTTCAAGGGGTTAACTAGTCAACGGTGCTGCACCTTGAGGTGAACGTTTATCTCCTCCGCTGCAGTTCTCTTCCTCTCTCCACTTTTGACTTATGGCAAGGATGGAGTCTAGCCCCCCCCCCCCTCCACCCCACCCCCACCACCTACCAACACTATCAACACCTCCAAGACCCCTCCCAACACACACACACACACACACACACACACACACACACACACACACACACACACACACACACACACACACCCCTTCCATCCAAAAGCCAGATGGAGGAAGTCATGGTGTTTGTGCCATCCTCAAATAAATGAACTTATTTTCTGGCTTCAGTCGTACGCAGGGATCCCCTAAACATGCGCCTCAGAGGCAGCACCCTATGGGTGCGACTTTTCATCTTCAGCTGACCTTTAAATGGTGTCTGATTGTGCCTCTCCCCGACTGTGGATCTGCATTTGATATTACGCCATTATACGCCATGGCTGTGAGACACTCATTTCTGAAACAGGCAATCTAGCCCCTTGATGACGAAAAGTATGAAATCCTGATTGCCTGCGTGCCTTAATCCATGGCTCCATTTTTGACTCGGGTGGCTAGGGCTAGGGGCTGGGCTGACTATGGCTGCCAAGTTCCTTCACAGGTAAATAAGCTGCAAGTGAAGAAAAAAAAAATCTTCTCAAAGTCAGAAAGTTCATTTATGTTTTATAAAACCTGCAATTAGTGGGTACGTTTTAGGAGTGTTGTTTTTAAACGATCAGCACCGGACGTGCGCAATCAGAGTTATATGTCTCATCTTTCAGTTGTAATAATCGGAGTAGAAGTAGTGTAATTTTTCATTTTTTTGTAAATAAAATACTGGTTATTGACTGCATTATGTAAGCATTGATGTTGTACTGTAAGTGGTATTGGATATTTATATATTTTCCTTCTTTCCACAATAAAAACATCCTTAATGAAGTCCTTTCAACTGTGGCTATGTGAGCTACAAGTGCAGTACAGTATATAAATAGCTAAATGACTGTGACACCAAGCCTATTTTGATATGGCTGAATTGTGAACGATAAATAGCTTTGTTTCTATTTATTGAAGTGCAGCATGCATTTTATCATTCCTTATTAATAAGCAGTGGCTTATCCAGCAGAGAGCCACAAAGAAAGTGTTGTTTATTTATTCTAACGGTCTATTCTTTTTTGATTTGTTGTAGCACTCCACTTGGTGAGATGTTAACTAGAGAGCGTTATATGACCTTGCTGTTCTAACAGAAAGCTCACTTATCCTTAGCTTCTGTGACAGGCCATCAAAAGCGTGTGTGATTTGTGCGAGCGAGTACCTGAAAATTAATTAACTGACTCCAGGCGAGTCTGACATCTTTTGCCACCAACCCCCCAACCCCAAACCCCCAGTCCTCTCAACCTCTAATTTTTTTTCCCCATTTGGACCAAAGTTGGATTACACATAGGGTTTTCATTTTTAATTTAGTGGAATCTATATAGTATGTAGGCCAGGAATTAACAGAATGCCTAACCAATCAATAATTGAATCAAAACGTACAGCTGTGGGATATATGGTTGGGAGGATAGTTTCAGTATGCAAATGGGGGTGTGTATCATCTGGGATAATCAAGAGCCGTTGCAGATATGTCAAACTGCTAGCACCGCTTTGTTCCAGGGCCAGACTCAATTATTCCATGAGTACTGTAGCCAATACGAGACCACGTACCTTAACAAGATGTCTCTTAACATTTGCCTAACCTCAACATTTGTCTCGTCGTATAATGAAGTAGAGTGGCAGTTATTGTATGCCAAGAGCACAAAATGATGAGGTAAACGTTTTGAATTTCTCATTTATGTTGAATGAGGGCATGGTATTAGTATGCGTGTTACTTTAGTTGATTTTACCTTGGCTAATATGACACTAAGTAATGCCATTATTTGTTTACATTGTTATTTTAAAAGACAGGGAAAGAGCTTATACAGTTTGGTCAAAAAATGACCTTTTTGTTCAATTTCTTTACTTTCCTTTACTTTTCTGAATATATGCGATGATGGTGACAGGGTCAATTTAGGGGTGGAGAAGTGGAGGAGCGGTGGAATGGGGGGGAGTGTGTGTGTGTGTGTGTGGGGGGGGGGGGGGGGGGGGGGTAGTTGAAGGGAGCAACTGAGGGCTGTGCTGAATCAATGGCAGTTTAGTTTGAGCAACAATTCGGAGTGAAAATATGGAGTCAAATTGCCAGCTCAAGATTAATTTAACGCCACTCCTAAATCCTCTGAGACCAGCTCATGGTGGCTGCCACCACACAGCCTCGCCGGCTTCTGTCTGCCGCACCCCTACCCCCCTCCACCTACAGCCCCCACTCCACCCCACCCCCCAAACGGCCCCCCCACCCCCTCTGTTTGACTGACAGGTACAAATCTGGGTGAGCAAAGCGGGTGCCTCTGCACTGCTTTGTAACAGATGGTGGCAATAATTAACATGATACCGTACCCATCACTTGGGGAATCAATGACACGCAGTTGGCCACATTAATAAGTAAAGGCAGTGGATACACTACAGAGTGGAATGGGAGCTTCACACTCTCCGGCTGGTTCAGGGGAGAGAGAGAGGGAAAGGGAGGAGGAAAAAAAAGAAAGGAAAGAGAGAAAGAAAGAAAAAAAAAAACAACGGCGCGAGGTGGATTTGATGTGATGTTAAATCGTTTAATTAGTGATGTCAAGGAGCATTTAACCGACACTGCTCTCCAACAGGACTCGTGAATAGTATGCACGCCGTCGCTTTGTTTGTGGGGAGTACTGTGCATTGATCTCAGACAATGTTTCGTGGGTGTGTGTGTGTACAACATGTGTGTGCATGTGTGTACTCACACACTCACAGGCACACACACACACACGTGCACATACACACACACACACACACACACACACATGCACACACACACACACACACACACACACACACACACACACACACACACACACACACACACACACACACACACACATCTCTCTCTGGCTTGTGCTGGAGGGCACATTTTGCTGAAAATGTGCCCCAAATCCTGTATTTTTCTCCCTATAGAACTGTACTTGTCTTCCCCCCCATTGGCAGAGGTGCAGATTCTCTTGGGGCTGGATGGCTATTTGAAGATGGCACAGAGGAGTCGGACGCACACAATGCACAGTGTGCTTACAGTGATAGCAGAGATGGCAAAGTGTGCAAAATTGTTTTGAGACACTCACATCAAACCATAGCCGGCGCACTGTTGGGGCTGATCTCAGCGAGAGTGATAAAAAAGGGGGGGTAGAGAGAGAGGGGGATGTAGAGAGAGAGATAGGGAGAGAGAGAGAGAGAGAGACGTTGCACTAAAAATTCTTTGATGTGCCATGCCAATGACTGAGGGGAGAGGTCACACACAAAGCTGTAGGTTTGGGTAGTGCAGTGAGAGCTGTCCCTCACACACACACACACACACACACACACACACATATATATACACACACATACACACACCTGAGATGGGGATTCATGGAAGCTGTCTATTTTTTAAGAAACGGGAGCGAGCGTTAGCACTTCTAGATCAGCCATGTGTCTCAGTCATGCACTCACAGAAACATAACCTACCAGAAGCCAAGAATTGGCCATGGTCCAAAAAGAGTGTGTGTGAGATATGTGTGTGTGTGTGTTTGTGTGTGTGTGTGGCACATGTGCTCACATATGCTGTGAAAGGCATAGGCTGTGCTGTGGAAGTGCTGTGGAAGTCAACAACGGATGTGGCTTTAGGTAAGCATAGAGTGTGTGCTTGTGTGTGTGTGTGTGTGAGAATGTGTGTGTGTGTCTGTGTGTGTGTATCTGTGTGTGTGAGTGTGTGTGTGTGTGTGTGTGTGTGTGTCTGCTGAGAGACAGCTGGGCTAGTGGGCTGTGTCAAGGCCAACCACGCCTGTCCTTCTGCTTCGAGGAGGACTGAAGGTCTACGATGACTTTTGTTTCCTATGAAAAGCAACAGACCTGCAGTGGGAGAGGAGTGGAGGAGTGCGGGAGTGCGGACGCCGGGTTTCCACAGACCGTTGCCCCGCTTTTGGACTCTGCACTCTGCACAACAGTTCCCTTCTCTCCATCTCACTCTCACTCTCTCCATCTCCGTCTCACTCTCTCCAGTCTCACCAGCCTGTTTCAATTAGGGCTGCTTTCGCCCTCCACGTCCCAGCAGCTAAAGTCATAACCCCAACTAAGCTGTATTAAACCAACTGCAGTTTACCTAACGTAAGTGTGTCAAAAACAGTAGTAGGTCTAAAAGATTTGTGTGTGTGTTTGTGTGTGTATGTGTGTGTGTGTGTGTGTGGCGTCTGCATGTGTCTGTGTGTACATGTGTGTGTTTACGTGCACGTCTGGTATGTGTGTGCACATGTGTGTGTGTGCATGTGTGTGTGTTCCTAAGGTGTCCCCATGTGTCTAGCGTGTGTCTGCAGACATACGTATGTGTGTGTGTGTGCACATGTGTGTGTGTACATGTGCATGTGCATGTGTTCCTAAGGTGTCCCTTCCCGTATCCTGGTATGGCTCTGTCTGATGTGTGTGTGTGTGTGTGTGTGTGTGTGCAGCAGGGCCCCTTCTTTCCGCTGTGCCATGTCCCTTCTGCTGGTGGCGGAGTGCCTGGGCAGCGCCAGTGGCTCCAGCAGTGGCAGCAGCCAGCAAACAGATGTCTGAGAGTGTGCCCGCTCCTCTGCCCAGGCTGCCAGTGCCCTGCCCGCTGCCAGCCCTCTGTCCGGAAACGCGCCGCGCCACGCCGAGCCGCCCCATACCTCCCTCCACCCACCCACCCACCTCTCGCCCCTGGCTGATGGTATGACTGTGGCGCAGGCACACACACACACACACACATGCACACACAATCAAACAATCGCATACCTAGTGAAAAGCCCTTGCACAAATATACTTTTTTTTTCATTGTTGATTTTTTTTTTTTTTGCTTAAATACTTATTTACTTATAAATAAATCTAATCCTGAGGAGATAACGTAGCAAAATGCCACACCACCACCAATAAGCATTGCACGATTAAGAGCGATCATGCAGTGGAAAAGCATGAAAGGACCGACTGGGGAGGGAGGGAAAGAGGAAAGAGGAGAAAAAAAAATTCGGAGCAGCGATGCCGTTTCCCCTTTTGGGAGGGAAGACTAAATCTGAGAAGAGAGAGGAGAGGAGAGAGGAGAGAGGAGAGGAGAGGAGAGGAGAGGAGAAGAGAAAAGGGCCCTAGGGGACAGTTCTGTCGCTCTGTATGCTCATGATATTTCATCTCCATTTCTTTTTGGAAACGTTTTTTTTTTTCCTCTTTTTTTTTGTCTTTTTTTTTTTTAGGGGCCTCCATAGCGACCGTGGCACATTTGAACTTTTTGTTTAGAGGAGAGTAAGGCAGTGCAGCGAGCAATGAGATAGGATTTACCATCCGCAATCTCCATTAGCCCCCACTACAGAGATGTAAAAAGGGGATTTCGTCAAGCTAATTTGATGGTGCGCTGGCAACACACACCCCACAC
>CM059277.1:17803033-17840533 GCA_030347295.1 Setipinna tenuifilis
AAAGTAAGGTGGTGGTGGTGGTGGTGTGTGTGTGTGTGTGTGGGGGGGGTGTTACACATCTGAGCAGTCAGACTCCCAAATGACCTTGAGCACAATAATGAGGCCCCGCTTCTTTCCCCCTCCGTTCGTTCCCATTATTATTATGGTGCCAGGCAGGCAGGCAGGCAGGCAGGCGTATGCTGACGCTTTGCATAGCGCTCACCTCTCGCTCTCGGCAGGGGGTCCAGGCACAGGCTCTCGCCGCTTAGCGTGCCACCCAGGCGCCGGAGTGCCGGAGTGCCGTCCATAGCGTGTAGCCAGAGCTAGAGCCAGAGCTGGAGCTGGAGCAGCTCACGGGCAGCTCTGGTAATTGACAGCCGGCACATTATTTTATTAGAGCTCCCTCAAACCCTCGGCGCATTCACTTGACCCCTGCAGATAGCCCCGGCTTGGTAAATCCTCAGATGGGGGAGAGACTCTGGGACATCTCTCATCTTTCTCCCTTCCTTGCTTCCTGTCTTCCTGTCTTCCTTCCATCTTTCTCATTTTCTTTCCTTCCTTCCTTCATTCATCCCTTTCTTTCTTTCTTTCTGAAGGACAAATGCTGAAATTCAGAAGAGGGGAGTGGGGGAGAGTGGGTGTGTTAAGAGAAAGAGAGAGAAAGAGAGAGAGAGAGACAGAGAGAGAGAGAATAAAATCTTTTCAGTTCATTTGCAAGATCCTGGCAGCAGGCTTAAAAAGCAAGCAGACAGTATACCTGTTGCAGTGAGCGAGGGCTCCTTGATTTTGCTTTCTTTTTTTTCCTTTTTCTTTTTTTTCTCTCTCTCTTTTTTGATCAGGACGCCCTTTGACAAAGAGGGAGAAGATGGAGGAAAAACGGAGAGAGAAAATGGAGAGAGGAGAGATCCTTATCGGATGCTCTCTGCTGGACAATGAGTTCTCTCCCGACCATTCAAATGTATCTGTAGAATGCTTGAGTGATTCATTACAGGAGATCCTGAAGTGTGACAATGGGCTGCAGAAATGAGTGATGGTATCTTTTTTTTGCTGATTTCATTTCCCTGATCCCTCCTTATCCCCTGGCCCTGTGTACCTCCATTAATTAGAAATCAGGGAGAAGATTTTTTCTTTTTTTTTTACTCATCACCTTTCTGTGCCTCTCACTTTCCTCTGCCACAAATCTCCTTGCACACACACACACACACACACACATACACACACACACACACACACACACACACACACACACACATACACACACACACACACACACACACACACACACATACACACACACACACATACACACACACACACACACACACACACACACACACACACACACACACACACACACTTGCAGTGCTGGTGGGAGCTACGGGTGGCCAGCAGAGAGAGGAGAGAAAAAAGAAATGTATCCTCTTTTCAAGGAAGTAATCATTTATGTTTGAATGGCTCTATTATTTCAAAGTGTGAAACAGACAAAACTCTGTATTACAATTACAGTTGTAATCACTGAGAATCAAGTTCTTAAAAGAATCAGTTGCCTTTAATTATAAGCAAAGGCTATAGGCTCCTTATCTTGAGAGCACTTGCGTTGACCCAGGTAGCTATTAGGAAATCTGTTGAAGCTGATTAATAACAGCTTTATAAACCTTCCTAGTTTAGATAAAATATGTTTATGATGATTCTCTCTGAACCATCCTCTGCTTCTGTTCTGAGATGTGATGCCCCTCTAGGATCCGTTGTTGGACCTGTTCTTTTCACTATGCAACAGCCTGACAAGTCTATGAAGCCAAATATTCATCTGTAAACCTCAAAACATTATATATTTATTTTTTGTACATAGTATGTCAATGTGTCACTGAAAAGGAATTGAACATCCAGAACTAAAATAATTTCTCAAGACTCTTTATTCTAAATCTTGTCAGCTTAGTAAACTGTTCTTTTTGACAATCATGTACAAAACAAAACTGTTTATGCTGTTTGATTTCATTTTAGTGTCGCATATAGCATCTGAGCTTTAGTCTCACCACGAAATCATGGACTTCAATGTGTAAAATGGAGTAAAACTAAAATTAAGCTAATTTTCTCTTATAATATGCGCTGTTTGCACTGCTATATTTAAGTTGAAGTTAAGCCAAACAATTGGAAAATGTGAGTAAAAGTGCAGTAGCGTTGTAGTATTGTTAGGTCATTTTGGCTGAACATGACTGAAGATTTAATGGCAAGAACATGCATAAAAGCAATCAAATTTGGCTCCAAATACAACAAATTTTATTAGATTGCAAATCAAGAGAAATCCATACCCGGTTTCCTCTCAAGTTATTCCGAAGCAGTGTTCATGGTGGTACACTGTCCTAACTTCAGCCAGTACCTATTGTACTATGAAGGGTCACGCATCTCCAAACTTTCCATAGATATAAGATCAACTGACTTCTTTTATAGGATGCCAATTAAGACTAGAACAGACTTTCATTATTTCATAGTCTCATGTGACATGTGAAAGTCCCCTCTTTTATGCTTCATATCCTTTTTATCTTCTTTGATTCGTTTTACACCATCTCTTATAACCAGCGTTTTGAATTCTCTTTATCTGTTCTATTTAACTTGTGTTCTGCAGCTCTGTTTGTAGTATGAAGTTTCTTCTTATCACTATCTCTCGTTTTGTAGTTCAGACTTTGTAATCCAGTGCTTGATAAATGCTGTATATATTTTAAAATAATTAGAGTGTGCGATTTAGACGTCACTTTGAGAATCTGCACATCAGTGATTGTCTACAACGTTTTTAGTCAAACTGTACCTCAGCTCCATTTTTTCTCTCAATTGTGTTGTGTTTCCTTGTGGAAAACCAGTAGGATCCTCCAGATGGAAGTAGTGAATAGTGAGAAGCATTACAGAAACAAATCAGGGGTCAGGGTTTCTCTATATTGTGTTGCATGTTAGGATTTCTTTCTTCGCACACAGACACCAAACCCTAACCACAGATGTGTCTGGTCCTGCTCGTTTCCACCCGATAGCTACTGCGACCAAAACACTTACACCTGTTGTGAAGAGAAATAAAGATATAAGATAAACATATCAATTTATATCCAGGCTAGTACCTTAAAATCAATAAGATGATGGTGGTAGTACCAAACATGTTAAAATGTTAAAAATACTGACAGTAAATAAACTATGAACTTAGAAATTACCACAGTTGAGGAGGTGTTGTTATTGAAATCATTAGGTTATGACAGACATGGAACCTTGCATCTATTCTCTCACCTCAGACAGAAGACTTTTCATCAGTCTGGCACTTACTGTGCCTCCAAGAGGCTGCCTCACAAAATGGTGGCTTTAAAACAAGCCATTATTTATTCATGCAAAGCAGCCGCGCACAAAAAAGCACAAATTTCCTTCAGTTCTCCCTCTGACTGTGAGGCTGCTTCAGGGCGAAGACCCACAATTAGCAGTTACGTGGGTGGCCACCACAACTCACATCAAGGCCTCTTACATCAACACTCATTGTGTGTGTGTATGTGTGTGTGTATGTGTGTCTGTGTGTGTGTGTGTGTGTGTGTGTGTGTGTGTGTGTGTGTGTGTGTGTGTGTGTGTGTGTGTGTGCATGTGTGTGTGTGTGAATTGATTGGTGAGTTACAGACGAAATAGTGCCAGTCTTCTCTCTGGTGTATGAAGACATTAATGGTGATTAGTCTTCTCAATTAAACTATGGCTTATTTGATGTCAGAATTTCTACAAGCTGACAGCATTCTGAGCAGGATTCACTGTGTACTTTTGTTTGGCTATGTCAATCTGAATGGCATTTTCTTCTGTTCAGAGGACAAATCAAACATTAATTGTGGGTGCTGTTGAAATGGCAAATGATGTGCCATGGCACAAAAAACAAACCTCCCTTGAGCGTACATGTTGCTCGCACAGAGCAGCCATCTTTGCCCGGGATGAATGTATGCAATTGAGACAGAGATCAAAGGAGTGAAGAGGAGGCCACTTAACCCGAAGATGCTGTTTCTAATAAGAGCAGAATCTGATATCCCACCCCACCCAGCCATAACCCCCCCTCCCCCCTGCCCCTCTCCTCCCCCTCTCCTCCCCCTCCCACCATTCTAACCCCTGTTCTCTCTGAAAGCAAACGGGGGGGTGAGGCATGACGGGGCAGAAAGAGGAGACGCTTCATCTGTGGGGCCGGTTTTTGGCAGCCTCTCCAGCCGGCCTCGGATGCTTGCTCTGGGCTGATGATGATCTGATGAAGGGAGGGAAGTGGGGTGGAGAGTAGGGTAGGGTAGGGTGGTTGGTGGTGGTGGCTGATGGTGGTGGTGGTGGAGGTGGTGAGGGCCCTGGATGGAGTGTGTTTATTATTGAGATCCACTCAGAGATGACAGATGAAATCTGTCTCCTCGGGCCTGACGTGGGGCTGCAGGTGATACACGATGGGGAGATAAGGTGAGGGGCTGCGGGGGGGGGGGGGGTGGGGGGGTGGATATTGGTGGAGATGGGGAGGGGGGGGAGGTTGGTTGGGTTTGGAGGGGGGGGGGGGGGGGGGGGGGGTGGGTGCACGCTGCCTCTGGGCCCGGCCTTTGCCAATGTTGATGTCATGGCCGCAGGTGGCTACAATCTCCTTCACCACACACACACACACACATACACACACACACACACACACACACACACACACACACACACATCAAATCCTCCACTGCTTCTATGCTGCAGGAAAAGGAAAACATTGTTATTGTGTGTTGGGGTCTGTGATTGTCTCTGTGCTTGGGTGGTTGTTCATACATTTATCAGTGTGTGTATGTGTGTATTAGATAGAAAGTAGGAAGAAGTAACGAAGGAGACAGAGCAGGAGAGAGAGAGAGAGAGAGAGAGAGAGAGAGAGAAAGAGAAGAAGAAGAGACTTAGAACTTTTATCTCTCTCCCCATCTGTGTGGTCTCAGGCATGATGATCTTGGACTCCCGCCATCCAACCCCCATGCTATTTAAGAGAAAGAGAGAGAGAGAGAGAGAGAGAGAGAGAGAGAGAAATGTAGAGATAGAGAGGATGCGTAAGACATGAAGAAGAGTGGGAAAATATGAGCTGTCGGTGAATTGGCTTTCATTCGACCGGGCAGCTGTTTGTCAGGATCTACCAGCATGTAACCTAACACCCACATGATACAATAGCAGAGCACAGAGAGAGAGTTGCCAAGTTCATTTTGTTAGTTTTAATCTTACACAATGCAAGACAGACCATATTAAAGATACATGCAAAGGTATGGATGTTCCTATTCAATCCAGATATGTACTATCACATCTCATTTTCAAATTAATATATAAGTTGAGAAATGTGCTTTTCTGGATCTAAAGCTGCATTGCACATTATAGGGTTACATGTGGCTGAGGCATATATTTGTGTTCTTTAGTAATTCTTTAAAAAAATATTGTTTCCACAAAAGCAAATAGCACAGCATGGGAAGACATATGTTGCAGAGTGCTCCGATAACAACTTTTATATATATACACATGATTTAGTCGTAATAGCTAAACATTTGGTGTTTTACCGTCTGTGCTCCAAGATCAAAGCCAGCAATGTGAAAAAAAATATGAATGTGTTGTGTGAGAGCCTCGGCGCTGTGCTGGCTGGGGGATGAACACACGGAGCTTCACAACCCGCCTTTTCCGATCCTCCGCGCCTTTGTTTCAGGCCTTATCTTATCACGGTGAGGCACCTGTGGAGAGGCCGAGAGGGGAACAATTATGTGTTTCTTCTGCCTGGAATGAAGCACTGTAAACTTTAGTCACACACACAAACACGTATCTGTGACCAGGCACTAGCCCACCTTAAAAAAAAAAACGAAAAAAAAAAAAAAAACTTCCAACAAGAATGCAGGAACTCTCGACACCATAAGCTCTGTGAGCTGTTTGTGGCTTTAAGTGCACATTGAGATGAGGAACCAAACTGGCTACGTACAGTACTGTACATGAGTGTTCTGAGCCTGTGTAGAAACATGCATGGTTCATATGTTCAGTATGTGGGCCTACTGTAGTATACAGAACATTTCATTTTCAGTTATTGGTAACACAATATTTTAACAGTTCTTTTACGGTGTATCTAAATGGAACAACATGTTACACTGTGTGTTTGTTTACAATGTACATACCTAACCCTTATCCTAACCCTAAGGTACATTGTCATTACATATTGCTACCAGGGGTTAAATTGGGATTGGTTATGTGGGGGGGCTCTGCCTCGTACCCGCCCCTGCCCCAATATACTTTTTGGAAAATAACCCTCTAATTTGATAACCATGTCATATTGCACATT
Source organism: Setipinna tenuifilis (assembly GCA_030347295.1). Classification (NCBI taxonomy): domain Eukaryota; kingdom Metazoa; phylum Chordata; class Actinopteri; order Clupeiformes; family Engraulidae; genus Setipinna; species Setipinna tenuifilis. The sequence goes on from CM059277.1 coordinate 17,809,320, forward strand.
ATATGTGATGTAGGTGTATGATATACACCTTACCTATGTGTTGTAGGCCTATGTGTGTCTTGTAATGTCCCTTTACACATTATGGCAGTTTGAACAGTGGCGGCTGGTGGGGAAAAAAATTGGTGGGGCACAATGGTAGACATCTTGAGAATATGTGTCCTACCCCTAGTGGGGGGTCTGGGGGTCCTCCCCCATAACATTTTGGATTACCTAGATGCAATTTCCTGCATTCTAGTGCATTTTGGGTAGGCTGTTTCACATATCAAATGGAAAATCCATTCTGATTCAGCTTACTTTGTCAGTTGCATCACCTTGATAAATACTTGTAAAATGACAATTGCAAAGTGATACTAAGGATTAGGCTACTTTAGAATAAAATGCTGGGGAAGCAGTACAAAGAATTACTCACTGTACACCCAGTCAGCCAGTCCCTGCGATCGTAGCCTACACACTGCACTTGAAGCTCCTGCTGTAAGTCCTGCCACGATCAGCGGTGTTTTGGTGGATATTAATTTCAGGGTCCCCAGACCTGTGGTATGGTCTGGTGCTAACCAGGCTACCAGTACAGTAGCCTACCTTAAATTAACATTTTAACAGATATGTTGTTTGCTGCCCACCTTTTGAAGAAATCTGTAAGCTTCCTCCTCTTTGCTTTCCTCATTTTTAATCTTTAGCTGTTGACCTCTAAAAATCCAAGACAACAAAACAATTTATTAAACTTCTTGTATAAAAGTGAATTTGACTGTATCGACAGTTAATTAAGGCGAGAGCACAAGACGTGTTTTGTTTATGTTTGCCAAAGGTAGCTCATTTGAGGCATCGTTAGGCTCAGTAGCTAACTTTACCTGGCTAATTTCTACAACTGAGTCTTCTGCCATTAGCTAATGTAGGCTAGTCCCAGCATTGACAACGAGCTAAACAATGACCCACATCGGAGACGGTTTGGATCATCTTTTTGTGAAACTGAAACAGTACAAATAAAGATAGAATTACATTTTTTTCTTATTAAAGCAAACACAGCTCATGAATTAACACTTTAGAATTAAATAAAATCATAACGTACAGATTGTCCTCGTAGTTCAACGACTCTGCCCTAGTCAAGCCAAGCACGTAGCGCAAAAAGTTATCATTATATGGAAACGGGCTGAAAAAGGCTGCTACGACATCCTCCCTCCGAGTTTCTCTGCCGCGCGTTGCCAGAGTTGCGCTGTGTGCCTGGTGCATACGCAGGTAAAACTATGATCTATCTCATAAAAGTCATGGGTTTATTGATTAATAAAACAACATTTAATTATTCAGAACTGAAAATCGTGAAAAGGATTTTGTTGCTTTTGATGTGCGCGTGATCCTCATATGCCATCCGCTCGGAGTTTATGTGCCGGGGCTCAGCCCCGGCTAGCCCTGGCCCAATTTAATCCCTGATTGCTACCAATGTTGCCCCACTGTACTTCATGATGTAGATACACTGTAGCCAGTTATTTTATGAGATCATGCACCCACTATAGAAACAAAAAAACGCAACTCCAAGAGGGTAGACATGTTGTTTGTGCCTTTAAGCTGTTTGTTCCATGTGCTTTATATGTCAGCTTCGTTTGTGTGAGTGTCATTAATGCACTGTTCAAAACCATGGCTATCAAGTTAACTGAGCAATTGCTTTGTGTAGGAAATCAAACAAGCCAGATCACAATCAAACGTTGCTTAATTGAAATGAAGGTATAATCAGCTTCAGAATCGTAAAATAATTAATTCAAAGTATAATGAGCCATGGCTTCTGTGGTCTTGTGTTAAAAAGGTAATATGTTTTATTTTTCTGCCTAAGAGTGAAAAAAAATCCAAGCCTGAACCCTATTTGCGAAGCCATCGGGCTTGTTAACACTGACAGCCCTCCAATTAGCCTTTGCCTTAATAATGTGCTTAATTACTTTTTATGCTTTTGTTAGTTTTATTCTCTCTCTTACTCCCTCTCTCTTAGAACCGCTTCCCCCCTCCCCATCTCTCTCTATCACACACACACGCACACACACACATACACATACAGGCACACAGACACACATTCTCTCTCTCTCTATGTCTCTCTCTTTAAATGGTCCAGAATGCCTTAAAGGATTTCAGATGAAGGTACAAGAAAAAATGTGACTCCTGCAGCAGAAGTGTCCACACGGCCATAGATTGACTATGTGATTACTTTTGCATTGACATCAGTGAAAAACATTTGACATCTGCTCCAAGGAGATGAGTGAGGCGTCAGTCTGAAGTGCCTGTGATGAAAAAAAAAGAGAGAAAATGGACGTACAAATCTTGTTTTTTTTTTCTCTTCTCTTCTCCTCCTTCTGGTCTTGTACCTTATCAGGCAAGAAGTCCTCTTTCATCACCTGTCCATTCCTCTCTGGTTGTGAAAAGAGCAAAGGAGCAGACACGTTTGAAGCACGAAAAATGCTTCTTCTTCACATTGCAGTTGCTGAGGGAGATTTCAGTCAGGTGCCATCTGATAGCCTGATGTGTCGACCAGCTCCAAATCTACTACTTCAAAAGAAAGTATCTCCACCCCATTGTTCCTCTGACATCCTTAAGGCTCAGCTGTTCAAGCAGCCCCATAAAGACAAGGGCCAGGACACACAGAGAGGCCGTTTATAGCATATGATGTTCACCTGTGCATGGTTTTACATTTTTGCAGCATGTTGTTTTTTTCTAAACATTTATTCAACACCAACATCAAAAGTGTCTGTCATGGGGTCAAATTAGGTGCAATTAAAAAATGTTACTTTTTACCACATCCAGGTGAAGTATAGAGAGATTCTATATTTTACAAAAAAAATATTTTCATTAATAGGCTTGTCAAGACTGGTTGATTGGTATGTGGATTTATCTGCTGTACAATAAGCATAGGTGCAAAATATATACAGCATACTACATCCCATAATTATTGAGAGAGAATGGTAAGATCCTATCTCTCTCTCTCTCTCTCTCTCTCTCTCTCTCTCTCTTCTCCCTCATTCTTGGTCCTGTGCTTCAGTGTTGTGTTGGTCAGCTAAAGGTGTCACCTGCTCTGCTCCGGTTAATGGTCTTTTTAATGCCCAGCTCAAACCTATTTAAGGAGCCATCCTTTCACAATTTCTTTTATTTCTGATGTTGTTTTCCCTCCTGTAATTACTCTGCCCGTCGTCGTCTTGTTTATCAGAGAATGTACCTGCAATGAAAAAATATAAGGCCTGCAGGACTTCCATTGGCCCAAAACAGAATTAAATTTGATGTGTTGGCTGTCGAACATCATTGTCATGAGGATGTAATTAAGACAATATAATCATTTTTTTTATTTTACAAACATGTGGGACCTTTATGATAAGGGGGAAATAAAACATATTTGTATGGCTTTTAGTGCAATTAATGTGGCTGTGACTGTGTGTGTGACTGTGTGTGTGTGTGTGTGTGTGTGTGTGTGTGTGTGTGCACGTGTGTGTGTATAGAGGGGAGCAGGATGCAGATGTGGTTTGTTGGGCATCCAGGTAAGGAAATGGCCATTTCCCAAACGCCAGCGCCTTACATGTGCTCTCGCTCACACACCAGATGGGACTGAAATATGAATCACCCATAGATGTTTGTGTTCGTTTCCCACCATGCAGTTCCTAAAGGAATTGGATGTACCCCCCCCCCCCACACACACACACACATACACACACACACACACCACCACCACCACGACCTCCAAAATCAGACAGACACACACAGAGACACATACTCACACTCGCGTTCACAGACAAACCATTCACACACACATGCCATCAAATTTGGGATTTTTAGGGAATTTGTAACAGGTCTTGCCTTTTTGGTGTGTGTGTGTGTGCTGGGGAAAATGACTTGGGAGATCTATTCTCAATTAATGAAAGAAGGATTTGATGACCCTGAGGAGTAGTAGGAATTTTTATTTTGATTCCCCCACCACCACTCCAAAAAAATACCTCATTTCATACAGTGCTCACTAGCTGTTGCCTTAGACTGGTTAGACTTGTTACAGTATTCCCTTGTGCTTTACATGAGACTCCTCAGTCTGCCAAAATGAGCATTTCTTCTGTTCTTGTGATGCAAATTTATCTCCCATTAAAATCTAAAAAACAACTATGCAAGCATGAGTGGCGTTCTTGCAGTTCTCTCACAGAGCATTTCATTGTGTGTTTTTATATGGAAATCAATATACTACATTTGATTTGTACCTGGACTTCATTAGAATGTTAGTGAGTGGCATTCTAGAATGATTTTTTAAACAGTGGAAGACGGACTTAACTTTGCTCCACACCAACTGAAACAACGTTATGTCACTGCAACATATGTGGTGCTTCAGTGTGGCACTATGGGGAATACAAGAACGGGACAACAGGGAGAAAAATGACAACAACCAAACTTCATCTGAAACAGAAGTTGTGTTCAGTGTTAAAGATAAGATGGACATCCTGTGCTTACCAAAAACTTATGTACACCCTTGTTCTGTACATACACAGTTGTTTAGGTTTCTATGCATACGTATGTTTTAGTGAGATATTTTCTGAGGCATTACCCATGGTGGTAGTTCTCTTTTATGAAACGATGTACAGCTATTTTCGCATACATGTTTTTAAGAGATTTGGTTTTGTTTTGCTGTATTTATTTATTCATTTGTTTTTGTTTCTTTTTTTTTCAACACAAAAAAGGGACAATTTTGTTGTAGCCCTGCTAAGAGTCCCCTAAGAGTCTAAAAACCCATTTTTCCACCTCATTGTTCTGTTCTTTTGAGCACAGCCAGATTTTGGTACACAACCTGCTATATGTTATGCTGTCAAAGCCGTACATGTCTCAGTGAAGGGAAATTAATTGAGCTAAGGTCTGAGAATTTGTTATCATGTTCTGTCAGTGGTGCTCGGTGCCAGGATGGAGGTGGACAGCTGTGGGGGGACGGCTGGCCAATCCACAGCCTTCTGCGTCTCACATGCTCAGCTGAGCAGAGGCATTCACACTCGCACACGGGCACAGGCACACACACACACACACACACACACACACAAATATGCACCAAATAAAGTCACACACAGACACACACGCATGCACTCCCAGACACACACATGCGTACACACACACACACACGCACATGCACCTGACATAGACACACACCCAGCCTTACAAAGTTTTTCGTCTTAGAATTTTCAAATGGGAATATTTTTCTAAGGTTTATTACATTTTGACACAGCCAGCTGAACTGAAAAAGTAGTTTGACCTCCCTGTCAGTGTACTCGTACATGCACATGCACTGCTGGATTTGTGTGAAAAGTTTTTTTTTTCCTCCCCGGCCCCCCACAGCACCTTGTGTTGTGGCTGTTTCACATCGGAAAGGGAAAAACCTCAGAGACAAACAGAGATGTGAGTGAAACAAGTAATATAGGTGTCAGGTAAAGTGACATGAGATGTCTCCAAAGACAGACAAAACACAATTGAGTTCAATTCAGGAAGGAGTGTCCTTGTTCCTGTGAGCATAGTGCTACATCCACCTACAGTATTTGGCCAAGCACTAGGTGCGGTGCTTAGCTTACAAAAGATAGATGCCAGTAGCAACCTTAACCTAGCTGTGCCACATTATTACTTAGCTTATAAATGGAAGTTACAAACAGTAGCACCTAATTCTTATTTAGTATCTGTGCTTTGTGTCCCTGTACGTCCACAAAAAGCAAACTGTTAAGGTAACCAGATGCAGGTTAAGCAGCCATTACACCTTATCTTTGAATCAAAATATATTATCATTTTTTGCCCTTTGAATTGCACACTAATAGTGCACACACACCCCCACATGCCTGTCTAAATGAATGAATGAAGTTATAGCCAGTAGCAACTTATCTAATAGCTCTGCTTTGTGTCACTTTATGTCCACAAAAATGGACTGTTAACCTAAAGGCAGATTAAACAGCGTGTGTGACACTTCTGCTGAAACGTCATAAACGAATCAAAATGTATGGTCATCCTGTACCAGTTCGAGTTACGGTTTAAGTCTTTATTATCCTGGGGGAGAAGTCATACTGAAGTGCCATGTGTTGAAACACACCCACACCCCACACTAGCTAATGTAGTGAAATCTGTATTCACAAACATTACATCCTGAACGAGTGTCTAAATGAATGAGCAAGCTAACTCCCCTCCCAGAACTTGCCGTGTAAAATAAGGTCAGCCATGTTTGTAAGAGATTTCTTCAATCACAAGCCCCCACCCACCACCACCACCCCCAACCAACTACCCACCCACACTACCACAGGCCTCCTCCACCCGCCACACTACCCCACAATACCCCACCCCTGCCAACCCAACCCCACCACACCACACCCCACCTCCCCTCTGTCCCCCTACCTCTCCTCTCCTCCATTGCTGTGCTCTAACAGCTCAGGCAGCAAACAAGGCTCACGAGTGATGAGGGAGAGATATACAGCGCTGCAGGGGTGTAAGAATGTGTGTGTATGTGTATCCGTGTGTGTGTGTGTGTCTCTGTGTGTGTGTGTATGATGTTTCTCCCTCTTTTTTTTCTTCTAACCAACAACAACAACCACAAAAAAAAAAAAAAAAACGAAAATAAAACACAAAATCGTCAACAGCGACCAAGGCGTTTGCTCCAGTGCCGCAGCCCCCCGATAGAAGAGAAGAGAGAAGGGGAGGGGAGGCGGAGGGAGGAGGAGAGGCCCCAGAAATTATGCGAAAGCCAGGGAGGAGAAAAGTGGCTCACTTCTGTTTGCTGAATTAATCGCTTCCTAAATGGCTCAGGGCCAGGCAAAAGTTAACATTTGCAGTTTCAAAGGTTTTCAGCGCTTGCAATGAGCCATGAAATTACTGCATGCCGGCAAAAAATGGCAGCTGATGAAAAGCCCAAGGAGCAGGTCCCAAAGGCAAGCGGGCAGGGAGGCGGGCAGGCAGGGAGGCGGGCGGGCGGGCGGGCGGGTGGGCAGGATGGGGGTAAACTGGGCAGCCGCAGCTCAAGACGCTCAAATCGCAACTGGTATTCTTCTGGTGGTGGCGATCGGTGGTATCTGTGTGTGTGTGTGTGTGTGTGTGTGTGTGTGCGTGCATGCATGCGGTAGGGAGGATGACAGGGTGTGTGTGTGTGTGTGCGTGCATATGCATGCGTGTGTGTGCGTACACGCCTGTGTGTGTGTGTGTGTGTGTGTGCGTTGGGGAGTGGGTGACTTTGTGGGTGTGTGTATGCACGGTGCTGAGTTGAGTGAGGACTGGCTGAATGATTACCTGACCTGACACACTGCGCTCTATTCATGCCTCTGGCCCCCGCAGACGCTGTGAGGAGAGCATGAAAAGCTCGCTCAGGACTGGTGCATGCCTCTATCAGCTACAAGCTGACACTCTTTATGCCTCTTTCCTCGCTTGTTTGGTTACACTGTTTAGGGATACATTGGCATTACGGGTTTGACATTGTCTTGATCAAGATAGAAGGTGTGCAGGACACCAAATTAAATCTAATGAAGTTCTTACTCAATGAAGCGTAAACAAGTAACTGGAGATACATTTGGAGTGCCGGGGCATTTCGTTCAGGTTCATCTGTCTGGTTTCACTTCTTTTGACCTCCTAAAGTAGAATTTGAAACAGAAACGTGACTATGACCTTCACAGTCCTTTCCCCAGCAATAGGGCTCTTGCTTCGGTTTGAAATATGAGGATGCTGTCTCCCTGCTGAAAGTAACCTTCTTAATCGTTCATGGCTGGGGTGTAGTGTTAAAATGAGAGGTGGGTAAACTATGAATTTGGTCATCCGAGTGAGGTCGGTGCGCTGTAGGGAATCAGATGTATGAAAAACATATTCAAAATATGTTTTAACGATTCAAGTGGTACTGTAAATGGTTGCTGGTGCACAGATTGTAAATATATATGAGGTAGTGTGATTATGAAATGTTAGAAGTTGTATTTGGTGCATAAACTGTATTATGAAGTAAAATGCACATGGTGAATGGTGAATGTTAGACAGTGTATGAGGGTAGCGAACAGTTAGCCTTAGCAAATATTACACTCGAGAGCAATGGTACACCTCAGCATAAAAAAACTCTTCTTTACCATAGGGTGATTAATGACGCTGGAATTTCAAGTTTTCCTGTAGTAACAACCAGTTCTGTGGCAAAGTGTTGTTTTACTGGGCTGATGATTTTACTAATATTCCATCACTACATGTACAATGTACAAAATCATTTCCTGAAAGGTTGTGGTTTAGTTTTGGTTTAGCCTGAGGTGCATTGTGGGTGCCAATGACTATTTATTACAGCATAAACACTTGTTGACATACGTAGAGGGGATTTTGTCAAACATATAAAAATATGTAACCGTTTACATAATTGAAGAGGGGTTCCGATTTCAGAATAGGGAGTTGTAAAATGCATTTAGGGTATCTGTACCAGAAAGGGGAAACAGGGAAACATTTGTCATGTTAGTGGAAGTAAGAATATACATTACTGTTAAAACGGTATCAAGAAGATCCTTGCCTATGTAACCCAGAGGAATATTTCCGGGGAGATTATGTTCAAAAGGGAAGGGACCAAAGTCTTTATCATGTTATCCCTTCATAAAGCCGATCAGCTGGAATGGCATCATACAGATTTTTTTCCCTTGCTAAACCTTATCTAAATTTCTAGCAGGATGTGTTTAGTAAATAATTTCCCCTGGAATATTTTATGCAGTCCTGTTTGATTTTGCTTTTCTTCTGTACTTTTTGCAAATGCACCTCAGAGATTAGCACTTCTCTCAACACCCCCAAACCCCCCAACCCACACACACACACATACAGTACTACCACACACTATCACACACACACACACACACACATTACCACACACCACTATCACAGACACATGCTGTCTCCTGCTGCGCTTTTGCGGTCTTTCTGTCTTTCCCTGTTTGTCGTCCCTGACCCCCCCACCCCCAATCCTTCCAGACGCTGCCTCCACACCTCACTCCCCCAGTTCAGATCAATCTGGGGGAGTATGGGGGCACTAATATTGGCTCCCTTAAACACTTTTATTTATTTAACACAGAGTTTTGGTGATCACTTTTTCTGCCATAGAACAAGAAAAAAAAAATCCTTCTATTTCTATCGTAGCAAACGCGTAATCAATGCTGGCTAATAAGACATTTATCAATCAAGACAGAGACTGCTACCTCATTAGCCAAACAAACAGTGTCTGCTGGACATTTAAATGACAAATTACTGTTGTCTGACCATAATTCCCCAGGCATTCTCATTCAGTGATCCAATAAGCTGTTAATTCTGTGGTAAAAAAAAAAAGTTAAAATTTCCCGCCTTTCATGTCAACATTTTCATCAGCCATTTCACTACATTTCACCATGGTGACATCAATCCAAATGTAAAAATTAATTTCTAATTATTATTTGTCCCAAATTGAGGGGAACCGTCCTTGCAAGACACCTTCACCACCTATTACCACTAATAGAGTTTTTGACTGTGTTTATCTTGCTGGTTACGTATTAATGACATTTAAATATGTTGCGCCTGAATCATACAGCATTAATACGCCATTGTTAGGTCAGCTGTTGAGTGAGAGGAAAGTGCCGGATGTTTATAAATGAGGACTTAATTAATTAAAGAATGCATTAGGTTTTAATGTGAATTGTTGACTCTGCCTATACTCTCATTAATATGTGCCCCGTGGGGATTCCAATGCTGTAATTTCTCCACCAATCTGGAGACTGCTCTTTTTGTGTCTTTTACCCTCCTTCCTCCCTCCCTCCTTCTCTCTCTCTCCCTCTCTCCCTCCCTCTACTCTTCCCTTACCGTACCCTACCCACTCTCTGCATTGCTATTCCACCAGAGCAGAGATTGATGACTGACAGTGCAATTAATCACGAGAGAAAGAGAGAGAGAGAGAGAGAGAGAGAGAGAGAGGGGGAGAGAGAAAGAGAGAGAGAATGAGCCAGCTCTCTGGCCCCATGTTTAAGTAAGGGAAACAGCTGAGGTGAAGTGGAGTGTGTCTCAAGAGTACATCACAGAAGAGGGCCAGCAGTGTTATTTCGACCAGCATTCATTTCACTGAGCCGAGCCCGCACTGCAACCTTAAACACCACCAACCCCTCAATTAGAATTTCTGGGCCAGGTCGAGTTAAATTTCAGCAATATACTCAGTTCTTTGAACCCTCATTTTGTCTCGTAGGTATAATGGGTATAGTACAGGTATGTCATTATATGCTTGGGCTTTTGACCATTGGATGGATCACTGTGTAATACTCCTGAGAAATTCACTGTTCAGTGCTAGGCTCTGGTAAGAGGCATGTGGTAATGAATCATGATTTTTTTTTTTTTTTGCTAACGGTTTCCCCCCTCTATGTGTCCTTTTAAGTTTTTCAGTAGATTGGTATGCAAAATCCTTTAAGAACACACACACAGGCAGACACACAGAAAGACACACAGACACACACACACATGCACATGTGCACACACACACACACAGTCAAGCATACTCCATCACACTGTGCTGCACATTTTGCAGTTTGAATGCAATGTCTTACAAAAGAACACATGCAAATGTCATCACTCACTGACACACTTAAGCCGAACGGAGAACAAGGGTGGGGGGTGGAGGGTGGGGGAGGTGGATGGTTGGGGGTGGTGGATAGAGAGCATCGGTCCGACATGCAGGAGAGCAGGGACTCGCCGTAGCATAACAATGCCATGTTGAGTGGCCAAAGGGCGTACAACTCCCCCACGCCACTCGAGTGGCGGCGGGCGGGCGGGGTGTGCGTGCCGGAACCTCCACTCCGCTGAACCCCCGCGGCTCCGCTCCTGGCTCCTAATTACCATCGCCTCTCCAGAACCTTCTCTGGCCTCTCCATCTGTCCCCTCAGCAACCGGGGGCCCGAATGCTCCAATCACCTTGCGTGACTCCTGACAAATGGGGGACTTTGGCTGGCAGCGGTCTCCGCTCCGCGCTCTGCCACCATCGCTGCTGCTGCTGCTACTGCTGCCACTGATGCCACGGTAACATGTAACATGGTAGCCCAGCGCCTCTCGCCGCCTGAAACCACCTCACCCGCTTGTTTTGTTGAGTCTGCTGGGGCCATGTTGGTGGGTTAGGGGGGGAAGGGTTGTGTTGTTGCTGCATTATTGGCAAGGGTTAAAATGGGATTATATACATTACGTGTGTGTGTGTGTGTGTGTGTGTGTGTGTGTGTGTGTGTGTATGTGTATGTTTGTGAGTGTGTGGTCTGTAGTCTTAGGGTTGCTACAGTGCAACCATGTTAGCAACAGTGACAGGCCAAATATTTGTATACAGTTGATTCAAAAATTCTTTATTTCATACACAAATTGACTAATTCTTACTTGATTCAAGGGACAATTAGAACAGTTAGAATCATAGCATTAGGGCCATTCAACAAACAATTAATAGAACATCACTTGGTTTAATGATGGAAATATTGCTAAAATCATGATGAATTGGCCATCCCAATGTTTGGAGGTCTCTCATAGCATTGTGATTGGCTAATAAAAATGACTGCTTTGCCACATCGAAATATTATTCAAATCATTCATGCTTGCTGTTTTTTAGAGGTATCCTTTTGTTTTGCTCTGTAAGTGCAAAGCCTGCATGCTGCTGTTTCATCAGGTAGGAAATTATCAAACCTTGTCATCATATAATTAAAGTTGTCCTGCTAGCTAGCTAGCTAGCTAAACAGTTAACTGGGCAGCTAACTGCACAGTTAACTTAAACTAGATTCATTTTTATATTTAAAGTGTAAAGATTCGTGTCAACTTGTTATGGTAATGGCACTTATTAAACTTAGCCTGTACATTGTTCAAGGTGACCTTAAGTTCTCTTCTATTAACACACTCAGCTATGGACTGATTGGCAAGGTGACTTTAGGAAGGGAAACTTGGTTTATACGTTACTACACACAGTTACTATCAATCTGATATAATAGACATTACAGTAGTGATAAAAAAAGTTAAGTGCTGCCACACTGCATTTGGACTCCCAACCGACATGATTTTGCTAAGGTACAGTAGGCTTAACAGAACTTTGGAATGGCTAGTTTAGAACCAAAGGCATGAAACTAAAAACTGAGTCTTGGCCATAGCAACCTCCAGTTTGGAATTTGTAACGACAGTTTGCTCAATAAGTTTAAAAAAATCTTGTGGCAGAAAGTTGTAGGTTTACAAAAAACGTAATTTTAGCGATTAAAACATGGAAATTATAATCTGAAATTAATTCATTAAGGCGAGCATGGTAACCGACAATGGACCTTAATGGACAGACAATGGACTTCACAGTATTTGTGTATCATGCATTACCACCACGAACATGCATTAACTTTCTGAGACGCAACGCAGAGTTGTTTATTATCCCTTACTTGTAGCCTGAGCTACAGCCAAAAGTGACTCCTAATTCTAGGTATATGTTATATAGTTGTATAGTTATAAGCTGTGTAACAAGACCATCCAATGATATTGTACTTTTGACCTTTGTAGAATAAACGATTGTTTTCACAATTTTATACTTTTGCTCTCAAACATGGATGGCAGAAAACTCCCCTGTAGATCACGTTTTTTTGGGGGGGGGAGCAGGCTCAGTTCTATCCATCATAAATGCCGAAGAATGGACCTTGGCCAATTAGCCGATGTTCTCTGTGAAAGGGACTTCTCCCCAGAGGAGCCTTGTGACGGCGGCCATCACAGGGGCAGCTCGCTATCGCTTCAGCAGCTATTTAGCTTCCCTCCTCCTCCACCACCAGCCCCACCCCCCAGCCCCCAGTCACCACCCCCCCACCCTCTGGCCCACCATCGCCTGGTGGAGATATAGATTCGTCGCCAGCCATTACATTTCATCTCCATTCATCCCCGGCCTCTAGGTCACAGCACCACCAGCTAAGCCTTGCACTTCTCAACCAGACAGAGTTTCAAAATGTCCCCCCACCCCTCTCGCTGGTGCTCTCACTTGAACTTCAGCTGGACTTTTTAGGGGCGGAGGAGGGGGACGGATCAGATGCCTTTTTTTCGTCCAGTTGTTCACTGAGCTAAAACCTTTTTTTTTGGAGGAGAAGGACAGGGAGGACCAGGAGGAAGGCTGTGATGTCAGGGAAGAATGCAAAAGGCTAAGAGGGGCGTGTCCTCTGTGGAGTGACTGCGTGATAGGGCACACTGGTCCAGAGTGGCTGTGTTGGGGATTGCCAAAGCGTCTCGCTCTTTTTCTCTGTCTCTGTTTCTCTGCTCTGATCCTGCCTGGAATCTAAGCCCTTGTCTCCCGGTCTTCGGTCGCTCTAAACAGTTGATCTTCTGTGTGTCCAAAATCGCCTTAGGGACAGCCTTAGGAAAGGGCGCGGAAAGTGGGTAGAGAGAAAAAGTTCGCTCGTCACTAAACTTTGCTCTTGGCAAAAAGAAGTCTGGTTACTTTTTATGTTTTTGATTTCATTGTTTTTGTTATTGTCTGCTGATGCTATGTGGGATTTGGGGAATGACCAGGACATGACTGGCTAAAAAATGTGTCCGCATACATGCTTTGATTCACATAATCTATTGTCATTTTGGAATAATGGTCATTTATATGCAATGGCTCTGCATTGCATGATAACGTTGACATTTTGTACTAAAGTCATGTAGAAGAAGATGGTTCCAGCTAAGGCTTGGCACAGATCTTAGGTGGGCAAGACAAGGTGATTGTGTATTTTTATATCAAGCCTATGACTTACTAGCTACTTTAGAGGTTCATACAGAGTGTTCTGGTGCACTTGCAAGTGCATCCCAAGCATGATAAGACAGAAGCGTGATAAAGTTATCTTCCACCAGAGCCCTTAGATGAATATTAACCTGCAGTCTCTGAAGGATTCATGAAACATAGACACGGTCCATGAAAAGTTTCTCAAGGTCTTGATCAGAATGTCACAGAGTACATTTACAATCCAAAACACTCCAGAACTTTCCTCATTTATTTCTTCCCGCACTAATTAAGCAGAAACCACAGTCCCTTTTTTGCAGTGTGACACTTGACCGCCCCCTCCCCATGGTCAGCATGCAGCACAAGTGAATGCAATGGGGGGTAGAGAGACAGGTCCGTTGCAGGTCCGATGACTCCTACAAGCCCAACCCCCCCCCCCCACCCCCCCCTCAAGAGTCTGTGCCACCCGTCCAGCAGTCCGGAGGGAGGTGCCCCCATAAGCCCCCCCCCCCAACCCCCCACTCCCAACCCCCCTTCAGCTCGCTGGAGTGCGCTGGACCACACAGTCTCCCCTCTGCCAGGGATGACATTTCCTGCGGCTCGTGCCTGAGCCGAGACATTCAGCTGGGACTGCAGTGTGTCAGCGAAGGGCCTTCGGTGCGGTGCTGCTGTGTGTTTCGCTGAGCACTCCGAGCACTAAACGTGCTCCCTTTGGGAGCGGGGAGAGACAGGGGGAAGATGACGGGGTTGGTGGAGGTGGTGGAAAAGGAGGAGGAGGAGGGTGACGGATGAAGGGTGAGAATGGAGTGGAGTGGAGTGGAGGAGTAGAGGGGGGTGGAGAAAAGGGAGGGGGAGGGGGTGTGGGTCTGGCGGAGGGGTTACATTATCAAAGCCGCTAATGAACGATTGTCTAATTTCCATCAAGAGCAGTCCTATGGCTCGTCTCAGCCCCGCTCATATCTGCCTTCTAAATACTGTCACGATAAAGGAATGCTTAAAGAAAAAGGAGGGAAGGGGGTTGTAAGATGAAGGGCAGAGGAGGGAGGCAAGGAAGGAGGAGGGTAAAAGCTGTCAAGAGGGGCACTGTGGTCAGAGAGAGAGAATGAGAACGAGAGAGAGAGTAAGGGAGAGAGAGTCAAAGACACAAGGAAAAGAGAGAGAGAGCTAGCTAGAAAAAAGGAAACATAGAAGTTCCCTCTCTTTATCTGCCATTTCCTGCTCTTCCTGGCTACATGCGTAATCTGTAAGTACAGACAATCGTGCAGCCGCCGCAGCCGGAGATAAAACACGCATGACAAAATATCAACTTCCTGCGACAAAAAACTCCAAAGCTGTTATTAGAATATCAGTGCAGGAAGTAATTAATTTTAACTTTAATTACTTATGCGGCTCATGCTGATTAGATCGGAGGTCTGAGATGGGTTATTAAAACAACTGGGGAAATATTTGATGGATGTGAAGGGAAGAAAATGTTAATTTCTTCAGCCTTCCTCTTAACCTGCTTGTTGAATGGTGCAATTACATTTTCTGGAGCAAATACATGGGTGATACGCCACAGATGAAAAAGACACCGGCACAGTGAGTCTGAGGGAAGTGGAAAGGTTTGATTGAAGGAGGCTTCGCCTGACTTGCCTACGCTTACCTGGAAAAAAAAGCATTGATGATAACATCTGGCTCAATGGGTGATATTCATTTTTTGTTCCAGAAAGGTCAATGGCAGTTCGGAATTAATACTGCTTTATGAGGTGATGTTCGCCTACTGTGGGCTTCTCTTCACACAATGTGTGCAGCTGTGTGTGTGTGTCTGTGTGTGTGTCTGTGTGTCTGTGTGTGTGTGCACACGCTTATTCTAAGATTTGTTTTCATCTTCCCAAGAGAACGTCCTATGAGAGCAGTCACGTTGGATCCTCGGCTGTGAAGATGGAGGCGAGCCGTAAAGGTTAACAAGCCAGTCAATGCGCTTGCGAAATAAATTCACCCATCTGGGCCAGACGGAATAAAACAGAACTGATGTACAGCACGTTGGCGTCGTGTTTGTACCGTAGCAGCACATTCAACCTTGACTGTGCAGACAATATGGCTAATAAGTACAGTCTGACTTAAAACAGAGACAATTAACCTCCGGGTTGAGAGATATAGGTTATTCATAAACAGCCTTCAAAGCTTGCATCGAGCCTTTCTCGAGCTGAGTAGTGAATGAGCAACATATAGATTTGCCACACGACTCCTTGAATCAAGTGATGAGATCTTGCTGAGCAGGATCTTCACACAAGGACACACACACACACACACACACACCACACACCACACACACACACACACGCACACACACACACACACACACACACACACACAAATACACCACACACACACACACACACACACACATGTGGACATGTGACAGGAGCCCTGAGACATGTTGTCTACGGTAATCCCTCTCACTTTCAGGGGTCTGCCGAATTTATGCGTGCAGGCGAATGGTGTGGCGTGGTGGTGCAGAGTGCCGAGAATCCGAGTCTTATTTTCACTGCTCATCTCCATTAGTGAAGGCGCGTGTTACACCGGTCGACTCAAATCCCAGGGCGCTGAAAAAAAAACACACACACAAGCCAGGGCTAATGGGGCCAGTGTCTAGCTTGAATCAGAAAACTCATTTCCATTCATCAATCAAAGCACCACCACAGCATCACACCATCGCCTCCATACACCCCCCCCCCCCCACCACCACAACCACAACCACCCTTCTGATACCCATCCACAAACACCACCCCTAATGCAAACTTAATGCAAATAACCGGGCGCAACCAATCGCACACATCTTTATTTGGCACAGATGGTATGGCTATGGCAGAGGCATATTTTGTTGTGGACTGCAGGGAACTCAAATTCAGTTAGCACATCCCTATTTAAATGAGATGCACGGCCACCACCTCCTATCTTTATGTGATAGGCTAATTAATTTACCTCAGCCATAAATAAATATTTAGTCCGTGGTCCTTGCTTGGCCCTTGTCGTATCCTTCATTATACAATGCAGCTAAGAGAGAGAGAAAGAGAGAGAAAGGGACAAAGACAGAGAGAGAGAGAGAGAGAGAGACAGTGTGTGTGTGTGTGTAGGTGTGTGTGTGTGCGTGTATGTGTATGTGTATGTATTGTGTGTATGTGGGAGTAGGCGCTAATCTGAAAATCCCCCACACCACACAATAAACGGAGTGACAGAAAAGTGGGGGGATGTTTGAGATAAGTTGGCGTAATGAAAATGGCTGCCAAAGGAGGAGGACAGTATGTAATGAAGAGAGAGCAGAGGGGAATGTTTAAAAGAAGTTTGCGTGCAGCGATAACGGGGCCGGGGGACGATGCTATCTGCACGATTGAAGAAAGAGCTCCGGCCGGCCAGCGGACGCGTTCCAATCACTTAATCAGCGCAACTCCACCCACCTCGCCTTGTCCCCGTCTTCCATCATACGCTGTTTCCCCACTCCAAACAGTCCATTTTCTGTGTGTATGTGTGTGTGTGTGTGTGTGTCTTGGTGTGTGGTTCTGTGTATATGCCTGTGTGTGTGCATGCTGGTGCATTTGTGTGTATTTAAGGACCTTGGACTTTCTACATAACTCACAAATCAGAAATGAACTGTATGTGTGTTTGTGTGTCTGTGTCTGTGTGTCTGCCTGTGTGCATGCACGTGCATGCTTGCATAGGTTTGTGTGTGTGTGTGTGTGTGTGTGTGCGTATGTCTGTGTGTGTTTGCATGTGCGTGCATGTGTGTATCTGTGTGTGTGCATGTGGTTTTGTGTGTGTGGGTGTGTGTGTTTGCATGCGTATCCTTGTGCATTTGTGTGTGTGTAAGGACCTTGGACTCTCCACATGATTCAACAATTGGAAATAAAAAAAAAATACCCTTCACAGCATTCCACCCGCATTAAAGTGCAAATTTCTTTTGCCTTATCATGGATTGGCCAAAAAACTAAACACAAGGCTACAACCTTTTGACCCCTTGTAGAGCCATAGCAACAGTGTCTGGGCAACAGCACCATGTCCATGTAGTGTCAGCATCAGGAGCCTCCACCTGGACATCATATAATGAAATTCTGCCTCCATTACCCCACAGTATGTCTTCCATTCTCACTGTGTTTTACACAATGCTATTGTTTTTTTTGTTATTTTCCACAGCTCCACACTAGTCTATTCTACAGCATCTACCCACAGTCCCTGCTGCAGAGAGTAGATGGCATCTCCATCTCTCGTTTGCCTCTGAAAGAACACCACCCTGAATCATGGTGGTCAGGTATGAACCCTTTAATGTATATTTGAGATTGAAATGGGGTGGGGCAGCTGTGGCCTAGTGGTTAGAGAGTTGGTCTTGGGATTGGAGGGTCACAGGTTTAAATGTTCCAGTAGGAGGAATGGGGGTGGGGAACTAAACAACTAGTACTCTCCTGCACCCTCATCCATGGCTAAAGTATTTATGAGCAAAGGCATCTAACCACACATTGCTCCAAGGACTGTAACTGAAACTGAAGTTGCTCTGGATCAGAGCATCAGCAAAGTGTAGTGCAATGTAAAGTATTTTGCCACTGGTTTACTGTGATGCTAGAATTTTGCATCAGTGGCCTACCCACCTTAACAAGTAAATAACAGAACACAACATTATTGGCATAATGCTTTCATCCTTTGTACATGTACACATATGTGCTTTCTGATACTCTAAAACTAATAAGGTTTACATATTTACCTTATGTGCATGCATGTAAACTAGTAAGACATTCACACTTTGACACTGAGGTGTATAGACAAAAACAAGCAAGAAAATGTAAAATGTGAAAGCTCAAAAGCAGTTGCTTTGTCCTGCAAATGACACATTATGCAGCCTCAATGATTGTTGGTATCCAGTTGTGAGTCATAAAGAAGATATAAGAGGAACAATTGGGTGATCGTATATGCGAGTGCAAAGCATCACGAAGCAATCAGAAACAAAAAAAATCATAAAAGTGTCATTCAGCTTAATACACAGAGATACACCAATTGATTTTAAAGGAAGAATGAATGAAATACAAGGGGTTGAACTGGATGAGAGCAATGACAGAAAGAAAAGGTGATGATACTCCACTAGACAAACAGACAAGTTTGTGGGAAGTATGGATGGAGAAAAAGCAATAACGTGGAGTGCTACATATTACCGACAAGAAGAGGGAAGGAGACAATGACAGACGAGAATAAAGAGACACATGAATTGAGATGAACAGATGATCGGGAAGGAGTTATGCACAGACGCATCTGATGGACAGACAGACAGGCAGGCAGGCAGACAGGCAGGCAGGCAGGCAGGCAGGCAGAGCATTGCTGGCCATGTAACGAGCCATGTGGACCCAGGCTGGAAAAGGCTGCCGGAGCCGATGGCGGCACGCTGAGATGGGCCAAAGTCTGGTGCATTATGGGTCTTCGGACCGCCTGCCCATGCCCACGTGCTTCTCCACACCACCCCCCTCCAAACACACACACCACACACACACACACACACACACACACACACACACACACACACACACACACACACACACACACTCCAGCCCACACACCCCCTACTTGGGAAACACATGGCTCCATCAGACCAGCCCCTTCTCCTTCCCTTCCTCTGTCCCCCCCACCACCACGCCTAAGAGTTCCAAGAGGATGGGACGGGCCTGTGAGCCCTCGGACACGCTAGCGTCCTGCTCACCTGCTCCTCCAGATGATAGTGTCCTCACTGCCACTGACTGTTTCTGCTTCTCCTGCATACGTGCGTGCAGAACTTTTGTGTGGTGAAAGCTGAATCCAAACAGCAACAAGCTGAATCCAAAGCTGAATCACTCCTTCACTATATTGTGCACTGCATAGGGTGCGAGTTACATTGTTTTGTTCCCTACACAATGTGGACTTTTCTTATTCAGCTACTGAAAGTTGGGGACAGGAAAGAGACTTTGTGTCTAGTATAAAGGCCGCATCAACAGAGCAATATAGACGTAAATTGTGTAACAAAAGGTGCACAGCAGAAAAAAAGACATATATTTCTATGTTGTCTACATCTTAATCATGACGACTTCTCCCTTTGTATTAGACTGTTTCTCTGTTGGTGCACTAGATATACACAGAAGCACAGAGGATTTACTCTTTCCTAAACCGTGTCTGTTTAAATGTGAATGCATCTCCAATGTGAACATCACAAACAACACTGCAGACCACTTGCAGCTGTTATGTTTTAAACTGATATGCAGTCCACTCCCCACCCATGACTTTCTTTGCTATCCATCCATTTTCTGCTTGAGGAGTCCATTTATAAACTTGGACAGACCTACAGGCCATGTGTACACTTCCCTGTCTGTCTCACCACTATCTTATATACAGAGGCATTCATGAACATGCATACAAGTGTCCAGGACCAGCTGACCTGTGCTTTTGAGGTGATATGGAAGGGACAGCGGTGCTCATAGTAGTATCAGCAAGGGCAGGCATCAGACAGAGTTTAGAACGTAAACATCCTGGCACATATTGTACCCAGCCAATTCACCGAACCAGCTGATCCTTATTAGCACAACTCTTAACTCAGGTAAACTAGGTAATTTAG
Organism: Setipinna tenuifilis; assembly: GCA_030347295.1. NCBI lineage: Eukaryota > Metazoa > Chordata > Actinopteri > Clupeiformes > Engraulidae > Setipinna > Setipinna tenuifilis. Next base: position 17,829,584 of record CM059277.1, read on the forward strand.
TGAAATCAACTGTGTTAAGAGCCGAGGCAGAAGGAACTTATTGCAGGACTTTTACTTTTTCAAGCCAGTTTGTCTATCTCTGAGTAGGAGGTTGCTGTGTGTACACAGCGAATTTCTCATTTTCATCGTAATTATTTTCATGAAAGATTTTATTTGTAGTTAGATCAATGTTCCAATGGAGTGCCTTTATTTAATTTGTGAGAATGATGTTGACATATCATATGTATGTATCCAACATATGTTTTACATAGGGGTAAATGCAAAATGTCACTCATAATCTCATGATGGGGAAAGAAATGAAAGGACAAATAAGTGAAAAGTATAACTAAAGCATACTCCATTTCTTTACATGTTCAAATTGGCTGTTGGTACAATGTTTGCAGAGAATCCGTTTTTTTCCATACAATCTACAAGCATTTACCATTCAGAAGATAACACATTTACATTGCACATGTTCTGGTGTAGCCAGTTATTTTACAGAATTCGTCATATGGAGCTGCTTTTTCATACGCTGGGTTCCTCATCTGTGTTGACATCTGCAGTGATGCTGTTGAAGGTCATGGCCGTACTATTGCGAACAGAAGGCGAGTGAGTGAGTCATGTTGACATTAGACAGTGAGCTGAATCTCCAGCATTTTTATCCCGCTACAATGGCACCTCACACCAGCAATAATGTTGATGTTCTCCAGTTATTGTGCGAGTTGTGCTTTGTTGCACAGTTGCTCTATATATTTCTCAGACTATATGATCCCCCCCCCCACCCACCCACCCACCCACCCTCTGGAAGATGCATGGAGGAGGGAGACAGGGGTCGTACAGAGACAGAGACACACTGATGGAATGCCATCAGCCTTCCCCGTCTAAACAAAGACAAAGATAAGATTGGACAGGAATAATACAGAGAAGGTGAGAAATCGGCCACTTTCACCAAAACCCTCAAGCGCAGGCAGGCGGTGAAAAGAAACCACAGATGCTGGCTGGTTGGTCGGTCTCTCGATGAGGTACTGTGTTTTAGGATGTGTGTTTACCTCTGTGTCACCCAACATTTCATGCCCTGCCAAGCGCACCAACCATCAAAGCCTTCTTAGCCCCCTCTGCACAGCTTTCATGCGGCGGAATGAGATTCAGGCAACACCAGGGGACACCAATCAGTTCCATGTATTTGAATTCCTTATCTTTGTCAACATTTTTTTCCACATAATGATGATGATATACAAGTACAGTATACTGTATGTGGGCTCTGTGAAACTCAAGGCATTTTTTTTCCTAGTGGTGTGTATCTTCCTGTGTACATATGTGTTTTGTTAATAGATACTGTATATATAAATGTGTGTGTGTGTGTGTGTGTGTGTGTGTGTGTGTGTGTGTGTGTGTGTGTTCTTTGTTTATATGTATGTCTGTCATTTACCTCTTTCAAAAAGCAATGCAGAGAGAGACACAGCCATAATAACTCCCAACATCAAGTTTATAAGAGTGAGTCAGGAAGCAGTTTGGTCATTCTGGGAATTACATGACATCAAAAGAATACTTAACACGTTGTTGACACATTCTGTGGTAATGAATGCAAATAAAAAAACATACTCGCTGAAACGACCATTCAAAAGAAGATTTGTCTCACCACTTCATTGAGAGAGACATCTGCATATAGGCTAGCACAGCAGTTTGGAGAGTGAGAGAAATAATTAGCAGATAAAAACAGATTGCACTAATGAGACTACGGTTTGACTAGGACACATCACTTGACCTCCAGTGTTTCTGAGCCGTCCAGGAGAAAAATGGCTGATTTATAATTACACCCGGGAATGCACCATGAAATTGTTATTGTGGAATACCTTTTTGAAAATGTTATCAAACAATTACTTTAATTTTTTCCCTCCGGAAACTGTTGCATATCTATACCAAAAGCAATGGTCATGCACGCCAGTCTGTTTTCTGTCTCTGCGAATGGAACTATTCATGCAGATGAGCTGCTGTTTTTTTTCCTCTCTCTTTCTCTCCCTCCCTCTCTCTCTCTCTCTCTCTCTCTCTCTCTCTCTCTCTCTCTCCCTCTCTCTCTGTCCCTCTTTCAAGGGATGCTGTGGCAAATAAAATAATACGCAGATAAAACTGAAATATTTTATGACAGAATGATAATCATTGCAGTCCTACGTGCCACTGATACCAGGCTGTTGCAGTTGGGGGAAGAGAGGAAATAATCCTTTTTGTGGGCTTTAAAAAATGAATCTCAGTCGAATCACATCAAATGGGGGGGTGGGGAGGGGGATAAATAAAAAAATAAAAAAATCTCAAAGACAGTTCCGAGATGAGCCAACTCCACGAGAAAATGACCTCCTCGTTTGGGTGATAAAGTTCTAGCCAAAATATGATATCAGCCGGGGACGTGACTCATTAGAAATGTGTGTATGGCGTGGAAGCCGGTCCCGCTATCTGCCTGTGCCTGGCTTGCTGACTGATAAGAGACAAATGCAAATGTCCTGATAAGAACTGAATGCAAATGTTTATGATATGATATTCCCTGGGAATTATGGGTGGATAAAACAAAGTGTATTATTTCTCTGGATTCTTTTCAGGTTTGCCAAAAAATGCCCTGTATTTTTTTTTTTTCTTTTTTTTTTTTTTTTTGCTTTCTAGAATTTGCATTTCTTCAAAATTGATTGGGCCTGTGTATTATGTTAAGCTATTTGTTTGCAGAGGATGCTAATTAGTTACTGTAATTACGGCGATGACAGTTGCTAAATTGTTTTTAAAGCATTACAGTGAGTCTGTGCCAGAAGATTGCAGTACTTATTTTAGGATTTAAGCAATTGCTGGAAAAACTCCCACTCCAAGGCCAAAGTGGGGCTCTTTTTTTCAACTACAAAGCAGCCATTTTCTGAGCAAAGACATTTTTGAAAATGTCTGTTAATTTGTACTAATTGCTGGGTTGACTAGGTTTTGCAGTTTTCTTTGCTGATCATGGACATGTTACTGATAGGAAGTCCTGTGGGATCAGTCTGGGCTTGAAAAACTTAAAATATATGTTTGTTTTCTTTGTGTGCTCCATTTTAAAGGCAGACATTAATGCTTTGTGTCGCATAAAGAAGTCACTGGGTAAAAGCCACCATTTTAATTATGTGGAGGAGCCTCTCTGTACTGTGCAAATATATGCTTTCAAGATGGGTAAACATCCATCCGTGTGCTTGTATATGTCTTTGATCATTACCAAACTGTTTAGAGAAGTGCATGATAGCAGCAATTTTTTGGATTTTCCACATACAGTAAGTGCTTTGAGCAAAACTGTATAAACAAGTTGTTATTGAAGATGTTGTCATGCAGACATTAATAATACAAGAACACAACTTGTTTTTCAGGATATTAATTGATCTTACATCACTCAATGAAGACATTTTTGCTGAGATGTGTTTTTTTTCTGAGAAAGGTTTCTCTTTCATATCTGCAAATGCAAATACGGTAGTTGTACAAATGCTGTTGTACAAAAACTAACAAACTAAATCATAATGTAGTGTAAGTCAAGTACACATAGCCACACTAATCTAGCATAGAATTATTTCTAGTGAAAGTACATTTTAGCATGTGTGTGTGTGTGTGTGTGTGTGTGTGTGTGTGTGTGTGTGTGTGTGTGAGAGAGAGAGAGAGAGAGAGAGAGAGAGAGAGAGAGAGAGAGAGAGAGAGAGAGAGAGAGAGAGAGAGAGAGAGATGTATGTGTCTGCTTAACATCATCTGAGGTATCATACTTTCTGACAGCAAGAAACAAAGAGCACATTGAGGTTCGGGAGCTTCTGGGGGCTGGGTTGATGAAAGTGCAGCTGCTGCTGAAGTAAGCAGTGTTTTTGTATGTAATAGCAGCTACTACATACAGTATCACAGCTGGTGAATTAGTCACTGTATATGTGTGTATATCTGTTTTGGATCATGCCTGTAGACTTCATGTTTGGCCAAGACACTGATGAGCTTTTTTTACAGTGAGTTTCTATGATATATAAGGCAGTAGTATACGTAGTTCCAAGAATTGAATTTAACAAGGTTGTAATCAGTACCACACAGAGATGTGCTCCTCGGATTCACTGGCAAGCGTTTAACCCCACCCCTACCAAAAAAAAAAAAAAAGGAAAATCAAAATCAAGCAATCCTCCAGCAATCTGTGCATCATTAAACACGGGACTTGCACTGGTTGCATTCCAAAAAGTCCAAAACCGATAATGAGATTTATTAGGCCTGCATGCTCAGGCATTATGCTAGAGGCACATAACAGGATTTATCGTGCCCATAATTGGAGAGCCAGTGTGTGTGTGTGTGTGTGTGTGTGTGTGTGTGTGTGTGTGTGTTTGTGTGCATGTGTGTGTGTGTGTGTGTATGTGCATGTATATGTGTGTTTTTGTGTGTGTGTGTGTGTGTGTGTATGTGTGTGTGTGTGTGCGTGCGCATGTATGTGTATGTGTGTGTGTGTGTGTGTGTATACAGTATGTGAAAACTTCTGACCACATCTAAGGCCCCATCTACTATAGTAGTGTAGGGCAAGGTGTGGAGTGTGATGGAGTCCACTGAGATTGTCTCTGGCCCTATCTCTGGGAAACAGTTGCTGGCTACGTACAGCAGGGAGGGGCCTCCTGTCCCGGCTTTAATGAGCCTGCGTGCACAGACAGTGACATATGCGGGGGGGTGGGGGGTGTGAGGTGGGGGGAGAGCTGCAGAGGTGAGCCAAATCTGAAGATTTTTTTTAAGATTGAAGTCAAAGAGACCAAGATTGGGATACAAACAGCTGGGAGCTTTTTGATCTTGCTGACTGTTTATTTGTATTGAAAAGCCTCAGCGTTGAGATGCATGAATCTGTTTTAAAGGTGCTATTTGTAAGGAATGTATGCAAGTGCAAGTAGGCATAATATGGTTGTAATATGTCACCAGAGATTAACATGTTGACTGACATCAATAGAACAGGCAACATTTTAAAACCTAATTTACAGCCCCATTTTTTTGTTCTTTGTCTCTTTTGCCACTAAAGGGGGAACAATGTTATACAGTATTTTGAAATTAATTGCAGTACCAATTTTAGCCACAATCCTACACAGAGCAACTTTACCACTCACAAATGTGATGTCAGCCATTGACTCTAAAAGTATTTCAGCGGCTGATGCTGCTCTAACAAAAGTGCATTCTTTGTGAATAAAAATCATTTTTCATAGTTTACACTTTCTGTTTCAACACTTCAATCATTGAATAAGATAATTAGTCTAGCATGATACAGAAATAACTAGATAAGGGTGGAGCATGTTCAAACAACATTAAGATTTACATTTACCAACAACTTTACCACTAATAAGCAAAAAAAAGTGCTAACTAACACTACTATATTGAACAATGCCATCATACTCAGTGTTAAGGTCAGGCTTAGTTGCCCACACTCTTAGCTTAATTTTCCCCCTTTTTTTCTGACAAGCAAACCTGACTGTGTACTATGGCCCTCCAGATTGTTTTTGATGAGGGAGCCCCCTCCCCCCCATTAGCGTCTACCCCTGTGCCATAGCGCTCCCGTGGCACGGGGCTGCAGATGCCCCCCCTGGTTAGCTTAATTAACACCTAGCTAACGTGATTGAGCTGCATTTCCCTTTCACTAAATCCCTCGGAAATTACACAGGATTAAAGGAAGTTGGTTGCTAAGTTGATGTGTGCATCTATAATTTAATTGCATCTCAGACCATTAATTAACAAGGCACCCTCTTAATAGTTAATGTACAATTGCTATTAATTAGCAGGCAACGCCGATAAAGTGTCACTGAAATCAAATAAAAACAATTAGCGCACAGAGGTAAGTTTCTAGCCCAAAAAAGACTAATTGTTCACAGAAGAGGTAATGCACCCATGGCGATAAGGACCTAAGCACTGGTGTTTTAATTTGTGGGGGAAAGGAAAAAAAAACATGTGCTATCCATCAGGGAATTCATGTGTATTCATTTCAGTTTAGCGGGGTGTTTAGAATAAAAGGATTCTGGACTGTCAGGAGCACTTCCTGTTCAGTCAGTCAGCACCCTGCTACAATCCAGCTTTCATCTCATTTAAGTTTAGAAGATTAAAAAAAGAACATTTGATCTCTTTCAAAAAACATTTAATTAATCTTATTAGATTATAGTACATAAAGTGCCCCTATCCTTGCTATCTTTTTGAGTGTAGTATATTTAAATCTATGGGTAGCAATGACAAAAACAAATTATATAAGCAACGTATTTACAAACAATGCGATACAAACAGCATATGTATATCATTAATACTGTCAGTGTTGCAACATATACATATGTAAGTAATTACATTAGATTCCATGACTATTTATGTCAGTGTTACAAAAACTTGCCAAAACATAGAAAATTGCAAATGTTTTCCTTTATATCTTTCTAACCAGAATTTTACTGACCAAGAACACACCAAATGGGTGAGATAGTAATAGTCTCTTGTATATATCCTTCACAAATGTCCTTCACCAAAGGACTGTGTCATCATCAGTGTGTGCCGTAGCTTTGTTCTCAATCCAGGGGACTCTTATGGAAATGAGTCAGATCTCAGACTGGGGCTCCACTGAGAGACAGTGCATCTGATATAAATCTGACACCGCTCCTTTTAATTACCCATACGTTTTCAACAAATTGCAGTAATGAATTCATGCATCTCGCAGCGCAAGTTAAATGGGAATCGAGGAAAGGTGAAACCTGTATAACACGTGTACAATCTATTTCACTGTTGTGCCTCCAGAGGCCCTCAGTATTAAGTATTAATCCCTGCCGTGATGCTCGGTACACTCTCTGCAGTCATTACATGCATGTATGCAAAAAAAAAAAAAAAATCCATACCAGAACCTATTTAATCATCAAAGCCCCCTGATGTAGGAATCACTTCCTCAAGTGCTGTCATATACTCTAAATACAACAGGTAATAACTCAGACCCTAGCCAACATCCATGACTAATATTTAAATACATGATATGCTAACTAGAACAGGGTTGTGTTTGAGTTAGACCTCCTTCCTTCAAGCCCCTCCACGGAAAAGCGATACCCAAACAATTTGGTTGTAAATCTATTTTTTTTCTTCTCCCCTTCTCTCCCTCCCTCCCTCCCTTTTCCCCTCTCACACGAGTCTCTGCATTACGCTCTCCAGGATATTGGCATGACATAGTTGCTCATGCAAAATGGATTGGGGTTGGTGGACGGGGGGGTTGAAATACGGTGCACATCTGGAGCATGAAAAATTAAACAAACCTGGGCCTGGCATATTACGCCAAACACAAATGACGGCGCGACCTCAATTTTCTGCGCAGGCGGAAAGCCACTTGCTGACTAAGTGTCCATCCATAGAGGGGAGCGCCTCTCGTTTGATTTGGGTGTTGCCCGCCTCGTGTTGACCATAATGGAGTAGAGTATTTTTTTTTTTTGGTGATTCGGTGGCGGTAAACGTGTTCCCTGTAGTCCCTGCAGACATTCGGGCAGGTAAAGAAAATTCACAGATGATACAGTATGGCAGATCCGGCTCAACCTCGTGACAAGGAATTCCACCCCCTGTTCACCTGCAGACATGTTCTCCATCATGAAAGACGAGCAGGGAGCTGGAGTGGGGTCCCATGAGAGACATATACACTACATACATTAACAGACATGCAACCATTTTCTTATTCATCTATCTATCCATTTTTTGTGATAAGCATGCAAATTCACACAGGCATCTCTTCAGAGACTAAAGGGTGGAGGAGGACAGAGGTGGAGGGACTCCTGGAGGCATATGCTCATGTCATTGCGGGCAAACAGTCCACTCACTGTCAGATCCACTATCACACCCTCTTTTAGCCTCCTGAGATCATTTAAAAGATAAGCTAAGATCATTTAAGTGATAAGCTGAGATCATTTAAGTGATAAGCTGTCTGCAGGAGGATTCCTGGGTATCTGCTGGACAGCTAGTGTGGTCAGCACCTTTTCAGCTTTACTGACAGCTCGTTGATTGAAGTATGTGTGCATCAGCACTGACTTCAGTGGGTGAAAATGGACTTCCACTTGATTTGTCTGTGAAAATATATGATTTAAACCGATGAACTTTATACAGCTATCATTTTGTTATTAAGATTTTTCCTTTCAGTCCGAGTGATATAAAAACTGTTTAATTGTTGACTGTTTTTAAGTCTTTATCCAACAAAGTAACATTATAAGTGTTATAAATGTTGCATTTATGTATTCTTGGATAAAAACATAAAACACAGTAAAACTGTATTTTACAATTAAACAGTTTTACATACTTGGACTGAAAGTGGCCTTCACAAAATACAGCAGCCCAGAGTAAAAACACTTTTTAGTTTTATTCTGTCATTTTTAGCTTCTCCAACTCTCTGTTTGTGTCTTCTGTCTGTGTGTCTCTCTCTTTCTCTCCAACTCTCTCTCCCTCTTTCTCTCCCTGTCTCTCCCTCTTTCACTCTCTGTTATTTTGTCTCCTTCTCTCTCTCTCTGTCTGTCTCTCTCTCTCTCTCTCTCTCTCTCTCTCTGTCTCTCTGAGCCGCTGAGAGTAACAACATCCTGAGGGAGCGGCTGAGGCTCTCCTCCTTGTCCTCACGGCATCTGGAGGGCCCCATAGGGACAATAAGAGAGTATGTGTGTGTGTGTGTGTGTGTGTGTGTGTGTGTGTGTGTGTGTCTGAATGTGTGTCAGTGTGTGTGTGTGTGTGTGTGTGTGTTTGTATCTGTATGTGTGTGTCTGAATGTGTGTCAGTGTGTGTGTGTGTGTGTGTGTGTGTGTGTGTGTGTGTGTGTGTGTGTGTGTGTGTGTGTGTATGCTGCTGTGCTGTGTGGAGTCTGTGTGGGATTGTGTTTCTCATTAGTCTGGTTATGTAATCAGCACCAGCTCCAGTCCCAGCAGGCCCAGTGCAATGTGCACACCTCTCAGACAATAGCTGTGGCCGGCTACCCTGTTACCTCAGTGCCCGACCGCCCCAGCACCACGACTGTTATTCTCAAGCCTACTGCAAAATGAAAATAATTTATCTTATTACATGTGTGGTTTCAGTTTGAGTTTTTAGGTTTATTTAGTTGGGACAGTGTGTGCAATTAAAACACAAATGTAATCGCAGGAGATTTAGCCTAAGGCGTTATTTTTCATCTGTTCATCCGTTCTCTTGTCACCACCACCATCTTGCAGTGTTGTCACATTCAAGGCAAGCCTCTTTTCTTATAAACTCTAATAAACTCTGGCAAAGATAAATACCAGCACAAGATATTCATCCCCTTATCTCACTGAAGTCCCGCATGAGAAAAAAAAAAAGAATAGTTTAGTGTGTAGGGCAAGGAAGGCTTGACCCGCTGCAAGACAAGGAGGCCATGGAATGTATTGAGTGGTAAAAGTGACTGTATCATTCCACTTGACACGTGCAAGGGGGGGCTGTTACAACCCGCAACATAGCATCATTTAACCTTTACAACACACATATCGATCCGTGTTGCCAGTTATCAGGCGATCCGATCAGCACAAGCACCTCCGCTTAGCCCCCCCACCCCTCCTTTCCTCCTCCCTCTTCCTCCCTCCTCCTCCTCTCCTCTGGAGTCTCTGAGTACACTGTGCTGCAGCACCCGTACCGGCAAGACAAAGACAGCCCACGGCACCAGGTTATTATATCAACGCCACACTATCTGCGGCTTTTTATATCCAACCACCTATTTGAACCCAGTGATACGGAATAAAAAAAAAAATCTGCTTTGTGGAATGTAAGGAGAGGGCGAGGGATCATGCAGATGTACTGGAGATACTCTACTCTTAATGCCCCTTGAATGGAAGCGATAAAAGGGAGAAAACCCTCTTCCCAATCCTCTTCCACCACCCCACCTGTGGGGCTGAGGGGAATACCGGAATACCAGGGACGACCATGGGGTTGGGTTTATTTTTGGGAAGGAAATGCTCACCTCACGTTCCTCTAAATAACTGGCCCGTCCCTCCCTCCGGCCATTTCGGAAGGTGAAAGACACAGTAGGGCTGTGCTGAGATGCAGACAGTAGGAACAGGAAATAGTGAAATAGGTGTTTAGCGATAAGATTGATGTTAGCAAAATATACAGAGATGACAGGGATGATAAGAATGACAATGATCAGGATAATCATGGTGAAGAAGATGGAGATGATGATGATGATACTGATAATGATGATGATGGTGAGGAAGATAAGGACAAAGCTAGGTTATTGTGCCAAAACAAACTGAGAAGATAGAACAGATTTTCGCGAAAGATGCTTGTCTTCGCCCCCATACTGTGCTTGCTGTTTGCACTGGTGCCTCTCCGTCAGACTTGCAAATGAAAGTATAAAGGCGCTCCTTGAATCATGACAGCATCTCACGGGGAAAGGAAGCAGGCAGGGAAGTTCTCACATTTCCTCAACATGAAGATAATAGATATGCTTGGATCGTGGTGGGAGTGTGCGTGTGTGTGTGAGTGTGTGCATGCGTGAGTGTGTCAGTGTGTGAGTGTGAGTATCTGTGTGTCAGTGTATGCGTGTGTGTCAGTGTGTGAGTGTCAACGTAAAAGTGTGTGTGTGTGTGTGTGTGTGTGTGTGTGTGTGTGTGTGTGTGTGTGTGTGTGTGTGTGTGTGTGTGTGTGTGTGTGTGTGAGCGTGCGTGTCAGTGTCTGTGTGTAAAAAAGAGAGCCGTCCCAGGCTTTTTAACTGAAGATCTCTGAGCCAAAATTAAACATACAGTTTAATTGAATCCCCGGTTCAAATTGCACCCAGCGCCATTATAAATCATTTTGTGCCCGTGCCCGTACACTCTCTCTCTCACCCACGTCACAAACACAGAGGTAAGGCATTTGCAGCCTCTGATAAGTGTTAATAAATTACCCGAATTTCAAAATTAATGGCTGCCTGCCTGCCTCAGCGAGATATCATTGTGTTTCATGAATATTTTGATTCCGCTGATTAGATCAAAATGCTGTGAATTCCTAAACAGC
>CM059277.1:17848033-17895533 GCA_030347295.1 Setipinna tenuifilis
GTGTGCAAAGAGAGGGAGCAGCAGAAGAAAAGAAGGAAGAAGGAAGGAACTCCTCGCGGCAGATGTTATCGGCGCGGCGCGTAGCGTACATACTGATCTTTTGAAGCTGCATATTACAGAGCGCGTGCTAAGAAGACAAGTGCAGCGGGTGTACAGATCAGAGGCGAGCGCGTAAATGCACCTGCTAGATTGCGCTATCGAGGAGAGGGTGTCACTCAGCATTGGGGCCTTCCAGGCAAGAGAGGCCCTGTCCCCCAGCACTTTTTAATATCAGACCTTTCTTGTCTTTCATCATAGTCAGACACTGGATAACATGCGAGAAAAAAAAAAGGCCAGTGCTTTGTACAAGTATGGTTTTTTTCACCCCGTTTCACATGCTAAGGAATCTGTTCAGCATGTTGCAGTGTATAGATGGTCATGTGTTTTTTTCTTTTTTGTTGTTTTGTTTTGTTGATTTCTTCTCTGGTTCAGAAGGCCTTTATTCATAAAAGGGATCTAAAGGGCCGTTATAATGTTGGGATGTTTTTGGGGTTTAATTGTAAAATGGGCAAGAGACTATGCTGTAACACACTAAAGTTTTGTCAGATTCTTAGATTTGTTTCCTAGTCACTTTTGAAAACTGCTCTTGTTAACCCAGAAAGTTCAGCCGGTCCTCTTTGAAACAGTTGAATCTGCTCAACTGATCTGTCATTTGATGGTCTTTTATTTACCATCTGCCTCCCTGCCATAATGCGATGTGGTGGTGAGAAGAAAAAAAAAACAAGCAATTTTAGTGTCAAAAGATCCAAATCAAGATAGGACCTAGACATTTTGATTTATGGTCTGATCAAGTCTCCTCTACACAGTGCATCGAAGACTCTCTCTCTCTCTCTCTCTCTCTCTCTCTCTGTCTTTCTTTGGGTCTCTGTCTTTCTGTTCATTTCTTCCTTCCATGCAACACACCCCCAACTCTCATCTCATCCTTCTTTGTCCAGCCCCTACTCACGAACACACACACACACATACACACATGCAGGCACGCACACACAGACACACACGCGCACACACACACACACACACACACACACACACATTCTTCTGTACACATAACCCGAATTAAACATCTAATCAAAAAGCATCATTAAGCTGCACAAAAGAACATAAACCTGCCCCCTGATGAGTTGCCCACCTCGCCCCCCCACCCCCCCCATGCACCCCTCGTTGTTTTCAGGGAGGGGTAGACGTGGCATCCCGGGGACAGCGTGTTTGTGGTGGGTTGCATCATTCGGCACACTCCCACTGCGTTAATACATCTGACCCTTGCTTAATTAAAATAACAGTGTCTGCTGCCACACGTCAAGGAGAGGAGAAGAAGGAGGAGGAGGAGGAGGAGGAAAAGGAGGAGGAGGAGGAGGAGGAGGAGGAGGAGAAAGAGGGGGAGGAGGAGGAGTAAAGGGGGAAAAGAAGGAATTAGGCGATTGGAGAATTATTCCAAGTAATCGTTAATTAAGATTCTGGGAAAACAACAGGAAACTCATGAAAGATGTTATTTTTAGAGATGCACTGGCAGACAAAAGGGCTGCGCTTCACCCATGCTAAGTTAATCGTGAACAAGCATAAGCCTGTTACAGCAGCGACTGAGAGCTCTACAGTGGGCAAACACTTCTCTCGACCTTTCCCCCTGCATTTGGAGGTCATTAAACTCAATGACTGTCAGCTTGAGCGAGAGACAACAATAATGTGGGGAGGTTTTGTTGACGGGGACCACTGGTCAAGGATAATACCAGCAGTTTGCATGTATTTGGTTGATCTTTGGGAAATCATGTCACATTTCGGGGGGTTGGGGGGTGGGCATGCTTTGGTCATGGCAGGAACTGTTGTCTGGTGCCATCTTGGATGCTGGCTGCCTCTGTGTGTCACACACAGTAATTCTACATGCATGGCATGCTAAGAGGATATCATTATCGTGTGTTTTTGGAGTAAGCTGCAGATTTGGTTAAATATAGTGGTGTTTTTTTTTTCTTCTTCTCTCCCTCGTCTTTCATTTTGGGTGAAAAAAAAAAAAGCTGGGTCAAGCCAATCCCCCTCCCGTGACGATTTCCTCACATCGTGCGGCCAAAGCTCTTCTCTTCACTCACGGATGCCATCCAATATCGATGCTGGACTCGAAAACTGATTGAAAAGAGACTTACATGTTTCAAAGCATACAGGGAATAAGGGAGCAGGCGACAACCCAAAGTATTAAAGCTTAGATGCCCACCAGCATGCTATAAAAAGACACGAGCATGTATCTACACTGCACAACATTCATGTGGCAAGTGATATGGGAACCATGATTTTAGTTGGGTTGCTTTCATTCACACTGAGTTTGTTTACACTCAATAGATTATACAGATATCTCTTATACACATTATAACAAGAAAATTATATATTTGATAATGATGTTTTTTTCTATTCTAAAAATGAATTGCACAATAGTATCTATGGTGTTAGGTATGTTGTTTGCCAGGGATGCTATCCAAGTCATGATCATGATCATCACCATCATCATCATCATCATCATCATCATCATCAAATCTTTAAAAAAAAATGCAAAAAAGACAATGAAAAAAAAAAACGCAACATATATATTATTATGTCAAGAAATACATTTGGCAAAAATAAAAACCCATCCTAAATATGGCATTACAACTTGGATCCCCCCCCTTATCCCATGCGTAATTTTGCTGTGCTCAACATCAATCAGTTATCACACAAGACAAAGAAGAAAAGGGGAAGAGAAAAGAAAGGGGAAAAAAAAAACAATCAAAGGCAGTATGCACACATTTCACCTCTGCACACAATGCCTCTATCTCCTATCTTCTGAACCTGCTCACAAATCACACTCATTTACATATAGATAAATAACATACAGTGTAAATAATTTATTACAAATGATATCTGGATCATCAAACGATAAGAAAGGGAGGAAAGGAGGGGGGGCGGTATTGAGGGGGAGGAAGAGTAGAAGGAGAGGGAAAGAAAGAGGAGGAGGAGGAGGAGGAGGAGGAGGAGGAGGAATCACTTCTTTAGCTCCCCTGGTGTGCCTCTTGTCATCCTGCTAGCAAATGCAGCCCCTGCGTCGTGTGTGAGAGAGTGTGTGTCTATCTGATCCAGAATCAGTGCTTGTGTGCAGCTGCACGTTTACATATTTATTTAGCTGTCACATCTATCTGATTTGATCATCAGCGGCTGATAAGCTAAAAGGATGAGGAAATAATTGTTCTTTTAGATAAAGGAGGTGACACGTTATTTTATTTTTTTTCTTTGAATGCATGTGGAGTGGAATTGGAGACTGCAAACATTTTATCAGACAAAAAGATGAGCCAGAGATGCCTTCAGAATGATCAAAAAGCCAGGATTAAAAAGAGTGATTGCGACGCCGATAATGACATAAATATTTACACTCGTCTCGGACTGCTATGTAAATATTGGAGTTGAATGTGTAAAAAAAAACCTTCAGAGCTTAGATAAACAACTAGATATCACAGCTATGCTACTTTGTAACATGACACAAGCCTTTCTATTTTTAAAAATATTATTACAATATTTGTTTTTTTAATGTTTTAAAGTAGTTGCATGGTTAATAGCTTATAAAAACATAAGCTCATTTTCATATGTAACAGAAGCACACACACCAAAACAAGCTCTCTGCCACTTGTTCGGTTGCTTAGCCTCCTAATCCAGGCGGATGGGCAGTGCCTGGCCTTTGTCTGGTACACCCCCGTGACATTTCTGATAAAGAGGTCCTTCTATTACCTCTCAGTGACGACACCGTGTAAACACTATCGGCGGGGGCTTAAGACACTGGAAAATGTCCTCTTTGATTTCCTGTCGATAAGTGTAAATATCAGGGCAGGGCAGCTCGTCCTCTCTAAACAGGATGCAGGCCAGCTCTTCTCTGCTTGGTCTCCAGCACAAGCGGCGCTGATGTCCCTCACGGCCCTTCCTGGCTGACCCACTCAAGGCACACGTGGCGGTAAAAGGGGCCTTGAAAATGTATGGGTGTCAAAAAGAAGGATCCCCCTAAAGGATTTGCATTGTGCCCCAATATATGTGAGGACTGAACAGTGTTGGTGCAGTGGTTTTGGGAGAGAGAGAGAGAGAGAGAAAGAGAGACAGAGAGAGAGAGAGAGAGAGAGAGAGAAATAGTGCTTTATGTAAAGTCACACTATTGCACAATGGTGTCATCTAGTGGTGGAGGCAACCACCCCCCCCCCCTTCCCCCCACCCCTGGCTAAGGCACACTCAACCCCCCTCATGAGTGGAGCAGAAAATAATAGAAAATGTGTGTATTACAGTGATCACTTCTATTTGTGTTCATCGGCTCTCTTTGTTCTCGGATTCATCCAGCTCCAATTATAAGAATAGCATTAAAATATCAATTAATTAACTCAATGGTAAGTAGATTGATTCATTCTAAATAAACATCAGATTGCTAAGGCAAATGAGTTCCGGAATACCGATGCAACTGGGGACTGCCGAAGACAGTTTGTCTGTGTGTGTGTGTGTGTGTGTGTGTGTGTGTGTGTGTGTGTGTGTTAATCAGCTGACATGTGTATTTGCAAATCTTTTAATTAGCGAAAATAGATAGTATGGCTTCTGCTTGACAACTGCCTCTCGCACTTTTTGCTCTGCCATGCCACGTTTAAAATGTTACAGGACAAAATGAAGGCCACACTGAAATGGCTTTCAATTACGGGAGGGAAATGTGTATGCTGGTTGTTTTATGAATGTCCACACCCCCTACCCCATATAGGTTCAGTATCACTGTTTACCAGCTCTCATATACAGCATACTGTATTCATATATTATACAACTTTCTTAACAAAATAAAGGGGTTATTATTGTCATTTTGGATCTTGAATGATGTCAGATATTGTTCATATACAGTACTACTATGTCTGTGCTTATTTTGTATGCTACTGTGGCAAGTGACATTAGTAAAATGGGAGTTTTATTTAGGTTTCATTTGTAAGTTATAAATTGTTTTTTCTAACAAATAATCTGTTGTAACATTATTTTAGTTGTTCTGGAGATGAGGTGATTCTGGTTATTCACTTTCACATCTGGTGGTGACGTCATTATTATACCCATTAATTACCATCTTGCAAATGATACTTACTAGTTTCAACTCCTACCAACCTATTCCATACATTATTATTATGAACATCTACAAACTGCAGAAGTTACTAGTTCAAATAAGCACCTACCTATAGTGTGTGGCGCAATTAAAGCTGATTTGCCTTAATGCATACTGTACCTCTCATTGAACCCCAGAGCCCAGGTGTCCACTGAAGGTTTGGTGATCGCAGCTAAGTGCTTACTACTTCAATTATGAACCATAAAAAAAGCTTGGATTCGATCCACTGAACCATGCTGTATCTGAAATGTTCCTATAATGCTGAGCTCTGAAGATGGCTACGAGATGGGCTGCTCATCAGCAGGTGGTGATACAAAGAGTGCTACATGTAACCTGCAGAAGTATATTATTCACAATGACGCCTTTCTCCTCCCTCCCTCCCTACCACCCTCCTCCTTGGAATAGAAAAAAAAACCCTCTCCTTTTGGTGTCTTTTTAGCTCTTTAAGCCCTTGACAGAATTAACATCTCTCCTCTTAACTTTCACCATATCTCATCTGAAGAGGAATAACCAGCCCACTTTCTGTGGACAAAGCTTGGAAAAAAAGAAAAACAGGTGAAGCAGTGGAGGGAACTTCCTGGTAGACATCGATCTGTGTGTGGGGCAGAAAGAATTCCACTAAAATGTTGGGCTGGTGTCAAAATGGCAGTACACATGAAGAACTGGTGTGCTTTTGTTGCCCCTCCAAACACACAGTTCCATGCAAAGATATTCAGGACACAATTCCTGGAAATGAAACAAGCACATTCACAGATGTAGAGAGAGAGAGAGAGAGAGAGAGAGAGAGAGAGAGAGAGAGAGAGAGAGAGAGACAGACAGACAGACAGACAGACAGACAGACAGAGAAAGAGAGACAGAGAGACAGAGAGACAGAGAGCGAGAGAGAGAGAGAGAGAGAAAGAGAGAGAGAGAGACAGAGAGAGAGAGAGAGAGAGAGAGAGAGAGAGTGTGTGTGTGTGTGTGTGATGTGTGTGTAAATGGTTGGCTTCATATTTTCCATACCTGTGCATATCAGATAATGTGACATGCATCATAAATGTTGGCCTACATGCATTTTATTTACAGTAAACAATGTGCTTTGTCCCCTGCGACCACATTAATACAGTAATGCATAAAAATGCAAACTGACTTAAATAATGTGAGATTAACACAAAGAGCTTGCATTCAAAAGACTCCTCTCCGAAGGTAGTGCCAACATCTGCACAGGCAGAAAGGGCTATTTAAGCAGATACCGGTAAAGTGCATGTAACACTTTTGCGATTTAATGCAGTTTTTAATTGGATAGAGGCCTATTATTTCTCAATACAGAAGGGGCAGTGAGGCACGTAAAGCTCTTGAATATTTTTTGCAAATCATGTTCGACAGCACAATGATTAACCGCTGCACTAAATTTGCCTCGCAAAATGAAAAGCAAACTTCATGCAAGGCGTAATTTAATTGTTTCCCTTCACATTTTTTTTCCCTGCGATGCCATTGTTGAAGGCTTAACATTTTTAAAGTCTGCTGATCTGTTGTTACAAGGGACTAGGTCACAGGTTGACAAATGTTACCAAAAAAAACACGGAAAATATGATCTCACTGTCACTGATGTTACTGATTTCAAAACCGATGTGATTCATTTCAAGGTTGATTAAAAAAAGTAGGTTTTATCATGTGTGTATGTGGAAAGCAAGTAAAGAAAATAAGGGATGATAGTGAAATAAATCATTTCGAATAAATAAATATATTGAATTTCTGCCAGTCTAAATGTTTTTTGTACAAATTAATATAGAAAACAAAGTATGTTCAATTTTCACTCACAGTGTGCTGTTGTCACAGTTTTCTTCAATAGTGTAAATGCTGCCACCTGCAGGTCAACAGGTAGAGGTGCAGCCTGCAGTTCTCGCCCATGCAATCCTTTTTATATCGTTGAAATATTTATTTTAGAAAACTACTAAAATAGTTTAAAAATGACATTTTTAAATTGTGTTTCAAATGAGATAATACACTTATGTTCACAAGTGTTACATATGCTTATGAATGAGATTCTATTTGAGGTTTCTGCTTTAGAAATCATGTAACACTGCAACACACGTTGTGAACCCAAGGAAATATGTTGATAAATAAGTCACACACCTGCTATCATACCCTGACATATATTCAGTAATACACTGTACACAAACCATTTAATGGCATTAAGTGCCATAGATAGATACTTTAATTAATTTATATATTCAGAACTCAGCAACCAAATGTCCCCTATGTGTGATGTGTATGTACGTATATATGAGTGAACAGTGAAATGACAGCCACACAGTCAAATGACTCCAATCTCAGATTTGTTAATTCAACTGTTTGAGAGGCTTGAGATGCTGTGGCTGGCTGTCTTGTTAGTATTTCAGACACTGATTGCTTCGCGCATCTTTATGTAAATCCTCTTAAGTCACTGGTTATTGTTTATTGTGTCGGTGAAGGTGAGGTGCTCCTAAGCCCTGTAGGATTGCTTATCTCAGCCTGGCATGCATCTTTGTTTTCCTCTGTGAACTTTTATTCCCTCCATTTTTTTTTCGGTACAGACAATGACAAATAAAGTTGCAGGAGATGGTGGTGACATTGGCATATACCACAAATTCCCTCAACTGGCTGAATCAGTTTAGTTTCTTCACCAAGGGATTTGCAGAACTTTGCTCTAAACATAACCCATGGAATAATTCTGTAAATGCCTGTAGATGTACATGCACACTGTTATGTTTATGTATTATTAATAAGGTTTCCATGGATACCTGTTTGTCTGTTCCTTTGAAGTGGAATGTTGGGAAAATTGATGTTGTAAAGAATGTCTTAGTCCGTAGAAAATAATGTGAAATTTTAGAATCCCCCCTTTTTATTGTTTATCTTTTTCTTGGATTATTATTTATTAAATTATATGTATTTGTACATATTCTACATACAGTACATGTCTGTGCAGGAGACAGAGCGGTTTTTAATCTCATTGTACATGTGTATAGTGATAATAAAAGGCGTTCTATTCTTTACTATTCTATTGTAAACTTGCATTCTTTTACAGAATGTTTAAAACTTCCCTGGAAAAAAAAAAGATCTGTCCTCAGATTTAGTGAGGTCATTTAACGCAATACCTCATTTATGCCCTAGTTTGTCAGTGAATGCAGTTTGTTTCTAAACACAGGCCTGTATTTTACTTAACGTTATAAGCAAGTAACAAACAAGGAATTTGGGTCAAGATAATTAATTGCAATACAGTACATACATGTATATATTGCAGAATACATTGCAACCCTGTGTATATTGCATCTGTCGTATATATTTCTGCAATGTAATGGGATATTAAGCCGCTTGGAAAAAAAAAACGCTTTGTTGACATCAACATCAGGTCTGAAGTATACTCCCATGTAAGGTGCTGTGCGAGTGGTGTGTGCATCATGTGTGTACCCCAGGGAAGGTTAGGGTCAAGGTTAAGGTCAATGTCCCCACAGGGCAATGTGTGATGCAGGCAGCAGAAGAATAATCACATCAACAATAAATACAACATTACAAGTAAGCACAAATTTAAAAAATGGACATCAAAAATAGACATCAAATAGGCATACTTGTTTTCCCGTCATTTCGAGCACACATCAGAGTTTAGTGTAGCCAGAAGGCTCATCGAATTTTGGCATCTGAAAGCTCCTAACATAAGTCATACTGTAGCTTCAAATTGGGAATAGTAAATAAATACAATTTGATTCCAAATGTGTGTCTATGGGCCTCATGGAAAAAACGTTCAACTGGAGCTTGCCGCTGTCATCCCAGAAATAGTGAAAAGATGCTGCAGAGGATTTTGGGTGAATTTGGAACTTTTCTTTTGTTTTATTCATGCACTGTTCATGCGCACCAATGTGCCATTTTGCGCCGGATACTAATACTTATAATATAATAGTAAGCAATATTAATAATATTGCTCGAAACAGGCCTGTAGTGTGTTTAAGCTGTACAGAGGCAGGGGGTACAGAAAAGGTCCATTGCTTTGTGCTCCTCAGAGCAGAATCATCATCATGCCAGTAGTTGTAATAATACACATCTGTGAAGACCTGACTTGGACTACTTACATCCAAGCTCATGTCAAAAAGGCAGGACAATGGATATATTCTACCTACAAACCCAGGGTCTCCGCAGTGATTATACAGTATAAATACTACATTTCATTTTGTACAGAGAGTCTGACTTTGCTGTATTGAGAAATGTTTTCTTCCTGGAGGTGTAGACTCTGCTGAAGTTTAAAAAAATTGGATCTGCCTTTACCCAATCGCTAATGTTCTGTCTGGTCGTGACATATGAAATTAGCCTGGCTATAAGTTGTTTATGCAGTACAATTCAAAGTAGCACACAAAGTAGATCATAGAGGTCATCTCTCACATTTACATGATCTTTCAGTGCCTTGTGTTACACCCCCCTGGCCCTCTTCAGGCTGAACCTTGCCAGTGCAGTACATAAAAGAGTCACCACGATACCTACAACATGTTTAACTAGGTAGAATGACAAGTTTGAAGGCATTTTTCTCATAGTTACTGCATTTTGCCCCTGTAGGGTTGTATAGTTGTTCCACACTCGTCATCTCCACTTCCCTCCTCATCCAATCAACACCCAGTCTCAACAAAGTACTAATCACCTTACTTCACCTTATCATGCCATCACAGCCTGTGCCTACAACCAGCTTGTCACAGGGGTTTCTACATTATCAGCTGTTGTTGTAAATCCTTGATGCTGTCACCTGAGACATGACCTATGCCTGTTGAGCCCTGATTTGTCTAAACATTATCCTTGATTTTTTCTACATATTATTTTAAAATTACTTGTGCCATTGTGTTTTGGCCAGTGGGGCAACTTTTCAGTTGTATTTTACCTGCTCTAAACAAGAACCTTTTAGGGATAATTTTCGTGTTTGTGTCCGTTCAGCTGAACAATTCATTACAGTAGTGCCATGCCAGTGATCAAGAACTCATTCCACCCAACTGTCTGTTTTGGTTTAGTAGTCATGCAAATGTTTTTTTAGGTTGATGGCCAAAACAAAAAAACTGAGGAAGCTATTGGGCTATTAAACTCTTCAATATGTACATCACATCCAAGTGGGTACTCATCTTCTAATCTTCTATTATACTAATACTAGTCTACTAATCCAAATGAATCTACTTCATGAGATTTGATCACAAGATTACATTATGAAATCTCTTTCCAGTCACGCCAAATGACTGATAGTTGTGACAGTCTGGCTGTGGTAAATCCCCAGCTACAGTAGTAGTGCAAAGCCCCTTAATGTAGTGTGCACAGTCCCCTTCAACTGCCAAACACCTTAGCACTCACAGTACACGCAAATTATAATCTCTGCCTCTGAATTTTCTGGCTTAGACTCTGGAAGTAGGGGTGCATTAAATGGTACCTAAACATTTGCTCTGAGTGCCCTACAAGACACCATTAGCCCCATCTCCAGTTACTAAAAAGTTGAACTTCCTGTAAAAATGCTATGTCTATATTACTTCAGGCTAAGGACAGAATAATGTACACTACAGTTTACTGTTACAGGAGAGTTATCTCTCATACATCATTAACGCTCATCCCATGCTCCCAGAGCCCTGTTTTTAGGTCTATGATCCACATAACAGGTGCCTGGACAATGTGTGTGTTGGGGACTATGGAGTTGTATTATCTCCCTTTGAAGAATAATTGTGAAGTCGAATCTTTTTGGTACAGACTGCAGATATTGTTTCTCGTGTATTTTTATGTTTTTGGACACATTTCTGCTAGGTTCCTGTTCTGTTTGTGCCTGCTTATATTATATTGTGAGTTGTTGCCTTTTTTACTTTGGGTTTCTAAATTCAGTCTCTACCCTTTGGTTTTTGTTAATGTTATAGGCCTAGTTCTGCTTGATGGGGTTTTTTTGGCTGTAGTTGGCTACTCAGCCTTACTTGGAATTGACTTGTATGTTTTCCAGTTAAACTTCTGTTTTTTTTTTCCATTAAAGCCATTTTCTTAAATTATGTGTCTGTGAAGTAGTACAGTAAGCTTTGGTCTATAGCTGGCAAAAGCTGACTCTGTTTTAGATTTTCATGTTTTAAATAAGGTAAGTTAATGTGCATTATTATCTTATGCTAACAAATGCTATTCATTACCTCCTTGCCTTAAATATAAACATTCATTGATTGTCTTTTAGACTGAGAGTGTGTAATTGTATTTACTGTGTTCATTGTCTATTGTGCCTTTTACATTAAACACAAGAGTTAAAAATGCCAGTTTTTATCCATTATATGCTTAAACTGTTTTTTTTTTTTATTTATTTTATTTGAATTCATTTAATTGCATTTTTTGAAAATTATTAAGTATGAGACAAGCATGTGTGCAGTAATTAGTATACATTGATTAATACAAGCGAAGTATTTCAATGTAAATGTGGCACACTGTACACAGGTCAGTGGAAGAGCAGGACTGAGAGGAGAGACCCCAGCAGGAGCAGGACACTTTCTCCCACACTCTTGGCGCTGTTGCACAGGTTGCCCTCACAGCAGCTGAACCCTTCAGCCAAACCGCCCAACTGTCGGCCACAGGCACATCCCTTCACGGTAATGTTCTTTCTATTCACCTCCACTGCAATTAATCATTGTTGCATGATAAATTATTTAAAATATCACAAATAACACCAAGACAGACTTAGTGGACAAAACTCACCTGTGTGTTTATAGCAGTACTTCTCGCCTTTACCACAGGACACTGTTTTTGTACAGTCATTTCCCTCACAGGTGAAACACTGCATTGTTAAACTGTTTAAAAAATCTAAAATAAAAAGACAGTATACACATGCATAAATAGACTGGAGATGTGTTGTTGTGTGTATATACTGTAAGTGTGTAGGCTACTGTATGTCTAGGCTACTCTCTTTATCAACCATGTCCTGGTAAAGTTAGCAGTCCCTTGAGGATGAGAAAAGTAGACACTTCCGACCAGTGTCAATGCTAATATGTTATCGTGATATGAAGTTGATATGAAACTTACGAGACAAAGTCTAGCTATTCTAATCCTACAAGTCATATCCTAGGTCATCATGTAGCCTTATAAACACTACTTATTTGCTGGGTCAAGCCACGATTGCTGACCTGTGATTTAAGTAAGCAAGTGGGGCATATAACACTGAAACAGACTGACATTCGTTTGTATGACTATAATTAGCCTATACTGCATGCAACGAAATGAAGCAACGAAACTACTACAGCTGGCCAACTGCCCATTCCTTTATGGGAATTTAGCCTATAATGCACATAAAAATGTGACACAAGGGCAGATGTGCTTTTGTCTGGCCAAAATACCATAGCCATTATTTCTGTATCACTGCCATTCTGAACATTCTCAATAAACATACTTTTTATATAGGGATGAGTCTTCTGCCCCCCCCCATTTTGTAAAACAACAACAACAACAACAACAATAATAATAATAATAACAACAACAATAATAATAACAATAATAATAACAATAATAATAATAAGCAGTACACACACGCGTCCCCTCAGACCCCTGTCATTATCATCATAAAGCGTTTTTTGTTCTAAAATAAAAAGACAGTACACACATGCATAAACAGACTATGCCGTATAGAAAGAGAGAGAGAGAGAGAGAGAGATAGAGAGCAATAGAGAGATAGAGAGAGAGATTGTATAATTATATATATTAAGTATAATGTATATGTGTGTGTAAGTGTGTGTGTCAACAATTGTCTACAGTTGACAGTCCTGGAGTACCTGGAATCCCCTGAGAAGCCACTAGACAAAAAAGAGCACATAGTGGATCTTAAATAGAGTTTTCAAGATGTAAACTAATTCAGGAATTACATCAATACACAGGAATATAACAACAATAATTCAAGTCAGGCTGTTGAAGCTAACTTACCTTCATGGAGGACTGCACACAAAAGACCAAGGGTGATGCTGATCTTCATTTTAATGTAAGTCTCAAGGTGCACTATGAAGCTTCTTTAATAGTGGTACGAAGCAGGCGTGGCTGAATTGATCATGACCATTTTTCCTGTCACTCCTTTTCTGGTAAACAACAGCAAAGCAAACAGGATGGAGAGGGAGGTGCAGCTGCCACAGGTTCATTCATTCAATGTTATGAAGTTCAGTTGGCCCTCCATATGGGTCAGTGTGATTAAATTGTGTAGGTAGTACAAACAGTTAGTATATGAGTTAGTATACTTTACCTTTAGAGACTTTTAAAATAGTTTAGGTGTAATTTATATTCACATCCATGTTGATGCAATGAAAAGTATGTGTGCATGCTTGTGTGAAATGCAAAAAATGACAACAAAAAATTACATTTAAATCTCAATGTACTCGTACGCGGACATGAAAGTTAAAGATGTCCTTCCCGGTTTGTAAGTCATAAAAGTGGTGTAAACACAAAAGTGTATTCAGTTGGTTAAACACTACAAACTGTATTGTACAAATGTGCTTTGCATTTATTTAGATTTAAAAAAAAATCCAAATTACATACAGTATCACATGTGGGAATAAAAGTTGATGGCAAGAATAACCCTGAAAACTGTCTACATTTTTAACCAGACTGGCGTATAGACTTTACAATTGTAATAAGTTACAACTTTTACAGCAACAAGCATTAACTGATTTTTATATTCTTATCATTAAAAAAAACTAAAATCAAATCATGTAAGCAGGGAAATACAAGAATGTGTCCTATTCAAGACCAGCATGCTCAGTCAAAGCACAATAACTTTCAATGGCAGCTAATGCTCTGCACCTAACACATGCGAACTGACAGTAAGTTTAACATATAATTCATTCTGTAGTGAGCATCAACCACATAAGCAAAGGAAATTTGGCATGAGTAAGTCCACTTAAAGAATGCAGAAACAAAACCTAAAATAGTACTTATGTAGGTGAAAGGTTGACATAAAGTTGGTGCAGGTGGTGTGGTACATTTTATAATGTTTAAATAAAATACATTATAAAACAAAACGAGTCCTGAAGTCCTTAATTTTTACACATATCTAAATGTAACAACATGTTATGTACTTACCCTTTGTACTGTACGTACCAAACACTAATTCTAATCCTAACACTAACCTTAACCCTATGCTACAATGTTACATACAGTATTGTTACAAACTTGGTTACTTTGTACTTCAAGATGTAGATACACTGTAACATGGGCTGTAAAGTAAAGTGTAAAGAACAAATAATTTGTTCAGTTTAGGGATGTGGTTAGAGTATTTCTATGGGTGACATTGGTGTTCACCCAACAGAGCATGTGTCACAGAAAAGCCATTACTCTTTTTAGGGCTTGTGCCAATGTTTCTCCAATTTTGGTCATTTGTGTTGAAAATGAGTTCCTTGTTGCTCATCCTTTCTTATACATTTTAGTATAGCCAGAAAAGACTTTGCTGTGCTTAATGCAGGATTTAAAAATTGTTACTTATTTTTTAGTTGTGGATTTTCCTTTGAAATAGAGACCTAAAGCATTCCTGTGTACGAATCCATGAAGTGAAATGGCTCAAAAAGGTATGCTGTATGTAGGCCATGTGGTGCGGTGTAATGTGCTAAGAGGAGGCAAAAAACCAAACTCCACATCCTGTGTCAGACTCTCTCATGTGTATAAGTGCGTGCACACAGCAGACAGTATTTAAGCAAATATATATAGATTTTTTAATGATATGATTCTGACTATTTACCCTGTTAAGAAACATCTTTTTTTATTATACATTCAAAATTCAAACGTTCAATTCTTTCTTAAATGCTACACTCATAAAAACACAATACACAAAAGACATAATAAAATACCCAAGACATAGTAAAAGCAATATGTACAATTGAAATAAAAGTGTCAATGTGCAATGTGGTCTGTACATGCAATACAGTTCAATGAATCCCATGAGGTAGTGATACCAACTCCTGTCAGCTGTTTAAGCACTGTTTAGCTGTTTAGGAGTTTAGAACATAGATTGTAGATTCAATATAGAATGTGGAGCCATCGTTGTATATATAAAAGTTAACATATTCCATAAGTAGTGGGCTCGCTCATTATCATATAGGTTGGTTCACCATCATATAATTTTCTTTGACATTTCAGATAAAAAATATGTATAGTATTTCTACAAGTTTTTCATACAGGAGCACTTGTCTAGAGCTGCCCCTTCATGGGGTATACACCAGACAATGCTGGCCTACAAAGCCAAAAGACATATTTTGTCAAAACTGAATTTAGAGTGGAAAATGACTTACTAACACCTCTTTTGTCTTTTGTCTAAATATATTTGTATAGTTGTTCCACACTCATCATCTCCACTTCCCTCCTCATCCAATCAAACACCCAGTCTCACCAGATTACTAATCACCTTACTTCAGCTTATCATGCCATCACAGCCTGCACCTACAACCAGCGTGTCACCCTTGTCACAGGGGTTTCTACATTATCACCTGTAGGGCTATGTAAACTGTGACTGGCTGGCACTTGTTGTGAATTCTTGATGTTGTCAACCTATAGATGACCTCTGTCTGTTGAGCCCTAATTTGTCTAAACATTAGCCCTGATTTTCTTTTATTATTTTTTTATTTTTAAACCTGACTTGTGCTATTGTAATTTTGGCCAGTTGGCCTTCTCAGTTGTATGTTTACCTGCTGTAAACAAGAACCTTTTAGGGATAATCTTTGTATTTGTGTTCCTTACAGTTCCACCAACACCCCACCCCTCCCAGTAACTGTTTGTTTTGATTTAGTAATCATGCAAATGCTTTTGTAGGTTGATGGCCAAAACCAAAAGACTGGGGAAGAGCTTGCTTGGGCTATTAAACTATTAAACAACATTACAGCCAAGTGGGTACTAATCTTCTAATCTTCTATTATACTAATACTAGTCTACTAATCCAAATAAATCTACTTCATGAAATTTGATCACAAGATTACATTATGAAACGCCAATGTCACGCCAAATGACTGATAGTTGTGACAGTCTGGCTGTGGTAAATCCCCAGCTACAGTAGTCGTGCAAAGCCCCTTAATGTAGTGTGCACAGTCCCCTTCAACTATTGAACACCTTAGCACTCGCAGTACACACAAATTATAATCTTTCCTCAGCCCTTTCTGGCTCAGACTCTAAAAGGGGGGAGGGGGCATGAAATGGTACCTAAACATTTGCTCTGAGTGCACTTACAAGACACCTTTAGCCCCATCTCCAGTTGCAAAGTTGAACTTCCTGTAAAAATGCTATGTCTATGTTAGTTGAGGCTAAGGACAAAATAATGTAAACTACATTTTACTTTTACATGAGAGTTATCTGTCATACACCATTAATGCTCATCCCATTCTCCCAGGGCCCTGATCTCAGGTGTGTGTGTGTGTGTGTGTGTGTGTGTGTGTGTGTGTGTGTGTGTGTGTGTGTGTCTGTGTGTGTCTGTGTGTGCGTGTGTGTGTCTGTGTCTGTGTGTTTGTGTTAATGGGACCAATCCAAAGAGTCATATGTTGGCAGGTTTCTATATCCTCCAGGTGTAAGGTCCCATGCTCCCAGGGCCCTGTTTTTAGGTCTATAATCCACATAACAGGTGACTGGACAATGCGTGTGTTGGGAACTATGGAAATTTATTATCTCCCTTTGAAGAATAATTGTGAAGTCAAATCTTTCTGGTGCTGACTTCAGATATTGTTTCTCATGTATTTTTACCTGTTTTTGGACACATTTCTGCTAGGTTCCTGTTCTGTTTGTGCCTACTTGTTGTGAGTTCTTGGCTTTTTTTACTTTGGGTTTCTAAATTCAGTCTCTTCCCTTTGGTTTTTGTTAATGTTATAGGCCTAGTTCTGCTTGATGTTTTTTTTGGCTGTGGTTAGGCTACTCAGCCTTACTTGGAATTGACCTGTATGCTTTCCAGTTTCACTTCTCTGTTTTTTTTTTCATCAAAGTAGTTTTCTTAAATTATGTGTCTGTGAAGTAGTACAGTTAGCTTTGGTCTAGCTGGCAAAAGCTGACTGTTTCAGATTTTTACCTTTTAAATAAGGTTAATGTGCATTATTGGCTAATTCTAACAAATGCTATTTATTAGCTTCTTTCCTTAAATATAAACATTCATTGATTTGTCTTTTAGACTGAGAGTGTGTAATTTTATTTGCTGTGTTTATTGTCTGTTGTGCCTTTTACATAAAATACAAAGGTTTAAAAACTCTATTTTTATCCATTACTTTTAAAAACATTTCTCCTTTGTATGAAGGGGTGAGTCTTCCAGTTTTGGGGGATGCATTCTCCCTTTCCCACCTGTGTTTTCTAAAATAAAAAAAACACTATACACATGCATAAATACAATGTGTGTCTGTCTGTGTGTGTTTGTGTGTGTGTGTGTATAAGTATGTATGTCTGCCGCCAGATCTGCTGGGGCAGAGCTGTGTGCCACAGAGTTTAATCCTTGAATCATTTCCCTATATTTAACTTATTTTATTCCTGTTGACAATGACCTCTTCATAATTGTTCATTTGGATCTATAGTTTGAAATATTCTTGGCTGTGTTTTTGCAAAAAACATGCAACTTATTTCATCTTATCATGCCACAGCCTGCACCTATATGCATATATACATGCATACATAGACTGATGATGTGTTGTGTGTATATAAGTATATAAAAGTTAACATGTACCACACAGTATGTGGTCAGATGGGCTCATTGGTAGACCATCTACAGGGTGGACCAAATAAACAAGACCACTCGTTAAATGATTATATCTCCCAGTCTGCCATGTGTGGTTGGAGCCTCTGCCTCAGACTCTGCTCATCTAAACTCCCATCTCCCCTTTCCCTAAAAAACTCACGTTTTAAAGGGTTTCGTGATGCACTTGGCTCCTCTTTCTGGTTTCTGACAATAGTATGTATAATAGTTATATAGTCCCACTGTGGTGTCCTACAGAGTTATTATATCTGTACTGTTACCATCCCTGTACAATACTTTTACATTTTTTCCCCTCCCTAGTGTTCCTGTAGTACAATCTTATATTGCTACAGTAAAATGCTAAGATTCGACAGTATACATATTATTCCTGTAATAATTCCATAATAAAATGTCCAAAAATACTACAGGATTCATACAGTACTCTACAGTACTTTTTCCGAAGGGTGCATACACATGACTGCATGCGCCCTTTAAGAAATATGCAGGTACATTTTACATCTACATTTTACAGGACATTGGGACATTTTGTGATAATGAAAAGCTAACAGCTCTTTCCACCATAGCTAAAAAGCATGTAATCTTAACACCAAATCAATGTTAAATCATGCTTATAAAACACCAGAACATTTTTTTGTCTTACTGGAGTAAAATCAAAACTGATCAATGACTTGGACAGTAGTAACACACGTTGCATATGTTCTATGCAAACTGATGGTGAAGGTTTTTTGATAGTTTATGCTATGCATCTGTAGTGAGCATCTAACAAAAAAAAAACAGAGCAAATTTCAGATGAGGTTTGAGCCATGAAGAGGCTGGAAACCACACACCTCAAATGTTCCAGCTAACACTTCACCACCACGCTTGCAAGATACAAAAATAAACATAGGCCTTGAAATTGACATGGAATTTGGGTCTGGGTTTCAGTGGTAAAGGTATTTTTTATGCTAATTAAGCTATTTGTGACAAAGCACTGGAAATAAGCCTTCAGAAAGGCAAAGGGCAGCATAGTTTGTGAAACACACACTTTATGTAACTTCCCTAATTAAAAAGGTCCTATAGGAACCCTGTAAGATCTCTAAAATACAGTGCATTGAAGAACCAATTTTGACTCCACAGAGATCAAAAATTACTATCAACATCATAACATAAATGTCCTTTATAGACTGCCCTCTAAAGACCTGGACCGACTACAGCGTGTTCAAAACTCTGCTGCCGGGGCTCTCACACACACAAAGCGGTGGCAACACATTACCCCCACACTCAAGCAGCTTCACTGGCTCCCAGTGAAGTCTCGCATTACCTACAAAATCCTACTGCTCACATACAAATCACTCCATGATCTTGCTCCCCAGTACCTCTCTGATCTTCTCCAGCCCTACTCTCAATCTGGGTCCCTGAGGTCCTCTAGCAAGGACCAACTTGTCATTCCCTGGTCCAGGCGACGGACTTTTGGTGACAGAGACGTCTGTATTGCTGCCCCCACTCTTTGGAACAGTCTACCTCTCCACATCCGCCAAGCCCCCACTATGGCCTTTGGTCTTTAACTCTTCCCTCCTCCCCTCTCCCCGTTTCCTTAGCCCCATCTATCTTTTGTAAAGCGACCTTGGGTTCCATGAAAGGCGCTATAAATCCAAGTTATTATTATTATTATTATTATTATTATTATTATTATTATTATGTTTAATTAACTTTACAAAATGTGGCTATGTGACTTCTAAGACTAAGTCCTCCTACAATGTAAATGTATTAAACACTGACAACTTCAAAATGATTGTGACCTTGTTTTCAGTATAAAGCACTGTGTAAATGCAATCAAAATCTCTTTATACAAAATGAGTATATTTTGGCCAGGAGTTTGTCAAAAACAGATGTGCTACGTAGTGTTACGTACGTTCCATAATCATGTACATGTAAGCCACATGTAGGCCACATGTATCTTATTTGTAGCAGTTTAACATTCTGCAGTGCCATCTAATGGCAATTGAGAGACTTGCATAGTCAAGAGTTGACAGCACGTTTTGCCACAGTAGTTCGGCCAGAAAGACTCAGAGAAAGGCAAATGATTTTAAGGGATTTAATGATAGGTTTGACAATGATTAGCAGGAAACAAATGTTCTTTGGCGGAGGTCCAGTCATCAGCCCGGGTCTAACGTCGAGGGGTCCGACAGATCCTGCCGCGGTGTAGTGCAGGAACCAGAGACACCCCCCGAGCGGACGGGTAGACTAGGACCAAACTGGTGGTGGTGGGGATGGAGGAGGGGGCTTCGATAACGCCGGTCCCTGACAAGTATGTCTCGCTGCAGTCCGTAGGACACCGATGCGGGATATCTTATCCCTCACCAAGACGCCATATTGATTACGTCACTCTTGAGGTCGGCCATTTGTATGACGTCAAGTGTATTTCTCTATGCATAGATTTAAACGCTAGAAAGAAATTCCCCGTTAAATAAAGAACAAAGCTTGCGGTCCTGTGGGTTATGTTCAGTTTGATCATTTTTAGATTTGAAAATTAAACTTCTTAACACTGACAAAAGTAATTACCGGCCATAGAACGGTGGGAAAAGGGGAACAATTTCACTAAGTCTTGGGTTCATATCCAGAATGTAATATATGTGACCGCCCGTAGCAAAACCAGTCACAAGTCGTCCCACAGGCATTTTGAGTTATTCACAGATTCTGAAAGTGTAATTTCTGTTGAAGGGATAAAAACTAAATATTACCCCAAACACTAAAATGTTGCAATTATCATGTATTGTGAAACATAATTGTTTCATATGGCAGTAGACTATTGGGGTGTATAATTTAATAACTTCTAAAGTATGATTTAATAATTATAATGCAACCTTTTAAATTAACCTTGCAAACAGCAGCTTAACACTGAATGCAACTGTACACATATTAGCCTATGTTAAATAGGTTTGCACCAGAAGTCCAAACAAGTTTTCCCACACAAAAACATTTATTGGCACACAATCAACACAAAAAACAACAATCATGAAAAACACACATACATATATAAGTATACAATCTATGAATTTACAAATCAAGATGAACATAAGTAA
Source organism: Setipinna tenuifilis (assembly GCA_030347295.1). Taxonomy (NCBI): domain Eukaryota; kingdom Metazoa; phylum Chordata; class Actinopteri; order Clupeiformes; family Engraulidae; genus Setipinna; species Setipinna tenuifilis. The sequence continues at coordinate 17,868,942 of CM059277.1, forward strand.
CACTAATAAATAAATAAATAAAGACATAAATAAAGACATCCTAAACGGAATGGGTAGGGGTGTGGAACATAGCCGACACTTGTATGTTCTCAGCCAAACAATGTTTGAGAAAAGTCTGGTAGTCGTCTTGGTGTTCATATGAGAACAGGAGGCAGTCTTGCAACTCAATGTCGTCATCTGTCGCAATCTTTTGCAGTGCCTGCTCTGCATCCTCTTCTGTCATGTCCAATATGGGGGGCATGTCCACATGCCCACGGAAGAGAGACCGGTGTTCTTGAAACCAAGATACGGCAGTGGAAATATTCTTCATGATCGTCTGGGATAGAGACAAGGCATTTAGTACAATACATTGCAGCTATTAACATATTCTCATCCTAACAACTTACTGTTAAAACCACTGAGGTCAAAGTGATGCATAGGACTGTGTTTGTTTTTGAAAGGGCCGCCCTCAGGCCATCCAAAGTTTACAGACACTTGACGCTGCACATGTCCATACCCATCACGTTACACTACACACACTTGTACCAGACTTACAGCACTTCACACACCCTACAGTATCACCCACTCACATGTTCTGAACCTCAACATACCGCTTTACACACAATCTATTTCTCATCACCGCATTCACCACCCATTGACCTGACATACACCACACACAGCTTTTACATACATTACTGTAACTAAAATGATATTACATTCCAAATTAACATACATCACATTTTACCCCTCCACCCCAAACCCCCATAAACACCTGTTCAATGGAATCCACTGGTTCTCCAGTGTCCAACACATCAGGTGGCTCATCAGCACTGTCACAACAAACCAGTATATGCAGTGTTAGAAACAGGTTGCTCGTCATGGAGTCATTACATTCAAGGAAGTAAGTATTAATTGCATACGTTGTTGCAGGTATCACGTTTTCAAGAAGGAGATGACACCACCACCTTCGTATCCAGGGGATGTGATCCTAACAGAAAGGCAAACAACAGGTTCAGGATTCAGTTTAAACTAAAGTGTGCTTTGTCAGTATGACAAAGGTTGTGTGCAAATATCAGTGTATGACAGTAGCTTATTTAATCACCTACAAATATAAGATTGAGTGATGCAATTAGTGTTTGTTCTTTACATACGTGTGTGTGTGTCTTCGCGCACACATCAATTTGTACAAGTCCCCACAAAAACACTTAACCACAGACTTTTTGTGCACCTCATGTCCACTTTTTGTAAACCCACCCAACCCTCTCACCTGACCACTACACATTCACTCTTCATCTTATCCATACCATTCTACCCCAACTTTACACACCGACCACAGACCATGACAGTGTTGAGTAGTACTGTACCGTGTTTTTGACGAGTTTCCAGTGGCCAGGAGGCGACGGAGCACTGGTGGCTGCAATGCTGGAGGACACATGGAGGGTGGAGGTAGGAGGTGACGGAGTACTGGTGCCTGCAACGCTGGAGGACACACGATGGAGGGTGGAGGCAGGAGGTGACGGAGCACTGGTGCCTGCAACGCTGGAGGCCACACGATGTAGGGTGGAGGCAGGAGAAGAGAGAGGCAGCTCGTTGGACAAGCATTTCTTTAAATGTGGTGTAACCTGGTCGTTCCAGATTATAGTTTTTCTGCAGAACAGACAGTGAAAATGTGCTGTTTTCCGGCACTCAAAGTTGCACTTGCAGATGTTGTAGTCTGTGAAAGAGAAACAAAACCACTCATCAACAACTCATCATAACTTTTGTTTATAGTGTAAAACCACCCATGTCAATGTCTATAACCCTACCTCCATGGTGCACAGCATGCTTAATGTGATTATCAATATGGGCCGAGAATGTAAATTCTTTGTTGCTGGACAATTTGCAACAAGGGCATTTGTAGATGTGTATAAGCAAGATTATTAAGAGCTTAACTGTCATTAGAGCAAAACATGACTTCGGTTGGATAAACGTAGTACCAGTTTCCAGTGTTGGATATCTTGGATATCTCGCTAGCGGTGTTTATAACATCTATTTCGCTTGCAAAAACAAATTGCTATTTGCTTTTGGGTCTTACTGAAAGAATATCTGACTGTGTTGGCAAAGAGTACATTGACATGTACGTTCGAAGAATTAGAATTTGGGCAATACATCTATTTTGCACAATAAACAGTGCTCTTTGCCAACACAGTCAGATATTCTTTCAGTAAGACCCAAAAGCAAATAGCAATTTGTTTTCGCAAGCGAAATAAAAGTTATAAACACCGCTAGCGAGATATCCAAGATATCCAACACTGGAAACTGGTACTACGTTTATCCAACCGAAGTCATGTTTTGCTCTAATGACAGTTAAGCTCTTAATAATCTTGCTTATACACACACAAAATCATGTGTAGTTAATTCGCGCAGAGAGATAAGTGTTGCATACATTCAATTTCACAAGACATATCTTTATCTAAAGGTAGGCTCGAGCTAGTGCTAGCTAACACGATAGGTTATCCAACATGTTGGATAGTTGGATACATTATCGAACATGCAAACTACTGAACCCCACAAACTACAACAAATCAAATATCATATATACTTTTTTCTGTGCCGCAGGGTCAACGATGTAATATCGTTGTGAGCATAAAATGAATCAAATGTACTTTTCACTTACCGCCATGGCGTCGTCTCCTTTCCACAGGCAGTAGATTCTGCTTTAGACGTGACGTAATCAATATGGTGTCTTGGTGAGGGATAAGATATCCCGCATCGGTGTCCTACGAACTGCAGCCAGAGGCTTCTCGTCCCTGAAGCAGCGGAAAAGATGGGTTAGTGGTGGCCGCTGATTGCCCGAATGCGAAGTGGGCTTCCGTGATGGTAGTCTTCCTGGCAGAACTTACGCAGGCTTTCATTCCAGTAAAGGAGACAGGTTTCGCAACCTGAACTGTGAAAGTTTGAACATGATAGGGGAAGCCAAAGCCAATCACATTCTTAGTTTTAAAACACTCACATGACCCAGCAAGTCAGTCTCTGCACTTCACATACTGTACACTGGTTTAGGCTTTAGTGGACAAAAGCATGGCTAACCCAAATAGGATCCTTATCAAAGGTGGAAAAATAGTAAACGAAGATGCCACTCAAGTCGGTGATGTGTACATTGAAGATGGAAAAATTGTGGCGGTTGGACTAAATCAGCATGTACCTGATTGTGTGCGGGTCATTGATGCAAAAGGAAAACTGGTGTTGCCAGGAGGCATTGATACTCACACACATATGGAGTTGGCATTCATGGGGACTAAAGCTGTGGATGACTTTAACATTGGAACACAGGTAAATGCGAAGCACAGGCTGACTCTGTCCTGACTTCATGTAGGCTACTTTGGTAGTTTCCACTTACTTATTATATAATGTCACTTTAAGGTTTGTCACTAAAGCCTTTACTGGTTCCTTCTAGTAAACAAGGTAAAACGTTTGAACAAATGTATTTAGCCTTAAGACCAATGCTTTAATGTCTTCGAGAAAGAGTTGGGTTGGTTTAGGAATAGTTAATACAAACAATGTCTTTATTCTCTTAGGCCAGGTTTCCTGCTATATGGAAGAAAACCACTAGATTTAATTTTTCTAAGTAAAAGAAGCAGAAGTCTCAGGAATATTTTTGCAGAAGCAGAAGTCTTAGGAAATATTTCTTACATTATAAGTTATGTTTAATTGTATGTAAAAGCAAATACTCTAATTTTCGTTTTAATTAGATGTTTAATAATTAGATACTGTTCAGAAGTGCACTCCTTTATTTTTATTGTATAAAGAACAATGCAGAGGCTTTTGTGGTTCGATCCTGCAAAACTGGCCTGCAGACTGTACAACCCCATATGAGACACAACCATCCAAAGGTTAAAGCCAATTCATACAAGCCCACTCCCACATCATATCTCTGGTTTAGAGTTCCCCTCCCGTTTTCAGACATTACATATGAGCTGCACTGCAACAACATGTTTGTGCACAAGTGTGTCAGTGACACAGGCATTACAATATTACACCTACAAGGTGTCTGACATCTTATATTAGCTTAGTAAATCTGCTTGATTACATACAAAATAAAAGCAGAATGTTACTGTAAGTGCTTCTGGTTAAGGTTAGGATAAATTGCACCTGGACTCGTTTAATGTTTGAGCCATGTGAAATGTTCTTCAAGGTAATATGTACTGCTTGCAGTACTGACTGCAGTACAAAAACTGGTACTGCAATAAAATTCAAGATTTTGTAAAGGGTTGGTGTCCAGAAACAAAGAGGCAAAACAGAGGCAAAACACAAAACCAAAGCATAAGCAGAATTTGAGTGCAGTAAATAAGGTTTTAAAGTCAATACTCTGGCCTGTACTATTGTTGTTGGCTAAATCAGTACTTCGATTTAACATGGTTCCATAATCTCAGGTGACACCTATTTTATGATTACTTACTGTAACTTTCTTACATTTAGCACTTGTAGGAAGTCTATAAAGTGTTGCCCAAATGTGTTCTAGTCCTGTGTTTAGAAAAATGATAACATACATGTTGAGATATTTAAAAGAGTAAATTAGTAACAAGAGTAAAAAAGTAAAATAATGATGCAATATAACAAAAAAATAACCAGTCCCGGGGTTCCAAGTATTAATTGTGTTCTAGGTAAGTGTATTTTCTGTCTTACATAATACTGTGGATACTTAAGGAGGAAAAGTAATGGGGACAGTACCAGGTCATCGATGCCATAAAAGAACCTTCACTCTACATGGAAATATCCAGAGATGGTTAAAGAACCATTTAAGCACCTTTATTTTTTAGCATGTATGTGAAAGGTACTTCACATTGGAAATGGTTCTTCAGAGCCTCAGGTCATAGTGGGCTATGTTATGTCATATCGCGTCAGATCGGTTCTTTAAAGAACTGTTGCCTTGATGCTTCTTTGAAGCACTGAAAAAGGTTCTTCTATGGCATCGCTCTGAAGAACCATTATTTTTTAGAGTAGTAGTAAGTAGCTTATTCTGCTTCAAAAGAATTTCCCATCATAGTTATGGATGAGCACACAACAAGTTGTCAAAAACAAGGGTCAGTAGAAGAAACTAACATTCATGTGTAAAGTAAAACTTACAAAAAAACACTTTCGGTGTAAAACAGCCATATCACTAACTTCAAAACTGATCTGTCTCTGTATTATTACTATTGTGGTCTAAGCTAAAGCCATGTGTTCCTAGGCTGCTGTGGCCGGGGGGACCACCATGATCCTGGACTTTGTGATCCCCCAGAAGGGAGCCTCTCTGCTGGAGTCTTACGAGAAGTGGAGAAGTACGGCGGACCCCAAAGTCTGCTGCGACTACTCCCTCCACGTCGCCGTCACCTGGTGGGGCGAGACGGTATGTCAAGTTGGATGGACTGGACTGCTTGTATATAGAGCTTATTATATTATATTATATTATATTATATTATATTATATTATATTATATTATATTATCCCAACCCGAGAACAGTTGGGGCAATGTCACAAGAGCCCATATTTTATACCGGTACTCCATTCAGCACATTGGAAGCAGTATGTGGTTCAGAATCGTGCTCAAGGACACCTCAACCTGGCTAAGACAAGACAGAACCAAACCAGTGACCCTACATTTGCTGGGTAACTCCTCCACCCCCTGAGCCACTGTTGACTTGATGGAGATGTGCAGTTTACCAGTATCTGGTCTTGTTCACAGTAGCTCTGCAGGTAGAGTTGTTGACCAGCACTTCCTCCTGACTTGGTTGAAGTGTCCCTGAGCAAGACACTGAACCGTACTATACTGTTTGGAGCCTTGGCAGCCTTTCGCCATTGGTGTGTAAATGTGTTTGTGTGAATTTGTGAATGTGAGGATTCACTAAAAAGTGCTTTGGATACTCTGCTGAGTATACAAAAAGCGCTATATGCAGTTCAGTTGCCTTTTACCATCTTGCCTTTACCCACTGAATACTCCACTAACTGACCATATTGCCTTAAGTATGCAATATTTCTTCATACATTAGGTCAAGAAAGAAATGGAGACCCTTGTTCAAGAGAAAGGCATCAACTCGTTCAAAATGTTCATGGCCTATAAAGGGGTCTTCATGCTTCAGGACCACGAGCTGTATTCAGCGTTCTCACAGTGTAAGGAGATTGGTGCCATAGCCCAGGTCCATGCAGAGAATGGGGATTTGATCGCTGAGGTAAGAGGTATTCCTAAAATTACTTTTGTACTTTATTTTCTGGTGTACAATAAGAATACATCCAACCTTTATTTATATAAAAAAAAATGAAATGCAATTTTACAAGCCAACATGCAGCCTTATATTTAGGCTGGGCATTAAAATGGTGCTCCCTTTGGCAACTATAGTTGATTTCAAGAATATGGCATTGCAGCCAGGCCGATTGTTCTAATTCGTTCCACTTGTAGTGGCTATTTCTTAGTTCAAGATTTAATGAAGGAGGACACAACCAGGCATTCACATTCATGAGAGATCTGTGGCAATGCATAACCTCTTCTATAAAAAGGAATTGTATGACTCCTTTAAGGTTCATTGTGGGAGTGGACCATTTTGATTTTGTCTGTCTCTACTGTAGAATTCTGCATGCTTTTCTTTGAATTCTGTCAAATGAATAGCCTATAACTGTACCCTGCTTTTCTCTCTGTGCAGTAAGAGTCTGTGCTAGACGGTTGTGAGCAGAATAGCCACAACTAAACTGAGCTGGCGCCAGGCCAGTACCTGATAGTATGAACCTAGTATATGCACATATTTGGGTTATTAGAATGTTTACTTTATCCTAAACTGAGCACTACGAGTATCCGTGAACCATGTTCATACAAGGTATGTCCTTCTATCGTGACCAACGAAAACACAATGCAATCTAAGGGTGATTAGGGACTTCGGGTGTAAAGTCAAACTCCACCAAATATATAACACTACTATGTTGGTTACCTAACGGGTAAGGTGGTTAATAATTAATGAAGTAAGTTACCTCATAATTCAGACATTCTAGAAATTCAAGCTACGTTTGAATGCCCAGGTCAATTATTAAGAAACCTGGATTTTGGATTAAGAATGGTTCTGAGAAAGACAGATTGGGCCATGGAGCGATTCGACTTTTTGCCTGTCCTTGATTAAAGCATTTGTGAGGTCGTGGAAGTTTTCGGTAAATCATTATCCCAGTGTTGGAGTGGAATTTCAGCAGAATGGAGAGGAGACTTATCTGTCTGGGTATGTCAACAAATCCGGCTCTTCTGGCTGGATACACAGTTCATGAAAGAGGTGTCAAAGACAAGCCAAAATTATATCATCTATCAGTTAATGTGAAGCAAAAATGTCCTCTTTAAATAAGCTAGAAACTCATGAAACTATTTGCATTGTGATATATAACCTTACCTAAGGCAATTGTAGCCTGCGCTGATTTTGAGATTTAAATCCTCATGTGTGTGTGGTTTACACTCAAGAAGGTGAACACAGGACAACTAATGTTCTAATAACATCCAACCATCTGGGCTCACATCTCACTCAGTGCCTTTGCTCTAGTTTTCCCCACTTGAAAAAAAAACATGCTGCCTCCTGGACTGAAGTAACTCCCCTAGCAGTGTTTGCTGTCCGTTTATGTACTGTAAAAGTACCAAGTTATTTGTATTTTTTATACATTTTAAATACATCCCACAAGAAAATATGAGTACATATTCCCCGACAGACGATACCTCTCACCAAGGAGTATTTGAACAGAGCCATACGTTGTTGTATTTGTCTGGAAAGGTCAACTTTCTGACAGCAGTAGCATAGAATGAAAAAAATGACATGAAGAACTGGTTGTGTTGAGCCCAGTTTGATTGGTTTTAAAGTGTTATTGAGATTATTTTTATTGTTTACATAGTGTTTGCAAGCAGTAGATAGATAGATAGATAGATAGATAGATAGATAGATAGATAGATAGATAGATAGATAGATAGATAGATAGATAGATAGATTCATTCATTCAGTACCATTATTGTAAAAGCCCTTGGATATTAGAGAACTATGAATGTAAACAAATGTGGTGTGCAAAACTACGTGTAAAACTAGTTTTTAGAAATTAATTACAATTTTTCACATTTCTTGTGATTGGAACGTTATTTAGGAGTCGATAGTTTTACAAAGAGACCACAAGAGGGCAGCAAACTAACATTTTTCTGTACAGTCACGTTCCAGTCATCATTTTCCAAAATGCCTTTTTCTCTGTGCTTTACCTGCTATTACGGTCACTGCTACAACAGTAAAATGCTGTCATTGTCGGTTTTCCTGAGAGGAAATTAATGTTTCATCTATGTCAGGTTTTACAGCTTTAACGGATGATTGGACCTTATGTTCTCTATGTTGTTTTTAAGTATGTGAAAATTAATATGTATTGTTAAGGTGGAGTTAAATGTATTTATGTTTGTGTGTGTGTGTGTGTGTCTGTATGTGTATGTGTGCATATGTTTGTGTGTGTGTGTGTGTGTGTGTATGCGTGCATATGTTTGTGTGTGTGTGTGTGTGTGTGTGTGTGCAGGGTGCCAAGCGGATGTTGGACCTGGGCATAACGGGTCCGGAGGGCCATGAGCTGTGCCGGCCTGAGGATGTGGAGGCGGAGGCCACACAGAGAGCCATCACCATCGCCCACGCGGTCAACTGCCCCCTCTACGTGGTCCACGTCATGAGCAAGTCTGCTGCCAGGGTGGTGGCCGGTGCCCGCCGGAGCGGTAGGAGGGTGTGTGTGTGTGTGTGTGTGTGTGTGTGTGTGTGTGTGTGTGTGTGTGTGTGTGTGTGTGTGTGTGTGTGACCATAAGTGTGTGTGTGTCTGTGTGTGTTTGAATGCCTGTGTTTTTCTCCCATGTTTATAGTGTGTTTTGTTGCATTTTAAGAAGTTAAAAGGTTACAAAAAAACAAAAGTACACAGCAGTTGGGGTAATTGTATTCCACAGAGGCCACTTCTCTCACTTGCTTAGTAACACTCAACTTGTACTGCAGCCACTAAACAAAAAGAAAACATTTTTGTATGATTTATTAATGATTTTGTACTATAAAAACTATAAAAATGAACATGAACCTTCATAGAGGAAGGAGACATTTTGTAACATTAAAGGAACTGTTAACAATTTCTCCTATGGCACGGCATGCCCACTGTTCTTTTTAAAAACATCTATATTTTTGTAGGAGGGCACTACTGCTGTGATAACCAATCATGACAGTCATTCAGAACCAACCACTGGGAGGTGACCAATGACAACTTGTTTCAGACTGAGACGTACAACATGAAAAAGATTGTGGCCAAATCTAAAAAGTGCCCTCGTTCACAATGCAGCCCACTAAGCAAGCAGGGAACCAAAAGTGTAACTCACACACTATATAGTGAATAAGTGAACATTTCAGGCACCACCTGTCTGTTTTGGGTTAATGGACGCATGCTAGTTTAATCTATTTTAGTTAACCTCAAGAGCAAATAATATGAACGGTGAAAATAAGCATCCAAGGTCTGCTTTAAAGGTCAGGACTGATATGCTTCAGTGTAACATGATGAATTAAAAAGTGTGTGTGTGTGTGTGTGTGTGTGTGTGTGTGTGTGTGTGTGGTGTGTGTGTGTGCGCGCGCCGAGGAGCCAGCCAAATGGATCACTGAAAATGCTAAAATGCTAAATTCGTTTCCCTCACAAGAGCTGACCTTTGAATCTATGACATGAAAGAAACTGCACACTCCAGCTCACTTGACTTCCCAGTTTGCTTGTTAAGATGACGTTCTTCAGAGGGAAGTAGTATTTATATATCAGTGATGACAGGTGGGCAAAGATATTAAATACTATGTAGGCATGCTACTAAACTGGTGCTAGTGCTGCTAGTATGGAGAGCAGGCTGGGCGTGAAGAGGATAGGAATTGAACTACTGAAGTAAATTCTTCTTCTGAATTTAAATCTTTACTTACTAAAAGTCAGTGTACTGGGTTGGGTTCAGTTGTGTAGTAAAAAATAAAATGTGACTCTGACTCAAAACAGCATTTACTCTCATTTCTATGATCAGTAATGTTACATGGCATTGGCCACCCAATAAACCAATGGCATACAGGCCTACTTAAACTTCACATTAGTCTACAGATGTTTGGGTCAGATGTTATTGAGAGTTAAAGATACCAACATATAATGAAACCATTGGGAAATGGGCTTTCCTCATTCCCAATTGACTTGGTCTCTTGTGCCTGTAGCTCTAAACCTCTCTCTCCCTGCCTCTGTCTCTGTCTCTGTCTCTGTCTCTCTGTCTCTCTGTCTCTGTCTCTCTCCCTGTCTCTGTCTCTGTCTCTGTCTCTCTGTCTCTCTCTCTGTGTCTCTGTCTCTCTCTCTCCCTGTGTCTCTCTGTCTCTCTCTCTGTCTGTCTCTCTCTCTCTCCCTCTCTCTCCCTCTCTCTCGGTCCAGGGCGTGTGGTGTTTGGGGAGCCCATAGCTGCGGGTCTGGGCACGGACGGTACCCACTACTGGCACCAGGACTGGTCCCATGCAGCCGCGTTCGTCATGGGTCCCCCTCTCAGACCAGACCCCAGCACCCCTGGCTACCTGATGGACCTGCTGGCTAAGTACGCAAACCCACTTCATGAGCACTTCTGTGGGACTAAGTAAAGAACTCAGATGAGGATTCAAGAACCTACGTAAACAGGGGCGTAGCCAGAAATCTTCGAACCCCTAAGACAGAATACAATTTTGGGCCTTGTTATTGTAATATTATCGACAGTGTTCTCAACGCGGAGTGTTGGGCTCTTGGAATCATCCTAACAACACCCCCCCCCCCCCCCCACACACACACACACACACACACACACACACACACACAGCAAGGGGAGCGCAGGTTACATACAGTATACATGATTTAAGGACGGTCTGGATAAATGCATGCATCTGCAGTAATAAGTACTAACTTATGAAACATTCTTTCAGCAAAGCAGCTTGGTTGGGTACTGTATGTTAAGAAGAGTATGAGCACAGATTTATAATTTACCCATCCACCTTGTGCTTGTTGCTCCAACAGTGATGATTTGAGTGTTACGGGTACAGACAACTGCACTTTCTCCATCTGCCAGAAGGCTCTTGGGAAAGACGATTTTACCAAAATCCCCAACGGAGTGAATGGCGTGGAAGACCGCATGTCTGTCATCTGGGAGAAAGGAGTGGTCAGTCGTTCAGAATACTTATGTGATGCTAAGTTTGGGTATCCGACATCTCACTCTGCTTGATAAAGAGGCGGGTGATGGGGGGGAAACAAGATGAAGCAAAAAACCTTTATAGTTTTTTTTTTTACCTAAAGCAGTAACTACCCAATGTGGAGATTCATCCATCAGAACCACATGTTAAAAGTACATTTATTGTGTTCCTACTCACAGAACTCTACAATGAATGAATTGGCCTATTTTTGTGATAAAAACTGATATTTGTTAAAAGAAACACATAATTGTAATTAGGAGCAGCAATGTGATGCCATTTAAACCATGACTTACATTTTTTTGTGAAATGCATAATTGATGTGTCTAGTTTGACACTGATCTTTACACTACTGACCTTTACACTGGTGTGCAGACTGACTGTTATTTGTTTTTTTGTTTTTTTTGGTCTTTCTGTTTGCTCTCCTTAGCATAGTGGAAAAATGGATGAAAATCGATTTGTGGCTGTCACAAGTACCAATGCTGCAAAAATCTTCAACCTTTACCCCCAAAAGGGCCGCATTGCCCCTGGCTCAGACGCAGACCTGGTCATATGGGACCCTAACGCCACCAGGTGAGGGAACACTGGCATGACATGGTGAATTATTTTTGAAATGTATATAATTTAAATAAATAAATAAATATATATATATATATACACACACACACACACTAGGGTGGTAGGGGAAGGGGAGGTTGTATAGCTTATTTTCTCATGTCTATCTGCTTTCTTCAGAATTACAATTGTACCACATCTATATTTCAAGAAAGAAAGTGTGGAAAAATTAGGGAAAAAAAGTGTGGCAGAAAATAAAAAAAGTCTTTACCTCAGATTAAGTTATGAGTCATGGATGGCGGGGTAATGTATGATTTTTTATTTTTAAAATTGAAATGAGCTCTTGTGGCTGATTTAGTAGGGCATAGTGTACCCATCGCATAGTCAGAGAACTGCGGAAAGCTTACACAGTCTTATCTATGAGTCATGTGGAAATGTGATGCATCAGTAAACGGATATGAACAATTACTCATTGTGCCTTGACATGTACTGTATATTAAACATCTTTTATAAAATCTTGCTTCCTATGCAAAATAGTTGCTATTTTGTTCTTTCACATTACATTTCACACATACAGACTTGCAATGTAAGTCTCCACACACACACACACACACACACACACACACACACACACACACACACACACACACACACCAAACACACACACAAATATGTCCACACATGCTCATTATGTTACAGTATCCAATGAAGTGTTAATGAATAAGGGGTAATATTGGAGGGCTGATAGTGACTACATAAGAGAAGGCTCCACGACTCTTACATAACCAGCTCCAGTGGTCCCCACACCACTGCTGCTCCTCCTGCTGCTGCTGCTGCTGCAGCTGAGTGGGGCCTGAATCCCTGCAGGAACAACACCCTTCAGGGGAGTCAGTGACGTGTGCTCAGTGCAGTAGACAGCCAGCTCAGCCCACACATACCGCTGTGCCCCACTGTATGCTGTTAGGAGCACGGCTCTCATGTGAGAAACGCAAAGTGATAAAATGAAGATGCAATGTACATGTTATTTCCCATTTCCTTTCCGCCCATGCATGTGTGTTTGCATGTATGTGTGTTTGTGTTTGTGTGTGTGTGTGTGTGTGTGTGTGTGTGTGTGTGTGTGTGTGTGTGTGTGTGTGTGTGTGTGTGTGTGTGTACACATGCGTGCTTGCTTCCGTTTGTGTGGGTTGGTGTGTGCATGTGTGCGTTCGCTTGTGTGTGCTTGGTGGCATTGAGTACAAGAAAAAGAAAGACTCTAGGGTGCCATGCTGACCTCAGTGTTGGTCATTACCATAAGAATGTTGTTTCTGTGCTTTGAATTTGATGAGGCTGGTAGTTAATTGAGGCATGTTGAGGAACACTTACAGTAATTGGCCATTCCCGTCCTTGTAATGTCTGCATGCCGATTCAATGCCACATCTTCTATTGCAGAATTGTGTAATGAGGGAAGATTTTCACTTTGATTCTTGGAGCCTAGAGAGCTTTGTGGCAAAATGAGCATTTCCCCTTTTCTAATTAAACAAGATCTGAAGTCTCATTATTCTGTGGACTGAAATGTTGTGTAAGATTGCTCAAAACCTACTTCAGAGTGCCACTGCTCCTATAACCATTACCCATACCTGACAAAATCTGAGTTGCTAAATCCGAGAGATTTCAGGGGCCTCGGCCAAAACGTATTGGCTTGACCATTAATGAAGAACACTGGACCTTGTAATTTACGGGAGAAACCCATTTCGAGAAAAACAGGAGAGTTGAAAGTCATGCCACTACTTTTGCCAGTAATTCTTTCTTTTCATAATGCCCAAAAGACGCTTTAAGCAAACATGTCATGTCATGAAAATACTGGCATGTAATGCCATGCACTTCATTTTTTTCTCTCTTTTGCTGACAAGCTGAGAGGGTCATTTCTGAGATGGTCATTTGCTGATGCTAGTTGATGTCTGTAAGATTTTTCCATCTCTTTGCATTTTCTTAATGAAAATTACAAAATTGGCTGCTGTCATTTCTGTATCAAATTGTCATTTTTATTTATTATGCCTTCTAAGAAGTAGGCATCGTCTGCTCGGAGGCAGAGTGTTGGTACAGCAGTTTGTTTTTATCCACATTACTCTGCTGATCTGGCATGTTTTTTTTTGGGGGGGGGGGGGTTGGTTGCACAAAAAAAAACGTACTTGTTTTTGTACTTTCTTTTGTGGGATATGTCTACTGTGTGATGACCTGCCCGAAGTTAACAAGTCATTTTAGATGGGACCGGTCGATTGACCTATGAGGGACACTGATGCATAATTTTGTTAGTGACACTGATGCATACTTTTAATTGTGAAAAATACAATATAAAGATTTTGCTGCTGTTGTCTTTAGTCACAGCCTTTCAGAGTGTTTTATTCTTTCATACCTATTTGTAGTTTTTGCACAGTAGCTAAGTGGAGCACTCATAGTTTTGTCGTACAATAACAGGAAAAAGTCTATTCTATTATATTTTATTCTGTTTGACCCTACTCTATATTGTTTTTTTCTGTTCTTTTTCAGGACTATTTCGGCCAAGACTCACCACCAGGCAGTGGACTACAACATCTTTGAGGGGATGGTGTGTCACGGGGTGCCCGTGGTGACCATCTCCAGGGGGAAGGTGGTGTATGAGAATGGGAAGGTGCTGGCCAAGCCCGGAGAGGGTCGCTTCATTCCCCGAAAACCCTTTGCCGAGTTTGTGTACAAGAGGGTGAATCAGAGAGAAGAGGTCAGTGACTCAGTTCCCTCTAACCTGTAATTAATTGAGCCAATACTACTTCATCACGTCAGTTATAGCTGTAGTATTGGGCATGCATGTGACCAAAGTAACTCGCAAAACATATTTTTTTAAAGTAACTTACAAAATATGTGGTTTAATATTTATAGTCATGAAAAACAACTTCTGTCCACTGCAGAATGGCAACCATTAAAGTGTGAGAGTGAAGTAATAAATGAATTGCCAACTATCCAGAAACAAATCCAGCGTCTAGAATTGGAATATTGTCTGGTTTCTCCATGGCAATTAATCAATTGATCCAGTAAATAATCTGTAGTAGAGTAACTGACAATGGAAATAATATATATGTATGGAGGATAAATATCAGCTAAACATTACATGGGCACAATGTTCTTTTTTGTACTTGCCCTTTCAGGTGGGAAGACCGTGTGCCGTTAGCAGACCACCGTATGACGGAGAAGTCATCTCTCTACCTCACAATGGAAGCCCTGAAGGTGGAACCCACAGGTGAGGTACTTAGATGAAGTGTCTGGGAAGCTCCTCTAAAGCCAAAGACTAACTTCTCATCAGCTTTGCTCAAGTCTGGGCTGCCGGCCAGGGTGTCAGAATGGACTCCTTGTGGCAACGACCACTTTCTGACATGAAAAGTGACAGGGCTTGTCTCTCTGTTTTTGTGTCAAGCACGTCAGTCCTTTATAGACTTCAACGTCTTGGCTCTCATCCTGGCATGCTAGTATTTAGCGGAGCTGTCATCTTTAGTTTGGAATGCCATGAAATGCTGTCTGTTTGACTAATGCTGTCTTCTTCCACTAAACATTTATAACAACCTGACTACTCCTCAACCTACCGTCCATGTGTGTGTGTGTGTGTGTGTGTGTGTGTGTGTGTGTGTGTGTGTGTCTGTGTCTGTGTGTACAGTAGCCTAATTAATTACTTACTTACTTAATTAATTAATATAATGTATATGTACAGTCAGGATAGACACTAGATAAGTTAATTATGGTTGAAATTAGTATTCATAATGGTTTATACATACTCATGACTGCACCCAAAGGCAGGTAAAGCTTTATAACCAAGCATGCACTGTGGTACTTGAAGTTGGAGTAGTGCTTATCACATAGCATTGTAATGCTTTAGGAGTACAGTCATGAGTTTGTATAAATAGTTATGAATACTTGTGAATACAAGCTTCATAGAAAGTGTTACCATAATAATACTAATTATATCGGCAGTGTCACCTTGCCGTAATGTAGCCTATGCCTTATTTTATGCCTGCACATTAGTGAATATCTTATCTCACTGTCCATTCTAGGTCAAAGGCATGGGAATGAAGAGCACCAGAAGCACAAGAAAGAATTGTTTCACAAGTTGGACATGAAATTCACCCTCTCCATCAAAGCTGACTGTATATATTGTATAAAAAAGGCATATGACAATCTAGCCGGGTAAGCCAGTCCCTCGTACTTCACTTCGTTTTGTACAGAGGGTCTGGCTGTGCTGTATTGAGAAATGTTTTTCTTCCTGGATGTGTGGAAGATTGGATCTGCCTTTACCCAAACATTAACGTAAAGGAAGTTACAAACCAACCATTTTTAATGAGACCTGCGCCAGACCCTCTGTACAAAATGAAGTGAAGTACGAGGGGCTTGTTTACCAGGCTAATGACAACCTACCTCCATAAACAAAATGTACAGCATGAAGTAATTGTGATCCCATTTATATGTTAAAAAAAGTATTACGGGAGTGAAAATAGATTTTTTTTCTTTTTCCCCAACCCAAAAAAACACTAATTGTTACCACTCATGTCCATCAAGCAAGTAGAAGCTTTACTCCAACAACAATCAGTAGGTTTCCCCTCTGCAGAGTGACCACTGGTTGTTGCAGGACAAGCATGGTGTGTTCAGAGGTTAATGCTTCTCCTTATAGAGAGGCCTGGCCTTCACTGTGCAGTCCATCACTATGCAAACACAAACGTCACTTATTCCTTAAAGGCTACTCCTGGTTACATTTAAGGCTTTTTTTCCTCCTATCTGCAGCACACTGGCAATCAAACTTCATTTTATACTTTACAAAAGAATGCCATTCTGCCACCTCAGCTTCCACAGGTCATCTTCGTCTCCTCTTTGTTAGGGATACGGTGACTCAATATCAGCAATTTCTAGTCTAATCTGTCAGGAAAGAGTGGCATCCGTTTTGCTCCAATGATATATATTTTTAGGACATCTAGAAATGATTTATGAGAGGTGTAATTTGGAAAAATGATGCAGTTGTAGACAATTCTTTTTCCCCCATTTTTTTTTTGCCTTTGACACATGACATTTTAAAACTGAAATAAATGGTGGTGTTTACCACTGAGCATTACATGAATTATCTTGTCTTTGAAATGATACTTATTCAGCTCTTAAGCTTGCTGACGTGGTAATATTCTCAATAGGGTGTTCTGCTGAAGTTTGTCAAACTGAGCCATTGAGAGATAAGCTGCCATATGTTATTGCTTGCTATTTGTGTGGCACAATATTAAACTCGCCCAGTGAAAAAAAAAACATGCTGTGTGACCCTGAAATAATTCAGCTTGAGCTAAGCTTATTTCTGTTTGGGAGATCTATACTCCTGCTTTGCAAATAACTTGGTCATCATAAATGTTGCAGTGCAAGTTTATAAAAAAGGGAAGAGAAACTCTTTGTTGCAAACTGTCAACAGTTCAATCTCTTGCTGTGTGCAGACACTGTGGCTTACTTTTCATGCTCCCACAGTAAATGGTTGTATTATCGTAACATTTGCTAATTGTTTTACATGAACTCATTGTTGTCGTCAATGATTTTACCTGATTTGCTACAGCTGCTCCAGGGGCCTCATGTACTAACAATTACATGGATTTCTTACTAAAATGCTTCATACACACCAAAAATTCATAAGCACAAACTGTATGGGATCAACTTTGTGCCAAAAAGTGCGAAAAAACTTTAACATTATACATTATACATTAAACAAAAAATGATCAAAATACCAAAGGTACAGGGTTTCAATTACAGTCCCTGGAGCAATGTGGGGTTAGATACCTTGCCGAAGGGCACTTTAGCCATGGATGAGGGTGCCACTGCCACACCCCTGTTCTTCCTACTGGAACAAGATTTGAGCCTGCAACCCTCTGATCCCAAGACCAACCCTTTAACCACTAGGCCACAGCTGCCCTCACTCAGCTGCAATGACACTTATTTATCACAGATCCAGGCATAGGGTCAGACGTTTATCATAATATGCAATAAATATAAGGCAAAAAATGAGAACATGTATTTGTGCTGTGTGTATATCTACATGCACTGAAGTTTTGTTTTATGTTATTGCATTCTTAACATGTACATGTAATAAGTAAATAGGCTTATAGGCCCATACTCTTACAAATATGTCATCATATAAATGTGGATGTGTGGTTTGTTTAACTCTCAATTTTGATGTGTAGTAAAGTGAATAGTGATAGAAGTCAGTTGCTTGTTTTTAAAAGAAAATTAAGCACTCTCATCATCCATGCAGAGAGTCTGCCCGAACTTTGTCTATAATACACGCATGCACGCACGCACGCACGCACACACACACACACACACACACACACACACACAGACACACAGACAGACAGACACACACACACACACACACACACACACACACACACACCCCACAAGTGAGAGAAGGAGAGAGATACCAATAAATGCCTTGTCGATACAGACTATGCAGGTTAAAGGCTTCATAATGAAAACACAAACAAAGCATACAGAGAGGCCAAATACAGCCGTCTAGTATGAGAAGGAATATCTGCACAAGCCAGTGTGGCTGACAGTGCCCCCATCTACAATATTATTGTTTTTACAGTACCTATTTTTAAATTCCCTATGACGTATACTTTTCTGAGTAAAAACTGCAAAGCACATTCAAAGAAGGGACACATATAGGAGGAGTCCAACTATGATGCCCATATGACACAGAGCTTCTGCTTTTCAACTTCACGTTTTCTTTGACCAGACATTTATGTTGGTCTGGTGACAATGTGCATTTGATGTGGAATATTTCCTTGGTGCTGACTGTTTTGTACTGTTGTTGAAGTTTACTTAGTCCTCATCTTGTCTGATGAAAATCAGGTCAGGTTAGCTGCTCAAAATCATCTTGCTCTTGTCCAAATAAGAGTGGACACCAAAACTGTGCCTAAGAAAAGGAAGACCAAAAATGAACTAAGGGATATGTCCAAACCATCAGCAATCAACATTGTTATAATATACTGTATCAGTTCATTATTTGTGGCAGTTAATACTACATACAGTAGCACTGTTTGCCCTACAATTGTGATACCATCTTTGTTTTCAAGTCACAAACATCAAGTATTTCTTTTTAAAAGTATTTTCTTACATACTAAGGAATGCTGTAGTGCCTTCAACAACACCTAAAGTAAAAACACATAAACAAACCTTCTTGACCAGCCTGGCAAACTCTTCTTTCAGTGTGGCCAGCTTCCACTTGGACCTCTTCCTCAGGATCTTCTCGTGCAGGTGCCGGGCCCGTTCCTCGGCATGCTTGGAGAAGAAACGCTCGGACACGAGGAGCCTGAGCTGGGTGAGCTTGGCCGACAGCAGACAGAGACACAGTAACAGGCACAGGATGACCAGCAGGGGCACTAGAGAGTCCACCATTAGCTTGGGCTCTGGCAGGCACTTCTTTTCAAAGAGGCTCACATTGAAAGAGTAGTTGTGTATTTCTTTATCCACAGGGATTTTGATCCCCACAAAAGCTTTGTCCTCCTGTAAAAGGCCAGACAAACATGCCATGTCATTATTGTAAAAGAAAATAGAGGAACAATGTTATGCAGACAAACATGCCATGTCATTATGGTAATTAAAGAATATAGAGGAACATTCTTGACTAAGATATACACATCTCTATTTCTATCTAAAAGCTCACTATTATATCACTATTTGTCAAGTGAAATGGATACTAGAAAGTCAATATCAAAAGTCATTGTATAGTTGGTCAGTACACTTGGTCAATAAACCTGATTCTGCTTCTATATTCCATCTTGGGCCGCTTAGACTTTGGCCTGGACTGTTATGTGTCTTTACAAAATGATAACTCATGAGAACACAAAGATACTGGCTAATTAAAAATGTGTACAATAAGACCTTAAAACCCCCCAGAGGACGGTAATATTGACTTGCTTTTTTGGATACATATCCACCAATCCACCAATGCTGAAGTCATGTGGCATGCAATACTGTTCTGTCTATGGATCCCTTTTGGCTACAATGACCTGCCTCAGATTCAACTGGTAACATCTCAGAAATGCCCTTCACTAGATGAAGTGTCTAGAGAGTCAACCAGTTGTGTAGGTCAGCATTATTCAGGGGGCCCAGAGCTTCACAGGGGCCCAAAGAAGACTATGATATAATTTGTGTGGGGGCCCAAAATTATTTTCTTTAAGGGGTCCACAATTTCTAACAGCACCCCTGGATCCACTCACAACCTTCCACTGTAGGCTTACCTTCAGGTGCATGATCACAGGGACCTGAAACGGCTCCAGTTCATCCAGTCGTGTGCAAAGCAGTGTAATAAGCCAATACACCAGCGCATCGACGCAGATAAAGAACAGCCAGATAAGCAGGTTTGTGAAGACTGGCATGGCAAACTTCAGCATGGCCTTCCCTTCCTTTACAGACGGACGGGCTGTGGGAATGGCGATATAACGCTTCTGCTCTTTTTCCGTCAGCGGGAAAATAGAGGCTTTTCCTTTGGCTTTCTGCTGCTCATCATAGCGCAAGAGGGAGTCAGTAATGAAGACGTTCTGGAATTTTCTGTCCGTGCGGTATGTCTTGACGTAGCGGGCCGTGAGGAGCACAAGCAAAAGGACGCCCAGCGCAGGGAACAGCTTTTCCGCCACAGACGAGGCCGTGTGCATGGCGGCCAGGGCTGACACAGCCGTCTCCTTCAGGACCCGCTTGGCCTCAGACAGCTTTTCCTGGAACTCCACCGAGTCCACCGAGGGGCTCACCTTAAACTCCGACTTGGTGTTCAAGATGCCAAAGTCAGTGAAATTCCTGAGCTGGTTCCCCACCCATTTCAGCGTCCGGACATAGTTAGTGAGGGGTGCCAGGTCCAGCAGGACTTTCTTGGCCTCTAGGTTGCATAGCAGGCTCCTAGCCAGGCCCCTGAGGTTCTGCAGTGTGTTCTGGACATTCCACAGGACCACCAGGCTGGTTCCGGCGGCGGTGAGAACATTCCGGATTTGCTTGAGCCCACAGGAGATGACGACCAGCACGGCGAAGCAGCGGACGTTGTGAGACACGGACAGGGCCACGGCCGAGGCTACGCCAAAAGCGACCGCCACCCCGCCAGAGACCACGATCTCATACTTGAGAGAGTAGCACAGGCCGAGGAAGAGCAGGCAGGACAGAAGGACGCTCACAGTGAGACAGACGGCGGTGAGTAGAAGTCTGCCCCTCCAGCTGTCAGGGGTGTTTGAGGTAAAAAGCTGAACACTGCCACACCAGACCTGACGTGTGGCCTGTTTTAGCTGAGCTGCAGCAATCTTCATTATCAGAATCTACAGAGGCTAAGAAAAAAACAGTGCCTTTCTTCATATCCATGTCTTGATAAAAGAACAGAAAAATATCCCAAAATGATTTTTGGAGATATACTACTGAAATGTATTTGAAATAACCCAGACAAAAATATTGCTTTTTAGAATTTTCTTGACTTCTTCTTTCAGAAACAAATAAGATCTTACATTAAGCTGTTTTTACTTTTACATCACAGGGGGTTTTAGAAGAAACAATCAAAGTCCAGTAAAAGCTGGCCTTTATTTCATACTTCTTAAATTAAACTCCTAAGAATAATGTCCAATAAGCCTGTTTTAAGTTCAATTTAAGATCTTAAAATAGTTAAATACTGTTTTTTTTGCTACTAAGGTATTTTAGTCAATATCTTATTTATTTCTTTGAGACACTTAGGAAGTACCATTTCCTCTGGAAATAGACTTTATACGTAACATCTAAATAAATGGAGAAAATAATAGAGGGGAATTTGCACTTAGTTTCCTGGTTCTGATGACCTAAAAAACCCAGTCATCAAGAAATGTTATCCCTCCGCAAACTAATCAAGTCAACTGCCATGTCAAATGCCATGTCTCTACCAATCAAACACTTACATTCAGTTCAAATTCAACACTGTTTGAATAAAACATTGTGTTGATGAAGTAAAAGGCAACAGATTGTATAATGATTTTCTAATAATAAAGTAATTCCTATCAAGACAAAAAAACTGTAAACGGAGCAGAACACATGTTTACCTGATAGTGCTCTTGGAATCTGTGTCCAAATTGAGGAAGCAGAAGTGTTGTGCTTCTCAGACAGACCATACTTACTCATCAGGGCCATGAGCTATGTCGCAAAACTACAAACCACACCGCTTAGTGTCTCTATGTGCAAAGCAAGAGAAATAAACGCACGTGACAGTGTGTCAAGGGGATCCAAATTGTGCATTTGACACTGGTGCAACGTGACATACCCCATGTATACCAAATATGGAATAAAATGGTGGCATTGATATAGAGCACCAAATCCTCCATGCTCTGCTCTATATTAAGAAAGCAGCTTGTTAAAGGTCTTTCTGGGGCTAAAAAATCAAAGGGAACTACTTCCTTCTTTGTTAATGTTCTTTTGGTTTGTGAAAAAGTATGGTGGGGGTGTGTGGTGTGGTAACTTTCGTAATGAACGATATGCTTCAGTGATATATTTCTGTCCCAAACAAAACAATTCAATGGCATAATGTCCTTTTTCATATAAAAAAACGTACTGTAAGCCTTTTATATGTCATGTCACTGTTAGGATGCATGGTATGTGTCATATAGGGTAGTTATGTTATTATGGTATTACTTTATGGTGATCAGCTGATTGATGATGTATGCATTTGACCGGAGAGAAACCTGCACTTTTTTGAGCACACATTAAATGCAATTCAAGTTAAAACAGTAAATACTATGTTGTTGGCTGTACAGGGATGCTCATACAATAACACATTTCCAGTCACTTGAGTATGAGTTATGAGTCAGCATGTGTTCAGCATGTGTGTGTTTAGTACGTAGTCATCCATTCAAACAGGCAAACATTTTTATTCTCTGAGGCTGGATTGGGACACTGGTTCAGTGTAATATCCATTTTTTATTTTTTAATTTGAAAAATAACTTACATAAATCTCTGTACTCAACCATACTTTACCAAGACATAGCCTTGGCATGAACACATTGCACCAGAAAAAAAGAGAGAAGGCATTCAAAAAGGGTCAGTAACATGTCTTTGCCATCAGTTGGAGACATTATCCCTGTTCCAGAAAGATCTTAAAGTATATTTTGTCTATTTATGCTTGTTCATTTGTTTCAAATCCCAGGAAATTGGACACCTAGTATGTACAATGCAATTCAGAAAAGGAAATATATAGCTTGTTACAGCAACAAGATATAGAATGAACACTAAAATATATAATCATTTTGTTTAAATGGAAAAGGAATAATGTCTCAATATGTTGTCATTCAGACATTGAAGCTATACGATTCTGATACCTCCCAGATACACTATTTATAATTACAAAAAATAGCAAAAATGAAAAATAATTGGTCTTGGCTTATAATTAAATTAACAAAAATATATTAAATTAATTTATGCTTTCTCAAAAGAAAACAGAACAAAACTATTTTTGTGGCAATATCCTAAGGTCATTTTTCCCTTCTCAAGTTCCTTATTAACCTCTGTGATTTCATCATGGCTTCACCAACAAGGCCGAGAAAGATCAGTGGCACAGCACCACCCTTGGTGCCTGTGCGGTCATATATCCTAGTATAAAACCTTTTTTATACCAATTTGTTTAAATACTGAAACAAAACAAACATGCAACCAAAAGCACTTCATGTCGACCACCACTGGGATTTAAAACATTTGATCATTTTGTTTTTCAAAATTGTTTCAGAGGTGGAATGTTTCTTTAAAAATAAATAAACAAATTATGATCTTTTCGCCGATCTGTTAATTTGTCAGCCGAAGATCAAGAGCAGCTGATTTTCCATTACCTAATTTTTGAGTTCAATTTCAGGTGAGGGAGAAACAAAACATTGTTGACATGCACTGTACAAGAAACTGCATTTTTTTTTTCAAATCTCCAAATATCATCTTTATCAAAACATGCTGAGTTACTGTTAGGTGAGTCCAAGCCATGTTGCAGAAAATCCTTTTCAACATGCTTGTTTTAAACAAATCAAATCCCAAATACAGATTTATTTTTTAAAACGTACTGAGCAGCAAAAAATAGGCTGTCTGCTCGGAATCATCGGAATGAAATTGGGGTGAGGGGAGGGGTTTAGGGAGGAAGGGGCGGGGTGACAACAGTTGCAGTGAGTAACCATGGTAACTCTCGGAGATGGGACGGGAGGAGAAAAACAAAAGAAACATACAATTTGCACATCATGTTCATCCTCAAAAGGCCTATGCCTTTACAATAAAATAAACCATAAAACATTTACTTGTATTTACTTCTGTCACATAAACAGCTTTTGACTTGTTACTGTAAATAACGCCAAAGTATTCTCCTTTTAGACTTCATGTCGACTGCACGTCTGTAAAAATACAGACCAGGAGTTCTAAAGGACGATAAACAAGGTATCTTTTTTTCTGTAATCACGCTGTTGCATTCACTCCCCTTGAAAACCATGCACTAGTGAAATTTATCTTTAAAAATAATATAAACGGTTGAAAATGGCTGTTCTGTTGTGTTTTTTTTATTTTCTTTTTTGCAAGTTGCAGCCTCAAGAAAATATTTTTTTTACTTTTAAAGTTCAGCTAAATTTGTGTCCATGCAAAAAAATCATTTTTTTTTTCTTCATTTAAATTTCATACAATATATCAACAGAGAAATAGTTCAATTGGATCACAAAAGTCCATGTCTGGGTTTCAAATCCTACTACTCTTGAGAGTCCATGGTTGCCATCTTTGTATTGCCTTTTCGAACTTTGTTTTTTTTTTTTTTTCTTCAAGTCTCTCTGGTGGACTTGGGGCATGTGCATTTCAGGGGAAGGCAGGGATGGAGAGGTTGGCCCACTGGGCTGTGTTCGCCCAGCTGGACGTCTCGTCTCACCTCACCACTCCATCCCCTCATCCTCCCCAGGTCAGTCACAGACACAGCTGAAGACTGGTGGAATGGCATGACCGCGAGCCCCCAGTCTGGAACACTGTTACCCCCCTACAGCTCACCCATATTCATAAAATAAAAACAGAACCAAAAAAAAAAACAAATAACAAGAAATAAACAAAAAAAAGACCTAACGTTATTTTTTTTCTCCTTGTTAAAAAAAGAGAAAAAATAAACACAACGGCCTTCTGTAGAACTCAGCGACACATTAGCGGTTGTAATCTACCCCTCATGGCTTAAAAAGGACGAAAAGCCAGGAATTGTGGGATACCTTCAGCTACAGGAGTCCACTTCCTGTTTCCTTCATCTGCCAGTGACCCCTGCACCTGAACGTAGAATGACAGGGGGAGGGGTCTCGCTCTCTCTTCAATCGCACAATGTGTGCGATGGATATTTTATATATTTTTTTGCGATTTAAACACAGGACCACTGTTTTTACCCCTTTAAGAAACAGGCTCAGAAGACACAACATCAAGCATGCAGTGTAACCGGGGGGATGTGACCTGTCGCAATTCTCAAGCTTCCACCCTCTGGCTGCTACAACGACGCTACGCTCTCTCTCTTTCTCTCGGTGCGCACTGCTACGAGCGGCCGAACGACGAACTGTCCAGTGACGATTGGGAAGCTCTTCGAGTCAAGGGAGCCAACGTCGGGTCCACCAGCGAGGAGGGAGGGAAGAGCTTGAACCAGCCAATCACCATGTTGGACAAGTCCAGCTCGTCTAGAAGTATTTGAATGGCTCCCATGAAGGATTTATGGTCCATGCGTCCGTAATCTCCCCAGACAATGACCTGAAAGGAAGGAGCAGTGAAGTTAGAATTCATATAATTGTTAGTTTTGAGCAAACACAAGATACTTGTGCACCTAGGAAGCGTACCTTTGGGAGAAGAGATTTAGGCCTTCCTGACTGAAAACCTTATTCTAACATACTATTTTTTAGGAGAACACTTAGCACTTCAATCATCAATCATCCTATCGTTGGGTTTGTTTGCTACAAATAAACTTAAATTGTAATACATCTTAAGATAAATAGGTAGATAAAATAAAACATATATCACATGTACTGTACATACATGACCTACATATACCTACATATAAAGGTAAGGTGCTTATTATGAACTGTAGACCATACCTGTAAAACCTTGCCTCCTGGACTCTCTTCAAATGACAGTTGTTGCTGGTAAAGGGGGTCCAGTGTTTTTCGAGCTACTTTAGTCTTCTTTTTGGCGATGCAAGCTCCATTGTCCAGCAGGTACACCTTCACATAGGGGGCTGCAAGACAAGGGCCATTTTTTTAACACATATTATACACCTATAACATCATGACCCTTTTTAATCTGATGGAATATTCATTCATATCTAACAAGCTGAAATGGGACAAAAGAAAGTATAGGAGTCCACTTACTTATATATATATAAAAAACTAAGGAAAATGTGCACCATTTAATGAGTCCTCTCTATGAACTACATTAGCCCCTGTTTGGAGGTGTTTAACAATTTAACAAGCCCTTTCTGTAAAACACATTACATATTTTAGTATGAGATTTTGGAGAGTAGTGTCACCAGGATTTGACTGACATACACACTGTTGCCCCTGACTGGTGGACATCTCTGCTGTGTCCTGGGTGAAGGTGGACTCACCTGGCAGTGCTTTTGAACCTGGTTTTCCCACAAGGCCACGGGCTCGGATAATCTCCACCTCAAGGGCACCTTTCTTCTCGACCATTCCGATCTGAATGTCACCTACACACACACAGACACACACACAGACAGCCAAAGATGAGCCATGAGCAGACGTATGAGCCAGGAATGGAACACAGAGTTCTCTTTATAGTCTTGTGCTGATCTACGATGCTACAGATTTAGCACCAGGTTCCTCAAGTGCCATTTCTTCCTTCCTGGCCTATT
>CM059277.1:17898033-17910533 GCA_030347295.1 Setipinna tenuifilis
TGATTAAATTCGAATATAAAAAAAAACACTCAATTTTTTTAAAAAGGGTCCTTTACCACATGTTTTTTTAAATGAAGACTTGACTGACAGTCCATAGCACTGATAAGCAAGACGAAAAAACGTAATGCCTAAAGTCCTTTCAAGAATGAAAAAAAATGTGTTAATGCATTAACCACATGTATTTGTTTCACAGGTTTGTGAAATAACCTACAGTAAGTCAAGTGCACTGGAGGTGGGAATACATAGCAGGGTTTTTACTTCCAGAAGCTGCTGTGTTCACCACTGACTATATCTGATACCCTGAGTTCACCTAATGACCGTAGGTGACACACACACACACACACACACACACACACACACACACACTAGGCGATGCAATCTGTTTATGGCAGGCATGCACCAGGGTGCTACACCATATGGGGGGCAATAAAATGGGTGCAGTATCAAGTGGCTGTGATTGTGGCCCTTTATCTCAGTGACAGCAAAAGAGGCCTGTGAAGTGTTCATGGCATCCCCCTTCCTGTGAGTGAGATACCACTGCCACTTGCATACTGTGACACGAGGGTGCAAGGGATGGACGGACAAGAGTTAGCTGCAATTAGCGCACAGTGCTACCTCAGGGCACAGCGACTCAGCAGCATTAGCGGTGACATTTATGCTGTTAGCACATTAGCATGAGTCGCAGTAATTGCTGCTGCGTGCAAAGCGGCAAACGCACACACACACGCACACACACACACACACACACACACAGCTATTCACTCATTTAATGTTATTCGCCTCCTCTTCCGGCTACATCAAAGAGTGATGCTGCACCTATTCATTAGAAGATCAATAGAAGCTAATAAACAAACTAGCCATTCAGCAGTGGCTTCCAGTATTTTTCCAGAAGATTCTGAGGCAAAAACGACTGACGTCAGAATTTTTTTTTTTTTACAATTTTACAATATTTAACATTTTTAGTAACTTTTCAACAGTGTTTTTCTCAGGCTACTGTTGACCTTGTGAATTATACCCGGTTAGACATTACTAAAAATTTTTGTAACATACACATTAACTACGATTAACTACGTAGTTAACATAGTTAATCGTAGTTACATTAACTACATTAACTATGATTTTTTGTAACAAACACATGGCACTGGTACACACACCACCACTTACTTCTGTGGCTAGTTGCCTGAAGAATCTCATATTGAAAAGAATATTAAAAATATATATATTAGACAAGATTCATGGCTCTGTTCTCACGGACATTCTTTGTGGAGAGAGCTCCTAATTAACTCCCCCTCTGCCAGCCAATAAATGTGTGCGGCTTTTTAAGAGCTCGAAAAATATGGAGAGAGGGAGGTTAATAATTCAAAGGTCAGATGGATGGGGGCCGTCAGTGCGAGTAATTTTCCACCACCCCCCCACCCCAGTCTTAGAAAGCCTGTGAATCTGAAATATGAGAGAGGAGATGTGAGGGGAGAGAAGAGGAGAGAGAAATGTAGAAAAGAAAGGGATGTAGAGAGGAGAGAGGAAAGAAGAGAGACTGACTCAAGGTCAGGATGCTGAGGAACAGCGCATTCTTCCTCTTCCTCTGTTACACAGCTCCTGTCCTTGTAATGTGATTAAGTCACAGATGCATCTGTATGTGAATAGGGATGCTGCTGACCCAGGAACAGTCATATTAAAGGTTAGACCTACTGAGCATGCAGTCTTGCTAATGCGATTACTGACCGTTGTTGTTGTTTTCCTGTGCAGCTGCATTACAAATGGCTGTGGTGGGCTCAAACACAGGAGAGAGTGTACACACAAGCATTGCTTACACACACACACACACACACACACACGGTTGTCCAACCTGACCCAGTGGTTGTAATTAAAATTGTTTGATTGACAGATGTGCTGAAAAGCTTTCATGTGTGCTTCCATAGCAACCTCCACTCCAACATGGCATACAGATACAAGTTGGCCTGCCCCCCTTCCCCAACCCCCCCAGCATGTAACAATAGCTGTGATTCAGGGTTAAGCCTGGGGAAATAATACTGTCTCATCTTGTATCGATTGGCCACCGATCACAAGGACATGATGCTGGACATAACAACACTCCAGATGGACACAATGTCTCAGTGCCGAGTCCTCACACTCCAAGCTACTCCACTGGCCGAGCTGGTGACCATCGTAAGCCAGCAGCTGTCTCTCTTTCAGTCTCTCTCTCTTTCTCTCTCTCTCTCTCATTTAGTCTCTTTCTCTCTCACACAACAGACACACCACACTTTCACAGCACCTACACTACACATAGACATATATACGTACACACACACAGCACACTTTCACTCCACCAATACACACTCACGCGCACACACTCACAGACACACATACAACACACGTTCACTGCACCAAACACACACACATGTACTCACACAAACATAATGCTCTTTCCCACACTTTCACCCCCCTCACCCCCCACCCACCACAGACACACAAACGTAGCCACTTTCACTCTACCTAAACACACACACACACACAAACATAGCACACTTTCCCAACACATACACAAAATACACGCACACACAGGCACACTTTCACTCCACCTAAACAAACACAAACACAGCACACCCATACACACACACACACACACACACACACACACACACACACACACACACACACACCATCATCATCGTATTCACTTGGGCATCATCTTACCTCCGTCCTCCTCATCGAAGGAGTTCATGCAGGGGAAGTAGACGGCGAGTGCCTCGAAGGACGCCGAGAGGCTGAGGCGACTCTGTGACCGCTGCATGCGGCTACTGGGGGTCCCACCGGCCGACGCCGCTGAGGCGTCCTGGCTCTGCCGACCCATCTTTCGTCCCCCCCTTTCGCTGCCCCCCCTTCGGTTAGCACTTAGGTTCTAGCGCAGCCGGGAAAAAAAAATGTCTCTCAGTCTCTCCTGTTTTCCCTGTTCTTCTCTTCTCAACCTGCGTTTCTTTTTGGTTATCTTCTTTCTTCCTTCCTTGCCTCTTTTCCTCTCTCAGTCTGTTAGCCTTCTTCTTCACCTGCTGAATTTCTCTGAGACTCTTTTTCGGCTTCGGTCTGCCTCAGTCCGTCCTCCCACCAAGCTGAACGTCTCTCTTGCTGGTGCAGCTTCTCTTGCTCTTACAGTAGCTGCGTTGTGCTGAGCTGTGCCCAGTCCTCCTCCGATGAGCCAACTCTCTCTCACTCTTTCTCTCCCTCTCCTCCTTTCTCCTCACTCACTCTCTCTCTCTCTCTCTTTTTAACGCTCTCGGCCCCTTGCCCTCTTCAGGCTGGCACAGGCATGCACTGTGGCGATGGCGGTCTCGGTCTTCTTGCGTGCCTCTCCGGGTTTGAAGTGTTGGTCCGCGAATACCAGAAAGCAGGGCTCAAGAGCCTTGCCAATTAGACAAGGACAAGCGTGTGATGATAACGTGTGTTTGAGTGGTTGTATTTTAGTATGTGTGTGTGTGTGTCTGTGTGAGTGTATGTATGTGTTTGTGTAAGGTTGTGTGTGTGTGTTAGATCCCCTGAAGTGTGTCGCGTGGATTCGTTGCCGACTATGCGCTGTGTGTGCTGGCTCACGGCTGCAGAGAGTCTGTTTGCTCCCCTCTCTCTGGCTCTGGCTTTTCTAATGCATCTCTCGATGGGGGAGGGAGGGAGGGGGGAGGGGAATAAGGGGGCTGGCCCTCAACTCCAGCTCAGCCAATCGGAGGAGCTTTAGCTGATGAACACCTCGAATGGTCCTCCAGGCGCAAGAGCTCTACCCAGAGATACTGTGTGTGTGTTGTGTTGTGTGTGTGTGTGTGTGTGTGTGTGTGTGTGTGTGTGTGTGTGTGTGTGTGTGTGTGTGTGTGTGTGTGTGTGTGTGTGCAGTGAAGTGCAGAGTTACAGTCTCATCACACACACACACACATTGCCAACAGAAGGTTCAGCATCCTTCCACACATACGCACACACTCACAAGCACACACTCACACACTGACAAACACACACACGCACACACACACACAAATACATGGTCTACTAGGACAGACTGAGCTCTAAGCTTCCTGTTGGTCACTCACAGTCCACATGCTGCAAGCACACAAACGCACACGCGTACACACACACACACACACACACACACACACACACACACACACACACACACACACACACACACACACACACATACACACAAACCCTGACCCATTCTTATTAGCCCCCTCCATATTCAAAACAAGCGCCAGTATTGTCCTCGAGTAACAATCTAGCTTTAAACCTTCGGTGTTGCTGTGTATCCTCAAGATACGAAAACGCATAAACTCATCAAAGCTCAATCAAAGACATGCCAGCAACTGATTAAAAAACAAAACACTATGAAGAATGTTTACTTCACTGTCATTCAGTGCATGTTGGAAAATGTACGTTTTTTACAAAAGGCACAAGACTTATGAAAAACAACTTAAATTAACTTAATGACACGGATTACCCAAGGTTTAGAAAAATTGAATTTATTGTGTGCAATCAGAACACAGAAACACAAAAAGGTAAAGGGGGTAATTTATCCCAATTAGTGATACGTGAAACAGAGCAGTCATTCTTTGCGTACACAGTGTTGTCCATTTTCACAACTTCTGCGAACTTCTAATCGTCAGAGGACCCCACTGTCGGAGTAAGACGACACAGATAAATCTCCGGCTGTCCTTCAACGGGAGAGGGTGACCTAGGCTGACAGCGAAGGCGTCTCCAAAATGTCAACATGCCCAAAGCGGCGCGGCGCAAAACCCAAGCTGCACAACAACAGCCGGATAAATGGCAGTGTTTTGACAGGCCCATCAGCAGAGCCACCACCAGGGTGCTCACGCCGAGGAGACGATAAAAAAACAAAAAAAAAACATTTGGCAGAATGAGCACATAAAGCCAGCAATTATGGTGCTCAGCACTTAAAAAAGCGCAGTGCTGTTGTACCCCCCAACCCCCCCTAGCACTCTCCCCTAGTGCTATCTCTCTGTGTCTCCTTTCTCTCTCTCACTCTCTTTCTCTCTCTCTCTTTCTCTCTCTCACTCTCTCTCTTTCTCTCTCTCACTCTCTCTCTCTCTCTCTCTGTAGACTCTGCTCTTCCAGTGACTAAAAAAAAAATCTGACAGAAGAGGCCCAGCTGCCAGCCTATCTCTCAAAAGAGCCGTCAATAACATTTTGCCACCCTTGTAGTCTGTGCCACCTACGGGGCACTTTCTCCCTTAAGCTCACACACACACACACACACACACACACACACACACGGACACACACACGGACACACACACACACACACACACACACACACACATACACACACACACACACACACACACACACACTCCCTCCCTCTCCCCCCTCCCCATCCACCTACAGACACACACGCACGCAGACACACTCTTAAAAATAAACTCCGAAGACGGATGAGACAGATGGGGCTGTGTTTGGGCGCATGCCTCTGTGGAGATAAAAAGTTCAGATTGCTTTCTGAGGACTTGCAGTGAAGTAGGCAGCCAGGCAGGCAGGCAGGCAGGGGAGAGCAAGACGAGGGAGACAAAGCTCTTTACAGTAGGAGAGTGGGTCAGCAGTCCCAGAAGCTCAGGCTGAGAGCACTGAGGGTGGCCGCCTCAACACGAGCCACTCAGGCTTCAGTAAGGACACGATACGGACAATGGGGAAACTTAAGAGGTGAGGGAGAAGGTCATCTGGTCACATGACTCTCACTTCGTCCAATGAGCTAGGTTATAAGCAACTGGACTTCTTTTAGTAGCTTGAAGATTTTTTACTTTTCATCCAAAAGGCTTCTTCAGGTCTGTTTAGTATGAAATAAAGAAGCCTTTTTGATGAAAGGTGAAACGTCTTCAAGCTACTAAAAGAAGTCTAGTTGCTTACATCTTAGCTCATTTGACCAACATGACCTAGATGAATGAGAATCTTCACAGACTCTCACTTCCTTATGTTCCCATTTTCCCATTTCTGCATCACTATACTTGTAAAAAATATTATTATATAATAGAAATGAATAAAATAATAATATGATGTTCACAATAGCCATGGCAATGGCAGTGTGAGAAGCACAAGCACTTATTTTAGAAATTAAAATCCAAAAGGCTTCTACAGTTCTGGCCTGATGATGGGGAGCCAAGAGCTAGAAGAAGGTGAAGCCTTTTGGATAAAAAGTGAAATGTCGGAAGCTTCAAAAAGCAGTCCAGTTACATACAACTCCATTCTTTTCACTACCATGACCTGGATGAATGAGAACCTCCACAGACACAGACACAAACAGTGAAGTTATGTACAAAAGGAGACCAATGTACTCCTGCTATAGACCTTGGGATCTTAAAAAAGAACATTAAAAAAAAACACAAAATTAAAAGAAAAATGTAATAAAGTTCAGTAAAATAGTGTGCCTCAGCTTTTTCACCATGCACACTCAATCCATTTGTTGAGAGCTGTGATGGGTTGTACTCCAGATGGGTCTGTCTCTTTTAAAATGGCTGATTGGCCCATACTGGGGAGGAGAGGAGAGGGAGGGAGGGAGGTAGCTGCTATGGTATGCTTCACTGCTCATGCCCCAGTCATGTGCCTCTCAGCACAGTCACACCATGCCACCACCTGCCCAAACATACACGAGCTGCCAAACCCCCCAGACACATACACATGCATACACACACACATATACACGCTCACACACTCACACTCACACACACACATGCACACACACACACACACACACACATACACACACACACACTCACACACACACACTCGCGCATAATCACACACACACACACACACACACACACACACACATACACACACACTCCCACACACACACACACTCGCGCATAATCACACACACACACACACACACACACACAGGACATAGTAAAATCACTGTGTTTGCACTTTCACAAAAAAGGGTGCATTACTATAAGCTTGAAGCAATTGTAAAAAATGGTGTCGCATTATGCATGGAGGTTATTATTTTAATCAAAGACCTTGATATGATAGCAAAGCTTCTGTAAATCCATAGAAGGTGGACTGGACCATAATTTTGCAGTTGAGACACAATGGTACAGGAAGGAGGTGACTATGTTTCCCAGTTTGTCTTGTGAAGTCCTTAGCACCAAAATTTGATCCTCTGCCCAACCGTCAGTACCGTTCACTACGCAGTATGAAGCTTGAGGAGTCAGTGCAAAATCAAATTTCTGCTCCTTATGGACAGTGGAGAGAAGATGAGTGTTTGGACGAAGAGCAAAAAGCACATAAAACACACAGACATACACTCTTGTGGTGATTCATGGGTAAACTTGAAAATGTTTTCAAGCACTTCGTCTCTCTGGCCAATTAGATGTTTAGCACAAAAAAAAGTTTTGCGCTCCCAAACATATCTCAAAAATGGGCCTTCGCCCAACATTTAGAGCAAGATGCCCGTCTGCATTTGCCAGAACATGGTTCTTTGACACTTGTCACGTGCCACCCAAAACTCCCGACGACTGAGAAGCCGATACGGCACGTTTTACACGTGATGGCACCCATCTTCTCGCACAACCAACACATGCGCGCACAACCAAGTCCACCCACCAAGTGTTCCCTTGTACAGTAGGTCTGATCCAGGGCGACTTTTGAGAACATTTCACTCCTGTGCCGTAACTCACAATGAACTCAGACAATGAAGTAATTATAAGGCCTCCTGACCTACTACATGTACTGTACGTGCGCCAATCAAGGCCAGAAATAGAGCGCTTCATGGTTCATGGAGCGACTTCTCAATAAAAGACAGGGACAATTAATTACATCTTGGTCATAATATGTCACACATAGTTCAGCCTGTAGCAGAAAGAATAGCACGTGCAGACGCACAATGGTCCATTTGGGTCAACAACCTACACTCCACGTGCATGCTACGTGTCATGTATCACGTGTGGACACACGTTTAAGACATTTCATAAACTATGTTCAATACTTTTAATCATGCTGATTGAAAATCTACACATTACCTTCACGACTAGGAGAACAGAGCAGTTACCATAATTTCCTAGGTTAGCTGTGGCAATCTTGCTCTTAGGACAGTGCAAGCATATACAGTAGAGCGAAAATTAAGTTAAGTCTACTTAAGTTAAGACTACTGACTAGAAATGACTTTATCAGTATGACCTCAAGTCAGATAAAGATTATCCTACTGCCGCAAATTAAGGTCCAGCCAGGTATTTAAAACACATAACCAATAACACAACAGATCAATAAATAACGGAGCAGACACATGACGCAACATGTAGGAAAATAAAACCTGTAAGTAATACGTAGTATAGTGGCAAAATCACTACTCCACATACTAAGTTTCTATAATGGCATGTGAGACTACTTAACCTGGGTGCTTCATACAGTAAATGTCTAGTTTTAGCCCAAAGATGTACTAATTCTAACAGTAGTGGTCTTTACTTCCAAATATGTGTGACAGTTTTTGCAACAAGAAAACTCTAGTCTAACCCCCCTTTACCCATTGTAAGTGAAGTAGAATCACCTTAACCTTCACCCTGAAATGGTCGTAATGTGTGTTTACTCCCACGGCTGCTGGTAAAAAGGGAATTTTCGAGCGTTAAGCAACGCTGGAATGGACTGCGGACTTTGAATAATGGATAATAAATCAGAAAGACACCTAGGGTTAAACAGGAACCTATTTGTTTCACAACCCCCCTACCCATGACCGACCACCCCTGAAAGTGTCGTAAGACGCCTGTGAAGCATAACAGAAAATGACACAAGAGACAGACTGTCTAGAACACACACACACACACACACACACACACACACACACACACAGCCACTTGTCTGGTGGCGGAGAGGGTCACGAAAAGGCACGCATGAGTGTGTCTATGTGTGTGTAAAAGTGTGTGTGTGTGTGTGTGTGTGTCTGTGTGTGTGTATGTCTCAGGTACACGTGTGTCCGTGAATGCACGCATGTACAGCATTTTACAGGGCCACCATGCACATGCACGCACATACACACGCACACACACATACACATACGCACACACTCACACACATTAATTCCCAGAAGTGACACGGACCAGCAACCTGTTTGCCGAGTAGGGATGAAAGAGAGAGAGAGAGGGGAGAGTAGTGTCGGTGCTGTGACCGTGCGTGCGTGCACGGCTGATGGATTGGGACGATAGCAAAACCCCGGCGTATGTGTCACACGCGTGTATAAACAACATCTAATGGAGCTCAAAAAATATGTCCACTTACAAACTCGTCTCCGCAACCCCCCACCCCCATTCTCAACACCCCCCACCACCACCCTCACCCCACTCCTGCTGCTGTGACTCTTGCCAGGGCTGTGTAGCATCAACATTTTTTGGCCCAGTGGCTGGGTCAGGGAAAGCACTGTATCCCAGAAGAAACACGGTGGCCCTTGCAAGCTTTGATCTCATTATGTTATTATCCAGTAAAGTGATTACAAAAACAATCATTCCCCCCTCCCCCCACCCCCCCCACTCCCGGTTATCTGCCAGAAAAAGCCCAGTCTTCGACATGAAGCTTCTGCAGAGTTTCCCATACAGACAATTAACCCACAGAGGACTGGTCACTCTAAACTTACACAAAGATGGATATGTTTGTCTGTGTGTGTGTGTGTGTGTGTGTGTAAGTGCATGTATGTGACTGAGAAAGAAAGACAGAAAGAAGAGAACGAGAGAGAAAGAGAGCAGAGGGAGAGTGGAGAGAGAGTGGAGAGAGGGTGAGACAGAAGCATTGAGGTCAGGCACAAAGGTGAGTTGGGGGCCTTAATGTAGACTGGACCCCAGCTCTACTACTGACACCTCCAGTGAAAGTGTTTCCAATTTGTCATTGTGATTACATGGCACACTACAACATACAGTGCACACAATGAAATTGAAACCTGCATTTAACAAATCACACATGTGAGCAGGGGGCCACCATGACGACAGTGCCCGGGGAGCAGTGTGTGGGGACGGTACCACACCTCAGTGGCACTTCTGGCAGTTGGTGGATTCAAAACTTTGATTCTATGGCTCCTTAACCTTAACCACCAGGCCACCACTGCCCCAGTCATGACGGAGGGGGAGAGGGTGGGAAGGTAAGGCCACACTGAAAATGTTTT
Source organism: Setipinna tenuifilis (assembly GCA_030347295.1). NCBI lineage: Eukaryota > Metazoa > Chordata > Actinopteri > Clupeiformes > Engraulidae > Setipinna > Setipinna tenuifilis. The sequence goes on from CM059277.1 coordinate 17,908,163, forward strand.
GCCCTCCTCAGAAGGGCAAGAGTATACATATTTGACTTAGTGGGGCAAAGGATGGAGGCAAAGACACACAAGGGGCCAGATTACACAGAAATAAGATACATACACTAAAGTGAGACAGACAGATGGATGGAGAAGGAGCAAGAGGAACAGAGCAGAGCATGAGGGAGAGAGACATAGAAAGAGACAATAATGGATAGAGAAGGAGCAAGAGAAAAAGCGGAGAGAAAGACAGAGACAGAGAAGAGTGTATGGAGAAGGAGCAAGACAAATAGAGGAGAGGGATGGAGGGAAATAGAGGGAGAGAGGAAAGGATAGAGAGAAGGAGGAAAAGATAGAAGAGGAGACAGGGAGATAGAGAAGGGAAGAGAAAGACAGAGAGATAGAGAGAGAGAGAGAGAGAGAGAGAGAGAGAGAGAGAGAGAGAGAGAGAGCGAGAAGGGGGAGAGAGAGAGCCATCTGGCAAAGAAAGAATAACAGACAGCCAGGCACCGGCCCAGTACAGAAGCATGAGCAAGCAAGCATGTGCCATCGATCAGAGGCTCTTACTGCAACACATCGCTCCCCCCCTTCTCTCTCTCTCTCTCTCTCTCTCTCTCTCTCATTCTCTCTCTCTTTCTCACCAATGACGTCCACACACCTACATGTGTATCTTTACATCTTGGGAATTTTGACTTCTCAGGAAACAAATCACAAATGCAGATCTCTGAAACTATTTAGCATCTGTGTGTGTGTGTGACCTTTACTCTTGGCTTCTCAAAACAAAAAAAAGAAAGACAAAAAGCGGATGTTGAGACGCTACCCACTACGGCATTTTAAAATAGCTCCTGAATTACTCACCCACCGCCCCCCCCGGTCTATGGCGGAGTGGGCTTGGGGGCTGACACAAGAAGGGGAACAGAGCGCAGCCCAGTGCAAGAAGGCAAAGCTATTCAAGACTTCCTGAATACAATCCAAAAGAGGAAGAAGATCTTTGGCTTCTGCAGAACAGCTGTGTGTACTAGAAAACTGCTGTGTACTGTAGGCCTGCGAGACTTAAAACAGCCAACAGAGAAGGAGAAGGACTGGTAGGACTTCAAACACAGTCACTGTGTTATTCCTGATTTGCAGCACGAGGTTTGGCTGTATGTTACAATCACTTCCTCCAACGTACAGTCTGTGTGGTTTTAATAGACAGTGTTGCCTTTTATGTGAGTTCAAGTTTGCTGTGTGTTTGTTTCAGAACTGCAAGCTCATGAACTCATGGACATAAACACAAGACCAGCCTCTGTAGTGTACGCGCACACACAGACACACACAGACACACACAGACACACACACAGACACACACACAGACACACACACACACACACACACACACACACACACACACACACACACACACACACACACACACACACACATGTAAACATACAGATTTTACATTTCGGTCATGTCTCTTAAACTGAGAGGGGTCACAATGCCAAGTCTGTTCTAGTGCGGTCCAGTCACACAATCCCAGATGCATCACTGCACACCAGCTTGATGGTTGACTGAGTTTACACCTGTAAATGTGGATTACCATAAGGGGGAAGGTGAGTGTGTGTTTGTGCCTATGTGTGTGTGTGTGTGTCTGCATGTCTGTGCATGTGTTTTGTGTGTGTGTACGTTTGCATATGTGTGTGTGCGCTTGTGTGTGTGTGTACACACGCCTGTGTCTGTGTGCACATGCATGCGTTTATGTTTGTATACGTATCCACGTCTATGTATGCATTATGTGTGTGTGTGTATGTGTATATGTGTATACTGTGTTTGTGTGTTTATGCGTGTTTGTTTGATTGAGGGCGGTGACAGAGTGCATGCTGGGTAAAGGCTGAATCTCTGCCCAGCATCAGCCCCCCCCCCCCCCCCGTTGGCTGAGTGTGCTGCACGTGAGCGCTGCGCCCATGGCACCCCTCTGCTTTTCCACGCCGGCATTGCCGTTGCCATGACACTCCTTTGATGAATTCACCCCCGCCACCCCATAATAATAATCCTGAGAGGGAGAGGGAAAGCGAACGATCGACTCAGAATGCCAAACACTCATTTAACCTCCGCGGGGCCTTGAGAGACACCGACTTCCTGCAGTTTACACCTGCAGTTTTCCTGTCTTGCCCAAATTTACTATGCAAGACTGCAAGACTGTCTGTGTGTCTGCCTGCCCGCCTGCCTGTCTGTGTGTCTGTCTGAACACAGCAAACACTGTTTCACATCATGTATCTGTCTGCCCGCCTTCCCGCCTGTGTGTGTGTGTGTGTGTGTGTGTGTGCGCGTGTGTGTGTGTGTATGTGTGTGTGTGCCTGTCTGTCTGTCTGAACACAGCAAACACTGTTTCACATCATGGCTGTCTTCTTAC
>CM059277.1:17918033-17938033 GCA_030347295.1 Setipinna tenuifilis
GTGTGTGTGTGTGTGTGTGTGTGCGTGTTTGAGTGTCTTTTGTCTGTATAGGTCTGAAAAAAACAACTGAGCACTGAAGTGTGTGAGCACATATGTGTCATTTATATATGTACCATTTGGAGGTGTGCGTGCGTGTGCGTTTAGTATACTAGTTGTTTACATGTGCCTAGGTGTGTTTAAACCATCCGCACGTTGGTGCGTGAGATGCCCTGGCTGGGTTCTTTAGTCTCTCTCTCTCTATGTGTCAGTGACAGCAGCACCTTAATAAAGCTGACGCTAAGCAGCCTTGCGTTTGTGTTAGCCGCTAAATGAGACGACAAGATGAGGCTTTACAGCAGGTTCCTCGCTGCACCCTTCACTGGCACAAACTCCCACATAGCATATTCAATGCCAGACAATATGAAAATGAAGGAACCTAACACGAAGGAACCTTGAAGTAGACTTTAAATTTATACAACAGCAAACCAATTTCCTTCAAAGGAAAGTGGAAGTGAAAATGCAGTGTATATGTCTCAGTGTACACACAAAATAACCTCAGAAGGGACTTTTACCACTGACGTGGGGGCTCAGGGACATGTTTTACCAACTTGGCCCAAGGAGCTCAATCACAACAAAGATGCAGTGGCTTCCTGCACTCTGGTGCCAGCCACCTTTGGCAGGGTACACACTTCCATTATAACTTCCAGCCTCTTTGGCTTCGCTCAGTTTACAATAAGCAGAGCTTGCATGAATCTCTCTCTTGATGGCTACCCAGCATGCATTGGGCTTGTCACCACTTCAGAATGGCAACAGTAGGCCTGTCGAATCAGCTCTTCCTCAAACTCTCAGAGGTACCGACAGTACATGCCTAACCTCGATTGATCCCAGGTGCTTTTATTGCTGCTGCTGCTGCTGCGGCTGGCGCCAAGAGATAGCAAATGGATGTTTATGTATAGAGCCCCCCCCCACCGTACGGAGCTGTCGACATGAGAATGATGCACACGTGGCGATCGGCAGGAATTATTAAAAAGGCAGGCTAGCGATGGCCTCTGCCGTGCACATGTGCACGCCTGGTCACGGGCCCGCCGACACACAACGTGATGGGCAGGACCGCCTGACCTCCGACATCCAGAGCATCTTCTAATTCCCCCAGCTCACCTCCTCATCACTCCAAACGCCCACACCTCCACACCTCAGCACCGCCCAAGGTCCAACACCGGGCACAGGTAATTACAGGGCCCCCGAGCGAAGAGGAGAAAGCCATTATGAAGAAGGAGTAGACAAACACAGAAAAGAAATAACAAGAAAGTAGAGAAGTTGAAAGAAGCTATGGAGAAAGGGCATAGAAATGCTATGAGAGAGGAAGAGTGAGCGAAAGAAAAAAGATGAAAAGGAATAGATCAGAACCACGACCTCTCTGACACACCTTTCAGACATTCTGACGAGAATGTGTCTCTCACATGCGAAGAAAAGAAAATATAAAAAGTGACAGAAAAAAAGCAAAAAATAAGTAATGCCCAATTATGGCTCTTTGACAGAAGGAAAATGAAATCTTTGTGGTCGAGCTCTGAATGACAGAGGTCAACCAAGCTTAATGGCACCACTTTAAAAAAAAGTCAGAAAAACATCACGCATCAGTTTTTAGTAGGTCATGTGTGTAGAACTACTTTCACATTAGCACCGCTAGCAGTGTTTACTCTCCGGTTATGCGTTTTGCTCTAAAGTTAGCATAAGACACACATTCTCAGTAAGACTCCGCTACATAGACTTAGCCACATGCTTTGGTCGGAGAGTTCCCTTGATGATGAATGGCTGATCTGAGATTAAGACAGGATGTGCCTGTTTGCTACAGACCATCAGGACTGTACCCCAAGTCCAGATTTTTAACATGGCAAATATTTTAGAATTACAGAACGTTTTGCTAAATGCTTAACTGACAGGAACATCTGGTGACAGATAAGAGCAAGTCAAAGTATGAAGCATTCACTTTTCTACTCAAAAGCCTTATTGGGGCATGTAATAAAAGAAATAATAACAAGTCGGTTCATCAAAGAGAAACACAAGAGCAAACAACTTGAAAAGCCTTCATTTCCATACCAATCCAAAATCAATTGAAGATAACATAGCTGGGAAGAACACTGACCTTAAAGTAAATGCATAATTTGTGAGATGTCACAGAGTGAGGTGAAAAAGTGCTGTGGAATGTCATTGCTTGTATAAAAGTGGAGCACCATCATGACCAAGAGCAATGTTGGAGAGCAGAATCCAAAAAGCAAAGCCCAATAGCAGAACCAGTGTGAAAGTAACCATAGCTAAAGCATAACACAACTTTTTTATTTTCTCTAATTTTTTTTGAGGCTGTAAGCATGTGATTAGCTAAGTAGCATCCATCAATGCACAGCCTAAATAAACCCCTACAAAGAAGAGATTGTGTTATCAGTTAATCCAATGCAAGCAGTTCAAAGTTGCAATTGCAGCAAAAACAACCTCACGGGAAACAGGAAGAGAATGAGGGAGAAGGGAAAGAGGGTAGGGCGAGAGAGAGAGAGAGAAAGAGGGGGATGTGGAAAGAAAGCAGACACAAAATTAAAAGCCTTTATCTAGAAGAAAACAGAGTTTTAAGGAGTTAATTTCATCCAGGACCACCATCCTGATTCTTCCTAAACTTTTAAATCTCATTCAGGAGAGGCCTGTAAAGACAAACACTCAAGTTTGGTCAAGAGAGCCATTTCAACAAAGCACAATGTGTCTTTTTTTAAACCTCAAGGGTGGTGGCCAAGGGTGGGAATGAAAGTGGAGTAGACTGTAGAAAGTGACAGGGGAAGGATTTGGACAGACAAAGATTCAGAAATGAAAGAAATGCAACAGGATGATAAACTAGGAAAGGTCAACTAATGGCGTGGTCAGACTGCATGATTTGTTTTTTTTTTTGTCTTTCACGATTGTCATTTACGATTAGCCATGTCATACTGTACTATACCATTATAAAAACCCAAATTCTTAGTCGGGAGACTGGCCACATTACAAGACAATGTATAATATTATTGTATGGGTTCCATTGACTACTGGTGACTTAAATCCTCATATCAACAATAGGCACAATTCTCTGTAAAAATTCTGAAAGTAAGCCTTTTTGTCGAGTTGCTGTAGAATGTTGCAAGCAATAAAAAACAAATATCATGAAGTATTTCACATTGTCATACTCATTTCTTGTTTTGATGTCATGCCCAACCTTTAAAGTTCAGGTAAAATCCTGAATATGTATCAGTTACAACAACAAATGTGTGGCACATATTGGGCAAATATCAGGCTGATATCATGAAATCTGACCAGACCATAAAAAAAGTAAAAAAAGAGGGAGGTAGAGAAGAGAGAGAGAGAGAGAGAGAGAGAGAGAGGGGGGAGGAGAGATACAGTATAAAGACACAGCGCTGAGGCCCCCTACCTGTCTGGGTGAGCTGCGACGTGCTGCGGCTCTTCCGCGACAGGCCAACGATGGCCGAGACCTTGGCGCCGATGCTTGAGCGCCTCTTCTTGTCGTCCGTGCCCACCAGGCTGACCGCCGTGTCCGACTGACTGCCGTCGGTCTTCTCCATGTTGCACATGTCACCGCCAATGCTGGTGCTCTTGGTCATGTTCATCCCGCCCGATGTGCCCATCTGCCTGTTTTTCATTTTGGACGTAAAGTCACTGTCAGTGGTCATGATGGGACGAGGATGTGCAGGGAGGAAGTGGAGGAAGACGAAAGGGAAGGGAAGGATAACAGGGTAGGAAGACACAGTAAAGGAAAAAAGAAAGGACAAAACAGAAGAAAACAGGGGGCATGGATGGGTTTGATTGGGGGGGGATAATGGAGGAGGATGTTGGGAAGGGAAGTGGAGGATGGTTGGAGGGTATGGATGAGGAGAGAGAGAGACACACAGAGAGAGGGACAGGGTTGAGTTCCAGGAGCACGCAGAGGAGACGTGTCAGAGGGGGAACTCTAGACTGGTGGGTGAGGGTCAAGTTTGGCCTTCACATTCAGGCAACGGGCAACCAACACATTCCCAGACATCTGCCACTGAACCTCCAGATGGATGTTTTTTTTATTTCAACTCGGAAAACCTGAATGTTTACATGCTCTCACAAACCAAAACAAACGAAAAAATAAGCTAGCACATCATTTGCCCTAGTATTACATTTGAAATTAATAATTAAAAAATAATGTCATTAATTATCTATTACAATACGTGAAAGCTCTCTTCTCTCACTGACCTTCCCTCAACTTCACTGACAACATTAAGTGTTTTTCATGTTATTCAACTTTGGTAATTATTGCAGCACAGACCCTGACACACAGATGAACAGACACAAAATGAAGAATCATGGCCTTAGTCACAGTACATTCATTTCCAGCTATGACAGTCAAAACACAGGCTTTAGTACTTCAGTCCATGGCTACAGCTCTCCATTTTTCAGAGATAAAAACTGCATTGCCCCATATTCTGCATGCAAATCAGAATCCACTGACAAAATTAAAGCCACTCAGTGCCCTCTGAGTGCATGCAGACAAGGTCCCCTCATGCATAAAATATCCAAATAAAATCCTGATGAACATCAACCCTGGTCTGAACTCCCCTTTTATAAAGGAGGTTAACTCCTATACAAGAGGGGTGAGTGATACATCCAGCAGGAGTATAATCAGCTAGGACAATTTCTCAGCTCTAATTACTTCAGTTAGCCTTCAACATTTCTGTTCCTTCCTTTCATATTTTTTCTTCATTTTTGATGCATCAATCTGCGGTGAAATACAGTAGATGAATATAAAGTAGCCCTAGCTTCTTACACCACGCTGTGGTGTGCCAATCTTGTATGGGCTTGACACAATTGTGAAAATCTCTGGGTGGTACACATTTGTTGTTATGAGAGTGTATCATCAATGCATCATGACAGAAAACAACCAATGAAATAGAGAAGAGATCTGTGAGAAAACATGGAGTGGAGGAATAAAATAAAGGCCATAAAGGAAATAAAGAAAGAGAGAAATCAAGAGAAAGAAAGACAGATACACTGATGGATATGGATCGTTAGAGGGAAGCCAAAAAAAAGGACTACAGATTGTAGGGAACATGAGAAGATGTACAAAACGATCTGAGAAACAAAATATTTCCCTAGAAGACAGAGGTTGAAGGAGGGGTTGAAGTACAAGACAGAGCAGTGAACACTAGTAGAGAGAGTGAGACAGCCAGACGTTGATAGAAAGACATATACGTAGAGGTGGGGTGAAAGCCAACCCTGATGAGAGAGAGAGCGTGAGACAGCCAGACGCTGACAGAAAGACAGATATATAGAGGTGGGGTGAAAGCCAACCCTGATGAGAGAGAGCCGAGTGCGTGCGCTATGAGATCACTCTAATGGATGTGAGCCCAGCCTGAGCTTGCGGTAGAGACGGCTCTCATTAAAATCGTTCACCTCTTCAGGGCAGCAGGTGAGCCTCTGGCATAGCCTCCAGAGCCCCCACCACCACTGCCACTGGCACCGCCTCCCCAGCCCATCCCCATCGTTTCCGACAGACATTGCCACCGGAGGATCAAGCCAGATAATACTGTCTTCATCTCCATAATTAAGGGGTCACAAGGTTCCTCCAGCAGAGAGAGAGAGAGAGAGAGAGAGAGAGAGAGAGAGATGGCAGAGAGCGACAGTAGCACTTGCATCTATCGATTCATTCATCACACACCCCTAACTGCACTGCACTGCAACACAACTGTGCAGAAACCACTCAGGAAGAACCCACAACTGTAAGACATGCATCTACCTGTACACAACCACAAGACTGATGCACACATCACAGTAAATTTGTAGACAACTATGACTAATTTGGCACTTTTACAGTGTTAAGATTTTTCCGGAATAGGCACTGTTGGAAGATGCAAGAGGACAAGAACTGCAGACAGGCTACAAAGTGGAACTAGGTACTGATACTGATACTGTTTGATGCTCCTCATCAAGTCTTGGCTCCAGCACACACTGAAACCCTGACCCTTTCAAACTAAACTGTCTTTCCTGAGCCTATTATCATTCTGGCAAACATGGCTACTGCCAGACTGCCAGGGTCCACTGTTACACACCACTGATACAGGAGGGGAGAAGGTATAGATAGATAGATAGATAGATAGATAGATAGATAGATAGATAGATAGACAGACAGACAGACAGACAGACGGACAGACGGACAGACGGACGGACAGATAGACAGACAATTTCCAAACTACTGGTGCAGTAGTAGCTAATGAAACCAGCTTTTCTAGCAGCTTTATTTATGGTATTTTTATGACATGGTTGATTTTAATCTACTGTGATTTTGTGCGTCAATGGCTTGCTGCTTCTGATGTATAGGTATTGTGTTTGCCAGCGCAGTGCTGAACAGCAGCTTCCTAGTGGGTAGCAGTGCAGTTAGGTGCACTGTCTGCACATTAGCTAAGTGGGAACAGCAACATCTGCCAGTAGAGTTTGTGACTGGCCAGCTTGTTTTGTAATGCGGACCATGATGTGATGTTATTTTATGAGTCCGGGTCTTTATGTCCCTAAGTAATCAGGGTTCATGCAGCTTTCTTACATGGTTTACGGTTTGTTTGCACTTTGCTTGCGTCTGGCCAAATAGAAAAGTTGAGAACCTAGTCTTTCTGATCTGTTGTTGTTGATCCTCTTTGTACTGTTAACCCTGTGGGTTTCCTTTTGCAATGTAGGCCTTATTTGTTAAGTATCCAACAACTGGATAAAAATGAAGACCATTTCATTTCAGTCAATTACTTTGTTTTGCATCACGTCATTTACAGAATTCAAAGGAAATCTGCTATATTGTTGTATGTGTACTGGAATATAACGTGACCTATATGACTATAAGTGTTACATAGCACAGCCTAGTCTGCAAAGTCTGCGGCCCACTAAAAGTAGAGCATAGCCAGAGGTGGCATAAAGGGTGAGGGCAGGTGAGGACAGACAGGGGTGGGACAGAGAGAGAGAGAGAGAAAGAAAGAGAGAGCGAGAGACAGAGAGAGACAGCAAGAGAGAGAGAGAGAGAGAGAGAGGGAGAGAGAGGGAGAGAGAGAGAGAGGGAGGAAGGGAGAGAGAGAGAGAGAGAGAGAGAGAGAGAGAGAGAGAGAGCACTCTCTGCCATCATTACTCTCTTGTAGCAGTGAATTACCATCCTCCACCACTGATTACTCGCCAGACAAAGACAGACAGAGAGAGAGAGAAATGAGAAAGACAGTAGCTGGCTTCCGAAACATTAATTAAATTAATGTGTGCTTAAATCAATCACTGATGGGTTAGTAGCCCTTTAATGCCTTGTCATTGTTACACAAGACAATTTTACCATCCTTGAGTAAGCAGTGCTGTGTGTGCGAGTGTGTGCGACAGAAACAACAAAAACCGCAGGCTAAAGATGTTCTGACAACCTCTTTCTGCCTCATCTGCACAGCGGTTTGGTTTTTACGACACACTGTGATGACATCAGCCAAACTAGCCCACTTAGAGGGGCCAACAGGGAGCGTCATGTTAAGAGGCACCAGCCGCTTCAGAGTGAGGGTGGCAGTGACAATCCACAGGTCCTCACCTGCCTGTGCAAGTGCAGCAAGTAAGTGCTTTTTTTGTGCGTCAATGTACGCTGTTTATAGAGGAGGCTTTCACTCTTTGATCAGTTAATGCATCCCTGCACCTTTGAAAGCTACATGAAAGGCGTCTTCCAAGCCGAAGCACTTTTTTCCTTTTATTGAAGTGACCTTTAAAAGTGACAATCAATAGGGGTAGCGCAAGAGCCTGTTTAGCCCTATTTATCATTTCTCTCTCTGTCTGTGAGCATTTGGAGAACATGAATTAATGCTACTAACAATATATGCTGTGTATATCTAAATATACACTATTGTATTTAAACCACTGAAAGGAATTACTTAAAATGTGTTTAAAAAATGCATTTATGCATTTATCTAAAGCAATCTGACTTGACTGAGTGCAACTTAAGTCAGTTCTGGAGTATATTGTACAAAATGCAAAAGCTTGCTGAATATATTGAAAGGAATAAAATGGTCCTGCTAAAGCGAAGACTTGGCATGCCACCTGCAGCAAGCAGTTTAAGAAATGGCCATTGAATTATTATTTTAAAAATCATTCAATCAACGTCATTATGTAGGCCCTAGACTCTGGAATATGCAGACCACTGCCTGAATACTGAATGTTTAGCTATACATGCATAATATGAGTAGAGTAGAGTAGAGCCTTTTTTATTCCACCACTCTCCTTTCTTTTCTCTTGCCTTCCTTCTCTCACTCTCTCTCTCTCTCTTTGCTCTCTATCTTCCTCTCTCCCCTCTATCATTCTCTTCTTCATTTTCTCTTGCCTCTCTTTCTCTTAACTCCCCATGCCTTCCTTCCTGTCTCTCTGTCTACCTTTTTCTTCCTGTCTCTCTCTCTCTCCCCCCTTCCCTCTGTCCTCCTCCAGGACTTGGCTCACCAGTAGGTCCCCAAAGCGAGTGTTCCTGGAACGGACTCGCTCTCCAGAGACATCTCTATTCAGCCCCTCCGCTGAACTGCATGTTCCTTTTCATGCAGATTGTTCTAAGTGTCGCCTCATCTAGGCCAAGATGTTCCCATCAGTGACAACAAAGCCTCTTTTTTTTGCTATTTTGGAGTGTGTGTGTACTCGGCAATAGCCAAAGCCAGTGTGGCGTCGCAGGACTTGATTGTGTGATTTCTGGACACTGTGGTCGCCACAATGCATTAGTGCCGGACAAGACATGTGGATGCTACGCAGACATACACACAAACACAGCATGTTTTCAAAACACCTCTACAGTGAGGAACATCGTGCACACTTGAAACACCACTTTATGGTAATAGAGAATGTTTTTATGACATTGTGGTTCCTATGTTTTTCAACAGCCAGCTTTTAACAACTGAATTTGTAAGCTAGGGTCACGTTTTCTTAAGAAGTGAGTTTCCTATGTGAAAGCACTTTTCTCAACTGTATAATTCTTACTTTGAGTTTGCTTTTAAGCTACACTGGAACAAAATCATGAAATAAAAACTTTTAATGACTTTACAATACCTACATTTCCTATCTTTACACCGTATTCGTTTCCATCCTGGAGTGAATATTACCAGTAACTGAATTCATTTTTCTGAATTTCTGACAATCACGTGTAAAGAAGCAATAACCTTGGGCTTTATCCCACTGTCTAGTATGGAATGGCGTTCTTGGAAGCCTAACAGAGCACAAAACCTAGCAAATATATTATGTGAAGTATTACTGAGTGTAAAAAAGTATTTCTTTTCAGGGTTTTTGACAAAGTGTTCTTTTAAATACTTGAGACATTTTAGTACCAGGGAACTTAGAAATTAAAATATAGTGATCCCCTCTTTATCGCGGTAGTTACTTTCCAGAACCCCCAGCAATAGGTGAAAATCTACGATAGATAGATAGATAGATAGATAGATAGATAGATAGATAGAGAGTGAGAGAGAGACAGAGAGAGAGTGCTTGAGCATAATGAAAGACTGCCTCTTCCTTCCTATAGAATGGACAGTGTTTCCTGACAGCTTGTGATCTGTGAACTGAGATAATGTTGGTCACTGAAGCACTACTGCAGGGTGCATGCACACCAGGGGGAGGGAGAAAGAGAAAAACACTCCATCATCACTACATCACAGCACTTCCTGCATCGCCTCAATGATAATCAATCTCCAGTCATAATGAAATATGGACTCATGCTGACTTGAAATGAAGGTTATTATTTATATGACAGACTAAACTATATGATGTCCCTCCAGAGTTTCTGTCATCTTTTTTTATAAAACTTAACTGACAAATACTTTCGTGGAGATGATTAAAGCAACACACCAGAAACAGGTGCAGTAAGCGATGCGATGATCTAAACCACATTTTTTTACATGCAGCCATATCAATGACACCTACTTGTAGGCAATTCTGCATTGGTACTGAAAAATGACACTACATACAACACTACTTCAAAAATAAAACTTAGCAACAAGGTGTGTTTCACATAAGGGATGACAGCCACCGAGGCGTGCATTCCATGAAATTAATCAACGATGTATCTGAGGTCTGATTAAAGTTGATTAATTAATTAAATTAATTCCGTCGAATACACGTCTCAGCAGTTATCCTGCTTAAGGTACTATACTCGTGAATTTAGGAAACATTTAAAACGTTATGTTAGACTATTTAAATTATTCTATAATTTCTTTACAATTAGGAATCATTGTTTGCTACCTGTTTTTAAAAAGTAGAGCAGAAAAGCGACCATTAAATTAGCCTGTATGGTTGTTATAGTTATCATTCTATGGGGCATTGATATGGAATGGTGATTAAACCTTATGCCAGAATTTTAGAACTACTTCCATAGTTGAACATTTTGACAGAATCAACGCATACCTCGCCAGCAAAATAGAAAACAGCATTTGACTTGATCAGGCCATAAGCTCTTGTAATGATTGGAGAAAGGCAGTGAGGGGTGTATTTGTTTGACTTTTGACCTTCAATATCAACTTTTTCTCCAGCATCACCTACTCTACTTTATGATGACTTACTTCTGAGCTGAAAACTACATACTAAATGAAATGCTAACAATGTTATCTTGCACATGTATTGCTTCAGTTCTAACTTTAGGGAGATGTGGGGAGGCTTTGCTGGGGGGTATGTATGATTAAAGTCAGTAGTAATAGGGCTATCAACTAATGCGCTGCAATACAAAGAGAGCTGAAGCAACTCAAGGCAATACAGCTGGTACCACGGAGGCACAGCCAACTGCTGGGGAACTTCAAAACCATGTATGTTGCTGTTGTTGTTTTGTGCGTGTGTGTGTGTGTGTGTGTGTGTGTGTGTGTGTGTGTGTGTGTGTGTGTGTGTAGGCATACATGGGTGTGTGCGCATGCATGTGTTTTGGGTGCGTTTGTGTATGAGTGAGTGAGTTTGTGTGTGTGTGTGTGTGTGTGTGTGTGTGTGTGTGTGTGTGTGTGTGTGTACTGTACATGGGTAATTGTTTTGAGTGTGTGTATGTGTGTACATGGGAAAGTGTGTGAGTAAGTGTGTGTCTGTGTTTTGCATGCATGTACTCTCCCTAGGGGAGCTTTATGTATTACTTCACTCTGTTGGCTCCTGATACCTTAAAATTCAAGTAGGCAGCAGTTGGAGCTTCTGGCAACATTGCCCGCATTCATGCTGTGTTACTATCCTCTTCCGCTCGCTCTCTTCCTCTCCTCCTCTGTACTTTCAGTTACTCAGACTCACAACAAATTGGGTTGGAATGAATAACAGCCAACAGTATCCTGTTTTATGTGGAACATTTGTCATTCACAGACAATGATTACAGAATTTATAAAAGCTACACAGAGCCTTTAAAACCTTTTCTCTATTTTCTACTGAGATGTGACAAATTCAATGTCAATGTCGTCAATATATTGACAAACTCATTCATCTCTTTTAAAAGCAATTTTCCACTTGAAGGCAACTTGAAGGACAACACTATTGAACCTAAGCTACGCAGTTACTTAATGTCAACCATTTACTCTCGAATACTTGGATTCCCAGCAAGAGACGTTGCATAACACCGCTCAAGGGGAAAAAATTCTGTCCTCTCACATACTGTACATATGTTTCTTCCATGTTATACACAACGGATACACAAGATGACTAATCACTAGAGCCGCCCATGTCTCCTCCTCTAAGTCTCACTCACTGGTCCATTCACAAACCCCTCTTGTTTTTAAGACCAGGAATCAGCCTGCTCAAGCCCTCTACAAACACACTGACAGGGCAGGCAGAAAGAGGCAGGGAGAGGGGGAGGGTGAAAGAGAGGGAGAGAGGCAGGAAGGGTGAGAGGAGAGAGAGAGAGAGAGAGAGAGAGAGAGAGGGAAAAGAGAGCGAGAGATGATCACACAGTAGTAGCGTGATCAAAAGTTATGCAAGAGCAAAAAGGAGCAAACACACTGGCTCTCTCCCACTGTCTCTCTCTCTTTCTCTCTCACCCTCTCTCTCTCTCTCTCTCTCTCTCTTTGTCCGGAAGGACAACACCAACATTCCCATCTGTCCATCTGTCCCTCTGCGTCTCTGCTCATCCGAACACTGCACATCCATCCACTGCTACATGGTTGGGGACAATAACACGACACTAATTCAGCTTCTGGGAAGGACAACTCATTCTACTGCAATGGCTACTGTAGATCATTCATTATCACTCATCAAAAAATGCATGATCATCTTCTCACTAAAAAGCCTGAAGTAAACTACTACAGTCTACAGTATACTGAAATGACAATACAGGACATAACAATAGCTAATTTGGATATTGAAAATAAAATAGAATAAAAAAATCATAGTTTCCTTGCTCCTCACGTCAAACCAGTATTTTGCAGTTCAAAATCTTTTGAAATCCAAAAGCTACAACACTATTTACATGGGTCTTGCTGGACCTAGCAGTGAAGGGGGACCACAGTGGTTAAATCATCTGATGGTACTGTTTCCAATGCAGCACTTGGTCAATGAGAGCAGTAAACACAGCTACTGAAAGAGACAGTGGCAGATTCTGGCATGGGTTTGCCTCAGCCTGTGTGGCCAGCACTGAGGATGGGGAAGGTGTAGTTGGTACGGAAGCCTCAATGTGACAGACAGAGCCATCACAATTGGACCTGGAGGAAGGAGGTGAAAAACTCAAGACAAACAAACACAACATACTCAGGACCAATACAGGCTGACAAAGATTTACATTCTTATAAAACTGCATGTGTGCAATCTAACATTTCATTTGTTTGATAGAGAACTCTGTTATTCAGGTACCACCTATAATAGACTTTATTGTTGGGGCTAATTCTGTGATAATGATCATAACATATTATTGTGATTAGCATTTGACTTAAAGTGACTGAATTCAACAGCTGCAGTCTGTGGCTGAGACATTGAACTCTGGCAGACAGAGAACACTGAAGTATGACTGACAAAAAAACTGTCTGACTTTGACAGTCAGAACATAAACACATCAAGCAGACATTGACACAGACATGAGCCATTCTCCTAATATAGCACATACAAGATACATGTATATCTACACTCTTAGTTTCCCTCTATGATTTTGTAATTGTTATTGTTCTCTAGTGATGACACATAGCCTTATGTCTGATATTGAACATGTCCATGTGTCAAATCACTTCTATCAATGTCTTTTTTTCTGTTAGTAATAACAGCATACAGCTCTCATCTCATGATGAACATTGTGCTGTATAGCTGGTATGTGTATCCTGATAGAGCCTTATTGACAAGGTACTATATAATGTATTCTATTCTGTTCTGTCTTTTGAGCCTAGTTGGATCTACTTTGGGGGCCCTTGCTCCAGGGGTCTGGCTACAGTCCCTCTGACAGCTCTGCTGGCCACACACACTGTAGATCAACCCGATGGGACTTTACCTGAGGTCGGTCTCTGAGAACCTCCTCGTGACGGCCTCGTCTTCAGCCTCGGCCTCCTGTTCCTCCTGCCTGTCTACGCTAACGCTCCTCCGCCCGATTCCCTTCCCAGCCCTCCCTCCTCCTCCTCCTCCTCCTCCTCCTCCTCCTCCACCTCCTCCTTCGCCACCTCCCCCTGCCCCTGCCCCTCCCGCTTTGCCACCTGCCCCCACTTCCTCCTGCTCCTCTTGAAGCACCTCCTCCCCCACACTCTCCTCCCCCTCCCTGGAGAGGCTCCGCCCAGGCAAGCTTTTGGCCTTGCTGTGGGCGATGCGAGCGGAAGCGCAAATGAAGGTGCGCATGCGGAAGGAAAAAAAAAACAGAAGAGCAAAAAGACAACACAAAGGCGAGTAAACAACAAACAGACACAACACAACAGCTAAATAGCAAAACAGACAGAGATGAGGCAAAATATTGCATGAGGATTTAAAGCATCATAAACAAAAGTAACAACATATAAAAAGAATGCAAAATAGCAGAAGCACATAGATGTACATGGAGACATAAGACATTTGTGTGGTAACAGACAACAGACCCATTGTGTTTATGAGTAACACAGCTCCTTTGCTAGAGATGGGCCGGCACAGCATAAGGGGAGTGAAGTTCAATGTTTGGCTCTCAATTTTAAACTCTACAGAGCCAAACGTGAACTCACTGACACAATGTGAAAAGTCAAAAGAGCATACCATAATGTTTAAGTTCATCTTCAATAACGCTAAACCACAGAGGTGTTAATTCTTGCTTCAGAAAGTAACAACCCTGCCACACGTTCAATACAACCATTTTCTGAAACAGCTGATCTTAATAAGCAGGCAAATTATCAGATCGGTTAATTAGTTAAGTCACATGTGTTAACTGCATACGTAGAAGAAATACATGGGAGGGATTTTACTTTCTCAAGCCAGAATTGACACCTTTGCTAAACCTGGTGCTGGTGCAGTTCCTACTACTGAAACACCTGAACCAGCCCAGTGCTCATGGGCCAAAATGATGCACAGATAATGATTTTATTGACCTGCAGGCTACTGAGAGACCCATCCCTGGCAAAGATAAACAAGGCAAAGGAGTCAGTGTGCTTGTGCAGTGGACACTAAGCCCGGGCGGTGCGGTCGGCTCACCTGATCTTGCGGGTGCCCCGCGGCCGTTCCGACTGGACAGACATGTAGCTCGTGCTGCTGAAGCGAGAGGCACTGCTGCCCCGCGACACAGCGGACACGTCGCTTACATCGCTGTCCGACGACTTGGCCGAGAGGTTGTCCGTGGCCCGCGTGGGGTCCCTTCGCTGTAGACAGACAGGCATGAAAATACAAAGACAAAAAGTTACTAAACAAGTAACAAAAATATATCTTGTGAACAGTCAGTTTATAATCTCTGTGAAGGATCACACACACACACACACACACACACACACACACACACACACACACACACACACACACACACACACACACACAAGCCCTACGATGAGGCATTAGGGTTTTAATGGCAGAGAGTTGAAATGAACAGAAAGTAGGCACGTTGTTCCCGATTTTGCAATGTTCTAGAACTTCACAGTCAGTCTGACAGCAAAGTGCAATTTTAAATCATATTGTGCTTCAGGGATATTATGGCTAACCGACTCCATAAAAAAATGAACATTTATCAAACAGTGACATACTTAGGTTATTAACTTTATAGCGCAAAGAGGAGTTATGCAATAGGGTAGCAGACTCAAGTTGCTTGTTTATGCCAAAAGAGCCACCGTGTGCCTGCCTGAAATGCTTTACTGTACCTAATGTGGGCTATTTGGACCGGAATTTAGCTCTTCATCATTCTAGTGGGGAGAATGAACAAGGTTCGGAGAGACGGAAGACTGAACCATTTGCCCCTGTTTTCAAAATTTAGCACTCTCAGGGTTTTGCTGTTACAAGGATTCTTAATTCGTCAGCACACGACAGGCTTATATAATCAAAGATTTGTTGAAACTTGCAGAATGCACAAACATAAATAACTGCATAACAAGCCAACCTTCACCATCTCTCATCTCCTGGACACTGCGACAGCCCAAAGTATGACAACATTTTGTCACCGGCTTTTTATAGAAGCAACAGACAGCCTTCAATTTGTTCTCAGAATAATAACCCGCATACCACATACTTAAAAGGAGACTGGAATGCCTTGGACTTGCGTGGCCTGTCTTGGAATGCTTAGAGTGCTTAGCAGCCTACCGATGAAGCTCGCATAAGGATCCGGGCACCTTTTAGTCAGCGTGTAGTAAACATGTGTGCAGTAGAGCATACTGAACATACTGAAATAGTGAGCAACAACAGTGCTCGGATATATGAAATGCCCAAGAGGTGACTTGACCTCCTTCTGAACCCATACTTTATAGAGCAATGTAATGTTGCAACAATGCCGTGGGTATGTGTGTTCATATTTTTTATGACTATGATAATGACTGTATTATTTACTACATGATAAATCTATAAATTGCTTTTTTTTGTGAAAAAGACGTAGAGAGACCTAAAATGCCTAGGAGAAGAATTGCTGAAGAATGTCTACACTAGTTTATGTTTACATCTACATTAGTGTTATTTATTTTACTTCCGTGTTTTATATCAGCAAAAGTAATGTCATGTAACATGCATTGTAGTAACAGACATATTCTCTGCACTCAGGACTCCCCACAGCCAGACTGAAGACCCTGAGGGGGGTGGTAGGGACTGGGGGTGCTGAGGTGCTGGGCTTGCCTTGTGGTAGTCCTGCTCCAGCCGCGAGTCGGAGCCGGTGCCCTGCTTGTACTTGTTCATCTTCAGCTTCATCTGCCTCGTCCGCTCCTCCACGTCCATCGCACCTGTGGAGGAGAACCAGAGGCTGGTCAGAAGGAGGGAAGGAGAGCAAGTGGTTGAGGGTGGTGAGGGCAGGTCGGTGGGAGGGTGCGTGGGTGGTGTTATGGGAGGAGAGTGGGGAAGCAAAGCGTGTGCTCTCAGCATCCAGTGAAGGCAAAGTGATAATATGTCTGCACAAGTGCACATCAGCGCATAATGTCTCACAGACTAAAGACAATGTGGACCCTTTGACAAGACAAGGAGGATGTCCTGACTTCTGCTGATAGAGCAGTAAGAATGATGTGTTTGTATCTGAAAGTAACCCTGCTTATCCTGGTGGGGTAAAAATACCCATCGTTATTGTCCAAAGTTGGGTGACACTGGCTTCAAAGAGTCCTGCCACCTGAACCAACTTCGAAAAGTCCTGCGACCTATTGGTTCTACCTGAGTACATACTTATACAGTTGATTTCCCTCACTAGCTCATCTCCCTGGCTGAGGAGTTGTGCTTATTAAAATCAGTTAGGGCCTGTTCACACTGTGACGCTTTTTTCTGTCAGGTGCTTAAATTCAATTGTTTTATGTAGAACAATGTGGCTCACAAGTGGCCTGACGGTTGCAGTCGCCTTGTCTCTTCTAAAAAAACAGAGGCCCTCAAAGTTCAACTGTCCTCTGTTCAACTTTTGGAACACATTTTTTTACAATGGGTTGTTGCGTAGCTACAGTGAGTTTAAAATATCAACGGTAAAAAAAATGGAGGACTGTATGTACCTTAGCAACACAAAACGAACCTTAACATCTCCAGCAAGCTCAGATTTTGGAATACGAGCAACGCTTCTAGTGTTTTGGAGGCAGAAAAAGTGTTGCAGTGTGAACGGGCCCTTAGTATTGTGAATGGTTAAAGCCAGATTTCCCACATCTGGTATAACCTATTGATATTACCCAACGGATTAAGGAGAACTGCCAGTCCTGACACATACAGAAGGGCTGATTCTTCAACCTTGTCAGCGTAATTTTTAGTTAATTTTATTCTTGAAATAAAGCACTCACCATTCACATATACAAAGAAGTCCACACAGAAAAACTGCCATGAAAAATCAATAATCCAAATATCCTGCATAGCAAGCAAAGGAGCAGAATACTGAGTGCCTGCCATGAATGCCATGAGGGGGCTCGACAATCTCACACAAAACTGCCTGCTCGACAATTCCATAAATTCCATGTTTATGACACAACAGTGGCAATTCCTCATCCGTGTGACGACCTTGATTGTAAATCCTGTTGCCATGCCGAGAGAAAGGCTGTGGCACAATTCCCTCTAGCCCCCGAGGGAAACATACAGTACGCGGATCAGGCCTGACGCTAGTCCGGGCCAGACGCTAGTCAGGCAGCCCGTGCTGACTAATGCCCACACAACACTAGCTCAGCTCTATTTGCTCTTGTCATCGCCGCCGCTGCCGCTGCTAAATTGCTACTCCAGCAAACACTGGGAACATAGTTCACTGGGATAAGTCTACCTGTCCTGCTGAGGCATTGTGGATTTGTTTTTTTTGTTTTATTTTTACCTTCTTCATTTCGATGGCTATAATATAAGGCCATTTAAGGGATATTGTGTTTGGGCTCTTTTAAGACTTCTGTGTGATGCTTCTAGCTGGACTTGCTTAGTGGGAGGGTCACAACACAAGAGGATAGGACAAGTAAACATAAAGTAAGTAATTAAAAATAATTGTCATTATATAATGATTAATCGTTTTTTTTATTAAATGCACTGAACTGAGAGAATGGGGTAAGACAAGACATACTAGCTAAACAGTATCTGTAATGCATACAGGCATAACAGTGATCTATGCTTAGCATGGCAAACATTCTAGTGTATGTCTAATTAAGGGCCATGTATTCAATTAATACAATACAATATGCTATATATATGTCTATTATATATACACATATATATATAGACACACAACAGTATGCTTGCAGAATCGCAAACAATTCACATAGTGGTGCACTGCAAAAGAGCGTGCTCAGGGAGTTGTTGGAAAGCTGTTCAGTGAAAACAGAGTGTTTGTATCATTAAACTGCTACAGCAGCAAGTTTATTTTTTTGTGATGATGTACAGACACACAGTGCTGGTGAACTTTGCAAAGTGAACTTCCGAGTGACAGTCTTCACTCCATAGCACAGGCAGACAGGCAGGTAGGTAGGTAGGTAGGTAGGTAGGTAAGCATGGTGGAGAACGTGGTGAGCTTTTCACACAACCAAGTGAAAAGGCTCAGCACAATGGGCCTACCTGCATCTCCATTCTCTGGGCTCTCTTTGTCTCTCTCTACTCGGAGGGGGAGTTTTTGTCAGGAAGGAGAGGGAGAGGAGAGGAGGGGGGTTGGGGTGGTAGTGATGGGGAGGCAACACAATTAAAGCAGAGAGAGAGAGAGAAATAAAGAAGGGAGAGAGGCAGAGAGAGAGAGAGAGAGAGAGAGAACAAATGAATGGACGTTCAAACACAGATGTCATGTAATGAGAACACTGCTGTTGAGATGGGAGCTGAGCACATATAGACAAATGTCTGCCTGAGTCCCTCTATGCCTCTGTAACAAAGCTGTCATTATTACCAGACTGCCTTAACCACATATGGGCTCAAGTCAAACATAGTCACCAGTGGCACATTTCATTATGTCCAACCAACTACCTAAATTAACCAAGTAAAGTAAACACATAGGTAAAAATAGCTCAATTAAGTACAAGCCTACATATTCACATGAATCTAATAAAGTTTACCGAGTCATGGTGTGCAAGTGATTTAATTACTGTGCATAAATACCTGTATGAAATCTAAGGATGTTACAAACTTACAACAGTATGTGGTTAAGGAAGACTCTACACTTAATTGATTCATACACATGTATGACTTGGGGAATAAAGACAGATTTGTTAGCAGAGGGCCCTTTACATTTGTATTGCTTCTACTGTACACTGTTGCAAGATGTGAACAAGATACAGGTCTGACTTTATAAATGGAGTCTAGATCCTGTTATTTCATGCCACAGAGATTTGCAAAAACACAAGGTCAACTGGAGGATTTTGAGACCATTAACAAACAAGAGTGTGAGCGAGGAGAACGAGAGGAACACCACAGGTAGAGTAACAGCAGCAGCAGCAGCAGCAGCAGCAGGGGAAAAGAAAGAAAGACAGAAAGAAAGAAAGAAAGCGGGATGGGCATGGCAAAACAGGAAGGAGAGGCATTGAGAGTTGGGAAGACGAAGCCAATGAAAAGGCCAAAAAAAAAAACGAGGAGAGAGAGGAGGAAGTGGAAGAAGAAGGAGGAGGAGGAGAAAAAAGAAGAAGAAAAAGAAGGGACAGACCTGAGTTTGTCCGACTGGGTGAGTCCATGTCTTCTGGGGGTGTGACGTCACAGAAATGGACAGACATAGACAGAGGAGATGGCTGTGAGAGGATGTGTGTGTGAAGGTGAACAGGAGGGGGGGGTGGTGTTGGATGGGGAGGGGGGACGTGGGGGAGGGACAGGGGGCAAAGGTAACACTGAGAGAGAGAGAGGGCCAGGCCATATGGGGGTGGGAAGGGGGGGGGGTGGAGGGGGAGGAGGGGTCCTTAGAGACCCCATGAAGGTAACATGGCGCAAAGTAGGAGGGGGGGGGGGGCACAACAACAACAATAACACCAACAACAACAACAATAACAAAAAACAAACACAAAACACACCACAGTACA
>CM059277.1:17943033-17973033 GCA_030347295.1 Setipinna tenuifilis
GACTATGGCAGAGGAGGATCAAACAGGAGGGTCTTCATCAGACAGCAAGGGTCTAAGGTAGGTAGGTGTGTGTGTGTGTGTGTGTGTGTGTGTGTGTGTGTGTGTGTGTGTGAGGGGGGGGAGCTACACCAACCTGTCTTGTGCAGGGGTGGACATTGCGGCAACTCGCTCTCATCCAGAGTGCCGTTGAGATGTCTCTGCTGGTCCTCCCAGGTCACCTCTACTATGGCATGGCCACAGGGAGACACAGTGGAGCACACTCTCATCTCATCTCATTCACCTCCGTCTGTCTGTCTCTGTCTGTCTGTCTGTATTCAGTCATTCTAGCCCAACTGAATACAGACAGACAGGAGCACACATGTGGAGCACATCTCATTCACCTCTGTCTGTCTGTCTCTCTGTCTGTCTGTTTGTATTCAGTCTTTTAGCCCAACACACAGTTGAGCACACATCTCATTCACCTCTGCCTGTCTGTCTGACTGTCTCTATGTCTGTCTGTCTCTCTTCAGTCTTTCTAGCCCAACACACAGTGAAGCACACATGTCTTTCACCTCTGCGTGTCTGTCTGTCTCTGTCTGTATTCACTGTTTCGAGCCCAATTACACAGGTCTCATGTATGTCTGTCTGTCTGCCTGCCTGCCTGCCTACCTACCTGCCTGCTTGCCTGTTTGTCTATATTCATTTCTTTCTGTCCCAACCAAACACAAGTCACTTCTGCACTGCCAATGTGCTGCAATGGCTCTTACTATGATTACTATGCCCTTAAGGTGGGATTGAATTCCCACTCAGGGTTAAAAAATTTGACGGGCAATACTTTTTGGACAGGATATATGATTGTAATTGTAATGGCAGATGTAGCTAAGCATTTTTGACATTTTTGATGCGTATCGATTGCTACTAGGCCTGTCCTACCTGATACAGTCTATAGCACACGCTGTGAAAAGAATGTGAAGTTCAGCACTTTGGGGCTGAACAGCTCCCTTCTGAATAGCATGAGTAGTGCTCCATCTGCTGGACAGTGGGTGCAATTACGCTTTAAGAGGGTTCACAACTAAGGCTCCTTGGTAGATAAGCCACAACTCAAGTCAATGACTGGTTCTTTCGTCAATTCCAAAGACTGGTTGATTATGGTTATTCCTAACACATTTACATTTTCAGTGATGTTTACATTATCTTATTACATGTTAAAAGCTTTGGGACTAAGAAAAGAGAACAGCAGAGCATCCATTTTCCATTCTCCTGCTACATTCGCTAGAAAGGCTTATTTAAATCAGAAAAGAATGAGAGTGAGAGAGGGAGAGAGAAACAGAGAGGGAGAGAAAGAGAAAGGAAGACAAACGAGTGATGAAGGCTCAAAGTGACATGGTCCCCCCACAACTCTGAGCGTCTCAGCTACAGCCTCCCCAGCCCCCCGTCTCTCCGTCTGAGGGGCCCGGAGTGAAGCGCTGTGCGGAGCCTAGACACGTGTCATTTTGAGAACGATCCGATTCGAGAACCAGAGTAGGTCATGCGCGTGTGTGAAAATGTGCAATATGTAAACGTTTACCAGCCACTGACAAATAAATGATAAAATTCACCAGCCACTCAATAGAAAAATAATTATTTTGTGTCCACAATTTTCCAGCCACTTTTTATATTTTACCAGCAATTGGCTGGTGGCTGGTGAGAATTTTCATCCCTGGTAAAGACAGAGGAAAAAGGAAAGCTCATGGCAGTGAAACAGCACAAAGTACAGTATGTGCATGTACAGTATACGTGTACAAAATGGATGTCTAAACGTCCAAGACAAGATGTTACACCAAAAGATGTCAACATAGCTAGAGTGGAAGAGAAAAGGACTACAGACTACAAACTGCAGGCTACAGGGAGAAAACATCAAGGAAAAGCTGAACAACGAAAGCCAGAGAAGGAAGAAAAGAATTTCAAATTCACTTTATCTATGCTAGCTAATGATTCTTTTTCCCAGACAGCATCCATTCAGCATCCACACACACACACACACACTCGCAGACACACACACTCACACACACACACACACACACCCGCACTCACACACACACATACTCACACACACACACATCTCTCTCTCTCTCTCTCTCTCTCTCTCTCTCTCTCTCTCTCTCTCTCTCTCACACACACACACACACACTGCAAACCACACACTTCTAAGGGCACTTGCCTTTCCTTCCATTAACTGGGGGGCCTTGAGGCTTCTCATAGTCTTAATGGGTTTGGAGACAGCAAATGGAGTTTAATGAGATGAAGCAGACACACACACACACACACACATACACACATACACATACACACACACACACAAAGACAGAGACACACACACACAAAAACACAAACACAAAACATAAACACAACATTGATATGAACATGAAGATACACAGAAACACAATAACAACACAAATAGAACAATACAAAAAACAAGCACATAGAAAACGGAAACAACACCAATAGCAACAAACAATACACAGTACACATACACAAAACAACAACAACTCTGACAAAATGGCACACGCAAAAAACAAAGGACAAACATGTGTTTGGAGGGACACGTCGAGCAGCGACGAGTGTAACCCGTGGGTCAAACGACTACGATGGGGAGTGGTAAAGGCAGCGACCCGCCCGGGGCCAAAGTCTTACATATGGTGTCTTAATGAGGCTATGAAAGGCCTTGGATGGAGGCGCCGTGAGGGTGTGAAGTCCAGCCTGGGCTGGGCATGCAACAGCAAGCAGCGTACCATGACATCCCGCACAACACATGGTACTCAGTGGAGAACACACACACAGGCACACACACACACGTGCACAGTTATGCACACGTGCGCACATACACACATACACACACAAAAACAAACACACACACACACACACACACAAACAAACAAACGCGTATACATACACAAATGTGATGGCATCCAATACACACAGATGGGAGGGGAGGAAGAGAGAACTGCTGGAATCTACTGCCTGTGCCAGCCATCATGGTGAGGGTGGGAGTTTGAATGTGTGTGTGTGTGTGTGTGTGTGTGTGTGTGTGTGTGTGAGTGTGTTTATGCTTTTTTGTGTGTGTGTATGTGTGTGTGTGTGCGTGTGTGTGTGCGTGCATGCATGTGTATGTGTGTGTGTGTGTATGAATGTGTCTGAGTGTAAATAGTGTATATGTGAATGTGTGTGAGTGTGTTTATGCTTTTGTGTGTGTGTGTGTGTTTATGCTTTTGTGTGTGTGTGTGTTTATGCTTTTGTGTGTGTGCGTGTGTGTGTGTGTGTGTGTGTGCCCATGCACTACAGTAGTGCTTGCCAGCCCACTAGCCGCGTGTTCGCAGCAAGCACTGACTGTGCGTTTTTGCCTCCTCGAGGCCTGGCCTGGACTGGCCATGTTCTCTCTCTGTTTCTCTCCTCTCAGCTCCGCCCTCGGACACTGGGCTTTTTCATTTTCACAGTACGGCCAGAGCCACGCTAACTCTCACTGCTTTACGCTCACCTACACGCCTTCTAATAATAATAATAATAATAATAATAATAATAATAATAATAATAATACAGTTTATTTAGAATGGACTTTCTAAACATGCAAGGATGCTGTACAAAAATAAAATATTAAACAGATATAAAAACAACAGTCTAACGGTCTGACAGCCTAAAACCATAACCAGACCTGTAGAAAAGTCTAGAAAGAAGGAGGAGTCTTAGTGAGAGACACACCTGATCCTCTCTTATAAACATGTATCGAGGTGTGGTTGTGGTACACAGGCCCATCGAATTCATCCTTTATGGGGTGAAGTCAGATAAAGAAAAAGTAATTGTTTAAAATATCACCCTTTTACTACTTCTATTACTACAGTATGATGAGCCGACAGATTACTATTTCTATTACTGCTACAAACTTAGCCAGCAACTGACTTACTATATTTATACCAATACTACTAATAATACTAATACTACTACTAATACTAATAGGATTATTAATACTAATATTATTACTAAATTAGCCAATAGGTGACCTATAAATGTTTCTATAACTAGCGCAATTACAGGAGTAGCAAACAGATGAGCTGCTGTCTGTGGCAGATAAAGGTGGAGTGAAACAGTGCGCAGTGGAGTAAATGTACTGACAACAACATGACTGACATTGATATGGATGATATGGGTCCTGCTATACCACTGCAGCCTCCTAATCCCAAACTGTGGTGAGCTACAGGCCTGTTCCGGGTTAAAAGCAGTGTGGTCACGTGACACAGAGAGAGCACTGATAAGCATCCCCCTGTGGCTAGCCTGCCAGGAGGAAGCTAAGTGCTCTCTGGTTTGTAGAGGAAGAGCATTGCATTTCTCGCTCTCTCTCTCTCTCTCTCTTTCTGTCTCACACACACTCACTCATACACTCTCACACACACTTTCTCCAGATAAAAGTGTGTGAACTAATGTGAAGCAATGTTTCTTGCGCGTGCACACACACACACACACACACACACACACACACACACACACACACACACACACACACACACAAACACACACTTCACTCCTCTCTATCTCTTGTTTTTTTTCCTCTTCCACCAGATCTCTCTTTCCATCGCCATCTCTCTCTCTCTTTCTCTCTCTCTCTCTCTTTTTTTCTCTCTCTCTCTCTGCGACTCTGCAGTTGGGAGGGCTTTGCTGAGACTGTACTGAACCCTGGAGTGCTCATGCACTCTGACAATGATGTAAGGCTTTCTCTCAGGGCCTTGACAAGTACTCCGGCAAAGCAAAGGCTTCACTCACCACCCCCCCCCCGCCCCAAAACCCCTTCACACCCACCCACTTACCCACACATACACACACACACACACACACATTTTCCCTTTTTCTCTGTGTTTGAGACTCAAAAAAAAAACAACCAAGATACACCAACACAAAAGCTGAATCTGAAATGTTCACTCGTTCACTGTATGTCACTACTATGTAGGGAACAAAACCATACAACTATATAGTCAACAAATTAATTATCCCTTCCTGGCCCCCTGTGAGATCCTTTAAGCCTGTATACCTCTAAACTCTACACAGGAAGTGAAGAAGGTGCTCCCTATACTGTAATTAATCCTCAGCGTTATCCCCGTTGTTGCTGCGGGTGTAGGATAATTCTTCACATGGACCATATGTTGTTAAGAGGCCTTGTTCACGTCATGTGTTAAGAGTGTGTGCTCAACGCAGGACAATACTCCAAGCACCTGTGATTTATGGGCCTCATAAAATATTGACATGGGTTCCACACTACACCGCTTGGAAAAAAAAAAAAAGAAAGAAAGAAACTGCTAAGTGTGGGATAAAAACACGCACACACACATGCACATAAGCATACACGCACACACACGCACACACACACACACACACACACACACACACACACACCCACACCCCCCCCACACACACACAACACACACACATGTGTGTGTCTCACACCCTGCCCACCCCTTCCTCCTCCTCCTCCTCCTCCTCCTCGGGTCTTGCTCGGCCCATGGCCACAGCAGCGCAAACTCCCATCACCCAGTCAGCACTTATGAGACAGATGTGCAATTATGAAAATGCTGAGCCACAGAGGTTCTGTGTGTGTGTGTGTGTGTGTGTGTGTGTGTGTGTGTGTGTGTATGTGTGTTCATGTGTGTTCATGTGTGCGCACACGCAGCGCCGACCAGCGTGTGTGCCTCCACGCCCAGATGTGAAAAGCTACCAGCAGCTAGTGCAACACATTACAGCACAGCACTGACATCCACATCAATCCCACAAGACAAAAACACATGGCAACAACACAGGCTAGCGCTACGTCACAAACACTGCACAGACATAGGCTAGCTGTACTGTATTGTCACAAACATTATCACAGGCTAGCTGTATGTCACAAACATGTATGGCACAAACAAACACAAGCTAGGCTCTCTGTCACAGACATTGTAGATACAGGCTAGCGCTATGTCTCACAAAAAAATGGCGCAGACACAGGCTAGCTGTATGTCACAAACACAGAGAAACACAGAGGACACATGCGACACATTGCAATGGGCCTCCTTTATGGTACTCTACGGGGTCAACAGGATTGGATAAGAACTGAACATTATTGAGGTAGAAAAGTTTGGAGGTGGGCTTCTAAACTAGGCCATTGCAGATGGGTTTAGCCTGATCAGGATTTGAAACTTCTTCTGACCGTCTAAACCCAGTCACCAAAGGTGCTGGTACAGACCTGGACAAGGCTCTATGTCCTCTTCTCCGTCTTCTGGGAGAAGGTGAGAGAGGGGAGAACCGAGGGGAGAACAGGCATGAGTGGCGGCAACCAGCCACATGGGAGCCAAACAACCAACAGCTGGTGTTTTGACTGACATGTCGAGGGGTAGTAGGCTACAGCGATGTGAGAGCGGATGCCAAACTGCCAGGCATACCCAATCATGCTACTTCACATCCACATATGTGACTTTGATTCCCAAAAGAATCAATAAGGGCTAGTCAAGACAGTGAAAGAAACCAAACAAAATCTCGCAAGCTCAAGATCTGATTTGGAAAAAACAGAAGACATGAACACTGGATTTATCATAAGATGCTCAGATAAAAAAAAATGATTAAGACACAACTGTTGCTGGTAGGAATAAATTGAGTCCCAAAACACCAAAAGTCCAAGGACTGTGTCCAATAACTATCAATCGTGGTCCAGCAGTAACATAAGGAAAGCACCAATACACTGAAAATGCAACTCGTAGGGGCAGAGTTACACAATTAAGGGTTGATACACATAAAAATTGACCTCAGAACAAAGGTCCCACTCATTTCAGCCTCAGGAGGCATATATGCTTCTTCATAAACTCAACAACAAACCAGGCCAACGACAAACATCGGCTTCGACGGGAAGCTTCAACGCAGCAGCAAAGGGTGGGGGAAAAAAAATCGACTGACAAAAAAGGGTCCAGACTTACTTCTGTCGAGCGTCCCCTTGGCAGGCAGTTGTGGTAGTTGCCGTCCTCTCCTGCTGGACATGGGCGTACTGCTAGGGCTCGTTTGGACCGACCCGCTGCGGGGGTGAGCCCTGTGGGGTACACAAGTTCGCACCATTAACTTAGCCACACTTCCACCCCCCCTGCGCCCCCACCTCCGCTCCCCTCAGCCTGACTGGGAGGGGGCCGAAGACATCTCAGAGGGGCAAAAAAATCACCACACAGCCATGTGTTAGTAGATAAGGTTTTGGCAGAGAAGTAGTTACATCAACACATATACATCGAACACGTGTAGGAAAAGACATATCTAGTTGGGCAACAAGAGTGTTGTTGCTTGGAGGTCAAGACAAATAAAAGAAATGCAGGGTTCATAAGCATTTTGCTCTGAACAGATTGTATTGATCATACATATATATGTGTGTATTTGCATATATAGATGTTCTGTACAATCATGGCCATGCACAACTGCAAGGATGCTGCCCAGTTATGGGAATTATGAGAGGTGGGGGTACTGGTAAACATTCAGTGCATGCACACTGAAAAAAATAAGCATAATATAATGTATTATATAACTCAATACTTTTCTCTTTTTTGACACTTACAATACAATTAATATGTTAATGATCAAACTAGGGACAGCATCTGTGAGTTCTGCATGTGTCAAAGTGTGTGTTTCTATGCTGTTCTTGAACAGCATAGAGTCTTCACGAACACACACAGTTGAAACGTGAAAATTATGATGATTTCAGCAGTTTCAGGGAGTGTCTGCCAAAAGCTCAGGGCCATGCAGAAGGGTGACTACTACTGCCTTAAATAATAATAATAAATGATATTAGTACAGTTCCTCTGGTTTACATTAAAAGAAAAACAAATAAAAAACATAAACCCGTTTTAGTGTTTGCATGTGAGCATGATGGCACTTCTGAACGCTTACATTGTTGGTACATATGTGTAAGAATCAATTTTAGGTGTGTCTGCAAAGCCTATATTACCATGGTCACTGCCAATTTGACATGAAATCTGATACGTAATACCTCAAGTAAATGTACAAATAAAAAAAAAAAAAAACAAAAAATAAACTTCTGTGACTACCTTCACGGTAGGAACTAAGTATCCAACTTAAATGGTACTTTATGCTGTTAAACAAGTGTTAATGTCTTTGGCACATGACAAGGTCAAAGTTCACAGTGAGGCGGAGGCACTGAAGAGCAGCCATCAGCAGTGCTGCGTGAACAGGGGTTAAACAGCATGTAAAATTACTAGCTGCAAGAGAAGAGTGTGGGTGAGGCTCATACATGCAGTCACTTTGGCAAATACAAAAACACAAAGACACATACACACCCACACACACACACATATGGACCACTGTACAAAAACACAAACGTAAACCATAGGAACAAAACATTCACACACACACACACACACACTCTGAGGTTGTGTTAGTAGAAAAGAAAAAAGGGGACTCTGGTCCACACCATTATACTCTCTGGGGAATATAAGTAGTGTGTTTCTGCAGAGAAAAAAACAAAATGGACCCAAAACTCAGGAGCATTCAAAGGAACTTGAGTCCTGTGTGTGGCTCACAGGCTGGGGATGGGATTTATAAAAACACACAAACAACCAAAGAAACAAACAAACAGACAAAGTAAAAAAAACCAGCTGTGGCAGCTGCTGGGTGGAACTGAAGATGGCAGAGGGGCGGTGCAGGGGGTTCCGGGCATGGCCAGGCATGATGGGATTGGGTCAGGCGAAGAGAGGGCAGGGTGTGAGAGGGGTGAGGGGGGTGGGGCAGGTGGGCAGTGAAGGGGGGTACAATGGTGAAGCTCGTTTTAGAAAGCTGGATTCATCAGCACTCGATTAAATCAGGGCTGCTTTGCTTTCTTTTATTTTTTTTCTCTCAAAAAAGGTAAAAAAGAGCTCCCGGTCAGTCCGTGGTGTTGTCACCTCGTTAAGGCAGGGGAGGGCGGTGCGGAGCGTCCAGACGGGAGGGTCGGCATGGACCTCATGAGCTGGCTGTCGCTCGGGGCCCGTTCGGTGGAGTGGGAGCGCGTGTAGAAGGGGCGGTCGAGGGCAGCCCGCTGGTCGGCGGAGCGGGACCTGTGCTGGTACTCATACCTGTCCGACGCTCCGTAATTCCTGAAGAGACGTGATTGGATGGAGAGGAGAGGAGAGGA
The DNA here is from genome assembly GCA_030347295.1 of Setipinna tenuifilis. Taxonomy (NCBI): domain Eukaryota; kingdom Metazoa; phylum Chordata; class Actinopteri; order Clupeiformes; family Engraulidae; genus Setipinna; species Setipinna tenuifilis. The sequence goes on from CM059277.1 coordinate 17,952,173, forward strand.
GAGGGGAGGTTGGTGGTTGGGGAGGAGGAGGAGGAGGAGGAAGGGGAGAGAGAAGATTGGCCGCTGAGCTTTCCTAGGGTGGAGAGGTGGGGGAGAGGGGAGGAAGAGATGCTTCTCTGCCTCCGATGGATGTCCAGTGGAGGGAGGCACATGAGCTGGGCATCATGGCGACACATGACGTGTGTGTGTGTGTGTGTGTGTGTGTGTGTGTGTGTGTGTGTGTGTGTGTGTGTGTGTGTGTGTGTGTGTGTGTGTGTGTGTGTGTGATATATACTCTGGTGTGTCCACTCACTAGGAGCACACGCTGACAACACTGTGACAGTGGACCAGTAACATGCAGAGTGAAGGTCAATTTAGTCCTCTATACGTGTGTGTGTAGTGTGTTTGTAAGTAGGTGTGTGTGTGTGTGTGTGTGTGTGTGTGTGTGTGTGTGTGTGTCTTTTCACTTGTGCATTTTCAAAAAGACTTTTCTTCCAGGAACACCAATTACACAGCATACCTCTGCAATGAATGTGTACAGGTGTGGATTTACTGCAGTATGAAGATACCTAGTCTGTCACAGTGAGATTGGTCTTCAACACTTAAACATTTTCAACACATTTGAATAAACCTTTCATGTTTTCAAAGACATACGTTTAAGTTGTCTCAATGAAAGGGAACATTGTAGGGAAAGGGTAAGGCAAGGCTGATAAAAGCATTTGCACCAGTCTGGTGCTGAATTTAGTCACTGCAAATGCATACCAGAGAAATACTGCACAGTAAAATAAATTACGTTTGTAGTGTACATACTTTGAATGTCGATTCTTGCATGTCTTTCTGAATATAAGCAGTCATCATCAAAATGTCAGAATTAAAAAAGGCACATTTGCAGTAACAAAGCACATCAGCTTAAAACAAAACAAACTTCACATCAGCACAGGAGTTGTGACTGTGGCACAGGACGGTTGTGAGTAGACTGTGAATGAAAAGTTATCCAGCAAAGGGCTTCAACAAGTTTAAAAGCGGTATTTAATCTCCCTCAATGCATTTTTTATACCACCTACATTCACCCTGCGTCATCTCATCCCTGGCGTCAGTATCGACCTTGTACCATTCAGGTGCTAATGTAACTAGAAGCTATTCAGACCAAAAGAAAGTACTGGTTTGATAAGCTACTGAATTGCGCTGTAGTCTTTTTTCGTTTTGAGCAAAAAGAAGGGATGTGTCATAACTCCTCAGTTCTGTGGTTAGATAAAGACCTAAGATGGCCATGAGTGAACCAGCTGACCGAGAGGAGAGGAATCAATGGGCATAGGACGCTTTTGCTACAGGAAGTGTCCTGTGAATTCGTTCTAGCATGCAATTATGTTCTCAACTGAACATGGTCTTTGAGTAAATGCCTTAACAAGGAGTGTGTTAAAGAGAGTCACACTGGCAAAAAGTTACACTGAAGTTACACTGGATAGTTATCTCATATCATATCCATCATATCCATAGTTTTTTGCTGTCTCTGTAAAATCACTGTCTTCCTCAATTCCAAAGGCACACTGTAGGATATAGGTTTGGAAGTCCCTGTGAACACCAACCTTTTTTCTTCATGGTGTGCTTTAAAGTCTAAGCTCAATGTTCCATGAAGACGACAGTTAACAGCTAACACCAAGGGGGAAAAAACTCCTTGCCTTGCCTTCCCTTGCCTTGCTTTTCTTTTCTTTACAGAAAAGGTCAGCACTCTTCCATAAGCATGTACTGGTTGTTATGAAACTTGCTGGCAGCAGTTCAAGGCTGGAAGGCTGCAACAGAACATGGCTCATTTTCATTTGCGGAAGATGAATAGACCGAGGCTGCGCGCGTGGGCTTCTAGAGGGTTTTGCTGGTCGCGGTTACAAACTAGAGAAGAACAGGCTCTACCGGTTCTAAGTGCTGGTCTCAAGACTAATCAGGAGACAGACTTCCAATGAGCTAATATTAAACCAGCCACAATGTGCTGATATTGAACCAGTGTGGATCAGGACTCACTGGTGCTCCCTACAGAGTGGGTATCATATGTCTGTCAACTAAGTGACAGTTATTGACAGACTGGGAGTAAAAATACGTGAGCAAACACACCCCACACTTTCAGAAAAACAGATAACACATCACTGACTAATAAACAAATGCATCTATCTATCTATCTATCTATCTATCTATCTATCTATCTATCTATCTATCTATCTATCTATCTATCTACCTTCCTACCTTCCTACCTACTCACCTACATACCTACATAATTATATACATGTCTGTCTGTCTGTCTGTCAATCCATCAGCCTGTCTGTCTACCTGCCTGCCTGTCTACCTTATATTGGTCTATATTTCGGTGGGTCTGCATATCTCTCTGTCACTGATTATTCATTTATTTTCTGGGAGCCAAATATAAATAGCAGTGGCTTAGCTCCAATCAGCTTCTTTTATCTTCTGTCTGCTGGCTCTGGTCCACCGGTCCCCAGGAGACAGGCCCTTAAAGTCCGCACAGGCTGGCCTCTTCTCCTCTTTATCTTCCTCCCTCCCTCTTTGTCTTCTTTTTCTCTCTCCCTCTTTCTTCATCTCTCTTTCTCCCTCCCTCTCTCCTCACCTCCCTCTCTCTCCATCTCTTTCTCTTTGTACCTCCCTCTCTTCATCTCTTTCTCTTTTTCCCTCCATCCCTCTTTTTCTCTCGCCCTTACTTCCTCTCTCTCTCTCTTTCTCCCTCTCTATCTTTGTCCCTCCCTCCCTTCCTTTCTCTCTCCTCTTTATCTGCCTCTTTTTCTCTCTCTTTCTCCTCATCTCCCTTACCATCTCCTGTTTTCCTGCTAATCTCCTTGGATGCAGCACTGAGTCTCTCTCTTTGTGTGTATGTTTGCGTATCTCTACGTGTGTCAGAGAGAAGGAAAGAGAAAAATATAGAGAGATTTCAGGGAAGCGAAAGAAAGGTTATTTTCTATGTGTATGACTGGGACAAAGATAGCAAGAGAGAAAAGTTATGTATTTATGCATGTGTGTACGTATGTGTGTGTGTGTGTGTGTGTGTGTGTGTGTGTGTGTGTGTGTGTGTGTGTGTGTGTGTGCGTGCCTTATCGGTTCAAGCCTACCCCTGTAGGGCATGACAGAAATGGAGCGGCCCTCCGCTTGAAGTGTGATGGAGGAAAAATAAATAAATATATAAATATAAACTTTGTGACAGTTTAATACACTCTCTGTGCTTTTTGATGACTCATCAGTCCCTCGCCAAGCAGAAACGCAATGCTTGTCGTTTTTGATTGACAGCCATATGACAGAGGGAGTGTGTGTGTACTGTAGTGTGTGTGTGTGTGTGTGTGTGTGTGTGTGTGTGTGTGTGTTTGGGTGCGTGTGTGTGAGAGAGACAGATAGAAAGAGGGAGAGAGAGAGACAGAGAGAGAGATAGAGAAAGAGAAAGAGAGAGAGAAAGATAGAGAGAGAGGGATGGGGAGAAAGAGAGGGGAGCTAGAGAGCAAGTGGGAAGTTGGAAAGGAAGAGATGAAGGGAGCCAAGGAGAGACTGACAGAGAGAAAGAGAGGAAAGAGAGAGGAAAGAGAGAGCAAGAGAGAGAGATAGGGAGGGGGTGAAAGTGAAAGATGGAGCAGGTTATTTGCGTCTCCTCTCCTGAGCCCACACAGCAGTACCTTGTGAGCCCCTGCTAGCCCTGGCACGCTATCTGAGCGCTGGCACTGGGGCTGCCCTGGCTGGTAATCTGTCATTAGCAAGGTTGATGCTCTGTGTGTGTGTGTGTGTGTGTGTGTGTGTGTGTGTGTGTGTGTGTGGAGGGGGGTCAGCACCCGGGAAGCATTCCTTCAAACATTTGCTGACTGTGGATGTCTGTTGAGGCTGTTGAGAGAGAAAGAGATAGAAAGAGAGAAAGAGAGATAGAGAAAGAGAGAAATAGAGAAAGAGAAAAAGAAAGAAAGAGAGAGAGAGAGAGAGAGCAGAGAAGAAGAAGCCTGTCCAAAACAGCAGCATAAGGAAGTGGGGGGTGGGACCAAGGGGGTGCCCGTCGGGTTAGACCCTCCGAGTCGGTCACCTGAATGCGGGAATGGAAGCCATGCACGGGGGTTCCATCAGTCATTCATTCCCCTTTTCCCATGCGGCATGGGGTAAGGAGGGGGGGACAGGGGCAGTGACCCGGAGCAGAAATAAATCCGTCTGTGGATTTAAACGCACCCATCGGAGAGATCGACCGGGACCACACAACACAACAGAGGGGGACTAACAACCGGACACCAAAAAACGGCTATCAACAAAAAGAAGGCAGTCAACGACCATCAGGGGACAAACAAAACACACACATTAACACATCTGTCTCAGGCCCCTGGGGGGTGGGCCACTCTGTCAACAACAAACCTGTTTGACAGAGGTGAGATGATGCCAGTGCATTATGGGTAATCCTTGGGGATATAATTGGGGGGGGATTGCAGGTGGGGGGGGCATCATTCCCAGGCACCAGCATTGTGGTGGGTAATGTCCCCAGTATCACGACGACAACAAATTTGAACAAAAGGGGACACGATATTCAGGTGGGAGGGCTCAAGTCACCACATACAAATGGTGGACAACGATGCCAGTACCTTTCCATGTCACTGTACGCGCCCTCAGAATAAGCGCGGGCCATCCTAGTGGAGCGCAGTAACCTGACCGCCTCCTCGCGGTTGATGGGGTACACGCCGCCACGGCTGCCGAACACACATGGATTGGGAGTGTGACTGGATGTTTATTTTTAGAGTAGTTTTTATTGGCAAACACATACACACACACACTCAACTCAACAAATAAACACAACCCTTCTCCTCCAATGAACCTAGACATCTGAATCTGTACATAATATATGGCTGGAACGAACATCTGGCTGGAACAAACATCCTTTTATTATAATTACCCTCTGCTGGACATCTTTTCATTAAAAATAATAAGAGCACAGGACACATTATGAGAAAGCAAAGGCACAGTGAGCTGTTTCATCAAGAAGCAGCATCTTGATGATTAGTTGAAACTCAATGTGTTAAAGGTGGACAGGTTGTGTTGAACAGTTCACACTACCGTTAGTGTTGAGTGTTCAAGAGTGCATACTACCTTTGCATTGAAAGTACTCTTGCGTTAAGTACTCAAGAGTACACACAACCCTAGTGTTAAGTACTCAAAAGTACACACTACCCTTGTGTTGGGTACTGGAGAGTACACACTACTCTTTTATTAAGTACTTAAGAGTACATACTACCCTTGTGTTAAGTACTCAAGAGTAAACACTACCTTTGTGTTAAGTACTCGACAGTACACACTATCCTTGTGTTGAGTACTCGAGAGTACATACTGCCCTTTGAGTTAAGTACTTGAGAGTACACACTACCCTTGCACCTGTTTGAAATCGATACTAACAGTGGATGATGATCAGACATCGGTGAAGATTGTCCATGATGGAGAATGTGATGTGAGAGAGGGTGTTAAGAATGGGGAGTTTGTCTGAGGATGTATGTGAGCAGGATGTAACCTTCCATATGAGAATCTTTATAAGTACACCTTGATTTAAAACTTTTCTCAGCAGCTCACTTTTTTTTTAAACACACATATGTGGACATGTACATGTATACATTATTTCTCTCATCTGGGAGAGAAATATATCTATGTATCCACAATATATATATTTACGTATATATCCAATGCTGTGCTGTAAATGGCACTGACAAACAGTAAAATCACTGGTCAGGTGGAGGGACTGAACACACACACACCATATTCAAAACGTAGATGACCACCTTTAGTCAGCCCTGAGGAAATTAAGTCTGTCCATGGGTTTGGTTTAACCAGTGCAGGGTACTGAGGTTTTCAGTGCCATTTGGTGAACACAGACTTTGACAAGGTGGTTGCCAGTGACAGTTCTCTGAGGCCCCATTATATAAAAACTTTCAGGACAGCCTTATGCATCACTGTTGCAAATGTTGTATACTTATATTAAAATACACTATAAATAAAATTACAGTTGCATCCATTTTTCAGCACACAGTGTGCATATTTTGTTTGAATATCAAAGAGGTAGCCAGAGGCTGAACTGAAAGTGTTGACTTATAGGGCCACTTGAGGACTGAGACTGGCTTGGATGTTAGTGGGTTAATTGAGGGGGTTCAGGGGGAGACTGCACAGGGTTAAGACACCACATGCACGCCCCCCAATGACGAGTGGGGTCTACCTGAGTTCCGTCAGCTGAGGGTCTATAGGCGGACTGTGCTTGGATCGAGGTAGGGTGAGAAAATGGCTGCAAGCACATGGACAGAGCAGAGAAATGGACTTCAATGGAAAAACAGGAGAGTAACAGGAGAAGAAGGAGGTCGAGGAGGAGGAGGAGGAGGAGGAGGAGGAGGAAGGGATGAAGACTCTGAGGAAGATAGCCGCCCCTTTCCACTGGTTTGGAGAGGTGCAGGGCTATCCTGAGAGAGTGGGATGAATGAGAATGTCTTGGCTCGTGATGCCGGCTGGACTACGCCATCTCAGGAACCATGGGAACCGTCAGACCAGACATGTTCAGGGAAAAACCCCACAGGGTGAAGATGTCCAGCACATACATGTAGCATACATTTCTAACACCACAATCCCAGGAAAGAGGATCTACTCATATTAACTCTACAGAACATCTGACAACCACAAAAATGTTTTGAATCCCCCCTGTAAGAGGAAGAGTGGTTAGAGACACAATTAAACACGAATCACCACACACATTACTAACACACAATGGCAAACTGACATGTAAGGTGAACAGTCACCAAGAAGCACTGACACTGATGTAAAACAAAAAAAACAGCAAAATGAATTACAGGGAACCATCATCTAAACCCCAATCCATATATGCACAGACACTCAGTAAAAAATCAGCCATACTAATTAACTGAATATTAATATTAGCTGAAGGATGGGTGTCCATGCTTGGTTGCCTGTGTAATTTGCAATAAATAAGGAGAGGGGGGCGGTCGGGGAAAAGAGGGGGGGGGGGTATCTAATTAGTAGAAGCCCTGAAATACAGTCTTGGTGAGCACTGTCACACCCAATTTAGATAAGTGCATTTCCTCCTCAGGACTCTGATTTAGGCTGTGCCTTAAATATCAAATAAACTTAATTGGGGGGGTTGAGGAAGGAGGTGGTGTGGGGGTTGGTGGGTTGGTGGGTGGTGGGGGCTGGGGTAGGAGCAGGGCTTCCCATGCCAAGGAGACTGACTCTGGCTTGGCTGGCGTGGGGGACTCTGTCTCTCTGCATGGGTGTGTTTGGACAGGGAGCCGGTCACGTGTCCGGTGCTGCACTGCCGCAGGGCGGGCAATGATGGGCACAGCAGACCAGCGGTTAGGGGAGTGGGAGTGAGTGTGTGTGTGTGTTTGTGTGTGTGTGTGTGTGTGTGTGTGTGTGTGGGTGGGTATGTATGTGTGTGGTAATGGGTGGGGGGTGCGTGTCATGTGCTTTTGTGATAATGAGACCAATTTAAAGTGAAAGCTGGAGGGATGGGCAGTTTTGGGACGAAGGGGCTATCTGTGTATGTGTGTGTGCATGTGTTTGTGGGGGTGGAGGCTGGCATTTTTGTGGGTACACGGGTCCCCCCTTCCTTGTCTTGTGTCCTGGGTGTCAATCATCTGGCTTTGCCAATGAGCCTAGTTTGTACCTGAGGAAGCACATCAGCTGGCACTGGTGTACAGTAGACCCCGCAAAAAGGAAACACTACATGTGTAATGATTCAGCCTTTTCTTTAAGACACCACAAAACACTCTGTACTACTGTAGACTCACTGTTAGTCCAGTGAAGTTATAGTCCGGCAATTAATTTCCATCACAACCTAAAAAGCAACTGTGAGACTGAACAGTACTGTAAGAAACAGCTGGAGATGATCGTGGCCGATAGCCAGACAGATGTTAGACTGGCGAAGAAGTACAGTAAGAGGGCATGTGTGATAAGAGGATGGGTGGGTGAGTGGATGGGGGGACCTTACCTCTGAGGTGGGGGCACGCTTGGGGAGCGCGAGCGCGCCCGGTTCAGATCGTCCGAACGCGACACGTGGTTGGATGACATCACCTGCTCAGGTACAGAGAGGGTGGAGCTCTGGAGGTCCCTGCCGTTTTGTCTGTAGTCTACAGGGCGAGAGATGACATTACATGACATTACATTTAGCAGATGCTTTTATCCAAGGCAACTTACAAAAAGGAGGACATAAGCTACCAGGGGGGGGGGGGGGGGGGGGTCACAAAAAGGGGGCTCGAAAGTCATGTGGCATAAACTCCAAAATATCGCTGCCATTCACATCTCCACACCTCTGCACCTACACTGGCAAACACTGTCTGCTCTTCCAAAAAGTTTTTGACATCAATGCCCTCTAGCAAGACTTTTTACTTAATGGGATATAATTACAAAGTCCACAACATAGCACAGTGGATGTCAGAAGAGATCTGTGTTTGTGATTAATCCTCTTTCTAAATGACAATGTGGGAATAAAGATATTATTTATTAAACAATATGTAACATACAATGTAGCATTTGCAAGGAAACATGCTAGCCACAAGAACACAGGATGCTAATCACTGCAAGAGATCATAACCTGACAAAATAAAGGGCTTTTGCTAGCCTAGCACAAGCAGATAGGTATTTCGCCAAATATAAGTAGCCTTTTTATCTGTGGTTATCAGGAGTCTAAATCACATTTTAAAGTTGATTTTCATGCAAATGAGCGGCATCAGCCATCAAGTCAGCCTTTTTGCGCTAAATCAGAAAACAGCTTGCACAACCAGAACCATAATAATGACTTTTCCCCCTGCTAGACTGAGCAGCCCATTCAACTTGAAGGAGTTCATTACCCAATGATCAGCAGTGGCTAGCAGCCATGGTTAAGGTCAATGCCTAGCATGATTAAAGTTGATTGATATTCAATAGAGTGTGTAGCACATTAAAAAGGTAGGAGTACAACAGTGCATCAAAGACAGGATTAGCAGGGGGGAGGTTGGGTGGGGTAAGGTGGAGTATATGTGTGGTGGTGGTGGTGCTGGTGTGTGTGTGTGTGGGGGGGGTGGCTACAGTAGCAAGAAGGAGAGTTGCCTGTCAGGATATTTCAGGCTATTCCTAAAAAAAAACAACGTTAGCGAGAGGAGCAGGAATTTAGCCAGAAAGACAGACTAAAAGAGACAAAGACAGGATCAGAAAAAGAGAGAAAATGACGAAAGAAGGAAAGAAAAAAAGAGAGAGGGGTGGGGTGGGGTGTGGTGGTGTGGGGGGGGGGAAAAAAAGTTGAGTTGACTGATTTGATCAATGTGACAGCTTTTTAAACCCGCGTAATTAATCATAGGAAATCTGAACCTGGCCAAAATTAACACGGTGTGAAAGCAGAATAAAACAAGTCATTTTAGATTAATGACTTTTATCATCCTCCCTTCATGGCTCCATATAAAGGCACCTCTTTCTTTCCCCTTTAAAGCAGACTTTTCAAATGAGTTTCATTCCGCAACGAGGAGAGAAGGAAAAAAAAAAGAAAAAGAAAAACCTTTCTAGGCGTAACAATGGGGACCGCAATGAATAACGGCTGGGCAAAAAAAAAAGGGGGGGGGGGGGTGGAAAAAATATATTTAAATTTCCTTGTCCAGCCAAGCTTGCCCGTATGCTATTTTTACCTCAATACGGGGCAAACAAAATTACACCAAAAGTGCTCACTTAGCAGAAACCGCACACAAAAGGCCTCCGAAATGGCAAGATGACGTCACTATACACTAGTTATAGAACCCATGAGAGTGGGCACCTAACGTAGTCTGTCTCAGTTTTGGGGCCAGAAAACAAGTACAGCAGTGATGGAAAAAGGAGGAGGGGAGGGAGGGAGGGAGGGAGGGAGGGGGGCAGGAGGGGTAGGCAGTGATCTATAATTCTTCTGGATGTTAATCATCTCTTCCCAGATGGAAGTACGGCATCAGCACTTTGAAGCGGCAGATCGAGACCGAGCCAGAATCGATGTGAGGGAGAGAGAGAGAGGGAGAGAGAGGGAGAGAGAGCAAGAGAGAGAGAGGGAGGGGGGAAGAGAGCAGTGCAAAGAGAGAAAGAGAGAGACAGGAAGAGAGAAAGATGGACAGAGAGAGAGAGAGGGAGAGAGAGGGGGAGAGATAGAGGGAGAGAGAATGACAGGGGGAGGAGAGCAGAGGGACAAGATAGAAAGAGCAGGAGGAGGCCAACAACCAAGAGAAAGGGGGTAAGTGTGTGTGTGTGTGGGGGGGGGGGGGGGCTAAAAGATGGATGAAAAAAGAAAAAGAGAAGGAAAAGGAGGAGGGTGAAAAACAGATGAGGTAGCAAGGAGATGGCAAAATGGCAGGAGAGAGAGAGACAGAGAGAGGGAGGGAGAGAAGAGAGAGAGAGAGAGAGAGAGAGAGAGAGAGAGAAAGAGACAGACGACCATGGAAGAGTGGATTTTTTTCTTCTTTACTTAGGGAACCTCCCTTCTAAGGAAAGGCACAGTGAGAGGGAGAGACAGTAGTGGCAGTAAGGCAAAGATACAGTCAGAGTTAGGGAGACAGGTAGACAGAGAGTATAGTAAAGAGGCTGAATACTGTGTCTGTTCCAATCTGTGTTCAGCCAAGACCTCCACATGCAGCATCTCACCTCCAGCCCATACCACATCACAGGTATGTAAGCCAAAATACTTCTATGATATAAATGAAATACTATACACTAGCGAATAAGAAAACTAGCAGTACATTGTGTGTGTGTGTGTGTGTGTGTGTGTGTGTGTGTGTGTGTGTGTGTGTGTGTGTGTGCTTAAGCATGTGTGTGCTTGAGCATGTGTGTGTGTGTGTCTCTGTGTGTGCGTGTGCTTGGGCATGTGTGGGTGTGTGTGTGTGTATGTCTATATATATAATAAGAGTTGGGTGCTGTACCTGATATAACTCCAACACCATCCTCACAGTCGTAGTCTGAGATTTCACTGTCACTAATTCGTTGTGACCCTGGTGCCGCAAATATGACAGAAGAACATGGAGGAAACCGAGAGAAAAAACAGACAATTACAAGTTAGATTGCAATCACTTCTGTGACTTAAATACAATGAACCTATTTACAATTGATTTAAGGTTATGTACAAGACATACTGCATATGCTATTGTGAAGGTATAACAAACACAAATGCCAAATCTCTCTAACAGACACGATTAGCCCCACATACACAAGAACAGCCTTAATGTTTTACTGTTACAAAGTGGAACTGACTACAAAACTGACCTCAAGATAGTAATGGGTTAATGATTTAGCTCTGAGAAAACACTCGGGTCAGTTTTCTTTTCTCTGTTTCAACAACACCACAGGTCAACTGACACCCATGGGGCTTCGAGTCAAGTATGTTTTTTGCCATTCCACACACAGCATCAGGGGCATGGTGCCATCACATCACAACACAACACGTTTCACTGCACACAATGACAAGGCTTCATAAATACAAACAGCTGAGAAAAGCAAGGAATATATTTTGAGAAATTTGTCAGTAATGTAATGCACAATTACCTAAAAGAAGTTACTTTTTACATTACATAAGATTAGGAAGATTTGAGTGTCAAATTAGGTTTGGGGCTACAGATAGGAACCTATAGGCCTACATATTTGCATAAAGATGTCTGCATGTAAGTTTTCAATTACTATTTTAAATAACTACATATAATGTGTAATACTCCCTCTGAACATTTAAAGGGTTTTAAAGCACACACTTTTATGAAAAGCAAAATAAAAGATAAAATGGGACCAACAATAGCTAAGGTCTGATTAGGCCTCGAGTGACCTAGCCTGCCTTCAAACTAACTCCAAACTGAGCCCTCCTCTCCACCCCTCACTCTGCATAGTCTTAATGCTCCAGTATACTTCCCATGCCGTGCCATGTCATGCACGTTGTGAGAACGTGACATCACTGATGCACCAGACCCTTTATACTTGCACTCGACACAAGCACCAATCTTCTCCTCATTAGAGGTGTCAGATAGCACAGCAGTTAAACAGTTCGGAAAACCTTGCGTGTCAGAGGATTGAAACAAGAATGAGAAGGACCATAGGATAAGACAAAATAAGTTAGCTTAATAAACGAATTGCAGGCTTGCACCTATGTTGGTTTGTGGATAAAACTGAACAAAAATCTAAAGGTTTTTGGTCACTGTTTGGTATTACTAGGCTACAGTTAGCTGAAAACACACTCGTCATTGCCTGTTGTTTTGAATTGCCTGCTTCGAGAGTTTTGTAACGTCAGTGCACATCTGTCCAAGCATTTTTTAGTGTGCGTCTGGCTGACGTGCATCTCATTTTTTTTAAAACAATAAGGTGCACGACAGCCAGACGCGCACTTAAAAATGATGGACCAGATGTGCACAGACGTCATTTTGACGTCATTGCCAGGCATAAAAAACGCCGGGCATGATGTGTGCTGACGTCATTTTGACGTCACTTTCTCGCACACGCAACGCCACACGGCACGAGTATAAAACTAGCCTTAGTCAGCAAAACTAGAGCAGACCCTCGAGCAACTCCACCACTGACAGCCACTGCATGCCACCCTAGCTGACTGCACCACACTGCACTGTGGTGGGGTCTGCTGCTGTCCCCCTTCACCTGTCACGCTGTGACTGCCTGTCCCATTGCTGTCATGTGTACAGGTGTGCCCTTAAATATAAGGAGCCACATGCAGGCACCAGACTTTCTCCTAAGTACACACATGTGTGTACAGACAGCCACATACACTTACTGTACTTCAGACCACACACACACACACACACACACACACACACACACACACAAACTCACAAACACACACTTGTCTGTCTCTCATCCAAATACATACACTAAAATGTTATACTTTTCAATCTCACACCCCAAGGGTAAACTGGATCTAGTCTGTAAATATTTTGTGTGGGAGCAGCTGTTTTATAGTGCACTCCCCGCAAGTTTTAAAAAAGTGGAAAAAGTTAACCTTTGAAGTATTAGTAACTACAAAGACTTAGGCCCGCCGAATTTGTGTCAAGTGTAGTATAAAGCATATGGAATTAGAGTACAGCATGGAAAGTACAAAATATAAGATAATTGAAATGAAAGTACAATATACTGTAGCCTACACTTTATGTTTAAGGACCTTGTATGCAAAAATAAAAAGAATGCTTTATAAACCCTTTATTGCACAACATGTAGTTGCTTTAAGATGGTTTAAAGCTGACATGATGTTTTTGTCTTCTGGATTAATACTAAAATAATTGTGCTGGTGGTATTATGTTGGGCCTTCTAAATAGAAATCTGTATACTGAACAAATTTCAGCCTTTAAGAAAAATCATACATCAAACACATCAATTCTTCAGTTCTTAAAAAGTTGTAAGATTAAGTGAGTGTTGTAGTTAGTGACACATCAAGTGAGAACAAAAATACTTATATATCCTCACACATGACAGGTACACACAAGGTACACATAGGGGGACAAAGAAAAACAAATACTCATGGAGGAAGGGATAGAATACCATCAATAAAAGCAATGAGATGAACTACAACAACCATCAAAGAAGCATTATGGTCCTGTCTTTGCATGGTGCAGGTGAGGAGGTAGGAGTCCATGGTAAAAAAAGGACAGTTCAGCAGTCAGACAATTTCAATATAGAGCAGGGAAGTCAGAGGGAATTTTGGAATAGCTCACCAAAAATAAATAAATAAATAAATGAAAATATCTTAATTTGTTCCTTTTCTCGGAAGAGAGATAGCGGGAGGGAGACAGGATGGTAAGGACAGGTAGGCTGGAGGGCACACTCAGAATGTCTGTGTGCATGCAGAGGTGTTTACCTGAGTTGTACGAGTAGGGCCCTTTGTCTGTAAGTAATGGGTGGAGATCAAAGATGAAACATCACACCATGAAAAACATTTGTGGTTCCTGTTTGCTGGGTTGGGGTCTTTTTTTTTCTCTGCTTTATTGGCCATTGACTTTACCACTATACTTTTGACATCATGTGGAAAGATTGCTGTTTTCTCTCAGTACAAAAGCCAAAAAAGAGGAACTACCTACTATGCTATTGGCTGGGAGGCTGTGAGTTTATGGGTGTCTTGTCCATACTAGAAAGAGTTTGTTGTTTATAAAAATACTAAAGACAGATAAGACATGTACTTGTACTGTGCTACCTGGGACACCACATTAGGTCTTTATATCAAAAGGTCTGTCATACACAAGTGCATCCACTGTAAACACACATACAGTAGGACACACGTGTTATGACCTTAAAGACAGGGCTTCCACAGATAGTGTGGATGAGACAAAGAGGTGGCGAAAAAGGCAAAACCTATGGACCTGTGGACATATATAGAGTATGTACGTAAGAAAAAAGAAAGAAAAAAAGAGGGAGAAAGAAAGAAAGATAGAAAGATAGAAGAGAGAGAGAGAGAGAGAGAGAGAGAGAGAAAGAGAGCGATAAAAAAAGATACAGCTAAGGATGAACAGAGATGTACAGAGTGTGTACTGGGGGGATAAGATATGACAGGCAGAAAGGAGTGAGTAGGTGCGGGGCACGTACTCTGAAGGCGGGGCGTGGGGCTGTCTCCGTGCAGGCCTCTTCTCTGCAGGTGGGGCGAGGGGTTGGGCAGGGGCATGGAGGAGGAGTCATGTGTCTGCAGCTTGTACCAGTGAGGCTCATCGTCCATCAGCGCCGTCTCCAGCTCAATGAGGATCTACACAGGACAGAGACACACAGAGAAGGGACACACACACACACACACACACCCATACACACCCACCCATACACACCCACGCATACACACCCACGCATACACACACACATACAGGATAGCATGCAAACACACACACACGCATGCACATGCAGAGAAATCACATTCATTATTTGCCCCTTGCAATTCATACAACAAAACACTGCATTAATATAGTGCTTTTTACTTTATACATTTTATAAACACATTTATACCACTGTTTGGTTGAATCCCCTATTGGTGGAACATCAAATAATGTTGTAACGTTTAAAAAAATAAGGTCACCTAACTTTTTACATTAGCTTTTAAATGTCAATTAACTTTTCCATCTGCACACCTCGGAGGTAGTCCCCCTTTAACACCTTATTACACTTGTGTATCAACCCAAGTTCATGGTGACTTCCGTTGAACTGTGGACTTGTGATAGCATCACCAAATCATAAATGGATAGAAGTACACAGAGTAGCAGCATGTCAAATGCGTCTGATAGTTGTTAGTGCCGTCATGCCGCAGCTAGACAATATGATGTCGCTAAGCTAGGCTAACCAGAACACCGGAAGTGCTACGTATCTTGACAACTAAAGTATGGAACCAACAACTGGGCCTTGGCCATAGGAATAGCCAGTCTGAAATCAGTAACATCAGTTTGACAAGTATGTAGGAAAAGATGTAGTTTGTGGTTAAAAGAAGTAGTTGTAAGCTTGTTTATTTGTTCTAGCTGGTTTGTTGTAATGTTAAAAAGGTGGAAATTATAACCCTTAATTTAACATAGGACAAGTGTGGTAAAAGTGGTATAATCTGACTTCAGCTGTCAGTTTGCTGCTAAGCTGTTATAGGTTTATGAAAGTTGTGTTGACACATCTGAATCTTCTGTTATGACTGATATATTGATTAAATGTGAGAGTGTGTATGTGCATGTAGTGTGTGGTGTAAGTGTGTTTGTGTGCACATGTGGTGTGTGGTGTAAGTGTGTGTGTGTGCATGTGGTGTGTGTGTGTCTGTGTGTGTGTGTGTATGTGTGTGTGTGTGTGTGTGTGTGTGGAGGGGGGCGGGGGGGTAGTGATTGTGTGTGTATCGTATGTGTAACCCATGTTGACATGCATCACATGCACTCACCTCTCCCAGGAACTGGCTCTCTTCCTCGCGCACGCGGGCCTGGTCCCAGAGCGTGATCTCCAGCATGCGCTCTCGGAACTCCCGCCGGTGCACAGGCGAGTACATAAAGGTCTGGTTCCACTTGGGCTCTAAAGATTTCTTTACTGTTTTTGTTCTTCTCTTGCTTTTGTCACTGGAGGAACAATAATTCAAACTGTTTTTATTTACCACCAAGGTAGCGAACACGCGAGAGGGTCACAACAACCACAAAAACAACAACCAAAACCAAAACCACAACAACAACTACAACAATTACGACAACAGGGGCCACCACAACAACTGTGCACACACACACACACACAAATTGCAGTAGGGGCATTGCCATTAATGTGTTAGTAAACCAGACAGTGCAGGTAGATTGTTAAATATCTTTTTCCGTTTAAGTAAAAAAAAAAGGACTACCGTATTCTAGCTTTTCAAGAGTAAAAAAATGTACTGTACATCTATAAGCATGTCAAAGTGACAAAGTGACAAAGAAATGACAAAGTTTGCCTGCAGACATGTATAACTCCTAATATGCTGTCTGTTACAATAAGAGAATGTTTTAACAAAAGATGGCTTAAATAACCATTCTAATGGACCAGAGCTCCTAAAATATACAGAAAACTAAATATGGTTACATTGCTGAATGTTGCAAAGATAATATAACTTGTGCTAAATATACACTTTAATATGTAAGGGATTATGGCCACTGAGGTGACCTGTTCCCTGGAAATAATGACGGTGTGGAGGCAAAAACTCAGTACTTTGCCAAATATTTTGATGTGGAGCATGAAAGCATAGCAGCTCATAGAAATGTATCATTTATTGCAGCTATGCTACGTTTTGTAGTCTGTAAATCTCAATATTGTTTGTTCCGATATTGAAATATAAAATATTTTCGATATATAGTGCAGCCGTAATAGGGCATATTTTAACAGCATGTTGTTACACTAACGTCTACTGTATCTGACAGATCTAACATCTTGACTGAGGGACTGTTAAATGGCATCTCAGTGCCACAATAGCTGACCTGTCACAACTGAGAACAAATTCACTGGGCACCACAACAAACACCACAGCTCCATTTCTGCCATTTCCAAGTCCAACCACACCCCGATAAATTGTTTACAAATTAAGTCATCTTTTTTTGAGAGAATGTATAATCTGGACAGGAGGGTATGAGCATAATGTACATGGGGTATAATCTAGCCAAGGCTGCTTTAAGCCTCGGTGTAGTCTAGTCTGGACTGGGGTTATACTATGGCCTGTGAGACCAGACAGCAACTCACTCTAGAACCCATCTTGCCCATATATCTGGTACCAGATGAGGCTCAGATCTGTTCGGATCCAACTATTACTACAGTATCTGCACATTGTGTCATCCTAGTTATCTCTCTAAACTAAGCCACATAAAATAATATCAAGATGGTGCTGCAAGATCACAACACTCAACACAGAAACACAACACAACACAACACCGCAATACACACAGCACAGAAACAACACGACACTGCATGGTCTCCTATCTCACCTGCTGCTGCTGTATTAGACTGTATTAGAAGTGCGTGCATGGAGGAGATGTTAGTGGACTGGCACGGGAAACTGCCCCTACGCTTACCTTCTGTCGGGGAGGAAGTAGATTTTGACATAGGGGTTCCTGGGCCGGCCGTCCTCCCTGGGAGGCAGATCCTTGGCTCCCAGGATGGTGACGATGAGCTGATGGCCCACTTTGTCATACCAGAGTTTTACCTGCAAGGACACCGGTGGAGGTGGAGGAGGAGGAAATGACATCATTTCATAGGGCAGGGTAAAGGGGCTTTCTAGAGTGGGCCCTCTAGCACATCAGCTCTCATACTCATACAGAGCTCACTGGAGGTGCATGCTGAGATATGTGGTAGGCAAAAGTGACTTATTGATTGAGTCTGTTTGAGTAAAATGTGATCCTAGTAACTTCGCTAAAAGTAACTTTGAACATGTTTTTAAAAATAAAACGTGATCATACTAATAAAGTATGTCACCCATAGATAACACTACATACATGTATGTTGTTGCTGATAAAGTTGGCCAAACTGAGATGAACTTGGATTGATCGACAAATCAATGTTATCTTCATATATTTTTCTTATGTACTTTATTATGCAAGAAAGCATCAAATTTATGTTTGTGTGTGTGTCCTATTCAAAGTAGAAGCACTTGTACCAACCTGCTGTTACACGGCACATAACAGCACATCATATACTTTATCATATGTTTACAGAAAAGACATTTCTACAGCTGTATCAGTCAAGATAATCATGCCGTGATGCATGAGTAGGCAGTCACACTCAGCGTTCAGAAGTATGGACAATACAAGAGCATGCTTAGAAGACCAAAGAAAGAGAGAAAGAGAAATGGCCAAACTGACTTGATCTACCCAAGCAGAAAAGTCAGAAGGACACTTCTAAGCTTTTTGCCCATACTTGCTTGTGAAGTGTTCATGGAAAGGAAAGGGTTCTGCACCAGTTGGCACAAACATTTCCTGTCTTTTTTTTCTTTTTTTTGTTTATTTGTTTTTTTTCCCACTGTGCTCTTAATTGTAGGTCATGCAGCAAAAAAAGCAAGACAAAGCATTCACCGTGTCGAGGACACAAAAGCAGACTATCTGTAACAAGGGGATCCGGGTCAAACAAATTGTACCATAGTGTATGTGACATTGAGGTGAGGAGAGTTACGCAATCCCCCCGAGCGGCAAAGGAAACAATACACTTAACTTGTTTATGCCTCATGTGACAACAGCTGTGCCATCTTAGATAAATGAGCAACTCATCTGAAGCCTTTGTAGATTTTTTTTATTGTTTTTCTTTGTTGTTGTTATGGTTTTTTTTCTCCCGAATGCTCCTAGAAGGGAGAGAGTGCAGCTAGCTAGGCTATAAACCGCCATTCTTTATCACCTGGGCTAGGTAGAGCATTAAGGCATAGCGGACACATGCTGTTCATTAATGGCACAGGCCACGGATACCCCTGAGACTCGCTAAAGTGCTCTTCTCTGTCCTTCAGGACGACTCTCTATCTAACAGTATAGCTAAGTACGTCTATATGGGCCTTTATAAAGAAGCAATGTTGGACTGACCTAGCATACGGCCTTCTTTTTATAAGAAGACGTGCAATGAAGTACACTGCGCTATACAATTGCTCCAAAGAATGTAAAGATTGTTTTGCTTGTTTAACTTTATGACTTGGGTATGTGTGTCTGTATGTGTGTATGTTCATGTGGTCGAGATGAGTCCTTCAGAATCCAGTGTTAGTCTTCAGCATCGAGTCCCCCAAAAGATGAAGACCCATCACACATGGTGGTATGACCTCCTGGTCCATCATTTTCCCCATGAGGATAGGGTACAATTTGCTTTGTTTTTTTTTTTTTCAAACCAAGACAAACCAGCCTGTGTGCTTCAGTGGAAAATGCAGTCTGCTTTATAAGGACAGTAAACTGTTTCTTTCCCTTCGCAGTATAAAACTGTTGCTCCTAAAATTAATTAGTGAGCAGTTCGATACAAAATCTGTCCATGAGATCATATGACTCTTCATGGATGACAATGCATAATGTATACTTGGATGTTAGCAGAAAGCAGAGGTGTCCATCCTGGCTTCAGAAAGTAAAAACCCTTCCATGTATTCCTTCTGCCTGTGCACTTAATGCAGGTGATTTTACCTAATCAATTAGCAAATCTACCTGCTTGATGATGTGTGTGCTCATTGGGATTAGCTGGCTCAGAAAATGATTGCATCAAATAAGTGGCAAAAGTTTTTACTTTGTGAACCTGGCATTGACACCTCTGACAGAAAGTGATCAAACAGCATAAAACAAAAATATTGGCAACACTTTCTATGAAGATTGTATTCACAAGACTTTATAAACACATTAATAAAGGCTTGTACTGCATTCATAAAGTATGTAAAGAATTTATGCACACTCATGACTAACTCCTAAGGCATTAAAATGCTTGTCATGAGCCCTATGTCATTTACAAGTGACACAGTGCATTCTTAGTTATAAAGCTATACCTGCCTCCTGAGTGCAGTCATGAGTCTGAATACTACTTTTACCATGAATACTACCATCAATAGGCTTCATAAAGATATTATAACACTTTATGAATGTGTTTACAGAGTCTTACAAATACAAGCTTCATAGAAAGTCTTGGGTGGCAGGTTTCCAGGCCCAGGCTGGTTGCATCCACCCTGAGTCTCAGGCCTTTTTTTGGCAGCCACAGTGTGAGACATTTAAGTCCAGGCCTGCATCAGGGGTGAGGAGTATCGGGAGACTCTACAGTTTCGTGTTACGTGGAAAAAGAATCTCGTTTATCTGTCCCGCAGAACTCTGTAACGCTAAAACTTTAAAAGAGGGACCATCTACCATTGCCACTGGGTTATACAAGAGGACAAATCAAAACCCAAGAAGGAGAGAGAGCCCATTGTGTGTGTGTGTGTGTGTGTCGCTCCCCAGTCACCACAAGGAGATAGGTGTGTGTGTGTGGAACATGTCACGCAATGTTTGTGCAGTGCTGGCAATAGTTGAGGGCCTCCTTCAAGTTTTTAAGTTTTTTGGGGTTAGTCATGCAAACAGTGCCAAGGTCTCAAAGTGAATGTAGAGGGTTAATTAAAGAAACCAAATGAATAATAATAATAATAATAATAATAATAATAATAATAATAATGTTGTCAGATATAAAAAACAGACTGGGATGCAGCCACATCTCTTGATATGCATTTTCCAAAGTAGAAGCGATTGAGTGAAGGTATGGAAGAAAAGAGAGAATAGGAAGACTGAGTAGAGAAGGCCGTCCTCCAGACAGGCCCCATTACCTGGACCCTAGGGGCAAAAGGCGAACTTCTTCTACTAAGGCTTTGGCTCTAGGTGAGGGCAAAATTGCACAACAGGGTGGGGGGAGGGGGGGACAAAAAGAAAGGGGAGAAAAAAAAAAGATTTGCAATAAAAACCTGAAACCCCCAAAAGGACACTTTTTAAACACAG